>LR991054.1:22126859-22753383 GCA_905163555.1 Notocelia uddmanniana | reverse complement strand
GGGAATGTCATTACTGACTGTAATCATTTCTTAAGGGGGGTGTAAAGAAGGGTGAAAGATTGTATCATCATCATAATCGGAGGCGTTATAGCCGCCGGTGGGCCCTAGGCTAGCCTGGTCCTGCAAATATCTCCAGTCCGATCTATTCGCGGCTTTCCTTCTCCAACATGTCACTCCTAAGTTCCTGGTGTTCACCTGAGCTTGAGAAAGATTGTATGGGAAAACAAATCATTCTAAGGCGAGGACGAATTATACGCGGGCGAAGTCGCGGGCAAAAGCTAGTATTAAATAAATTCTTAGCTATTAAGCTGATATCACAACTGTAGAATTTTTTGAATCGCAGTAGTGTAAAATGATTTTTTAACATAATTTTAATTGAAATAATGCGAATTCGCCAATGGAAGCCCACAATAATGACGATGTTTATATGCTACTGACTAAATAAAACAAAATAATGGCTCAGTGTAATAATTTTAATGGTTCCTATTTATTAATCTGTGTCAGTACATCGAGGTAATTTAATGAATATCTAGCTTATTCAGTAAGCACAAATACTAATCCAAGTTTCCATTAAAACTATACCTTACATCTTGAAATAAATTTTTACAAGTTTTAAATTGACGAGAATCCTTCGCTCAAGCACCTAGTTTTATACAACCATACATTTACACATATATAAAAACGATTCATGTATAAATGCCACCAATCACAATGTAATAGGTAATAAAAACACGTAATAAAATACACTCAACTTTAATAACTAGACAGAAGGAAGCAGACTACAAAGAAAACAACATTCAAATACCTCGAAAGCATATCTCATTGAACATTTTTGCATTACTTTCTGTGTGTATGACAAATACAACTAGAGCAGTTTGGCAGTATTGGGCTTCATTTCCTCCGGAGAATTGACATTTCACTCACTGTTCTGAATTGCATATACATAACAGGATAAAGAAGAGCCCAGATTGTTAATGATTATTAGAATAAATAAAAGACAAAAAAAAACGATATAAAGTCTAATAGCTAGGGTAAGAAACTACAACTTACATACAATAGATACAGAAGACGATAGTTTAGACGGATGGAAATTCTGGGGCATTAGCATTAACTATATTCTCTAGGACACTATTTTTAATAATTATCCTAAACGGTTAGTCTAAGAGAACTCATTGGGAATAATTTATATTTCGGATTACAGTTACAATATATATTTCTGTTTGGCGTTTGGTATTTACAAGATATCTAATTTAAGGACTACGATTACAGCCGGGTAAAATGGATCTATATTTAAAAATGATCATACGAATATCGAACTGGATAAATGTCCTACGCGTTTTAAGCGATTCTAGCTTTCTATTCATTACAGCTTTTATTCTAGATATATCTGGAAACCTACGAAGACGCAGTTAAACTTAGTTTGGCAAGGCTACATATAAAATACTACTGAAATCAAAATGCTTATCTAGGGCTTTGAGCAATGGGTACGAATCAAAGTATTTATTCTCAGTTTAAACTTAATTTTAGTCACACAGCGCGCTTCTTAAAGTTACGATCACTTAAATACCTTACATTTATTATTTACAGTACACACATTTAACTCCTAAAGTATATAAACAATGAGTGCAAAATACATCATTCTAACAATCAACAATAAGATTGAGTGCGTCAGGAAATTCAGAGTGCTTATCGATCGGAACATCAAGTACCTATTAACAATTTTAATTCAGTACAGGGTCTCAATAAGCTAAGTGGCATCCGTGTGTTACAAAAATATTATGCTGACATCTTTGTGCCTTACATATTACATAACAATAAAGTTTATAAAGATCGGTTGTCATTTGACACATCTTGTTCTTCTTTTGACACATGGCGAGTTATGTTTGACACAAGTTGAGTAAGGGAATTAATTTTTTTATGAACTTCTAATTTGGACACTTCGGTGTCGGGTCCTTCTTTGAGTAGCTCCCATAAACTATTTTTGTCCAGGATTTCAAAACCACCTCGATTTTCTGGAGCAATGTCAGTTTTAGGTACTCCAGATAAAGTTTTTGATGTCTCAGATATTGGCGATGGCGGTATTTTATGAATTTCTTTATTGATTGATTTTAACGTCTTTGTATAGTACTTTTCTGGAGTCTCATTTATATTTTTTGTATTATTTATCACGCTTTCGTCTACAGTTTCATTCTTTTCACTATCTTTTGTAACGTTGTTATATATTTTTACTGCCGGTTTTTTTATTTGTGTTTTGGATTTAGGTTTTACTGTGCGATCGTGCATTATTTTTATATTCTTGTTTGTTATTGCAGTTATCGTATGCGGTGTAATAAATGTCTTAGTGGATGCAATGGCAGGTGATAACGTTATATTAGATAAATGTTCAATGAAAGGCTGCACCGTCTTAAGTGGTGGTATATTTAAAAGTCCATCTGTGTCAATAACTTCTTTTTCTTTGGTGATAATGTTTCCATTCAACAAAACGCTCTCAGTGTTGTCAAGACTCCCTTTTGTGCTGAAACCGTTACTTGTATTTATATTTTCATGAGTCGGTGATTCCGATTTATTCGCCATCGATGGAGTCATAGTACTATTCGACTCCGAATTACTAGATGAAGTATTAGACGATTTATTTTTCGTAAAGAATTTGTCTTGTTTGTTTCCATAAGTAGCCTTAAGCGTACCTTTCCTTCTCGGTAGAGGTTTTTTCTTGATTGCGTCCTTTCTCAAAACTGATTTAGTGCTAGGTACTTTTTGAACAATGAGATCACCTGTACTCCGTATAAGCGGTAGTATGTCATTTCCAACTTTATCATCGCGCGATTTTTTTATGTAAGTTGTAGTTGGAATAATAATAGGGTTATCTACTTGTTTGATATTCTTGTCATGTAATTTGCTGTTCAGTACATACTGGGCCGTAGTTATCTCCCCTAATAAGATTTCTTTTACAGACGTCGAAAGTGTTTTGTTACTTGTTGCTAGTAATACAGTAGTCATTTTCTGTTCAGTTGTATTCAACTTTATCAGTCGATCAGTAGAAGTTTGTACAACAGTTGTTTCTGTTGTCGTTTGATGTTCAGTATTCCATTTTTGATTGATAGTAGTATGTTGCTCTATAGTTGTTACTTGTTCGGTAGTAGTTTCTTGTTTAGTGGTACTTAAAGATTCTTTACTAGTAGTAGCTACGGGTTCCTTGTAAATTTTCTGGGTCGTAGTGTCATGACTAACATTTTCATTATTCTTTCTAAATTCATAATCTCTACTACAAATACGACCACATTCACAAATATTATCGATATTAGCGTTTGTCTTGAGGCTAGCTAATTCTGTTTTATCAAACCAAGTAATGAAATCGTCATCTGTTATTCCTCGTAATAAAGGACTGCCAGGCCTTGCGTGGAAGAATGTTTCAACAGCGAGATCAGGTCTAGTCGACGGATAGATTTTAGCAAAGGCAGGTCGCAGACTGCTGATAATGAACTTTGATCTTGCCTCAAAAGTTACACATATCGGGCAGGTCGAACTGATCTGAAATTTACAACAAAAATAGATTGAATTAAAAGATACTTAAAAAAATAAAAATATTAGAGGACACTTTTTCACACAAATCGAACGAGTCCCATAGCAAGCTCAATAAGGCTTTTGTTTTGGGTACTAAACTACGATATATTTAATATATATATACAGCCTGTAATAGGAGCAACAAAATTAAACGGTACACTATTGAGCTCCCCAGCAATTATTTCCAAATGGTTTTAATTGAAAAAAAAAATTTTTTTGGCAAAAAAAATTCGCTAAAGTAGCCTATATGTACTAACGCTAGGAGGATGATGACAAAAAAATGATATTTTTGTTTAAAAAATCCCAAATATATCCTTTTAAACCAAAAATGCAACGATTATGAGTTATAACTAGATGCTACCTCAATATCAGCAGTGACTGCCGCGCTTTAATCTCGTCGTGCCAAGATCCATTACTTGGAGGTCATAACTTTAAATTAACTTTTCTCCCAAGTGAAAAAAGCTATTATTATTTTTTGGACACAAGAAGTTACTGCATATGCTCTAAGGAAGCACCTTAAAAAGCAAGCCCAAGCCTTTAAATTTTTTGCTCCTATTACAGGCCACACATGTATATACTTAAATACATAGAAAATATCCAAGTTTCAGGAACAAATGTTTGTGCTCACCGCAGAAACAAATGCCCTTGCCGGGATTCGTACCCGGGAGCTCTAGCTTCAGAGGCACTGTGACTACCAACTAGGCTAAACAGGCCGACAAACTTGAATAAAATTTAAACAAAGTCGAGTGATATAGAATACATCACCATAAACTTACATTAGCAAACACGAACCACACGGACTCTCCTCTTGAACCGTAGTGCAAGTCAGCGAAAGTTGCTCCATCAAGTACGACAGGGTTAACAGAATGCAATTCATATCCAGAGAATAGTGACGCCTCTAGGCGCAGAATGCCGGAACGCTCTTTACTTTTCCACCTGAAAATATTAATTAATTAAGAGCCACGATTATTTTAATAGAATATTACAGTATGATTAAATTCTTTATTGACACTTTTTTCAAATTATGCTATTTAATTAGAAATAGTTACAATAATAAGAATTTCTGAAGGGTTCGCAAAATGTCACCTGTACTGAAAATTAATACGCGTATATTAAATTCGCTTTTAGTACTACAATATTAAAGTATGATTTCGAAGAATTATCTGATTTTTACCGGAAGCATGTCTTGACAATCAAAGTTGGTAAATTTCCTTGCAGATCCTCTAAGCTGCTCCTTTCTGGTCGGATTTCTTCAATAATCGCCGATTGTATATTCAGCAAAGCATTTTCTGGTTTCGGTTTATACGTGGAGTATGCTATGGTGCCCTGAAAAAAAAACATAATTTATAAGTACTCCAGACCAATTTTTTTAAATGATAAGCTGATATACAACGACGTAGATGGAGTATGACTGCATTTTCAATCGACTTAAAAAAAGGAGCACGTTATCAATTCGCATGTTTTTAAATTTTTGTTACCGCAGAACTCCATTGTTTATATTTATTTATTTAAACTTTATTGCACAAAATGTAAATATACAAATGGCGGGTTTAATGCCAAATGGCATTCTCTACCAGCCAACCATTGGGCTAAACAGAAATTTATGAAAGGTGCAAAGAAAAAATGTTATCTACTAAGAAAATGCAAAGACAAAATCAATATAAACACTGTTAATAAACATACATAAATACAAGATATTTATATAAGTTACATACATACAAGATTAAAAATACTACTTCATATTCAATACATACTATAATTATAGGGATGGATTCTAGTAGAATTCTTGTTTAAGCATATGTTTACGCAGCATTAGCTTGAAAGCAAACTTACTTGTGGCTTGTCTGATGTTGAGAGGGAGTGAATTCCAGAGACGGCTTGCCTGTACGGCGAAGGAATGAGTCATGAATCTAGTGCGGTGGAAAGGTATTGATAATTTGAGAACACGGGAGGTACGCAGCTGACAGCCGGGGCGAGAAGTATCAAAAACAAATTTACTTTTATTTAGCAGGAGGCTCAAACAGGATTGAAAAAAGTGTGCAAAGGATTCTAAGGGACCTACGGCGACGAATGGAAAGCCAGTTAAGCTGACGACGGTAGAAGGAAACGTGCTCATACTTACAGAGGCTGAAAATGAAGCGTATGTAATTATTGAGGAGACGGTCCAGTTTATTAAGAGTTGCTGCGCCAGTACGTTTGGTTCTCCATACAAACGTATTTATGCTCTCATTTTAAAACGCCATGCTAGAATAACATGAAACTTTGTATACACAATGGGATCCAGCTTGTCTGAGCGGAAATTAGTTTCTGTTGCTTGAAATTATAATGGCGAAAAAATACAGCGATTATTAAGGTTTTCATACAAGCCGTTAAAACTCAAAAAACCGCTTTATTTTTTTTCTTTTTCAATTTCTACCAACAGAAACTAATTTCCGACCTAGGTATGCCGGATCCCATTGTGTATACAAAGTTTCATGTTATTCTAGCATGGCGTTTTAAAATGAGAGCCTAAATACGTTTGTATGGAGAACCGATCCACACCGATCGTACTGCGCCGTCTTAAGGGATTCCTGAGTAATATTGGTAGTGCACACATCACCATAATCAATAATTGGCAACACCAATGCCTGAACCAGCAAGTTCTGTGTAGCAACTGGGAGGATTTTTTTAAATGTATAGAGCACTCTCTGCGTTCCGGTGACTTTACGACTTATTTCAGAAAGCTGACCATTCCAGGAGACGTTCGAATCTAACACCAATCCAAGGTTCTTGACCTGTGTGACAGCGAAGTGGACCTGTCTGTCAGCGTTCTTGAACCGGATCGGTGCAACAGAAACTGAACCACGTTTGGGAAGTTGTTGCTGGCTACCAATAAATTATAGCTTATAATCAATTTAGTTTTTTTTGAGAGGTGGTACTTCCAAGTCGGTTTCATGTAAGCTAAGATACCTGACCAGTACCACAGCCAGCGCCAGTTGCATATGTGAACGCTTAAGTGGACCGAGCCAGCCCCGGCCTGTGCTGTCACTATAAGGTTCTCACCTGCACAGTAGCACAGCCAGCGCCAGTAGCGTAAACGAACACTTTAGTGGGCAGTCCTGGCAGCTGCAACGGGCGAGGGGTGGAGCGTGCGCGCAGCTCCAGGGTGTCCGTCAGCTCCATCCCAGCTGTAGCTAGCGACACTGTCAGCGCGCGGTGTCTATAATGAATAATATTTCTCATTAAAGTAAAACCAAAACTTTGAGAAAGTTCTCGGATTGACACTTAGGTCCAACAAAAAAAAATAATTTAAAGTTTAATATGACACAAATGGATTCCTGAAACAAAACTGGTTTGAAAAAATCATTTTCATTTTTCATTTTCATAAAATACACCTTTCTACCAAATTTTATAATTATAGTGCAGTCTTCGAGTAAATCGACTATGACATACGGGCGGATGGACGGACGGTCAAACATTACGAAACTATATGGGTTCCGTTTTCGTTATTTTGTCTACGGAACCCTAAAAGTGCGTATAATGTAAAGTTCTGGTATGACTTACCTGTCGTGAGCCAGTGCGGCGTACTGCGCAGCCGCCTTGGTAGCCTGGTAGGCGAGGCTGGGGTGCCTCTGCAGCGTGGAGGCGCGGTAGTACAAGAACCTCGCGGCTGCTTCGCCCTCGGCTAGCGCGCCGCGCGCGCACGCTGCTAGCAGCACGCGAACACCCGCCACATATTGTTCCATTGTTACTGCTTCTGTAACAATGAGGTAGTTACATTTTATGCTCCGCTTTTCTTCATAATAAGGGAATGTCTCGATTTGTGTAAGTCACACCCCGCATATTATAATAACGATATTAGTTTGGTAATGTAATACGAGTATACTTGTATTTGTCAATTCACACCTTAACTAATTATATGGAAAACTGTCACCTCTAATCCCACTCTAATCGCGACTTGGTTATAAGAGACTCATTAGTTAAGCTGTGTTGTGCCGTTGAATTATTCAATTATTATTTTATATTTTAAACTCAGGTCCATATATAATAGTACCTACACTAGGCTACAGATAATGCATTTATCTATGACTAGGCTTAGGACCCTAGTGGTAAGTAAGTCATTAATACATCATACATTACAATAAAGAAAGGTGGAAGGTATCACAGATCAGTATGCTGCCTAAACCTGGAAAGCCACCTACGGAACCCACCTCATATAGACCAATTAGCCTACTACCAACAATCTCAAAGGTATTAAAAAAAATATTCCTACACAGACTAAAACCAATACTGGGACAAGACAACATTATACCAGACCACCAATTTGGCTTCCGAGAACATTACTCCACGGTCGAGCAGGCCCATCGAGTTGTAAATAAGATAAGGCAATCCCTGCTGCCTCCCTAGATATCCTGCTCAATCAAGTATGGCACACCGGTTTGCTGCACAAGTAAAAACAGGGCTGCAAAATAATGCCTATTAGACAGAAAATTCCAAGACAAATTTGGCGGAGAAACCTCAAATTTATACGACGTCAAAGCATCAGTCCCACAAGGATCAGTGCTTGGCCCGGTGTTGTACTCAATCTACACAGAAGATCTGCTAGTCTCTGATGAAGTGGTTACAGCGACCTATGCAGATGATACTGTCTGTCTTGCTAGTGATAAAATGCCTGAAATCGCCTCTCAGAAAGTACAGGTACACCTTGATAAAATAGACCAATGGCTTGAAAGGTGAAAGATCAAGCCCAGTGTTATTACAACAATACAAATAACTTTCACCTTCCGTAAATGTGATTGCCCACCGGTGTCAATGCGAGGAGAACTACTCTCAAGTGAAACATCCGTAAAATAGTTCCACCTAGCTAGAAGGCTCACGTGGTAAAATCATATAATAATGAAAAGAAACGAAGCGGATATCAGATCTAAGAATCTACAATGGCTCATAGGAAAACGGTCTTCCCTAACACTCAACAACAAACTGCTGATATACAAAGCCATAGTAAAACCAGTATGGACATACGGAAACCAGTTGTGGGGATCAGCCAGCAACTACAACTTGGAAATACTAGAAAGATTCCAAAATAGAATATTAAGACGAATCACTGAACTACCTACCGTAAAGCAAGAAGTGAACAAATATTGCAGTAACTATAATAATAGGTTACGAAAACACTCCAATGAACTGGCCAGGGACCTGTTAAACGAAAACGAATACACACCAAGACTAAGAAGATGGCAGATACTAGAGCTGGACCAGAGCGACTAAGCCCCACATAATATGGTGATAGTGTTCAACGGAACCCACCCGAAGAAAATTAACATATTGTGTTCTAACTATCTGATTATGGCATGTATAGCCGATTGCAGATTAATTCGAGAAAAAAAATCAATAAAGGAAAAATAATATTAAATGAAAAACAATAGACATAATAATAATTACGATTCTCCTATATATTAAATAAATAATAAATTAGTTGGTGGTAGTTTATTGACGTTCATAGGTGCATGTAATATGCCTAATTTTAAGAATAAACTACTTTGACTTTTTACTTTTACTTTAGTTCCCCGTGTGGTGTTGGGTTAGAATAGCACCACCCTATTTCCTCCCTTGGGTGTCGTAAGAGTCGACTATGGGAACCGGGTTGAAGTGTATTATGGGCGATTGGCTAGTGTAATGAAATTATGTGTTTAGAAAGGAATTAAAACCACTTATTTCATTTACAATGACACGTATAATTTATTCACTAAAATTATGCCAGACTCTTTTTATATTATTCATAACACCGCCTTTTAATAGAAATAACCGAGCACAGATTTTACAGTCAAAGGTAGCAAAATACAGACATATTACGATAAGTTATAGTTCAAAAAGAACGCATAAGCCGAAATTAGAATTGTATCACGTGAATGTATCTACTGACGGGATTTCAGTACCAGGAATATTAGGTAAAATCTTAACCACTTAAGCGGTCTAGTAGTAGCGTTAGACAGCGTATATATCGAGGGTAAGTTAATATGGTAGGTAGATGTTTTGCGAATGAAATGAGATGAAGGTGAGTTTAATGAATGGTTTCGTTGACGGCTAAAATAAGAAATCGAAATATATAGAATGCACGATGGCGAAACTAAAGCCTTTTGGAATTTAGAGAAATGAAATAACGTAGAAAATCAGGTGATAGAACCACTGTAAATCACCCAGTGATCGTGAGCAAACTTTTATATGCTAAAAAATGGCTACAATAATATCGTCAGAAACAACACGGGTATTAATCAAAACAACCGAATATTATGGTAAATTTCCCTAGTCCGCACAATACACCACACTTAGCTGTAATCGTCCGTTGTTCGAGTTTCTGGGAATAGTTTCTGGATCGAATATCCGTATTAAAGCGGTATACAGATGTACACACGCTGCACAGTAAAAAAATTTGGACTTGCTCCGCCTCTCAAGCCGCGGTCGTATAAATCCTCACGGCACCTTGGAGAGGATGGTTTCGTTCCTTAACGCCCGCACCTGACAGCTATTGAATAAATAATAAGGAATTACACACTGAAAACCAACCCGATAAAGTTATCACCAAATTAGACGAAATAACGCACAAAACTCACCCAGTTTAACTGGCCCTTATAAAAAAACCACTGCTTCACATTGGCAGAATATTGGATATTCCTTATTAACGGAAACACTTTTGAGATTGGTAGTAGTTGACTACGATTTAATCCGTATTACGGTTCACACGAATTTCCTCAGGGAAAATACCCAATAGAATTCCAATTAATTTGGCACGGAAAAAAGGACGTTTGCTGGGACGTGTCTCAAATTAAAATGAAAATCAATAATCCAATGTCATGATGGCTTAGAGAATATTCTAGATTTTTAAATTTTGAAATTAACAAACTGAACATAAAGAAGAAATGCAAGGGAATCCAGCCGGTATTCAAAACTTACATCCTTACAAAAAAAGGTTATATCTTGATGCGGCGCCATCTACGACACCAATCGCAAACTACGCAGTCGACTCATACGTGATTTCCAACCAAACCTAAATGGTTTCAAAAACTGACAACTTACTTCATACATCAAACAATAGATGGCCCTAAAATAAAGCCATATATGTCTCTTCAACGTAATGTTAATGCAGAGTATTTTTTACGCTGCACTAGCTACTTGTCACTAGAATATTACATTTTCTCCATCTATAAACCTGCAATTGCTAAAAGTGCAACTGAAAAATAATGTTCATGTGCTCTGCCTACCCCTTTTGGGAATATAGGCGTGAGTTTATGTATATATGTTGTGTAGGCGGAGGTAAAACCGGAAAATAAATATACAATTTTGGAATATCTTAATATCGAGAATATAATAAGGGAAATATTCACGTAGTCAAGAATCATCACAGAGAGAATCTTATATGAAAAACAATCATGGTCAGTCTAAAGTTTCAATCTTTTTTATTTTTTTTATTTTTTTACAATCAAGAACAACGATGTTGCATAGAGAAGAAATTTAGATTAGAAGAAGAGATTACATTAGTCCTTACAAGTAGGACCACAAGATATCTTCGTTGATTCGAAGGGAGACTTTGATCAAACCGGTTGTTCAAATAAATTACTGATTTTATTTTCTTGTGACTTGTTGTAGTGAAGTTAATCTTAGTATTTGTAAAATGTTAAACACTAATCTTCAACTAAATTAATAGTAAAATTAACACCACATTAAATGAAAAAAACTAAAACATGTTCATGTTCCGTATTTACTTATACATATAAATTTACCTAATTGGCAATTGTACATATGTGGTACATATATACTTACTGCTTTTACGTTACATTCTAAATAATCAAAGTAGCGCCATTTTTTCTAAAGTAAAGTCTATCATATGCATACTAAATAAGCTCGTTTTGAACTACATATCACTTCACTAATCCTAATATCCTTACTGTACCGTGCCTCTACATCCTTGTGCTGATAACAGACTTCGTCAAGCATTTGTCCAAATATGAAAACATGAGCGAGAGAGAATATAGGCTCTCGACTAGGCGTAAGGACATTGAGTGCAGCATAGTCCCGAGGCTTAACATTATGAAGCACGCGGCATGCTATCGGTCCGTGTTTCTCTTCAACAAGCTGCCAATAGAGTTTAAATCCATCACGAATAGTAAAATACTGAAACACTATCTTTTGAAGGAATCGTACTATTCTATAGCTGAATTCGTGCAAGATAAATTGTAAAAGTATAGTGTGCACTCTATAGGGATAGTAATGATAAGGGAATTTGTTCTTCATCATGTAAGTTGTGGAATAATAATAATAATTATTATTTTTTATTTCACATTATCACACTTAAATCTGTTCTTATTTATATATTTTTTTGTTTAATATAATTTGTGTGATTATTTGGGATAGTGCAATATATTTTTTTTAATTTGACATTATTGCCTATTAATTTTATTATTGTGACATTATTCTATTTATTGTTCTGTAATCTGTATTGTTAATGTACAATGTTCAACACAATATCTATTGTTATGAATAAATGAAATGAAATGAATGAAATGACATATATTTTAATTGTTTACCGTATGACGTAGTCTTGATATTCCTGGACGTTTCTTCCAAAAGCCAATCAGCAGCATCCTTCCTGGGCGCCGGCCACCCGAACTCGCCTTCTTCAGTGGTCGAAGCATTTCTTAGAATCAATAAAGCCTCGGGGACAACTGGACTCCTGAAAATAAAATTAAATATGAATACAGAGGACTGAATCAAATGGTTATTTCGGATAAGTATGGAGCCATATAATGGAGTTAACGATTTAGGCCCGTCATTTTGCCTGCACCATTTTGAATAAGTAGGTAGGTAGTAAATATAAATACCTTGCCAGTACAAGCCCCAGTACCGCTGCCGCGAGAGCAGCAGGAGAAGTAAGATTATAAATATTCTTCTCCAAATATGTTTGAGCTGCTTTTGCGACTTCTGCGTCCACCTGGAATAACATATTTCTGATAAGTAGGTATACAGTTGAATTCATAATACATTATAGTATGATGATCTAAACACTCACGGTGCGCGAGAGAATGAAAAGTTTGGAATCAACCTACGGGTACGGGTATTTGAATACAAATTTGTTTCATTATTTTGTCCTTAAAATATACTCAGATTTGTGTCTAAAATAACTATAAAGTTGAGTTTAAGAAAAGCATTCATACCACGTACCTGATTCTCAACTCCGACTTCTAGCAAAGTAACTAACGTCTCCGCTGTAACTTCAACCCTTCTTTCCCAGTCAATTTCTTCCTCGGTCATGTTACCGTCCTTGTCATAATAGTAATATTCATTGACATCCACGTCTTTGTAAGTACCATTTATCTTAGCTATGTCTTCTGGGTAGTAATCGACTTCTTTATCTGCCGCCATTGGAGTGAAAGAACCGTCGGGATTCTGCCTATTTTGAATCCATCTCTTGATAGATTGTAATAGGTCTGGATCGATTGGATAATATGATTGTATTTTTGTTAATATTTCTAGAGTTTTGATGGTCGACAAGTGACTGCTCATTGCTGGGTGATCGCTGAACGAGTTGTCATTCTTGCGGAAAGATAGAAGTACTTGAACCTGTAAAAAAATATTATTGAATTACTAGTTTCTTAATTTTGAAATCATACCTGACTCTGTTAGTATTCTATTTACATATCTAATATCTTTAAATGAACAATTCTTGCATGTTTATTTATTAAAGGGATCTCGTAAAAGGCTCCGACGATTTCTCTCTAACGGTACAGGGATTTACGGGGCGACAAATCGATCTAGTATCTTCGGGAAAACTTGTATTCTCCGGAAAACCAGGAAAGAAGCTTAACAAAGCGCGTTCACCCAAATACTTATGACTGATGATAGAAACAGGAATATTCTGATAGGTTCTATTTTCATCATAAAGGATTTTTTTATTAGTGCAATTATCAAGTCATTGCAAAACATTTAACCTGAAAATTAGTTTCAGTTTCAAAAACACACCTGTTCCGGCAACTTTTTCAATATTCTGTCCCTCTCAGCATCATCAACCAAGTGCGGAATATGTTCCAGTGCCAATAGTGGTGCTAAGCTGGCAGCGGCAGCAGATAGCTGGGAGTCTCGCCACACCTCAGACCATTGATCCGTCGGGTCTGCATGCAGGCTGTACAAAGGCAGGTGTAGACCGCCGGAGACCAGGAGGGTACCGCTGGCCGAACCAGGCACTACGCCGTGGGGCAGGCCTAGTTCTAACACTTGAGAGAAGCCGGCCTCTTCGTTGAAGTTCCATATTCTGAAAATAAGTGTGTATCTTCGTTAGGCTTGTCCCTATTTTTTGCCCTTTATTGAGCTCTAAATGCAGTTGGTCCCATATATATATTTGATCGTCTTCAAAAACTAGTTCAATTGGAACCATAAAAACTATTTAGAGAGCTTAATTGAATACCGAGGTTTTTTAAATAGAAATAGGGCAAAGTTTACGTCCTGCGCCGCGCAAGAGCCGTCTGAGTTAATCGGTACGCATAAGTATTAGTAAGTCTTTTAATAAGTAGTAGTAAGTCTTTTAAATATTAACCACATGTTATATCCTTAATGCTCGGTTCGAGTACCTAAGTATCTAATTTTAAATTAACACTGGGGCCGCATAGTATCGCACTAACTTCAATGTATTTGTACGAATCTGCCCCTACTGGCCACAATGTAACATAAATTTCTGCCCCTACTTTTGTTCTAAGTAGTAGATTTTGTCACCTCACATCTGTCTTAATTAGGTCTCTCTTAAAATCGTAGCCATTATTAGTTATTTCATACTAACCTGAAATCAGCCTTGTCGCCCCACAGCGCGCTGAAGCCGACATATTTGATACGCATGTCGGCAGCTAGCGGCCATACCAGCAGTCGCCGCTCAGACGGCGCCGCGCCCCGCCCAACAGACAGCCGTGCGCCCTCCCACCACACCCACCATGCGCACCAAGAAGAGGCGCCTGCGCATTCTGAGTCACTTTCATTTTGCTCCGCGCTGGCAAGATGCACATCGTAGCCTGGAATGAAATAAAATCAAGATGAAAGTCAACAACAGAAATAAGTTAACAGCATTTCCCTTCATCACAATATACCTAATAAAGTGACGTTGATCACACTCACCATGTTTTCCTCTTGCTATCCACACCCGGCTCCTCTCAAATACGACCCGGTACATATCGTCGTTGGGCTCGCGCGCAGCCGAGAGCGCAACATGCGCGGCGCCTTGTGCGCGTAGCTCAAGTACCAGGCCGGCGCGGTTGCGCGGTGCGGCCACCCATTGCCACTCCCACGAACCTCGCGATGACACTGCCAGGTGTTCTGGAATATGAAATATTAGAGGGCATGAGACGATTGCGTACTATATACAGTGATTTACCGGCGTGCGGGCTTTTCTTTAAGCAGGGTATCGAAATGTAGTTCCTAAACCCAACCATGAACTTAGTTTTATTGTAATTTCAATTTCGTTTGTTTTCGAACATAAAAATTGGCAGCAATGTAAAGCAAAGTCCATTGTTAAGACATTACAAATAACAGTTCTTAATGTTTTGTTCCCTTCGTCCGCGTACGTACCTAAGTTTTGTAAATAGCTACGACCTAGGAATTTTTTTTCTTGGTTTTTAACCAGGTTACGAATGAAGAATTCAAATAGATGGTTTTGTTTGCCTACGTAACTAGTTACAAACAAGGAATTTTTATTTCCTTCTACGTAGCTGGGTTACGAACGAATAATTATTTTACCTTTTGTCCTTGTACATAACCGCCTAATAGTCGATCCTATGATTATGGAACACTCAAAAGAGTGGTGTCCTTTTCGACGCCTTTCAACCACCTGAGCTTGAGAAAGTTTGTATGGGAAAACAAATCATTCTAAGGCGAGAACGAGTTATACGCGGACGAAGTCGCGGGCAAAAGCTAGTACTGAATAAAAGTCCTCGCGGTGACGATGTTACTAAATTTAACCGTTATTTCACTCAATGGATGAAAGAAGAACTTGTTGTTATCGATTCTAAGTATCCCCAGCCAACTTTTTTTCGAATATCTTCCATCTACAGACTTTCGACCCTCTTCTAAGTGTACATCTAAGATGCTCCAACTGTATATGCTGATGATTGGGCTGTCCAGCTCAAGTGATCTCTTATATCAAACAGTTTTTATGGTGTGAAGGGTCAACAATTACGTAAAAAATAACGCACGTCAAAATTAAGCGGTACACCGACGATACAAAGTGTGCGTTGAAACAGCTGTTTTTGTATTTAAGCATATGAATAAAAACAATGCCAAAGTATCGCAAATGCATTTTGATGTACACGCAAAGTAGAACTAATTGCGACAAGGTTGTGCTCAAAAATAGCGTCAACAATCAGAAGGAATTATCATACTTCGGTTTTGACATTGTGGCGGCCAGTTAGCTGCTACACTTGACTTGTAGTTGTTACGGGTAGTTGGTGGAGTGCGGAGAAAGATAGTTGAAGTTTATAGAAGTATAATAACGTAAGATAATGTAAATATACAGTTTAAGTTGATACTTGGTTTCTCTTTCTCTAGATGTGTATAGTTTTACGTTTAGTAATGCACTGTTTATCTATAATTTTACATGTTCTTAATATTCGTTGCCGCGCACCTCAAAGTAGGTTGCAAGTAAGCATAAAGAAATGTACGGTGGTGAAACCGTACATATTGGCAACCCCTAAAGGAAAAGAAAATAGAGAAAATTGCTGAGAGAAAGAGAACCCTTACATATTAAATAATTAATTATTCGAATTCGAATGCAATGTTGTCAGTGGAGGCCTGGTCTCGATGATAGCGTTCCGATTGACTCGTTGAGAGCTTCGGCTCCTTCTGTTATTGTAGAGTTGTTATTGGTGGAATGGTGTGCATTTCCATGGCTTCACTCGCTGGTTGGCTTCGTAGTGTATGTTTTATACATAGCTTCGGGAAACGTCGCTTCACAGCCCATACGGCGAATAAGGTTATAACTATCCCTAATAACAGGTAGCTTATAGTGTATTGGTGGATGTCGTGACTGGAGAGAGTTGATGGTAGCGCTTGTTCATGCTTGTACTGTAGGGTTAGTCTTCTAGCGATTTCTGTTTCTTCTGAATGCTCGAAAGTTGTAGGCGATATCTTGTAGGAAGTTAAGTTGACAATTCGGTTGACGGATGAGTTAATGACCGGAACGTTGATGTTGTAGTCAATTTTAATTTTGCTGTTAAACTGATTGTGAGAATGAATCGTAAGGTGCGACGCTTGTAGTACACATCCTTGCGGCAAAGTTACGATCCCAGACGATGTCATTGTATGAGCCGTGACGTCATTCTCACATATGGTTCGTAGTGAGCAGGTGTTGCAACAAACTGCAAGCCAAGTATTTATTGCATGAAGTTCAATCCATTCGTCCTTGCATGACGTATTTCTTACATCACAAGGCGTGTTGTGGTGATGCCCCAGCAGTTTTGCTTCGCACGGGACATTGTTATTGTTTAAGTTATTAACATGTAGGTTCTTATTACATATATAGCTGTCTGGCCTTTGTTGTATGCATTGTTTGAATAGTTCTTCGGTTAATGATATGTAAATATTCTTTCTGATGTTTACGGCGATATATTTGGAAGTAGTTTTTATAATTGCAGTTTCTATGGTGGACTTCACAGGCAATGGTATAGCTTGATAGAATGCGAATTCTTCGTCAGAAATGAGTGGTATGTGAATTTTAAACAGGAAGTAGCTGTCAGTCACTCGTGCCTTTACATAAAGTAGCTTGTAGACATCTTTAACATCCTCTCTTATGTTTTCTACTGGAAGAGACAGAGTTCTCGGTAGTCGGCCGGAGATCGCGGTAAGCTGCTTGATCAAGTTGACTGGACGAGATGAACATCTATGTGGCCTTTGTAAATGTCCGTTAGTGTGTTGAATAGCATTTCTTGAACACTTTTCAGACTGTTTATTAGCAAATATGCGGCTAATGACGCAGAGTTAAAGTAGCTGGTTGCCATCACTACATCTAGTGTGGACTCGACTTTCGCGAGGTTGGCATTAGTGTTGTTCATAAAGTCATCAATTACATGAAATTGGCGTTTGATGTTCTCTTTCGACTTCTTCAAGACGGTGTTTTCGAGTTCTACGATTGAAGTTTGATTCTGAATGAGTTCGAGCAGGTAGTTTTCGTTGTTTTTCACAGCCTTTATGTCATTTTGATACTTGTCTGCGAACCTCTGGTCCAAGATTCCAAACAAGCTGTTAGCTAAGTAGCCGACTCCGTCGATTAGGCCAAGTTTTTTTTGTTAGACAAGTGTTTATGCGGTGCCAAAAGTAGTGAGTTGTAGTAGTTCAATAGGTCGGTTTCGTGATATAGCTGCTCCAGTGCAGTTTTGCAGTAGCGAGGATCTGTTTTTTGACAGAGGTTGCCAATTCCTTGAAGATAATTTACCACTCGATCAACAGCTTGCCAGTAACTGCTTAAGTTGTAATACATAAGTAGCGTCCATTCGGGGCGCTCGGGTTCAAACGTTGTAATCTGAGCTGGTGTAGTACTGACGGCGTGTGACTCATTAATTAATCCACACATTATAATTAGCGATGTAAATAGTGTTATCAGCGTTTTGCGAGTTTGCTTTGGCGAGCCAGTTTTTTCGTGTTGGGTTCCGTATCTATGTTTTGTTGCTTGATAACTTGGTAGTTAGTTTCGATTGGGAGTGGCGATAGTTTGACTATGGGGTGTTTAGTGATTCCTGATTTTGTTTTTATAGTTGTCACTCTTACATAACCGTCGCTGCCTAGGTGGGTTTCCAATATGCGTCCCATTGCCCATTTTCCAGGCGGCAGGTTGTCGTCCTTCACAAGACTACATCACCTTCTTTCACGTTTTTAGTAGGTTTATTCCACTTGCTTCTAGTTTGAAGTTGTGTTAAGTATTCATTGACCCAAGACTTCCAGAATTGTTGATGCATGTGTTCTAGGAGTTGCCATCGGCGTCGTAGGTCTATGGTTCTTTCGTCACTGTAGTCAGACAGGGGCAGCGATAAAGTAGGACCCCCCGTTAAAAAATGTGCAGGGGTAAGGCAGTTGTAGAACTCTTCAGGGTCTTCAGTTAGAGGACACAGCGGTCGCGAGTTCATGCAGGCTTCGATTTTAGTTAGGAGTGTTGCAAATTCCTCGTACGTTAGTTTTTGGTCTCCTAGCACGCGTCTGAGATGATGCTTCATTGATCTGAGAGCTCTTTCCCAGATACCTCCAGCTGTAGGCCAGGCGGGGGCGTTAAAATGCCACTGCACTTCTTGTTTCCCCATCTCATCGAAGAATTCAGGTGGTAGAAGAAGCCGGAACCCTTCGTATTCATTTTTTAATGTTCTGGCCGACCCAATGAAATTTGTGCCGCAATCAGAGTACATGTGTTTTGGTACCCCGCGGCGAGAGCAAATCCTTTGGAAGGCAGCGAGAACGGCTTCGGTGCTCAAGTCAGAAACTAGTTCAATGTATACAGCTTGTTGTTGTGGCCATACACACGAATATAGCGACGTATCTTTTCGATGTCTTCACTCCTCTTCCTTTATTTAGTTTTATCTCCACAGCTCCCGTGATATCAACACCAGTGTGGGTGAATGATTTCGAAGGAGTAACTCGTTGTTGCGGTAAGTCGGCCATTAGTTGATAGTTTTCAGTCGATTTAAATCGATGACACGGTACGCATTGTTGTAAGCGCGCCTTTACAGCCCTGTTGCCACCTATTATCCAATATCGTTGCCTGATGTAGAATAAAGTTAATCGAGCTCCTCCATGGAGTGTCACTGCGTGTGCTTGATCGATGATAAGTTCGGTTAGTCGTCCTTTGTTAGGTACAATAATTGGATTCTTCATTCCGGAGGGCAAGTTTGACTTGTTTAAACGACCTCCAAGTCGAATTATTCCTTGTTTGTCCAAATATGGATTGAGCTTGAAGAGGCTTGATTGTTTTGTGGTCGATTGTTTTTTCATAAGTTGTTTATATTCGTGTTCGAAGTCCAAACGCTGAGCGCACTTAATAAATAGTTCATTTGCTTTTGCTAATTCGCACGTAGTTAAGTATGCGGTGTCAGATTCTTAAGTGCAGTTATGAAACGTAATACCCATCAGTTCATCATGTCAGCCGAAAGACGTCCACTGCTGGACATAGGCCTCCCCCAAAGACTTCCACAATGACCGGTCCTGCGCCACCCGCATCCAGCGGACACCCGCGACCTTCACCAGGTCATCAGTCCACCGTGTGGGGGGCCTGCCCACGCTACGCCTTCCGGTACGTGGTCGCCACTCGAGAACCTTTCCGCCCCAACGGCCATCGGTTCTACGTGCTATGTGCCCCGCCTACTGCCACTTAAGTTTAGCGATTCGGAGGGCTATATCGGTCACTTTGGTTCTGCTGCGGATGGCCTCATTCCTGATGCGATCTCGCAGAGAAACTCCCAACATAGCTCTCTCCATTGCCCTTTGGGTGACTTTGAGCCTTCTTATGAGGCCCATAGTAAGCGACCACGTTTCAGTGCCATATGTCATCACTGGCAACACACACTGGTCAAAGACTTTTGTCTTGAGACACTGCGGAATATTGGACGAAAAGATGTGCCGTAGCTTCCCGAACGCTGCCCAGCCGAGTCGGATTCGACGATTAACCTCTTTCTCGAAGTTGGACCTACCTAACTGGACAGTATGTCCTAGGTATACGTAATCGTCTACAACTTCGAGCGTAAAGTGTCCGATTGTTAAGGGAGTTGGTGCGACATGGACATTTGACATGATCTTCGTCTTGTCCATGTTCATCCTTAGACCAACTCGCTCGGAGGCTTTACTGAGGTCATTGAGCATTGTACTTAAATCCTCCATGGTCTCAGCCAAGACTACTATATCGTCAGCAAACCGAAGGTGAGTGAGGTAGTCGCCGTTTATGTTGATGCCTAGCCTTCTCCAGTCCAGAGTCTTGAAAACATCCTCCAGTGCAGCGGAGAACAGTTTAGGAGAAATAACATCTCCTTGCCTGACTCCCCGCTGCAACGGAATAGGCTTTGAGTTCTGGTCCTGGAGTCGGACTGACATAGTGGCGTTCTTGTACAAACTTTTCAGCACTTCGATATACCGGTAGTCCACTTGGCACCGCTGGAGAGATTGTAGTACAGCCCAGGTTTCGATCGAATCGAAGGCTTTCTCGTAGTCCACGAACGCTAAACAGAGGGGCAGGTTATACTCCTCAGTCTTCTGTATAACCTGACGGAGCGTATGGATGTGGTCTACGGTGCTAAAGCCTCTTCGGAAACAGGCTTGTTCGGGAGGCTGGAAGTCATCTAGCCTGCGTGCGAGACGGTTCGTAATGACTCTTGAAAACAGCTTATAGACATGGCTCAGAAGTGAGATGGGTCGGTAGTTCTTCAGTATGGAGTTGTCACCCTTTTTGAAGAACAGCACCACCACACCTCTGTTCCATGCCTTTGGAGTTTTCCCTTCCAGTAAGACGGAGTCGAACAACTTCTGAAGGGCCCTAAGGACCGGTTTTCCACCCGCCTTCAGGAGTTCAGCTGTAATTCCGTCTTCACCGGGTGCCCTGTTGTTCTTCAGCTGCTTAAGATCCATTCTAATCTCGTACAGGCTGATGTCCGGGATATCTTCGGTATAGTGCCGGGTTAATCTAGCTCTAGGATCTTCCGCCAGACCAACTTCGGGTCTGCTAGTTGACGTGTATAGCTGTCCATAAAAGCACTCTATCTCACTCAGAAGCTCAGGTTTGGACGAAACGATTCTACCATCCTCAGTTTTTAATCTGGCGAGCTGGCTCTGCCCAATAGACAGATCTCTTGAGAAAACTTTAGAGCCCTTATTCTGCTCGATGGCCTCTTCAATCCGATTTGTATTGAATTGGCGCAGATCGCGGGTAAGGGACTTAGAGATCTGTTTATTGAGCTGCCTGTATAATTTCGCATCGGCTGAAGACTGCAGAATCATCTCATTCCTTTCCTCGATGAGCCTCTGAGTGGAGATAGAGAGCCTTTTGGCTCTTTGAGTTCGTTGGGCCTTAAAGAACTTAGACCCAATGCTATGGACAGCTTCCACAAACCCGTCGTTGAATTCGTCCACATCGCCGCCTAGACAATCGAAACGGTTTTGGAGTTCCAGCTGAAAGCTCTCGGGGTTTTGGATTTGGACTGCTGCTGGACGGAGCGTGGACTTCATCAGTCGAGAGCGCTCTAGCTTGACGCATATATTCAATGTGCCTCTTACCAAACGATGATCACTTCCGGTTTTAACCGCATTGATCACAGAGACATCATTGAATATATGCCTCTTCGTCGACATGATGAAGTCAATCTCGTTTTTTGTTGCACCGTCGGGACTCATCCAGGTCCACTTCCTGTGCTCGCGTTTCTTGAAGAAGGAGTTCATCATGTAGAGTCCCTCCTTCTCCAAGAAACCAGCCAGTAGTTGGCCCCGCTGGTTCCGACTTCCAACTCCAAATTGCCCCACTCTCGACTCTTCGCCGTCTCTCTTGCCCAGTTTTGCGTTGAAATCCCCCATAACAACGGTGAAGTAGGTTTTGGAACTATGCATGACCTTTGATATATCCTCATACATAGCCTCCACCTCGTCGTCGGAGTGTGCCGAGGTCGGCGCGTACACCTGTATGACCGTCAACGAGTACCTCTCGGATACTCTGAGTATAAGGTACGCCACCCTAGCCGACACACTTTCGATCTTCACCACGTTGTTCACGAGGGATTTGTGGACGATAAACCCGACACCTCCCTGGGACTGTTGGTCGCCCTCCCGGAAATAGAGCAAGTTGCCGGACTTCAGGGTTATCGTGTCCTCCCCCTCTCTTCGGACTTCAGATAACCCTACGATATCCCAACGCAACTTGCTCAATCCTTCATCCAGTTCCGCTATCTTTTCGTCGGTCCGCAATCTTGTCGTCGGTGGTGGTAGCCGGATCTTAACCGGAGATTCTTCGCACCCCTGACCCCGCTAGTACCCTGGCCGCTACCAGAACCAGGGTACCGGGGGTCGCCGGAACCTCGGGGCCGTGGCCTGTTTGTGTATGTCATGAGGGGTAATTGCCATAATCGCCACGCTTGGCATGCGGGTTGGCGATCGCAGTATCTCCACCGCACTCCAGGGATGCTGCTGCCCATCCTCCGGTGGTCTTGATCGTAGTTTTAGGACATACCCGGGTCCACCATACCCATCAGTTCATTTGTGACATATTCATTATGTTTTGATGACGACCTCGTTTCTGTTTTGTCTGTGACACATATGTTAGCTGTAAATTTAGTAGTTGAGTTTTTCTTTTGAGTTTCACTGTCGAATGATCTCAAAAATTCTGGTCCACTCCACCAGAGTTGGAAGTTCATAAGCTTGCCAGGATAAAGTCTTCTTGAGGCGCAGTCCGCCGCGTTCTGTTCGGACTTGACGTAGTGCCATTCTGAGACTGGGATTATTTCGGTGATTTTAGTAACCCGGTTCGCGACATATTTCTCCCATCTTGAGATATCTCCCTGTAGCCAGGCCAAGGCTACCTGTGAGTCACACCACGCATGTGTAGTTACGGTGTAGCCTGTCAATGCTTCCTTTATCCTTTTAACAAGTTGTGATAAGAGTAAGGCGCCGGCGAGTTCTAATTTTGGCAACGATTTCTTACTCGCCAGAGGGGCAACTCTAGTTTTCGCTGCAAATAGGGTGGTGATAACATCTCCTTGCTCGTTCGCCGTTTTAGTATACACCACACAGGAATAGGCTTTCTCGCTCGCATCGCAAAAGCTAAAAAGTTGTATCTCGTTTCCTTTTGTACCGAGCCACCGTTGTAGTTTTAAAGTTTTTACTTGCGTTAGTTCCATTTTGAATCTTGTCCAGCAGTCTTGAAGGTCCTTAGGTAGTTCCTCGTCCCAGGCAAGTTGATTTAGCCAGACCTGCTGGAAGAGTAGTTTTGCCGTGATTGCTTTTGGAGCCCAGAATCCTATGGGATCGTATAACTTCGAAATCTCTGAGAGAACTACACGTTTTGTTAGTTTACCAGCTTTCTTCAAGTCCAAATCCCAGTTAAACGTGAACGTGTCGTTGCCGGGATTCCACGAGAGCCCAAGTGTTTTTGTAGACTGCTCGTTTTTGAAATCGAAGACTCCGGAAGTTGAAATTTGATCTTCTGTCAAGTTTCGTAAGAGGTTAGGATGGTTCGCGGACCATTTCCTTAGGTTCATCCCTCCTCCCTTTAATAACTCGATGAGTGTAGTTTGGAGCTCTTCGGCTGCGTGAAGTGAGTGGTGACCGCTAATTAGGTCATCAACATAAAATTCATTAAGTAACGCGTTCGCTGCCGCAGGGTACTTATGACCGTCGTCCATAGCTAAGAGCCACGGGGCACTCTTGGTTCCGTAGGAAACCGCACAGAGGTTATACTCTTTCAATTTTTCGTTTGGTGAGTAGCGCCATATTATTTTTTGAAGGGACTGCTGTTCTTCAGCTATCCAGATACAGCGGTACATCTTGGCTATATCTGCGGTATAGGCGTACTTGTATGTTCTCCATTTCAGGATCAGACCTTGAATGTCTTTTTGAAGGTTGGGGCCTTTGAACTGGACGCTGTTGAGACTATAGCCGCTAGTCGTGTTCTGTGACCCATTGAAGACAACCCTAAGCCTGGTTGTTGAGCTATCCCGCAGGACCCCATGATGAGGAAGAAAGTATTCAGGAGAAGTAGTTGAAGATGAAAGCTTCATGTGCCCGAGGTCAGCGTACTCATTGATGAAATCTTTATACATTTGGGCTAACTTTGCCTTGCTTTGAAGTCTTTTCTCGAGTTGTAGAAATTGTGACATTGCTATAGCTTTTGAGCTTCCAAGTTTTTCTTCATAGTCAGGATGGAAAGGCATCTGAACTATGTATTTCCTATCTATGAACCGTTTGCTTGTAGTGAGTTTCACAGTGATCGTCCTGAGGTATGTCTGAGCTATCCTGCATAATATCTTCAGTTTCCTAGAATTTAGCTATCTCATCCAAGTTTAAAATAGCTATGTGACAGTTGAAACTGAGCGAGACAAGTTGTAATCAGGATCGGCGAGCTTTAAATTTTCTAAGTGCGGCCAATTCTTCTTCTCAAACGCAGTGTTAGGTAAGTTATTAGTTATTTTACTCATAACTAGCGCTTGAGCTTCAAAGGCGTAATCTGAGTACATTGATTGGCAATTCAATTGCACGCGGCCTTTGCAATCTTTGGATGACGCTCCAATTCCAGAGACTGTGGCGCTGAGCTTACTTCTTTGTAGTTTTAGTAGTTGAGCAGCGTTTTCATTGAGTAGATTAACCTGGCTGCCTTGATCCAGAAGAGCCCGAAGGGTGACGTAAGTTCCGTCGCTCGACTGCACTCTAAGTTGGACCGTAGTTAAAATAATCTCAGTTTCCTTAGATAAATGATTAGAAGTTGGGCGCGTAGTTGAAATGGTTGGTCGCTGACCTGATGAATTATTTTTGCTGTAGTTCGTTGACATATATTTCTTCACTGGATTGTGCAAAAGTGTATGGTGACGCATGTTGCATTCTTTGCAAGTTTTTGTTGACTTGCATTCACTGTTGCCGTGACTGTACAAACAGTTTTTGCAAACTTGCAGTCTGGCGATAGTTATGTTGCGTTGGACTGGATCTAGGTCAATAAACTTCGGACATTGCATCAACACATGATTTACATCGCATAATGTACAATTGCCGTATAATGTATGATAACTTTTCGGCAACTCCGTTTTGTAGTTAAATGATTTTTTAGCTTGGTACGGTTTGTTGAAAGATGATTTGCTCAATGTTGATGGCTTCTGGTAGTAAGATGAAGTAGTAGTTGCTTCTGTCTTCTGGCTTTTCATAGTTTCATAAGCCATAAATCAGTTTTCCAAGAAGGATAGAAAGTCAGTTAAGATTGGTAGTTTTCTCTGGTTTGGAAGTTCCTTTAGATAATCGTTGAAGGATGATGAGTCAAGTTTCAGTGACATGAGATGTACGATCATCGAATCCCAAGTAGTTGTCTCGACACCTATATTGGCGAGGCCGTTGAGACATTCTAATATTACGTCGTGCATCTTTTTGAAGCTGTGGGCATCGGGATGATGTGTGACGGGTAAATTCAGCATGGTTGTTAATATACGAAGTGAATTGCAGACGCTTATTATCATATCGTTGGGTTAGTAGTTCCCAACAGGAAGAGTAGTTTTCGGCACATGGTGAGGTGCTGTACCAATCTTTCAGCCTCACCTCGAAGTTTAGTTTTCAGGTGCTGCATTTTCTGCGCTTTGTTAATAGTGGGGTTGTTATGGATAGTTTCAAGAAAAAGATCTTTGAACGATACCCATTGACTGTAGTTTCCAGCGAACTCGGGTACTTGAACTCTTGGGGCCGAATGCTGGTAATGGGCTACCGACCAGATCTTGTTATTCAATCTCCGTTTCAGTTCATCATACTTGTGCTCCATGTCGACGAATAAACCGTAGTAGTGTTCGTTGGAGCCTTTAAGAATGGTATCTAACTCCCAGTGATGTTTGTCAATAGGTTCCCATTTCGACTTTAAAATGCTGAGGTGATCTTCTAGTTCCCATTTTTGAGTAATCATGCTGATGTCGACTTTAGACATTGCACGGTCGAGAGCTTTAAAGATGGCAAGCTTCGTGAACTACTTAGCAAACAAGAGTGCATCTTGTTTGCTAAGTAGTTCACGAAGCTTGCCATCATCATGGTACTCCTCGCCTATATCCGTTGTGTTAAATTCGACCATCTTCTCTTTTTCGTGGTTCTGAGAACGCAAAAGGTTCAGAATATCTTGTTTAGTTGACTCGTACATAGCTTTAGTTTTGCCGTAGATATCTCCCGTGAAATAATCGATAGTTTTTTCTTCCAGTTCTTGCTCGAGGATGTTATGACGTTGGTTAAAGTCATCCCATAAATCCGCCAGTGTTGTCAGCCGTTTGTTCAAGTATTCTTGGGTCTTCCTAGATGCACCGTCCTTCTTGTAGTTTGTACAAAAGGATTTGATGTTCTCGAAGCTGACTTTTTTTGCTCCAGAGTACTCATGATGATCGTTTTGACGAAGTTGATATCAGAACGTAGTTTGTTTAGTTACGAGTTAAATCGCCGTTTGCTGTAACTCGTAGTTGAGGTTAGCAGCTTGCAGTTGTAGTTGAAGATAATGTTAATAAATCGAAGTTAAGTTGATGTAGTTATCGCCGTGTTAAGTTGAAGCTAGTTGCTTGAAGGTAGTTGATGCCGTAGTTGAGTTTAGTTGCTCGAAGTTGTAGTTTATTTTCTTGAAGTTGAAGTTAGTTTTAGTTTAAGTATGTAGTTAGTTATGAATTCCACTTGCCTGTAGAATTCAGTTACGACTGTAGTTCCGTTGGTTCAGTCCGAAATCCTTTTCCGAGAGGTAATTAGTGCTCCTGCACTCTATATACGATATATGTGCCTTCTCAATTCACTGGTGGAACCCGCCTGTAGGAAGCCAGCAAACCGATTCACTATCGCAACAAAGCAACAAAAACACTAAATACCTGTTCAATCTTGAAGGACACGGAGAGCTTCTCGAAGGACCACTAAATGTGGCGGCCAGTTAGCTGCTACACTTGACTTGTAGTTGTTACGGGTAGTTGGTGGAGTGCGGAGAAAGATATTTGAAGTTTATAGAAGTATGATAACGTAAGATAATGGAAAGATACAGTTTAAGTTGATAGTTGGTTTCTCTTTCTCTAGATGTGTATACTTTTACGTTTAGTAATGCACTGTTTAACTATAATTTTACATGTTATTAATATTCGTTGCCGCGCACCTCAAAGTAGGTTGCAAGTAAGCATAAAGAAATGTATGGTGGTGAAACCGTATAGATCGTCAACTTGTTTACAATTCTGCTATGCTTTAAGTTAAATTTCTTGACACGCTGTTATACTCCCAATTGGCTGAAACTTAAATCGTAGAATGGCGTATGAGGATTAAACCACCTCGTTTCATGGACCTTAATTGCATCCCCGATTTAATATCCCTTTGATGGAAGATCATCGGGTCAAAAAGCACACTTATAATATATATAAGTGAATCCAGATTATATACTATTAGCATACAAATCATCTTAATCTGTTCAGCCGTTTTTGCGTGATTCAGTGACAAACATCCAAACTTTCGCATTTATCATAATAAGCAGTGGGATTATGGTATAAAGTAAGTGCACATGAAGTGAACGGCAAAAGTAACATTGTAATTGCATGTTTTGAAGAGACCGTGGTAGCTGGCGCGCACACTGGGCAGGGCCGCGGCGTAGCGCTTGCGTTTACTTTTTTTTCAGTTTCTATCTTAAGATTTCACAAATTTTGAATTAGGATGTTTTTTCCTTTGTCATCAAGTATATGCTTACTAATTTTCATACCTCATGGATTATAGGAGTTCCCATTCAACCCCTCTTTTTACCCCCTTTTAACCCAAATCTGCACAATTTTTATAGCCTAAAACCTGACCGGGTATTTACTCGACAGATTAGTAAAGTTTTCATCAAAATCCGTTCAGCCGTTTTCACGTGATGCGCGTTCATATAAACAGACAAACAGATAAACAGACAAAAATTCTAAAAACTGTTGGAACGTGTTCTGTTATCGATTCTAAGTATCCCCAGTCAACTTTTTTTCGTATATCTTCCATGTACAGACTTTCGACCCTCTTCAGCTTTATTATATGTATAGATTACACAAGTACGACCCTCCGTCACTGACTTATACATCGTGCAAGTGTTCACTGACCGTTGGCACAGAAGTAGGCGCTTTGCGTATCGCTTCGATGCAGTCCTTCGGGCAACACTAGCACGTTTGCGGACCGAATCACCGAGCCTACTAGCGTCTCGTTGTTGAACGACGAGTACGACACGGAGCAGTTGTCGGCGCTGTATCCCGTCACTTCCACTGGAAACAATAAAATAATATATTTATATGACATAAATTAAATAAAAATATCATAAATGTGTTTAGTATTTAAAATCAAAGATACCTATATTTATTAATTTAATATAAGGACCCAATATTCGACAACTTAATTTTGACACCTAATTGTTGTATTGTATGGAAGGGGGGATGGGTTGTTTTATAACACCCATGAGTTTCAGACCTATTCTAATATGTAGAATGATTTCTTTCACGTCTTTAATATACCTATTTTAATACATTGGGTCTCTGGAAACTCTGTTTCAAAATACGTATTGCACAATAATAGGTATCAAAGTAGCCTTTTTGGTCAATCTTGAACCTTAAGAGAATTTCACATAATTATGTAACTATTCGGTAGTGTTAATTAATAAACCAAATTAGCTAAACAATTTATGATTACATATTTAGTTCGTTATTACAAAACTGGCCTAGATGTCGACTCGTATCTCATCTCAATATCTTATTTTCGCTTATACAGGATGTTTTTATTGAATTCCGTTAATTGCGAGGGCACAATCCTGAGATGAAATAAAGTAATCATCTCTAAGACACTAGTATCTATATTCGTACCATTTCGAAGATATTCAAGAATTCATTTTAGTTAATTAACACCCCTAGTATAGTATAAAAGATCCTTAACAACAATTAAACAATATTGTCCTGCGTGTTATTCGAATTTCGAATTGTCATACTTGACATTAACTTTTGCTTAACTCCACGTTAACTCTTAAGGCCGATTTTCATTCACCCTTGGTGATATAATTAATTATTTTGTATGAAAATGAAAAAATATTTATTTTTTAAATTTTGAAAAACTTAATATGCTACGTCGTTTCTATGGCTATACACGGCTATATGCTAGAAGGAACGGAAATCAATAAAAACACCCTGTATAAGAAGAGCCGCTATGAGTGCACCAACTTTTAAGAATACCTACTAAAATAAAATAAAATATTTCGATGTCTCAGTTCCTTCCGCGGCATCAAAACTTATTTCCGTATGTATGTTATTTCCGATTAAAATCTAAGTAAAATTTACCGTCGGCATACATTGATCGAAATGCACAAATACATATGACATATTAATGAAACATCAACCACAACACCTAGATAAATAAACTTTTAAAGCCACCGATATGTATAAATAAATCAAAATACCCTTTAATAAATCCTAGATTTCCGGGTCAAGATATACTTAACTATTTTATTTCTTTCAGTACTCCATTCATACCCATTTCCCGTGGAACATTTTTATCTCTATATTTTATGGGAGTACGTATTTCTTCTAACTCTGAGTTATAAGCGAATGCGGAAAGAAGACATCACAATTGGTTTTCAATGAATTTTTCATGATATTTTAACCCTCAAAGTGAAACGCAAAAGAGGAAGAAGAAGAAGAAGTGTTATAAGTTTAACATGTGTATCTCTGAATCTGGGTATCTCTGTCTATATGTTTCTGTCTGTGGCATCATAGCTCTAAAACGGGTAGCGGTTTTTCATTTTGATTTGATAGAAGGTTTTCCAGGGATGGTACTTAGGTGTTTTATCAAAATCCGTTCAGCTGTTGTTGAGATATTGAACGTTGAAATGAAAATATTGGGAATTTTCAACTTTTTTAGGTTATAAGTTATAAAAAAGGAATTGAGACTATAGAAAAAAAGTGTGAGTGTGAGTATTAAGAGATTATAGGTATTAAGAGTAGTATTTAATTAATTATGGCTCCGTGGTAAACAAGAAACCCTTATAGTTTCATTAAGTCTGGCTGTCGGCTTAGCTCAGTAACCGTTACTACAAGAAAGGTTTAATTTGACATACATATCAATCACACCGAAAAAACGGGAGAACAAAAGCTGAGGCTGGAGGATGCAATATTTTTCTTGCATAATCCATCATGTTGTACATATAGCTCGTTCAAAATATTTTATAATTTGAAGTTTAAAAGAGGGTGAGATTTTTGTTAGGGCAATGGTCAACAATAAATGTTTTTAGAAAGAAACTTAGAAATTTTCTTAATACACTCAGTTTAGTCATACAAACGTAAGAATAATGTTTTCAGCGCAATTGTTTTTTTCCTCTGAAGGGGTGATAAAGGAGTTCGAAGCTTGGGGAGCAAATATTTTTTAAACATGTAACTTAAAGGTGCCTTTATAGTTCCTATTCGTAACATTAACATATAAAAAAAACAAATTTCAGCGTTTTTGAAAATTTGTGTTCAATAGGTGAAAAGTTAGTTAGCGGAGCAAATATTTCTAAACTTCTTTTAATACGTTTTTCCTTATTTTTCCGTCAAACTATTTATTAATGTATAATTCTCAATGTCAAAATCTTGAAGACCGACTTTAACTTAAAATTTGCTATTACTTATAAACCGCCAGAGACATGTTCACGGTTCTTGCAGAAAAAGGTTAGTAATTAATGGATCTAAAATCTGTACATTTAATATTCCGAAACAGGTACCTAAGTATAAGTACCTTAGCATTCGTTTTGACAATATGACTTATTAAGATTTCGTCCCTACGTGGGCATAGCATATTGAATGTATGTAGTAATTCCTTGAAGGTGGGAAAATGGGGGATAAAAGATTATACCTAAGCGATAACCAGTTATATGCGTATATTAGTAAATTTTACTAAATGACCACCCCAGGTTACTCTTTTACTTAATAGTATGTTACGATACAAGGGTTGTAAAACAAAGAAAGGCCGATATCGCAGATGTTTGATGCCCGAGCCGCAGGCGAGGGCTATAAATATGCGAGAGATGGCTTTCTGTTTTACGACCCGTGTTTCGTACACGATTTTACGTCACCACTTGGCCAAAAAGTGGGGTTTTCCGGGCGCGCAGTGTGCGGAAAAACGCGCTTTTTGGCAAGGTGTGGTGTAAAAGATATTTTGGGACTCAAATGATATTTCGTGCAAAAACTACTCTAATAACTAATACTAATATCTTACCAACATAATTATTGATTTAAGCACTTATCTTACGTTTAAGCCAGTTACAAACAATATTTCGATATTTTTGATCCAAAACCTAATATACCTTTATATTTATTGGCGTTCTTTTCCTCATACTAGGGTGGGGTTTTGCCCAGCGAATTAAAAAACATAGAAGCACAACAAGCGTCGCAAAATGACACCACCAAATCTGTGTCCACTAAGGCGGGGCGTCTAAACTGTGTCCAACGGCTGTCTAGTTTGAACATGGCGGCGCAGCGTAACAGTTGTATTAACTGAAATCTCAAAAATAAAAAATATGCCTTTTTGTGCTGTGAAATGGTGTGTTAATCAGCTAAGCGTTTTTATTATCGCCGCCATTTTGACACAAAACGTCAGGCACTAGGATACAATCACAGCCAGTCATTTTCAAATTGACCAATCACGTTCATTTGTTTTGGATAATAGAAAATTGGTTGAGTTTTTAGCCACTTCTTATTGGTACCACAACGCGCATGTGTATTTGGAATAAATGCCCCGTTTTAAACTGGGATTTTGTAGGAAGCTAGCGTTCTATGTTTTTTTCATACGCTGGTTTTGCCGTAATAATTTTGGACAATCAATGTACCTCGAATTTGGGTAAAATGGCGTACAAAGCCAGTTTGTAATATTTTGATATATATTTACTCAAAATACCTTTCTAATTTAAATTCACAATATAAACATGCCTAACATACACATTAAGGCTGAACCGTTATACAACAAACGTGAAATAAACTACTACTCGCACAGCAACATTTGGTATCAAAGTTCCATCCCAACTGAGATCAAATAGCATTTGGTAGCCGTTCTCGCTATCTGTTTCTCATTTGTCCTACCGCCTCGGGTCACAAATGGGCTCTCCAGGACACGGCCGTATTGCCGAGGTAATAGAATCTAGCAGGTTTATAGCTGACGCACACCCTCGCGATATAGAAAGCAATTCAAAGTAGATCTTTTATAGGATTGTCAACTTTTGTTTTAACTTCATAACGACGAGGCGTATTGCACCTTTCAAATGAATTATAACTGACACGTCCCTCATTAAATGAGATGGAATGTTGTAGTGTAAGTTTGATGACATTCTAAGCATTTGTTTTATCTATGGCAAAAACAGTTCAACAAACATCTTAAACATTAATAATTTTTTTCAGCTTATTGATATTTTTTTTATAATGAATAAACATTTTAAATTATGGAATTAAAAATTCGGCTGAAATGATGATGATGATGATGAAATAAAAATAACGTAACTGATAATTTCAATAAATTATAACCATGTTTTTGTTCAAACACCTACAGAACCGCTTCCAGAAAATAGTCCAGACACAGACACAATTAAACGTTAGTCAACAGTTCCCGACAAAATGGTTACGTTAGGTTATTGATAACGATGTTTTATGCATATTTGGCATTTTCAGTTTCCTCGTATTCGAAATGAAAAGTAGTATTTAATTGCGGTTAAACCACCCACTTGAGCTTCGAACTATTAGCCCAAATATCTCCTCAGAAATGCGTGATAATCTACTACTGTAACGGTCTTGTTGATTTGTTGTATAATAACTGTAATTTTATTTTAAGCGAGCTAAAATTATGAATTTTGCTAATAGAAGTCGCGAAGTAACAAAACTACTATACGTGGTTACGCCATTACTATGAGATGATGTGATGGAAATTCAAATCTTACCACAAACCGACCGGACATCACATCACAAAAGTTTCCTATATTTTTTTCTACCACGTCGGTGGCAAACACGGCCCGCCTGATGGTAAGCGGTCACCGTACCCTATGGATGCCTGCAACACCAGGGGTGTCACATGCGCGTTGTCGACCCTTAAAAAATAACGCTTTTTTGATACATAATGATATTTTTTACTCCAGTATTGTAATCTGTCAAATCTGTCAATTAAATGACTGCACTGACAGCAATATTAAAACAATAAACCTTATACACCAATGCAAGCCTATACCATAAACAATTCATTATATAATTGGTGGGGGAATCATAATGGTGGTGGTCGTTATTTATTCGCCGAAACTTTATTCTTTTTTTATTGACAAAGAGGTGATTACAGTGATCATTAAAGAATAAAACCTTTTTTATTAACTGCAACAATTGATAATGTAGAATCGATGATCCAATTTTGTGTTTAATGTTATAGGCATAATTTGCAGTGATCTAATTCTGCTTTGCGGAGCTTGTATAATTATTGGCGGTAATTTGCCATTTAATCATAACACTGCGCGAATTTGTGCCTGATTACGTCAACTAGTTATCGCAATACTGCAAATTCTATATGCATAATTCACAAATTTGCATCTGATGATCTACGAACTGGATTCAATCTAAATGCTAATTGATGCTATGCCGACGATTGACCAGAGATAACTTAATTAAACGTAACCCTTGGAGATATTAGAGATGATAATATTCCAGATATAAAATATGCAACGAGTTACCCCGGCAACCCACACGGGACCTATTAGTGGTGGGCAGTAGACTTGTTTTAATGTTTATTTTACGAAAACGCTCGTTATTGTAATTTTGAAGAGTAAGCAATACCACATTATACGTATAGCTGCCAGAAGCCACTGCTTCTTGGATTAGGTCAGGTGATAATAGTTTTCGTAAACTTATATAGTACCTACGGCTTTTCCTCTTGGAATTATATGCCGAAACGGACTCCGGGCTCATTACAACCGGGGGGTTATCAGGATACAACCAGGAAAAACTAGGAGGATGAGAATCAATTAAAGTCACCGACATCACAACCTTCTAAATGACAATGTATCTGCATGTAGAGGACGCTAGAGCTCCCAAAAATGTATTCCGTTGAGAGTGAAGGAACTGCATATGTCTCTAGCTGTCAATACAGCGAATTTTGAAAGCAACAAAGGTTTGGTAAAAGACATACAACCCCTTGGTTAAACTGTACGCAGATCAGAAGAAACCGTAGGACCATTCAGCATGATTGTCATATGAAAATCCTACTTAGCGGCTAATTACAATCTGGGTTTCTTCACGGCAAGAGTGAATTGGCTATTACTAAACCAGTCAACAAGATGTTACGCCTTGTCATCGCTTCTCATCAGGTGAGACTAGGGTTAATCGCTGGTCAGTAAATACGATTGAACATCTCTCAAACAATACATGAAATAATGCAATGATTTATATTTCATTTTCAAATCCACCATTAAAATCAATGTTATCATGCAAGCAATATAACGACGACTTCTTACAAACTTTATACAAAGATAGAAGATCAAGTCTAGAAGGTTGTTGACAAGGCAAACTGAAGCGCGCCAAGATGGAATTTTCCACAAGCAATATTTTGTCACAGAATTGTGTCCCGCTAGTATATGAAAGCTTGGTTTCATAAGGACTGAAATCCCTTGAAATGTTCCACTCCGAAAATATTGCGGAAATGTTTGATCAAAATATTTATATGATAGTAATCAGGTTGGAGTGTATGTATGGCGCCATTTGCTGCTATGGCTGCTACCGACCTCATAACTCGTTGAGGTAAGTTCAGGAACAAGTTTGCTGAGTCTCTTATGGAAGGAACTTACATTAGTGTGTGCTACAACTAGATCAGTCTGCTTATGAAAATTTGACCTAGTAGACACGTAGTCGACTGGAATATAAAGGCGTAGATTGCACACGGGCCGAGGCATATTTTGGAAATTAGAATTTTTATGGAACGAATACAATGCAATAGAAAGATACGTTATTACACCTCCACATCGTTAAAAAAACACAACCAAGTGCGAGTCGGACTTGCGCACGAAGGGCTCCGTACCATTATCTAAAAAAAAGGTAAAAATATCACGTACAGTCAGCATCAAAAGTAGCTACGCATACGAAAGTGTCAAAAGCTCTTATCCCACTAATCCCACTAATATTATAAATGCGAAAGTTTAGATGTTTGTTACTCAATCACGCAAAAACGGCTGAACAGATCAAGACGATTTTTTGTATACTAATAGTATGTTATATGGATTCACTTAAAGTATACTTTTTGTCCCGATAATCACCCTCAAAGGGATGAAATCGGGGGTGCCAATATGGTCTATAAAACGGGATGATATAAATCCTCATAAGCCATTCTAAGCTTTAAGTTTCAGCCAATTGGGAGTATAACGGCGTGTCAATAAATTTAACGTAAGCCATAGCAGAATTTGACGTATTGTAAACAAGCTGACGTTTCGATATGTCAAAACCGAAATATCATAATTCCTTTGATTGATGACGCTATTTTTGAGCATAACCTTTTAGCAATTAGGTCTATTATAGCGTGTAAACAAAATAAATTTGCGATACTTTGGAATTGTTTGTCTTCATATGCTTAAATACAAAACCAGCTGCTTCAATGCAGTCTTTGTATCGTCGGTGTACAATTTAATTTTGTCGTGTATTATTGTTTATGTAATTGGTGACCCTTCACACTATAATAACAGTTTGATATAAGAGATCACTTGGACTGGGCAGCCCAATAGTCAACATTGACGGTTGAAGCATCTTAGATCTATGCACAAAGTACAATATATATACTGAGATAGAGATACCAGTGAAATACTCCACATAGATCGTAGCGCCGTTGTGTATTTAGTAAGAACTAACCGCACGACCGCTGCATCCCTGTCACTTCAATATGCAAGTGCGACAGAGATAGCACCCAGCAGTGGCGGCCACTGAGATTTTATTCTGGGCAACCCGGAGCAAAAATAAGGACCTACCTATCAATACGGTCGTTTTCTTGTAAGTGCATGAGTTTATTACCGACTGTACTTTTTACTTAAAGAATGTACCTATTCCCAACATCAAATGACCTTGAAATACGCCTCGATCGCAACTAAACACGACACACTGGTACCTATATCGTAAATCTAAATTTCACTAGTAAATTAAGTTGGTTTCTCATTAAAGATTACAATAACAATAAGCATTTGTAAATATATGTGTTGCTTTCATATTTTATACATTATTCACCAAATAACAAAGTACCGTGTTGCGCAATCCTTCATGGTTAATTAAATAAGAGTAAACTACTTAAGTTGGAAACTACACTAAACATCCAAATTTTTAATACAATTTTTGTGTTTTAAAGGTGTATACAATATTTGATCATTATAAAATCGATATTTGATAATATTTTGCCCATTAGCTCAAGACACCTTTTTTAGTATAATTTTAATATTTGGCGAAACAAGTCATTTTAATATAAACTTTATATGGATACATTTAAGGTTTAAATTCCAGTGAGATAATACCGAAATAAACCGCTACAAAGCGGCTTGCAAAGACGCGTAGAAGGCGGTATTTTCGCTGCGAGTCTTGGAAGCGCGGTATCAATGTGTGCGTGTAATTTCGATGTGTGCGCGCTGTACTACACGCGCGAAGGCAAGTCGATCTTCAACGGCTTTGCGCGCTTGGCGGCGGCGTTTGAATTCATTCATACTGATAGTGATTTGTTGAAATATTTTGACGTGACGCGATTTAGTAAATCGTATTGTCAAATGCAGGGTAATTTCTATTTATATTGTTGATTTATTATGACATTATAAGTATGGTACACGCAGCAAGAAATTTTAGGTAAGCCGGTGGGAATCGTGTTGTATGGGAGCTCCGCCACTGGCACCCAGTGACATCTGGTACAAACAAGTTAAACTAACATTTCCATAGAAAAAATCGTAATTCGAGCTGAAAGGCCCCTGGATCTATGCTTATCCGTATACATATAATACCGCTGTAGATGGTCGAAAATCTGTACATTGAAGATATTGGATAAATCAATGGAGCGATTGGAGGGCCCTTGGCATCGAAACAGAACACATTTCAACAGTTTTAAGAATTCGTGTCTGTTTGTCTATCGGTTTATACAAGTATGTCTAGGCATTGTGACTCTCGGCCTTCAGCGTCACATGCATTGTCGCTCTGCTTCGGGTCTTCGGCCCTCAGCCTTACACTTCACTCTGAGTGAATGATCGGCATGAGGAGCCCTCTCTGTGTGAATGTTCTGCCTTTGGACTCGCATGCCTTGCCCCTCTGCTTCGGGCCTTCGGCCCTACATAAGGAACCTGCTCTGTTGGGACGTTCGGCCTTCAGCCTCGCGTGCGTGCCACACGGCTCCGGGCCTTCAGCCCTCAGCCTTATATAAGGATCCCGCTCTATTTGAATGCTCGGCCTCCGGCCTCGCATGCCTTGCCACTCCGTTTCGGCCCGTTAGTCATCAACTTTACATAAAGAATCCACTCGGTTGGGAAGCTCGGCCTTCGGCCTCGCGTGTCTCACTTCCCAGCTTCAGGCCTTCGGCCCTCAACCTTAAATAAGAAGCCCGCTCTGTGTGAATACTCGGCCTTCCGCCTTGCATGTTTTGCCACTCTGCTTCCGGCCTTCGGCCATCATAATTACATGAAGAACGCGCTCTGTTGGGACGTTTTACGGAAGAACTGCGTAGCGAGACTTTTATCATTGTACATGTAATATTTTACGGGCTTCATTGATCTAGAATCGATACATTTGATATTCTGAAATAAGCTTAATCATTCGTTTTGAAAGCACGAGCACGTAGCACTAACTCCCGTTACACTCGGACACTTTTACTTGAAGTTGTAGACGATTATATATTATATACCTAGGACAGACTGTCCAGTTAGGTAGGTCCAACTTCGAGAAAGGGGTCAATCGTCGAATCCGACTCGGCTGGGTAGCGTTCGGGAAGCTACGGCACATCTTTTCGTCCAATATTCCGCAGTGTCTCAAGACGAGGCTCTTTGACCAGTGTGTGTTGCCAGTGATGACATATGGCACTGAAACGTGGTCTTACTATGGGCCTCATAAGAAGGCTCAAAGTCACCCAAAGAGCAATGGAGATGGCTATGCTGGGAGTAACTCTGCGTGATCGCATTAGAAGTGAGGCCATCCGCAGAAGAACCAAAGTTACCGACATGCCCTCCGAACCGCTAAACTTCAGTGGCAGTGGACGGGGCATATTGCACGTAGAACCGTTGGCCGTTGGGGGGAAAGGTTTTCGAGTGGCGACTACATACCAGAAGGGGTAGCGTGGGTAGGCCCCCCACAAGGTGGACTGATGACCTGGTAAAGGTCGCAGGTGTCCGCTGGATGCGGATGGCAAAGGAACGGTCATTTTGTCACTCTTTGGGGGAGGCTTATGTCCAGCAGTAGACGTACGATACGATGATGATGATGACTTCGTCTGCGTAGAACTCATTCTCGCTTTAGTGTTATTTGTTTTCCCATACATCATATTCACCCTTCTTTGGGTGTCCCCTTAAGAAATAATTACATTCAATATGAAATGCTCTTTATACCGCGCACGGCAAATTGTAATAGGAATCCTTTTTCCAAAACGAATCATCATCATCATCATATCAGCCCACTGCCACTGAAGATTAGCGGTTAAATGTTACATGTACAATTGTACAATGATAAAAAACTCGCTACGCAGTTCTTCCGTAAAACGTCCCGACAGAGCGGGTTCTTCGTGTAATTATGATGGCCGAAGGCCGGAAGCAGAGTGGCAAAACATGCAAGGCGGAAGGCCGAGTATTCACACAGAGCGGGCTTCTTATGTAAGGTTGAGGGCCGAAAGCCTGAGGCTGGGAGGTGAGAGACGCGAGGCCGAAGTTCCCAACCGAGTGGATTATTTATGTAAAGTTGATGACTAACGGGCCGAAACGGAGTGGCAAGGCATGCGAGGCCGAAGGCCGAGCATTCAAATAGAGCTGGATCCTTATATAAGGCTGAGGGCTGAAGGCCCGGAGCCGTGTGGCACGCACGCGAGGCTGAAGGCCGAACGTGCCAACAGAGCAGGCTCCTTATGTAGGGCCGAAGGCCTGAAGCAGAGTGGCAGTTTACGCGAGACCGAAGGCCGAGAGTCCCAATAGAGTGCATGGCAAGGCATGCGAGTCCAAAGGCAGATCATTCACACAGAGAGGGCTCCTCATGCCGATCATTCACACAGAGTGAAGTGTAAGGCTGAGGGCCGAAGACCCGAAGCAGAGCGACAATGCATGTGACGCTGAAGGCCGAGAGTCACAATGCCTAGACATACTCGTATAAACCGATAGACAAACAGACACGAATTCTTAAAACTGTTGAAATGTGTTCTGTTTCGATGCCAAGGGCCCTCCAATCGCTCCATTGATTTATCCAATATCTTTAATGTACAGATTTTTGACCATCTACAGCGGTATTATATGTATACGGATAAGCATAGATCCAGGGGCCTTTCAGCTCGAAGTACGATTTTTTCTATGGAAATGTTAGTTTAACTTGTATGTACCAGATGTCACTGGGTGCTATCTCTGTCGCACTTGCATATTGAAGTGACAGGGATGCAGCGGTCGTGCGGTTAGTTCTTACTAAATACACAACGGCGCTACGATCTATGTGGAGTATTTCACTGGTATCTCTATGTCAGTATATATATTGTACTTTGTGCATAGATCTAAGATGCTTCAACCGTCAATGTTGACGATTGGGCTGCCCAGTCCAAGTGATCTCTTATATCAAACAGTTATTATAGTGTGAAGGGTCACCAATTACATAAACAATAATACACGACAAAATTAAATTGTACACCGACGATACAAAGACTGCATTGAAGCAGCTGTTTTTGTATTTAAGCATATGAAGACAAACAATTCCAAAGTATCGCAAATTTATTTTGTTCACAAGCTATAATAGACCTAATTGCTAAAAGGTTGCTCAAAAATAGCGTCCTCAATCAAAGGGATTATGATATTTCGGTTTTGACATATCGAAACGTCAGCTTGTTTACAATACGTCAAATTCTACAATGGCTTACGTTAAATTTATTGACACGCCGTTATACTCCCAATTGGCTGAAACTTAAAGCGTAGAATGGCTTATAAGGATTTATATGTCCCAGTTTCATAGACCATATTTGCACCCCCGATTTTATCCCTTTAAGGGTGATTATCGGGACAAAAAGTATACTATAAGTGAATCCATATAACATACTATTATTATACAAAAAATCGTCTTGATCTGTGCAGCCGTTTTTGCGTGATTGATTAACAAACATCCAAACATCTAAACTTTCGCATTTATAATGTTAGGGGGGGTTTTTTTTTTTAGTCAAATTTTCAGTAAGGGGTCTTCCTCGCTTACTAAAAAAAACTAATAATTCGCACCGAATCTATATTGGATTGTGCAAGCGCTTGGTTGAGGCTTCACTTGACCGGAAGGCTGGCTTTTACCTCGCCCAGAGGATCAGCATTGCCATACAACGTGGGAATGCTGCCAGTTTTCTGGGCACACTACCGCCTGGCAGCGATCTGGGGCAAATTTTTTACCTTTAGTTTTAGTTTTACTTAATTGTTTTGTTTTTAAGTATTGTCTCTTTCATATTAATTGATAGCTTACTAATTTAACTAAAATATTATTGTGTCATTATTTGACATCTCTGAGTTTGACATTGCCCCAGGACCCATGACGTTTGACGTTTCTGACATGCACATAGCTAATATTGAGGCCGGGATTTATGGTATTAATTCAATTTTCTAGGTTAATAATGCCTAATCCGTACAAAGTATTTTAAGTATTATTACCCCGTGTAAAAAACAAAAGAATATTTTTTACATGATTTACTCACCGTTTTCGATATGAATATTGATGAATACTGAAGAAAATCCATACAAATTTGAAAACCGCAATAATATTGTCATCCCAGTATTGTGATAATAATTTCCTTTAATATTCACGTATAATTGTATCGTGTTATAATAATCACCGTGTAACAGGACCCACTAAATGTGTGACGTCTTCAATTAAGTCACGTCTGTCTCTTTCGCACTTACGATATCTTATGCAAATGCGAAAGAGATGGATTATCGCATCAGAGGCGCTATCGCGAACCGTAAACGATATATCTGCCTCTCTGTCGCACTCGAGTATTCGAGCGACAGAGAGGGACAAACTTCGTTTTCGTTTCGCGTTAGGCCCTCAGGCAGTGCGTACACGCTTTTATAGCTTAGGCAGTCCGCCAAGTACGGTTTTGGTCGGTCTGCGCGCGGTTTAAAAAATTACGCATGTAGTCTGTGCAACTAGAGTTTTCTTTCCTTTCTGTCATTAATGCCCGCGACGGAACGTTTATTCATGTTTCATTTACGCGGGCGGAGCCGCGGGTACGTCTAGTTCTCTTATAATAAAAGACTTTTGAACTTCTCAAATGCGTAGCTACTTTTGATGCTGACTGTACGTTTGTATCTAATGATCACGGTTCATGAGATAGAGCCTGTTGACAGACAGACAGAAAGACAGAGTAGACAGACAGACGGACGGACAGCAGAGTTTTAGTAATAGGGTCCTGTTTTACCCTTTGGGTACGGAACCCTAAAAAGAATATATAGAACAAAAACAACACAGATTTCTCCCATAGAACCTTTGAGTAGGGGAGATAAAGCAATTTGAGTAGGTGGAAAATCAAAATATGGATGTCAGTACAACACATCTACTAATTGTACATGAACAACCATATATGGTTTTGTTAGCTCGAAACTTCAATTATTAAAACAAACACATTTTTAAATTTAAGTTTTTGAGTAAAGTGATTATAAATTTCAGGAACATTATTTCTTCTTCCAAAGTCATATGCTAGTATTATATCTCCAAATGAAAATTCTAATATTCCCCCAACGACTTGTTAAGTGGATGCGGAAATTTCTCTAACAATTCTAGAGTGTCTCACACCGGGGGGACGATCACACTTGTTACGCCAAGAGCAACTTCGCCAAGATTTTAATTTCACAATTATGGCTGAGTCTCGGTTCTGGAATTCGACTTGGTAAGTTCATTAAAATATTTTGCTCCGCAGATTACCTTCTTGGTTGAACATTTCGAATATCTCACAACTTTGTCCTCTTGGCCCCATTACGGTCTCATTTAACTACTTTTGAGATCAGTTAATTTACAATGTTAATACTTTAGTCCCTAGGCCCACTTTTTATACTTTGGCCGTTGCTTATTCTAAGTAAAAATGGTCAACAGAGTCCAAGTCCATTTTAGATGGTATGATAATATAAATAATGCAAATGTGGGCCGTGGGGGTTTAAAATATTGTAGTAAGTTTACCACTAGAGCGTAATTTTATCAAAATACATCTTTCTTAAAAAAATTATAATAAAAAATTAAAAAAACACGCCTGCCGTTAAAATTAAAACGAACTCAAACGAGAAAAATAATTTAATTAAAACGTACAGTCAGGGTAATAAAAAGGTATACACAATTTCACTTACACCATCGAAATAAAGTCAAATTGTGTATACCCTGACTGTACGTTTTAATAAAAATAATTTTTCTCTTTGGAACTTGTTTTAATTTTAACAACAGGCGTGTTTTTTCTATTTTTAGTGCTAAGATTTGTCAACAGATATCAAAAAAAAATCGTAACCATCATTTACCAAAAGAAGTCTTAGAATATTGCGGAATATTGGACGTAAAGATGAAGACATTGCGTAGTCTTTCGAACTACGCTCAGCCGAGACGCATTATACGTTGCACTCTAAATTATGATTAGGTATCTACTCAATGGGGAATGTCTGAAATTTTTAAAAGTCCTTGATTATTTTTCTAATGGTAGGAATAACCCTCGCCATGAACAGAAAAAAGTTTCAGATTTTTCGGTTGCGCCATATATTTTTTAAAAATATAAACATTTTATATCACCTCGCGTCTGCCCCGTATCAGACTATTACGACATTTCATAGTACGTCGAATATTAAAAAAAAAAACGCCTGCTTGGATCTGTGGTACGCAATGACATTGACAGTTCAAGTCATACGACCAACCTATGATGAACTGTCAATGTCATTGCGTACCACAGATCCAAGCAGGTGTTTTTTTTTTACTATTCGACGGACTTAGAAATGTCTTAGTAGTCCGATACGGGGCAGACGCAAGGTGATATAAAATGTTTGTATTTTTATAAAATATATGGCGCAACCGAAAAGTCTGAAACTTTTTTCTGTTAATGGCGACGGTTATTCCTCCCATTAGAAAAATAATCAAGGACTTTTAAAAATTTCAGACATTCCCCATTAATGAACTCTGTTGAACTTTATTTAGCCGTTATAAAGATTCCTTAGACGATTCAGCTCTTCCAGAGATCTTTTGTCGTGAGGATCTTTGAGAATCTTTCTCTGATCCAAGACGCTAATACCCAGACCTTCTAGTTGTTTAACGCGGCTTAGCGTGCCGTAGGCATTGCCTTTGGCTAGAATCTTGGTGTCGAGATCAACTACAGCTCTGTTCAAGGTTGTGCCTTGTATGTCGTTTGTGCACTGGAATGTTACTACCCAACATTATATTAGTGGCAGTGTAGTGCATTGGAAAATGAGGGTACTCCTACAACAAATCAGTCTGGTTATGTCAGGTGCGTATGAACACGGGCTCTCCCGAATTTCGGCAGTTTTATCGTTACATAATAGGCAGCATAAACCACTCCACTCTGCCTTGACCTTATAATGCGTCGAACTCCGTGATGCAGGCCTTAATCTTAATTTGTTGATGCCATGGCATTGTTTGGTATTACAAATACTAGGTGCGGCAGCTCTCCGGGCTCGAGCTGGTCACGGCGTAGTGCTGACCCTAAATACGTTACCCCTTACTAAATACCTTATAGCCAACATACATATAATTATAATCTTAAAACTAAAACATTATTTTGGCGACAAAACAGCATGGCTCCGTAGTGTCGTCAACTCCGGTTTAGGATTCGGCAGGTTGCTCCGGGACCGCCGAAATACCCTTCGGCCAGAAGTCAGCACACGCGATGATCTCCTGCAGCAGCCACAGCACGCGCACAGTAAACGAGCTGAAGTGCACATAGTGGCGTGAACGCAGCGGAACACTCTCAGCGAATAGCCAGTCTTCTGGAGAACATACTCGACCATGTCATCAACCGTGGCGGTGTAATGCAGGCTCGACATACAGCACCTTGCTCGGTGTGGCTACTCGCAGACCAGAATTAATCGGCTCTACTGCAGCTGTACCACACAGGCTCTTTCTCGGCTTGCGCTTTCGAGACACCGATGTGAAATCCTCCTTATCCACATCGGTGCAAGAAGGCTTCCCTTTTGGAGAAACCAAATCCTTTTCTGCACTCTTGAGGACGCGGCTCTCCGTATAGTTGCGACGGGATGACCTGCAACGACGTCAGCGTAGCGATGATGTCGTGGTTTCCATGGGGTGGCGGGGGAGCCCGAGGGCGCGGGAGGCTCACTTGACGCCGACTCACTGACACAAGACTACTACTATCTTTTAGCAAGCAGCTCACGTCAAGATGATCTGGTATGTAGGATGGTAATCTGGAGACCTCCGTCGCCAAGACCTCAGGGAATGACGTCTTCTTTCTCTCTCAGAATATCAATGTGGGACTGGTATAGCACCTTCTTCGCTGCACAAATGTCTTTGACAGTGAAGCTGCGTGCAAGCCGCGCTGTTTTCTCAATTAAAACGAGCCACACGAATGCTTTTTTGTTTTTTCCATGTCCACAAAATATCTACGGGCACAAGAAACATCTCTAGTGACTAGGTAATGATGGTAAGCCCCTATTGGATGCTGAAATTGGAAGCTGCTCAGATAACTCCTCCACCTGATGTGCGAAAAGTTTAGCCTGACCCTTGAATGAAACCTTGCTGACCAAATCTACAGCCCAAGTGAAACCACTTTCATGAAAGGCCGTACACGAGAAACTAGCCTCACTTCCATTACGTTTAAAACACTGCAGCTCGGGCGGGGTAGATACCGCACGCATATTATTTCTAAACGCCATTGGCGGTGTTTTGTTTTTCAAAAGAGCATTGCCACATCTATTGCAGTAGATAAATATGTCTGGGTGGTCTTATGTAATGCAATAATAGAGCTTGCAGCAGAAATACGACGCATCTGTTTTCGCAAAACAATAGCATACGTATCATACTTTTGTGCAATCATATCGTTCAAAATTAGACGCGCCACTAACAAGCTGACTTCTGGAGTAGCATTGCTGAGAATCTGTCTTTACGACTCATATCAGTCAGCCTCACAGTACGAGCAGAAAATGACTCCTCGAGTCGTTTTTATGACGTATGTGAGCAATGCTTAGCAAGTGTTGCTTCTCTGTATCGTTTTGTTTCACGCCTCCTAGGGGCGTTCTTGGCAGATGTTTAGGAAAGCCCTTTTTTTTCTCGTTCGACATTGGAGAGTAACGTTGTGACATTCTCTCTCCTATATCTCTCTTTTAACCTACGATCGCGGGAACGAGGGGACGGACGAGGGGATTTAAGTTTTACGGTAGCATTTCATTGTTTTTTGGTTGTCTTTGGAAGACCCATTTTTACCCACGACGGAACTAATTATGCGTTTAGGGTGAGAGGTTGTTTGTTTGTTTGTGTGTGCACCTCAATATCTCCAACACGGCTTGACCGATTTGAATACGGTTTTCTGCAATGGGTTTGTGGTTTATTCGGGACGAACCCACAAAAAAATTACGACCATAACTGGCCAGGGGGCGCTGCAGTTAACATTTTCCTCTTGAAAGTGCGTTTGAACGAATTTTCTCCGGAACTGCTTGACCAGCATAGAAGATTTCGATAGCGCTTGGTGAGGAGTATATGTAATTGAACTCTGAGGATCATAATGGAGCAGAAAAACATGATAGGGAACTGTTAAGGGGTTAGATATCTTTAGCAACCGTTGTAAACGAACTTCTGAGGGTCTGATGATCAACATCACACAGAACCTTTCGAAGGCATATAGCTACTTGACCGTGTTTAGGGCTCATTTCATCGTGTTTGCTGTGTAGCTCCTGTACATGATCTGCTGAGCGTCTGATGATGGATCGGAGCAATATTGAAGGAAATTTGGATAAGGTAATTATTCAGTAAAACGTGTTTTTAATCTTTTGATAGTATTTATTGAGAAGCCTCTTCTCCTGAAATGCTGAAGGCCTGATGATGGAGCAGAACATCACCCTAGGGAACTTTGCGAAATATATATATACATATATTACCGTGTTGTGATTATTTTGATAGTGTTTTCTCGGTAGCTTCTGTGCACGAACTGCTGAGGGCTTCAGGTATTATGAAACAGAATAATGTAGTTAGGAACTTTGTGAAGGCTTATAGATAGAATACCGTAATACGGCTCTTTTAAAGGTGTTTGGTGAGTAGCTTCTCTACAAGGACTGCTAAAAGTAGAATTTTTGCTCTTTATACCCGTAACGGAAGGTTACGTGTAAGCTGTATGTCCCCCAAACACATCTGCCGATTTAAATATATAATCATATTATGTTTTTGGTTTCAGTATTATTATGGGGTTAGTGATTTATCGGCGAAACATGACGTAAATATGCCACAGGGCACTAGTAAACCATCGTGTTATGCTTTATAAAATAATTTCAGGATCAAAACGGCTTCACTAATTTAGATGTACGGCATACTTAATTATTTCCACTTTGCCACTAGTTGAAGTTTAAAATGAATGGTCCAATTAACTAATATACCTAAAATTTCTTGTTCTTGTGATCGAGGCATATGAGTACGAGCTTCTAGTGGGTTCGCATTTATAGTGGGCTCGCATTTACTCGTAGTGCGCTTTCTGAAGGGGAAATCTTCGGACCTTCGGCCCTACGCAGAACTCGGCCTCCGCCTTCGTGTGCCTCCTCACACACCTTTGGGCCTACGGTCCTCAGGTTCTCTTTTAAGACATTTTGGGATAGAAAGTATCCATGTGGGCACGCCCTTCAGGCCTTTGGTCTTATAGCTATGGCTCGCATAGTAAGCCCGTACTGAAAGGATACTGGGACACTTTGCCTGTAGTCGCGTAGTCGCAGTACTTACCCTTACGTGCCTTGCTGCTCACGCGTGGGCTCGACCTTCAAACCTTTAGCTCACCGGCTGGCGTAGAAAGCGCCCTGGTGAGACACTTCGGTCTTTCAGTCCCACTAGCCTCGACGCTCCTCTTTGAACACTCAGCGATAGTGAGAATCCGCGTAGGCTCCCGCAGAGAGCGTGACCGGTGGCAGGCACAGGAACTTGGAGACGTTTGGCTTTTAGGCACTTCGGGCGTTCTGACCTCTGCCTTTGGTCAGGCTCTGCCTTTGGTTTGAAGCGCCTCGCCACTTACCTTTCGGCTCTCAAATTCTATTTGTAAGAACTCATAGATAGTGAGTGTCCATGTGGGCTCGCCCTTTTGACCTTCGGCCCTCGGGCTCGAGTATTGAGCCCTCTCATTGAAACCTTCGAGCCTTCGGCGCCAGGTTCTCTTTGTTAGTCACTCGGGGGTAGGAAGATTAAGGATGATTCACAGTAGGCCGCTCCGTGTCCGGGCCGGCCCGTTTTCTATGACAACAAAACGACGGCCGTAGCGCGGCCGGGCCCGGTGATGCTCGGAAGCGGTCCGACCCGGCCGCCTTTGTTCAACTCAAGCGTTTAACCGACCCAGCTACGGCCGAAGCTCAGAGGGCCTACTCCGAACTTCGAAAATCGAACTTCGTGTCGTGCCGCCCCATTCACTCTCTTTTTATACAGTATATGACGGAAAGGGACGGTTCGAAGTTCGGAGTAGGTCCTCAGAAGCAGCTCGGTCTGGGCCTAGCCCGGAAACGGAACGGTCCTATCCAATCATCCTTTACACGTGCGTTGTTGCGAATTTCCTGTTCTCTGCACTTGTATCGTAATGTACTATTATTCAAATAGGCCTAGCAACAAGCACTTTCGAATCGTCAGTTATAACATGTATTAACATATATATTAACTAGCTTTTGCCCGCGACTTCGTCTGCGTAGAACTCATTCTTGCTTTGGAATTATTTGTTTTCCCATACATCTTTCACCCTTCTTTACATCCCTTAAGAAATGATTACATTGAATATGAAATGTTCTTTACCGCGCTCGGAAAATTTTAATAGTAATCGTTTTTTCAAAACGAATCATCATCATCATCATATCAGCCGAAAGACGTCCACTGCTGGACATAAGCCTCCCCCAAAGAGTGACACAATGACCGTTCCTTTGCCATCCCCATCCAGCGGACACCTGCGACCTTCACCAGGTCATTAGTCTACCTTGTGGGGGGGCCTACCCACGCTGCGCCTTCTGGTACCTACTCGCCACTCGAAAACCTTTCCTCCCCAACGGCCAACGGTTCTATGTGCTATATACCCCGCCCACTGCCACTTAAGTTTAGCGGTTCGGTGGGCTATGTTGGTTACTTTGGTTCTACTGCGGATGGCCTCACTTCTGATGCGATCACGCAGAGATACTCCCAGCATACCCCTCTCCATTGTTCTTTGGGTGACTTCGAACCTTCTTATGAGACCCATAGTAAGCGACCACGTTTCAGTGCCATATGTCGTCACTGGCAACACACACTGATCAAAGAGCCTTGTCTTGAGACACTGCGGAATATTGGACGAAAAGATGTGCCGTAGCTTCTCGAACGCTGCCCAGCCGAGTCGGATTTGACGATTTACCCCTTTCTCGAAGTTGGCCCTTCACTAACTGGGTACCTTGGACCTAACTGGACAGTCTGTTCTAGGTATATAATCGTCTGACAACTTCAAGTAAAAGTGTCCGTTTGTAACGGGAGTTGGTGCTACGTGCTCGTGCTTTCAAAACGAATGATTAAGCTTAGTTATATCAAATGTACCGATTCTAGACGAATGAGGCCCGTAAAATATTGCATGTACAATGATAAAAGTCTCGCTACGCAGTTCTTCCGTAAAACGTCCCAACAGAGCGGGTTTTTCATGTAAGCATGATGGCCGAAGCCCGTAAGCAGAGAGGCAAAACATGCAAGGCGAAAGGCCGAGTATTCACACAAAACGGGCTTCTTATGTAAGGTTGAGGGCCCAAGGCCTGAAGCAGGGAGGCGAGAAACGCGAGGCCGAAGGCCGAATTTCTCAACAGACTGGATTCTTTATGTAAAGTTGATGACTAACGGGCCGAAACAGAGTGGCAATGCATGCGAGGCCGAAGGCCGAGCATTCAAATAGAGCGGGCTCCTTATATAAGAATGAGGGCTGAAGGCTCGGAGCCGTGTGGCACGCATGTAGGGCCGAAGGCCTGAAGCAGAGTGGCAATTCACGCAAGGCCGAAGGCCGAGAATCCCAACAGAGCGGGCTCCTTATGTAGGGCCGAAGGACTGATGCAGAGGGGCAAGGCATGCGAGTCCAAAGGCAGATCATTCACACACAGCGGGCTCCTGATGCCGATCATTCACACAGAGTAAAGTGTAAGGCTGAGGGCCGAAGGCCCGAAGCAGAGCGGCAATGCACGTGAGGCTGAAGGCCGAGAGTCACAATGCCTAGACATATAAACCGATAGACAAACACACACGAATTATTAAAACTGTTGAAATGTGTTCTGTTTCGATGCTAAGGGCCCTCCAATCGCTCCATTGATTTAGCCAATATCTTCAATGTACAGATTTTCGACCTTCTACAGCTGTATTATATGTATACGGATAAGCATAAATCCAGGGGCCTTTCAACTCGAAGTACGAATTTTTCTATGGAAATTTTAGTTTAACTTGTTTTTACCAGATGTCACTGGGTGCTATCTCTATCGCACTTGCATATTGAAGTGACTGGGATGCAGCGGTTGTGCGGTTAGTTCTTACTAAATACACAACGGCGCTACGGTCTATGTGGAGTATTTCACTGGTATCTCTATCTCAGTATATAGATTGTAATTTGTGCATAGATCTAAGGTGCTTCAACCGTCAATGTTGACGATTGAGCTGCCCAGCCCAAGTGATCTCTTATATCAAACAGTTATTATAGTGTGAAGGGTCACCAATTACGTAAACAATAATACACGACAAAATTAAATTGTACACTGACGATACAAAGACTGCATTGAAGCAGCTGTTTTTGTATTTAAGCATATGAAGACAAACAAATCCAAAGTATCGCAAATTTATTTTGATTTACACGCAATAATAGACCTAATTGCTAAAAGGTTATGCTCAAAAATAACGTCATCAATCAGAAGGAATTATGATATTTCGGCTTTGACATATCGAAAAGTCAGCCTGTTTACAATACGTCAAATTCTGCTATCGCTTACGTTAAAATTATTGACACGCCGTTATACTCCCAATTGGCTGAAACTTAAAGCTTATAATGGCTTATGAGGATTTAAATCACCCCGTTTCATAGACCATATTTGCACCCCCGATTTCATCCCTTTGAGGGTGATTATCGGGACAAAAAGTATACTATAAGTGAATCCAGATTACATACTGTTAGTATACAAAAAATCATTTTGATCTGTTCAGCCGTTTTTGCGTGATTGAGCAACAAACATCCAAACATCCAAACATCCAAACATCTAAACTTTCGCATTTATAATATTATATATATATATATTATTATATATATAATAATATAATAGTGGGATTAATTATATAGAGCAATTTATTGATGCTATTATTATTCTTTATGCTATTAGTATTGTTGTAGACGTGTCAAAATAAGAAATATTTATGTAGTAAAATTCACAATAGGATCGTCAAAGCATAAATAATAATAATATTAAAAAAATGTATAAAAAATAGAAATCTAGACAGTTTCTAGAATAAAATCAAAAAGTCAAAAGAAAATAATAAAATAATATTAATATCTAATTCCATAATGATTAATCTATATTGATAATTCCGTGCAGGGGTACGGTAGACCCGAACGAGACCTGTCTCAAATTGAAGAACGTATAAAAATAACAATTTCGAGTTGAACATATGTTTCCGCAAAATTCGGATTGTCGCGTATTTTGCATTAAAAAGTGTTAATTTTATGACAAAAGGTCGGCCATATTTAATTCGTTGGTTGACCGCGTCGGGTCGGGTACGTTCGGAAATTGTAAACTATGTTTGCGTCCGGTGTGTTGGCCAGGTCGCTGGGCTGCGTTTTGTGTGATGGGCCATCATCGCCCATTGTGTGGATTCGGCAAGCCGCGTCTGTAGCGTTTTGTTTTTGTAGTTTTCAAGCGTTCTATACACCTATCAGCCTAGCTAGCACGGTAACTTATACCGTCACGTTATATGGGCGAAATGTATTAAAACGTCACATAAAACGTAACGGTATAAGCTATCGTGCTAGCTAGGCTGATTGTCACAACCACCGCCTTCAAAGCGAATGTATGGGGCCTGTTACATGGGTATTATTATCATGTGATACATTCATATCACGATAAGTATCACGTGAATATTGAAGCAGAATCCACACAAATTTGAAAACTGCGATAGTATTGACAGCTCAGTATTGTTATAATATTAATCGTGTAACCACTCATGTGCTCTCCGCAACTAGGGTTGCGACTTGGGAAAACGTACAGTGCTCTCGCAACACTAGTTGCGAGTTGGAGTTCCAACGGTTTTTAAATTGTTGCTATGCGGAACATGCAAAGAACGCTTTTTAATTGAGTTATATAGGTAGAGTATGAATGTGGCAACATTAAAAAAAATTAAAACCGCAGTCTACGGAACAATTTTTATAAAATATAAAAGTTGTTTTCATGACCATCGAAGTTCGGTACGTCAGCGAGAGAGCTCGCGATTAAAAAATGCTGTGTGCAATCAATTGTGCATTTTTTAATTGGTATTATATACCAAATTAATCCTGGTTTACTGCTTCATAAGACGAAGCATATATTTCGATACTAATTAAAATGGAATGTAATAAATTCTTCCAACAAATTACGTTGAGTGATGAAAATTTTGCGAGGTTAATTTTAAATCGTACATTATTATGTGATTATGCCATATTTCTGTACTAGGCTATTAAAATCAATAAATGCGTCTATTAAAATCAACATAAATCCACTTTTAATGAACAATTAGGTATGTTCTATGCAGGATTAGGTGAATGAACTTGTGACGTCTATAAATACTATTGTACGCAACTGTGGTTGCACAAGGCACTTCCGCCGATTCGCGTCGGATCCACGTATTATGTCATAAGGCGTAGTGCACACTGGGCTATTGTCGCAGAATGGTTTAATTTAGTTTATTCATTTTTGATAGGTTCTTTTACGCATACTAAGTGGCGGCCCATTACCAATGTAACTGCTTACCTTTTATTTATGAATGTATGAAGTAGAGGTAGGGTTCACTTTTACTTGTTCAACTGATCATATAAATTTATAAAATTCACATATTCCATGTAATGGTTCAAATAAGAATGTATGGTTTTCTTTTTTCAAAAAACCAGTTCTGATTTTGACTCGTATTGACCGTTATCTCAGTTATTTGTAGCTCGCATATAAACTATTGTATAGTCGTTTTAACTTAACACCCAAAAATTTGCAGTGAAAACCACATACCAATAAAAAATACTTACCTCACAAAATAAGTGTATGAATTTTGTTGTTACTTGTGATGTATTTTTTTCAAATATTAATTTAATTTAATTTCTTAAATTTTCATTGTAATTTTACTCGTTAGTGGTTATGGGATGTGTCAGGCAAGGATTTAATAATTATTTGTGCAATAAGAGAGCAGTCGTTTTTTTACGACGAGTAATAATTTCGAATCCCGAGGTAGCGAAGGATGCCTTAGTCGAATCACTAGGGAGCGTGGCAAGTGATTCTATGATAAATTTTATAGCGTATCAAGAAATTCGAATACTCGATATGCATATAGCTAACTTTGCTCTCGTGTACCACACACATACCACATCACATAAAACTTATCACCTCAGCAATGAGAATCTGTTAGAGTTAAAAAAAACTTGTTGGGGTGCCAAATAAATATATGTCCTATGTCCAGCAGTGGACGTCCTTCGTCTGACATGATGAAATTACAATATAGTCAGTTCTGGTACCGTACCTACTACTACTATACTACGCAACGCAAAAGAGGGGGGTTATAAGTTTAATGTGTATATCTGTCTGTGGCATCGTAGCTTTTATTTAAACTGGTGAACTATTTGGTTGTCTTTTTTTCAGAGCAGGATTTCCAAGAGAAATTTAGTAGTATCTTATAGCCGTGGATCAATACGACTGAAGCAACTATAAATACCTAGACACGTAAACACGAGGTCATTGAGATCTGATATGTCGAGCCAAAAAGTTGCAACTATTATGGTGTGTATGTAAAAAATACTGCATTTTTAACTCCTCGAATTTATAATAAGTTAATAACATAACTTTTCTCTCGGGAAACGATAATATTAGTAAAACATATTTTATCAAAATCGGTTCAGCCATTGTTGAGATATATAACTTTGAAATGAAAATATCGGCGGTTTTCCAACTTTTCTACTTTGTCAGTTATTCTATATCACGACAGCCAATGATATTTAAAATAAAATGCCAAACGTTATTATTACTTCAAGAATATATAATTACAGTCACCATGAGTGTACGGCTGTTAATTTCGTATTAGCATTGTATAAGTCATAAGTTAGGGATCTGTAACTATTCGTAATTGATTTAATAAGAAATGTAAATTTCGTAATTTCAATATTGACGATCACTGCGTGAACTGTGGTTTCGTTGCGCACCAGTGTATCCCGTCCTATATCGCCGCCATGATTAAATTTTGACAGCGCAGGTCCGCCGGAGTATGTCCGTTAGTTTGAGTCGGGACCTTTGCGTGGGTTTTTGTATACTTTTGAAATGAGAACAAAAATATAAATCGAGTTGTAATCGGTCGAATATCTATTAAGTTGTGAAGTGTAACATGTGTAGTATATGTGTTAAGGGTTTTATGTGGTTTGAAGTGTATGGAATCATTTTTAATCGGGCGTCAAAAGCGGCACTCATTACGTTAGGTATGTAAAGCTATTTTTTGTTATTGATAATTTGTGACAGAAATTGTTGCGATTTTGACAAAATTGGCACTTGTTATTTAAAGATTAATAGTGTCTCTATCTACGTCTGACAATATTTTTGTACTCGTTTGCCTAAATTATTCATACAAAAATCATAAACAAACTACACTGTTTTGCGGCGAATTGAAAAACTGACAATGTAAACATTGCAAATGAAAAAGGTTTTATGCAAAATATTTCCCCGGGATCATATACTTTATTTGTCTTCAATCGAAGCGTAAACTATTACAGTTTTAAATAAACATAACATTTACATATGTTATCGATTTAGATTATAAAATAAAAATATATTTATTGCAAAAGATCTCATTCGAAACGGTATGTAAAGTTTGTGACTTTTTTTTTAAATATTTTACTATGGTGACCTATGTAATTAATTATATAAACAAATTGCCTGTTCCTTTAGCTTTATAACATAAAAAGAGCATAGCATAAAGTTTAGACGAAGCCAGGCAACCGATTTATTAACAACACAAGACAATGCGCTGCTAATGCTCGGTGACTCTTGAGCACTTTAGACCACCTTTTTTTTTAACGCGAGCACTTGAGTGGGTAAAGGACACCACTCGAATGTTTGCTGAGTCTGGCCACCATCTTAAAGCTGCGTCTCTATTTTGTTGTGACAAACTACTAGGTGACTTATGGATTTTAAACGTCCAGCAAAATTCTATCCCTATCTCGCTCTATCTTATAAAATAGTGGTACTGGGGGTCTACTCCGAAATTCGAAATCCGAACTTCGTATGGTGCCGTCCCTTTCAATCATATAGTCTATAACTGGAGAGTGAAAGGGACGGCACTATACGAAGTTAGGATTTTGAATTTCGGAGTAGACCCCAGCTCATGCCGTTTGCAGCGCTCGGACGTTAGAGGCGCTACCGCGAACCGAAAACGAAGTATCTGCCTCTCTCTCGCACATGTATATTCGAACGACAGAGAGGAAGATAGTTCGTTTTTGGTTCGCGGTAGGCCCTCAGGCGTCAACTTTAAAACGAATAGGGTATTTTACTATATGAGAAATAAAATTCAAAATGTAAGGAAAACCGGCCAAGTGCGTCGGACTCGCGCACTGAGGGTTCCGTACAACTAAAAAATAAATGTGATTTATCAATATATTGATACTTTTGGTAAAATATACTTCATAATAAACATTATCACCTAATTTCAAGTTCATAGGTAGAAGGGAAGTTAAAAAATTATATGTGTGACTGACAACACACGGAATGTCCTTTGACTTTCTTCGACTGTCCGCCGCGCTCGGACTAAAGTGCTACCAACCGAAAACTAAATATATACGCCTCTCTGTCGCACTTGCATATTCGAGCGTAGAGAGGGAAATACTTTGTTTTCAGATCGCGGTAGGCCCTTTGATCTGACGGCTCCTATTCCTGGATAGTGCGCATATCGGAATGTGAAATACCTTTGGCAAAACGGAACAAGTTGTTAAATAGCTTGCATTAATTGGAGAAAATATTACCAACTGTTATTATTATCACGCGAAACACTGAATATTGAAGCAACATCTATAGGGGCCTGTTACATGATTATTATTATCACGTGATATACTAATATCACGATCCGTATCACGTGTTGTTTAATGAATATTGAAGAAAAATCCATACGATTTTGAAAACCACGATAATATTGACACACCAGTATTTTGACAATATTAAGCGTGTAACAGACCCCATACAATTTTGAAAATCGCGGTAATATTGACACATAATATTGAGTGTAAAGGGCCCCACTGAATAGAATTTGGCGGAGAATAGAGAGCTGCTACCGCGAAACGAAAACGAACGAACATCGTGTATTTCCCTCTGTGTCGCTCGAATTTGCAAGTGCGACAGAGAGGGAGATACACGAACTTCATTGGTTTTCGATCACGTTAGCAGCTCTGACTTCGCACCAAAAATACTGACTGGCAAATCAATATTTAACAATTGCACATCTGAACTGAATTTTAATGAACGATTAGTATTTTAGCTATACAAATCAGTACTGATTACGGTGTCTAATTTATTATGTGCCTTTAAATACTACCCTTATAAAAATGCTTAGGATTAACTTGCAAAGATACAGCCTTTGCCCGTGATGTCGTCAGCGTAATCATTTACTCCCAATTCCATATGTTAATCCAGACTACTGACTATATTTCTATACGAAGTTTCATCATAATCCGTTGTTGTAATGTTTTTATTTTATACATTTTTGTACACTATTGCTTTCGTCGTTTGCATAAGATAACTGTCACGAATAAATGTTTACTTTATTTATTTCTTATTTATTTCACCCGAGCGAAGCCGGGCTTTCATCTAGTTCATTAATATTTCAGTCACAATTAATCTCACTGTGTTTTATCATTCATGTAGTCGTGTGTGCTATAATATGCTTTCGATATAAGTTTACGCTTTACATAATTTTTGAATTTATTAATAGATAATCCAGTTAGGTTTCTTGGAAGCTTATTATAAAATATAGCTTATTATAATTCACACCATTACCCATGAATGATTTTCGAATTTTTTGGAGGCGAGTGGTGGGCACCGCGAGCTTGTGTTTATTTCGAGTATTAATATTATTATTATACCGCATTGGTCGGTGCAATGTCAGCAGGCTATCAGTAGAGTCCGTTAAGATTATTTATTTATTTCTTACATCCCAAAAGTTTAATGAGTGCTACAATGACTGGCGCGGGATGCGCGGAAACGGGGCAGTATGAACGCAACGCAATACTGCATTCAAATCGCCCTAGCTCCGTGCATATGACTACGGCACAAATACTAATAATAATAATAAATGAGGATATCTAAACGACATCAGTAAGATCTCGGCAAAGCAGGAAATACTGCATGCAGATTCTGCATCGCCAAGTCGGGAAATATCCATAGAGTTGATGATTATTTACGAGTATCTCCAACTAAAGTTTATGTGCTAATGAACACAAATTTATACCTGATAGGTATGCATACCTGTGATATTTTTCCTGCCCGGAGTATTGACGGCAACCCTAACCACCAGTTGGGTTCCTCCGCGCGGTCCTAGCCTCAGTCGCTCTGTGACGTAAAGAGCCCCGGTGCTTGCAAATGCTGCTCCTGCGCTTAATGCTAACAGGGCTGTAACCTAAAAAGAAAAAATAACTGTTAAAAATTGACAGAGTAGTTGACAACGATAAATAAAATCTAACAATAAAAATCTATTTCTATATAAAACTAATGCTAACAGAGCATTTTAAACGTATTGTAAAGTTTTCAATGGCAGTATGGCGTCAAATGGGATTAGCTGTCACTATTTGTAGTTGTTAAAATAAATCACGTATAAAAAGTTCCTAGAATATAGTTTACATTAAACTAGTGTAAGTAATCGTCAGTTCCCATCATGTCACATTGAAACAGACCATGGTAAAATCCATCAAATCACACATTCTTTCAAGACACCACATACAATGACGCTACCAGCCCGGAAGGTCCATTCCTTTTTATTGACACTGCCGCAAGGCGTGTCTCATTGTTTGCTACTTACTCAATCGCAGTCGCTTTTGTTGTGTGATCAAACATTAATTCCTGTACAATATATATATGGGTAGCAGGTGGCGAAGCTAGGGAGCCATCCCTTACGCATTATGTCAATAATAACCGTTGCGTTAACAGTAAATACCTAATACTGGGGAGATATAATTTTGGATCAACTTAAAAAAGTTATTGTCCTTAGTTGATCTACGATAGTATTAGTATCGTATATTATATGTACTAGATTTATTACTGGCATTGGTTTTACCTTAAATTCGCTTATATCTGTACTCCTAAGGCTGCTCAAAAATAACAAACTTGTTTTTGATAGTAGAGAGTTTTTTTCTAAATATTTGATGGCGACTGTACAAATAATAATTTTTAAGAAAAAAAAACCGACTTTAGTGGGGGAGGCCGGTAAAAGATTATTATACTTAGATGGTGCACTCTTAGATAGATATACAATAAAATAAAAATTGTTATAATGTATGTTTATAATGGTAGAAGACTAAGTACCCTCAATTCCTCATGGAATCATGAAAAAATCTTGCTTGCTTGACAAACAAAACGAAGAGAACAAATCGCCAAACGTGAACTACGCGTCGTTGAAGAGTTCCGTTCTGATCATCATCAGCAGTTCCACTTCATCAAATGTCACTTTTATGAATGAAAATGCTTGATTAGTTCATGAAAATACTAAAATCACTATTTGTGTGCCTTTCACATTTGAGGAGTTCCCTCGATTCCTAATGGATCCCATCACCAGAACCCGAGCATGTCAAAAATCAATCGTGAAAATAGAACTTGCTTAACAAACACAGCTAGAAGGACAAATCGCCAAACGTGAACTTTTCGTCGTTGAAGAGTTCTGTTCTGATCATCATCAGCAGTTCCACTTCATCAAATGTCACATTTTTGTATGATAATGCTCGATTTGTTGATAAAAACACTAAAATCACTATATGTTTGCCTTTAAGATTTGAGGAGTTCCCTCAATTCCTCATGGATCCCATCATCAAAAATCGAGCATGAAAAAAATTAATCGTGAAAATAGAACTTGCTTAACAAACGCAGCTAGGAGGACAAATCGCCAAACGTGAACTTTTCGTCGTTGAAGAGTTCTGTTCTGATCATCATCAGCAGTTCCACTTCATCAAATGTCACATTTTTGTATGATAATGCTCGATTTGTTGATAAAAACACAAAAATCACTATATGTTAGCGTTTAAGATTTGAGGATTTCCCTCAATTCCTCATGGATCCCATCATCAGAAATCAAGCATGACAAAATTAATCGTGAAAATAGAACTTGCTTAACAAACACAGCTAGGAGGACAAATCGCCAAACGTGAACTTTTTGTCGTTGAAGAGTTCTGTTCTGATCATCATCAGCAGTTTCACTTCATCCAATGTCACATTTTTGGATGAAAATGCTTGACTTGTTGATAAAAACACAAAAATTACTATATGTTTGCCTTGAAGATTTGAGGAGTTTCCTCAATTTCTCATGGATCCCATCATCAGAACTGCGTTTTGACAAAAACGGGACCAACTTGGATATATATACTTACATTCAAAAAAAGAATAAATCGGTTAAGAAATGACGGAGTTATGGACTAACAAACATAAAAAAAAAAATACAACCGAATTGATAACCGCCTCTTTTGAAATTTTGAAGTCGGTTAAAAAGTAGTAGTATTCTAGTATTGCTTGGATAAATGAATGTTTGGGAACATTTTAAATATTGCAACTAACACAACAAATCATCAAGAAATTGATAGAATCAGGTGTTACTTTGCGAAAATTCATGAGAAATTTCTAGAACAATTCTTAGCGGGATAGCAAAGAAATATTTTTCTTAATGAACTTTATAGAATTATTACTTCGTTATACGGTAGATAAAAATTCACAAAGAGGATTGCCCGTAACCACTATACGAGTAACAATTTGACTTATCGTCTGTTTCCATAAAGTAAAAAGATATGCGGACATTAATTTAACGTGGGCGAAGGAAAAACCACAGGGGGCAATTTCTGCGTTGCCCTCACTTTTTGAGCACGATAGGCTGTTTCATATGCCACGGGTACGAGTATATACCTAACAAATATAACTCCTTAATATTTTTTATTTCGTCATTTACCACTGCGTTTACCTTAAAAATGTTCGTAATGTCCATATACTTGCTTAATAGGTATTTATAGTTCGTTTATAATTTTTTTAATGCTAAATACCTATCTTCTCACCCATTTCCGAACTCATTGGAATCAGCTGTGTGATTGCAATGACTTGTAAAAAGGCCTTGATGGGGGCATTTTTAGTAGTAGACATTATTAAAAGTGGTCATTTTCATTTGTGGTACTAATCCGCCGAAACGCTGAAACTGTTAATTGTACAATGTTATACGAGTAGTACCTAAACTCAAACTCAAATGATTTATTTGCCTTTAAGTATAAGTATACATGCAAATATATTAAATAACACACTACAATTATAAGGTTACATTATTTTAAATTAAGTCAAATATAAATTAATAAGAGACACATTATTGTAAATAAGAATGAAAATATCAAAAACAAATGAGTAAACAAAATAAAAACAAAAAGTAAAATACAATAAAACAAAATTAGCAGTAAATAATTATTATTCTAATCTAGTGCATTAGTAAAATATTCATTAATGTCATAATAGGGTCTGCTTAAAAAGTATTTTTTCAATTTACGGTCATACACATTTATATCGTTACAATCTTTAAGGTCATCGCTTAGGTGGTTGTAAACTTTGATAGCGTTATTAATTATTCCTCTATTAAAATAGCTATATTGAGGTCTTGACTATGCTAATTTATTTGTGTTTCTTAAGTTGCGGTGGATATTTTGCCTAGCTTTTGGGAATTTCTCGATATTTTTGTAAACGTACAGGCAAATGCGATATAAGTATATTGACATAACTGTAACAATTCAGGGTGGTCCAAAAAAATAAAGTTAAAAAATTTGATTCTCCACAAGGCTCTTTTTGTTTCATATCGCTCCAGGAACTGTTTTGCCAATTTTTAGCCAAAAAGAATGATATTTAGGGGTCGCGACGATTTGACACTTTTTTAAATGGGATAATATTATGAAATAATTTTAACTTACTTGCATTTCTTAATAAAGTACCTAATTGTCATAAAATTTATTGAAATTGAAGGAAATCATAATCATTAATCAGCCTATATCATTATATTCTAAGGGCATCGTAATTTTATTGGATTTTGAAGCCATAGGAAACTGTTTTCTGTGAAGACCGAACACACAGAGGAGGTAATATTTTTGCTTTAATCTTTTGGGATAATTGTATGTAATTTTTGGATCAATGCTATCCCACGCACTGCACAGTCATTTTTAACCTAAAGGTAATAAAAGGTAAAGGTAAATTTGGCCATATTTCTCCTGCATTTGGATATCAAATTTCATCAGTGGGCCATTAGGAAGGATTCTTTCCCAAAAAATCCATTGATTTCTCGCGGTCATTATGGATTAATAAGTCAAAGGGGTCGCTGCCCATTGCGTATAGAAAGACTTTAATAGCTTTTCAGGGTCAACAGTATTACCAATTAGTCTTTTAAAAGTCTTATGTTAAGGTGGTTTTTGCAAGTTTAGAACCATTTCTATTTTGGGCTGTAGACTAACTCTAGAATTAAATAGAGAAAGTCCTATCAAATAGGTCGGGAAATACCTCAGGTAGCAACGAAACGCTTCGAATGCAGAGGTACTAATCTTTTGATTTCGATATTTTTTTTTGCAAGAAGTTCTTCGTCATTCAAAGGAACTCTTTCGGTCACTGAGACATCATTCCAATAGCGTCATGAACGAAAATTACCTACTATACAAACACGCTTAAGTCCACCACGGATCGTTTCTCTGCTACAGGGAGAGCAAATTGATTGTGAAAAAGATATATTATTTTCAGACACTATATTGCTTTAGCCATCCACTGAGCTTGTTGTAAGGCACCAAGAGCACGAAACACTATTTCATACTATTCTACCCGAGGAAATAGTTACAAAGATACAACAATCCGAGGTACTCCTCTCTCGGCTGCTGAATTTTGACAGCATTGTGGTTGTATGCCTTCATTTCCTGACGAAGTGTACAGAGATATGGGGTATTAAATAAATTGTTGTCGGCAGTTATACAATTTTAAAATGAATAAATAAATATTGGGGGACAATCTTACACAAATCGACCTAGTCCCAAACTAAGCAAAGCTTGTACTATGGGTACTAAACGACGATATACACATATATATATATATATATCTCGTCGTATATATATATATATATATATATATAGATATATACACATACTTACTACATTCTTATATTATATTGATTTTGTTAATTAATTTCTGCCCATTTACAATTTTAAACGTTAAAAAAGTGTAACCATTAGGTCTACCGCTAGATCCAAACAATGCTTTACAAACCGCGGAGAGCATAACTTCGAAAATATGGTGCCTGCAAGCAATCCAAATATTTTATTTGACACTTTTAAATCATAATAAACTTACAATGAAGTAAAAAAAGTAAAAGTAGTTTATTCTTCAAATTAGGCATATTACATGCACCTATGAACGTCAATAAACTACCACCGGTTCGGAAAAATAAACCTCTGCCACGAGAAGAACCGGCGTAAGAAACTCGGCGAGGTGTCATTTTTTCAAAACAATATACATTGTATAGTTAAATATAAATTACAGTGTCAGCTACTACAAAATAACTGAAATAACAATGCTACAGTAGAAAACATATTTTCGCGATAGATTACCCGTGCAGGACGCTATCACTGCCAAACATCCCTATCCATGATGTAATCGTTTATCTTATAATATGCTTTTGAAATAAGTGTTTGTTTTACTACAGATTTGAATTTAGAATTACTAAGTTCAGTAATGTGTTTAGGAATTTTATTGTAGAATTTGATACAATTTCCCAAGAACGACTTTTTCGCCTTTACTAGTCTATAGAAGGTTACTTTCAGTTTCCCAGTATTTCTCGTGGCTATTGGTTTATCAGCGTTCGTTGGAAAATTGCCCAAATTCTTCCTAACATACATTATTATTTCAAATATATATAGGGACGGCAGGGTTAGAATATCTATTTCTTTGAAAAATTCTCTTAATGACTCACGTGACCCCAAGTTATAAATTGCTCGGATAGCCCTTTTTTGCAAAATAAAAACAGTTTCAATATCTGCTGCTGATCCCCATAAGATAAGACCATAAGTAATTATACTATTAAAATAAGCAAAGTAAACTAACCGTGCCGTTGCCACATTGGTAAGCTGCCTTATTCTCCTGACTGCAAATGCAGCAGAGCTCAACCTACTTCCTATCGCTGTTATATGGGAACCCCACTGCAATTTTGAGTCCAATGTAATACCTAAGAATACAGTAGAAGTAACAAATTCTAATGTTTGACCATTAAGTCTAATATTTGTATATAAGTTTCTGTTTGATGAGTTCGCAAGAGAGAATTTAATACATTTCGTTTTTTTCGGGTTCAATACTAAGTTATTGGCAGCAAACCAGTCAGATATCATGGAGAGGGTATTATTTGGTTCAATGAGTTCAGTATCTCTCCTATTTACCTTGAACAGTAATGAGGTGTCGTCTGCGAACATTACAATGCCTGATCTTCGGCTTACCATATATGGCAGATCATTTACATAAACAAGGAACAGGAACGGACCTAGAATAGACCCCTGAGGTACTCCCATCTCTACCACTGTCTCTGACGAAATGGCTTTATTTATCGCTACCTTTTGATTTCTCTGTGTTAAGTATGACTTCATGAGATCTAATGCGTGCCCTCTGATGCCATAAAACTTAAGTTTACAAATTAAAGTACCATGATCTACACAATCAAAAGCCTTGGAAAGGTCACAGAACACTCCGATGGCGTCGTGCGACTCTTCCCAAGACTGCAAAATAAATTTTAATAAACTTGCACCTGCATCAGTAGTTGACCTACCCTTCGTGAAGCCGAACTGCTGTGCGTGCAAAATATTGTGAGAATTAAAGTGAGAAACCAATTGCGTAAGCATTATTTTTTCGAATATTTTGCTAAACGCAGGTAGGATAGAAACTGGACGATAATCAGAAGGATTATCTCTATGACCTGATTTGAAAATTGGAACTACTTTACTACATTTCATTAAGTCTGGAAAAATGCCATAGTCTATACAGTTATTAAAAAGTAATAATCTACTCCATTACAATAACACTTGATCCACCAACATATCAGCCTAAGGACATCCACTGCTGGACCTAGGCCTCACCCACTTCATGGAGGGTAAATGCCATAATCGCCACTCTTGGCATGCGGGTTGGCGATCGCAATATCTCCACCGCATTTAAAGGATGCTGCTGTCCATCCCCTGGTGGTCTTGGTCGTAGTTTTAGGACATATCCGGGTCCCCACACAACCGGGTCTCAAGACTTGATCACTAGTTGGTAATTTTGTTTTTTATTTCCATCGTGCATTTTGTCGCGACCTCTAAATGTACTTGGAATTCACTGATTTTTGGTACGTACGTAATTTACAGTCATACGAACAGAAAGAGCCTTGTGGAGAGGGTATAATTCAATTTTATTTTTTTTCCATACATATGTGGACCACCTGTCTATGGGTTACTGGTACATGTTTGCAGCCTTCAATTATTTTAATAGCTTTTTTTGCATTAACAAAACAGAGTTAATATTGCTAGCATTACCCCAAACCTCTACACAGTATCTAATTATACTTTCAAAATAGGAGAAGTATATTATTAGTAAAGTTTTCTTATCGCTAGTTTTCGAAAGAGCTTTCATGGTGTAGCATGCGCTGGCCAATCGCTTATTGATTTTGTCTTTTTGATTATTCCATCTAAGGTGTGGATCAAGATCGACGCCCAAAAATCGAACACTATCAGATTTCTGAATTGGTAAAACGCATCGCATACCGTCCATAGAAGCAATGGAAGTGTGCAAATACTTTCTAAATACCTACCTGCTGGAGTCAGAGGTGCAATCCGCATGATTGATTTCGTCATTTAATTCAATATCTAGGCCAATATACGAGGGAAAACGGGATTTTTTATTATTATTTATTTACAATAGAGAATTCATACATTGGTTTGACAGAAAAGTGTCGTTATACCGTATCGGGTTTGTATCGACACCGAAATCGTGGACAATAAAGTTAATAAACTTAGTTAGTTACAGAGCTAGTTGTACGACACATTGGATTTGAGATGATAGAGACTGTAATTCAGCAAACGGCTATTTGTAATTAGTTAGGTTTTATTCACTTTTAGTTTGATATACAAAATTATTATTAACAAATGGCTTTTGTGTTTAGTATTGTGAGTTATTAAGTTCTGCAAATATATTATTAATATCACAATTTGTTTGAATACATCTTACTACAGAAGTATAAACTGTCGAAATTATGATTAAGAAGTATCAATTTTAAAACGCCCGAACCAATAACAACGTCATATTAATGTTTAAAATAAAATAAAAACAGTATATTATGATTATGATTCCGGGCTTACGTTTATCTTATTTTAATATGCATATACGCAATGAACACTATTTTTAAAAGTTTAATACAATTAATCCCTTCGCATTTGTACTGGGATTTATTTTATTATATTTGGCTTCTCTCATCGAATCTAGATTAGGGATTCCCGCGAAGCCGGGTATTGTAGCCCGGCAAACGGGAACGATTAGGCAATCCATCCCCGGTTTATGTTAGCGCCCGCGGTTACGCCGACGGCATACATATTGACGTTTTAGTTTGTGATCTAGTTTAATTGTCTGCTTATTTACTAAAGAAGGTGATGTTGAAGCTTTAATATTGTAATAAGATAGATTGAGGTAAAGGTCAACTCACTCTAAAATGTCAAATCAGCGAAAGAGAATGTATTAAATATGACTTAATGGGACTTTTGAAATAAAAATCATAGGCAGTAAGCGAAGGCAACACTTTCAAGAATAAAAGAAAATTCGCTACTTGTAAAGGGTGGGCCCTGTAACAGGAGCAAAAAATTAAACGGTGGACTATTTAGCGGGCCAACAATTATTTCCAAGTGGTATCAGTTGAAAAAAAAGGTTTTTTTTTTCTTCAAAGATGGCTTACGTGTATTTTTATTACTTTTCTGAAGTGACATTAATGTCAATTTATTTAAAAAATTAAATGAAAGAAAAAATAATATCAAAAATATCCTTGAAAACAAAAGATGCAAAAACAATTATGAATCATAACTTGATACTACGTTAACCACTGCATTGACATTGCGCTATAAGCTTGTGATATCAAGATCCTTTACTCGGAGGTCATAACTTTAGATCAAAATTTCACCGAATCGAAAAAAATTGTACGCCAGGTGTTACTGCAGATGCTCTAAGGACGCGGCCTTTTAAATATTTGCTCCAGTTACAGGGCCCACCTTCTATACAAACAGTCCACACAAAAAATACACCAATATTTTACTCACTACACGGTACCTATATAAAGCTTCTTATTAAGACATTGTTTGATCAGCAAAGCTAGGATTAGCTTGTATATGTAATGTATAAAGAAAAATAAAAAATAAAATTATTTCAGTAATTTATAACGATATTCCTTTGATAGATATCATGAAAGGAGTTTTCATTCGACGTATTTTCAAAGCACAGGTGCAAAGGAAATACTTTCATATTATTTACAAAGGTCGTAAATAATATAATTAATTCGCGAGTCCGTCCGATTACAAGTTAAACAAATAAGAGTGATAATATTTATGAAGGGCTCCGTCCTAAGCAAACATAATTTAGTCTCCTATGTTATTGGACCGCGAATTTCACGCAAACATAGGTGGCTGGGCAGTGTTTGTTTATTCTGACATTTCATCTCATAATACTGGGTAAGTGTTATTCTGTTGCATATTTTTGCGGCCAAAAATTGTTTTTTTTTCCTGTAAGCAGCTGGTATACATTTATTATTTACGAAGCGTTCTCGTCGTCGTACACTTTTTACCCTTCTAGATGGGTGCTTCTGCCTCGATACGAGTTTTTCTTAGAGTTTCTGGCAGCCGACATTTCATTTGATACGGTAAATTATGGTGCATTTTTAGTTGTTTAGCCAGAGCCAGACAAGGGTTAAACACATTCTCACGGATTACAATTTTTTTGTTCGTATGTAATTATTAGAATAAGTGATGTAAATTATTTTACTTATTACTTACGTCCATACAGTTGTTGATGTTGTTGGTAATCTTGACATCGATCTCCACCGTCTCCCCGACTTTGAGGGCAGGTGGCAGTGCGAAGTCCAGTTGGATCGGCCTGAACACATTAATGGTGCGGGGCGCTGAGAACCGGAGCCCTCTGTTGGACAGCGACAGAGCCCAGAGCGACCAGCGACCGGCTTCTGACGGAGCTGTTATGGTGACGCCATCCGTTGATAGCTGGCTCCTGAAATAATTGATCGTTTTAAGGTACGACCTAAGTGGCTAAATTCAATCGGAGCGGCAATGACGTTTTCATGTTTCACAAATATGCTTGCATGCTCAGGCGCTGTAGGGTTCCAAGAACAAATGAGCTTACATAATATAATTTTTAAGAAAAAAAAACCGACTTCAATGGGGGAGTCCGGTGAAAGATTATTAATCTTAGATGGTGCACTCTTAGATTCCATACAATAAAATACAAAAATGGCTATAAGTATGTTTATAATGGTAGAAGACTAAGTACCCTCAATTCCTCATCAAATCATGGAAAAACCTTGCTTGCTTGACAAACAAAACGAAGAGAGCAAATCGCCAAACGTGAACTACGCGTCGTTGAAGAGTTCCGTTCTGATCATCATCAGCAGTTCCACTTCATCAAATGTCACTTTTATGAATGAAAATGCTTGATTAGTTCATGAAAATACTAAAATCACTACTTGTGCGCCTTTCACATTTGAGGAGTTTCCTCAATTCCTAATGGATCCCATCATCAGAACTCGAGCATGACAAAAATCAATCGTGAAAATAGAACTTGCTTAACAAACACCGCTAGAAGGACAAATCGCCAAACGTGAACTTTTCGTTGTTGAAGAGTTCTGTTCTGATCATCATCAGCAGTTCCACTTCATCAAATGTCACATTTTTGTATGATAATGCTCGATTTGTTGATAAAAACACAAAAATCACTATATGTTTGCCTTTAAGATTTGAGGAGTTCCCTCAACTCCTCATGGATCCCATCATCAGAATTCGAGCATGACAAAAATTAATCGTGAAAATAGAACTTGCTTAACAAACACAGCTAGGAGGACAAATCGCCAAACGTGAACTTTTCGTCGTTGAAGAGTTCTGTTCTGATCATCATCAGCAGTTCCACTTCATCCAATGTCACATTTTTGGATGCAAATGCTTGACTTGTTGATAAAAACACAAAAATCACTATATGTTTGCCTTAAAGATTTGAGGAGTTCCTTCAATTCCTCATGGATCCCATCATCAGAACTGCCTTTTGACAAAAACGGGACCAACTTGGATATATATACATACAATCAAAAAAAGAATTTTTCAAATCGGTTAAGAAATGACGGAGTTATGGAGTAACAAACATAAAAAAAAAAAAAAAAAAAAAAAAACATACAACCTAATTGATAAACTCCTCTTTTGAAATCTTGAAGTCGGTTAAAAATAAAGCATGATGTTTTAGACAAAAAAATATTTACAGTATTGTCTTTTTTAAGCTAAACGACGGATAGTATATATATTTCTTGAAATTGTGATAATATTAAATTAAGATAGAGTTACAGAATGCCTAATATTAGTAGAATTTCCGGACCAGTTTTTGTAATAATTCCTTTATAACCAAATAGTTTGCAACCGTACTCGGTTCATTGTAATAATATAAATTATTGTAAGTATTTGCCTCTGTTTTGCAAGTGAAGTTTGTTGCAGTTTGTTATAATATGGGATTCCTATTGACTTTCTCATTGATGGTAAATTCAGTGGCTCATAATTAAATTCCTCTGTCAATGAATAGGACATTTCAGGTTAAGCATATGTAAACTATAACTAGCTACATTGTAGGCTTATACTGTCGTATCTCCGATAGTAACAATTAATAATCCTGGTTAATAAACGCGTCCCTTAACAACACACGGGGGCCTGATATTGCACTCCAATGTATCAATTATAGTTGTGATTTGAAAATCAACTTTGTTTCGAGAGCGTTAAAGTTTAAATTTAGAGTTAAAAAGGTAATTTAGCCATTCTGGAGGACATTATTGCTTAATTTATTATTTAGGGATCCCAGTAAAATAGCTTATTTAATAATATGTCCGTTGCCTTTACAGCAAGCAGGCTTCATTTACAATAATGTACAGTTTATAATAACGAAGAATTAAGTAGGTTCTGAATACACATGTATACTAAATAATAGTATGTATAATATGAGTTAAATGAGGTAAAAAGTAAAAAGCATGCGGTAGAGTCTTGCGAACCTAATAAAAGGGATCGATTTCGAACGCAATATATTCCATATATTTTTCTATTCCTGTACTTTTTTTCATTTACATAGTCGTAAACTCATACATAATATATATCGACGAGTGACAACCAAAAGTCACTATAATATTAGTCATTACAATTAGAAATCTCGTATATCAGCGTATCTCTAAAGCGATGGTGAGGTAAGAGCTTTATTTTAAGTAGGTACAGTCGGGGTACAAAAACATTCGTCAGTTATTAGAATTAAATTCATTCCTATTATATATAATTAAAACCAAAGTACTGAGTACACGAGTGCATCGTCTTACACAACAGTTGTTTACAACTACAACTTAGAAAAGTTGAAAAACCCCCGACATTTTAATTGCAAAGCTCAATATCTCAAAAACGGCTAAACAGATTTTCATGAAACATGGCTAAGAACACTTGGGATAAAATTATCTATGACACGAAATAACTAAACGAAAATCGGTGCATTTGAATGTTTACAGTAAAACTAATTTACTGCGGCTTAATGCATTTTGAGCCTTAACTTGGCAGTTTTCTATGCATAAAAGCTGTTACTGTTGCCAAGTTAAAGCTCAAAATGCATTAAGCCGCAGTAAATTAGTTTTACTGTAAACGATCTAGTGCCAAACTTGGCAACTTTTCAAATAATCTACGGAACTTGGCGCCCATTTAGATCTCAATTCTTTTGTCGGTGAACTTGGCTGTCATTTTCACATTTATGTTTTTGATGGGATATCATTACTTTTTGTAAAACTTCATCCAATGGTGCTTTCCCAGAGCGAATGCACGAGTTACTATACAAAATACCCAAACCGCTATAGGTTCACCTAAAATATTTGAAGACGTCCCTCGATTTCTCCAGGACCCTATGATCAGATTCTGACACGATGACAATGGAACCACCCCGGAAGTATACCGTTTCAAACAAAAAAGAATTTTCCAAATCGGTTAATAAATGACGGAGTTCTGAGGTAACTAGCGTAAATAATAATAAAACTAATAATTAAATCACTGTTTTCTGATTTTTTCTGGTGTATACACATAATTACCAAGCTGCATGGCAAATTTAAGCTTTCTAGGTCATGTAGAAGTGGGTTAGGTTTTTGATTACTAGTCAGTCAGTCAGTCAGTCAGTGGTAAAAATGCCGTTTTTTGGAATTTAATATCTCAATAACTATTAAACCTATATTTATGAAATTTGGGGTTCTAGTTGTTCTAAAGGATCTTAATATACTCGTATGTACCAAATTTCATGTTTTTACCCACGACGGAACGGAGAAGGTATTCGCGTTTAGGGTGGAAGGTTGTTTGTTTGTTTGTTTGTGTGTGTGTGCACCTTCTCCAACACGGCTTGACCGATTTGAATACGGTTTTCTGCAATGGGTATGTGGTTTATTCGGGACGAACCCCCAAAAAAATTTACGACCATAACTCGCCAGGGGGCGCTGCAGTTAACATTTTCCTCTTGAAAGTGCGTTTGAACTAATTTTATCCGGAACTCTGCTTGACCAGCATAGTAGATTTCGATAGCGCTTGGTGAGGAGTACATGTAATTGAACTCTGAGGATCATGATGGAGCAGAAAAACATGGTAGAGAACTGTTAAGGGGTTAGATATCTTTATGTCTGTTTTTGGGCGCTTTTGTTTATGTTTGCTTAGCAGCCGTTGTAAACGAACTTCTGAGGGTCTGATGATGGAGTAAAACAAAATCACACAGAATCTTTCGAAGGCATATAGCTACTTGACCGTGTTTGGGCTCATTTCATCGTGTTTGCTGAGTGGCTTCTGTACATGATGATGGATCTGATGATGGATCAGAACAATATTGCAGGGAATCTTGTTCAGGTAATTATTTAGTAAACCGTGTTTTGACTCTTTTGATAGTATTTATTGAGAAGCCTCTTCTCCTGAAATGCTGCAGGCCTGATGAGGGAGCAGAACATCACCCTAGGAAACTTTGCGAATACACATATGTGTATTACTGTGTTGTGATTATTTTGATAGTGTTTTCTCGGTAGCTTCTGTGCACGAACTGCTGAGGGCTTCAGGTATGATGAAACAGAATAATGTAGTAAGGAACTTTGTGAAGGCTTATAGATAGAATACCGTAATACGGCTCTTTTAAAGGTGTTTGGTGAGTAGCTTCTCTACAAGGACTGCTAAAAGTAGAATTTTTGCTTTTGTAGAATGGGAGGCCCGACGGATTTTTCTGGGTTTGTAACTATACCTCGCAATCATACAACCGTTTTTGAAACCTACTTTTATCTTTATGTACTTACTTCGTATATGGTCAAGGGCTTTTAATTGTTTTATTTTATTATTTTGCAATTAGGTAAAACCGTCGTGGGTTTTTCAAAATTTTTAATTTTATTTTATTATGTTAGATAGATTTGGAGTTATTGGGGGGTCAAAAGTGGCTCCAAACGGTTCGTGTAATATAACACACGGCTGCTGCCCGCCAGTTCCTGGGGTGAACTTGGCTGGACACGCTGCCGCGTGTCTAGATATGTGCACGATCTATTTGAGGTACTTAATTGGATAAGGATTAATGCTGTATTGCTTAAAATGGCTTCGTACATAAGCCATTATTTCTCGTAAAAAGAAAAGGATAAATGGTTATTGTGGGATGTCCCTAAGAGATAGACCTTTTTAAGACGTGCAGTACTGTAGTACATTATTTTGATCTATCTCGTAGGGTTCAGCCAGCGTTTGCAATGTAAGCGCATAATAATGTGTTTATTTACGACATCACGTTTGAAACCTCTAAAATTATCAGTGTTTCTCTACTATATTATGTATGTTTTATACATACAAACCTTCCTCTTGAATCACTCTGTCTATTAAAAGAAACCGTATCAAAATCCGTTTCGTAGTTTGAAAGATTTAAGCATACATAGGGGCAGACAGCGGGAAGCAACTTTGTTATATACTATGTAGTGACAACACCCCTCCTTTTACGTCGGGGTTTAAAAATATAATTTCTTTGCTCAGTTAAGACAAATTTTTGGCCTATTATTTGTACGTATTGGTGTCCCTTTGAAGCCGTACGGTAGTTATAGCGTTACATAATATTGTAGTCGTATAGGAAGTCGGGAATGTCCTAAAACTACGACGAAGACCACCGCGGGATGGGCAGCAGCAACACTGGAATGCTGTGGAGATACTGCGATCGCCAACTCGCATGCCAAGCGTGGCGATTATGGCATTTACCCACCATGGAATTGAGGGCGGCCTTTGTCAAACAGTGGACGTCTTGGGCTGATATGGTGGATAGGAAGTTATGGCATTCGCAACATACGACTTCAATGAGAAAGCAACACCGAAAGTTTCTTGCTAAACATTTCACTCCAAAATTCAATTTGATCCTTACCCCGCTAAACGAAGGATTGGAGGTCACGAGATAATTTCACTGAGCACACAATATCATATTTACAGACGAGTTCTACAATGTAAACGTGAAATTGAGAACACACATAAAGCAATCTGATGGAGTTTTGAGAAAGTAAACTCGGTGAAGTGCGTGTCGGGCCACGCGCTAATTAGCAATTTTGTAAGTTGCCCGTCTGTCATATTACGCGGACTTAAAAGATCACAAACTTATAGTTACTTCATGTTTGATACAACTAAGCCTAAGTAATCAATGTACGAGAGTTTGCTTAGTTCTAAAGTTCTAGAGTTATTCGACTGTTACTAGTTACGGGATTTATAAAGGAAAATGTAAGAAAACATACCGTTCCCTCCTTTATTTCCGAAGTTTACCAAGAAAAAAAAAAATTATTACACAAATAGAGATATTATTATATTGTTTAATTACAGGAAAAATACCATCATATCTACTTATCTAGATTATTGTTTTTTTTTATCATCATAAAACAATTTCCAAGTATGTTTGTATAATGCTCCGAGATATGACGCTGTGTTCACTTTCTTCTGAATGATTGGGGTCGGGACGGATACACGATCGCTGTACGGAACCCTCGGTACGCGAGTCAGACTCGCACTTGGCCGTTTTTTTATTATGTACCTAAGTTAGAACGTATTTGGGTATGATTATCTCTGCTGTACGAAACAATGTTATTTAAAATATTATCTACTCTCTGATCATTCCCTGTTCTCATTATCTTAATTTAACAACATACTCGTACCACATAATAATATAAATAATATATGAGGACAACAATGAACCATTTATCACATAATTTGAAACCTGTCCTCGCCCTCGTACAAAGTAATGACATTTTTCATATCCTTTCACAGCGATATTTTTCATTCGCCGTCCCAAATTTCAACAAAAGACCTTAATCGAGTCGAAGCATACAGCAAGTTAAAATATGACTGCAAGATCGCTTTGTCTCTGTCGCTTGGAATGGACGATGTCCTAAAGTAGTTTGTCATTCCGGTTACAAATTACACACGCGTATACGCATTATTACACCACTGCTGTTTTGTCGTCTATTCTAGTTAGTTTTATTTAAAATGACGAAATCTAATTTAAAGCAACCATTACCACCATCTATTGTTTCACTATTATATTCTAATAGGGTAGTAAAAAAACTACGCAGGTGTGTATGGTTTAAATTATTTTCACAAAACAGTCAGTACACGTGCCTCACTTCGGTCAGTTTTATGAGGTATCTTTGTTATCTTTTTCTTTCATATTTAGGCAACAAAATGTGTTGTAAAATCCCGCTTCAAGTGCTTTTTGTCTTCTTAAATAAAATAAACTATACACTAGATTTAATATTATTTCTTTTGGGTAATAATCTATAACGCGTACGCGTTAATAGATACTCGAGCCATTCTTTCCAGAATAAAAAAAAATCACGTGATCGAAAATATTGCTTTTAGAAATTGTATATATTCCTATGTAACTTTTCATACGGAATACATTTTCAGCGTTCAAATGTAACGTAGTGAAACCCAAACCTATCTACTCGTACGACGGCTACCACTGGCAGTATGTCATTCCGTTTACGAGGACATAATTTATGTTTCGCGACATATGAATCAGCAGATTTGAGATTTATGGGATTTAGCTTAGTTTAACTCCTGTAATTTATGTAAGCATATTCCACGTTTATCATTTGGATATTTTCGAGCATTGATGTGACAGCTGTCTTCTCCAATTAGTAGAAACCCTGTACAAACACAAAAGGGGAACCACTAAAAGATAATCCTGTTTATACCGAGAATTCTAAATCAGGAAGCTTTAAGGGTTTATTCAAAAGTAAATTAAATATTTTTTACGCTGAAAGATTTCAAAGTATTTGGTAGTTTTGGTACTCGCCTTAACATTATAATTTAATTAAAGGATATCCGTAAAAAATGAATTATTTGTAGACTTGCATTTGCAATTAAAAGCCTTCGTATTCAGTAAGTATAATTATTTTAGTAGCGCGTTAACTTATCCGCCAATGTTACGTTTAGTAAAATCCACCCAATAATGTATGCGCTAGAATAAAAATGTTGATATTCGACTTGATACTACTATCTCAATTCCAAGATAGAAGATTTTTGTGCACGAAATAAGCATAAGTCTGGATTATAGAGATTACTATCAGGCAACGCACTTAAAACCCCTCTGGTGTTGTGAGTGTCCATGGGCGGCGCTAATCACATACCATCAGGCGATTCGTCTGCTCGTTTGCCTCCTACGTCATAAAAAAATTACGAAGTATCAAACGACACCTCATTTGTTGAAATCCATTAATGAAATAAATGAAATAAATAAACTTTATTCTGCAAGTAGGCCGCAATGGCACTTTTACAAGTCGAAATCTACTAGCGTTTCTGCAAAAGAAGACCACTGCCGAGAAGAAACGCCGAAAGAAACTGGACAATCAGTCATTTTTTCGAAAAAATATGCTTATTACAATGATAATACTTAACCTACTTAATATAAATAAATCTGAGTATGGAAACAAAAGAGGAAGAATATTTACAATGTATAGTTCAAGAAGACAACATGTGTTTACTAAAAAAATATACATAATTATTTATTTTTATTTATTTATTTATTTAATATGAATATTAATGCTATTTAATGTGAAAACATGATGAACTGTTCTTAGATATTGTTTCGTCAGGAAAACTAATAGATTTTTATATTTATCATTCCGATTTGTATGGTTTTGTATAAAAAAATAATTACATAAGAGTGGCAATTTTGCAAAAAGTAGTTGGATGTCGATTTTCGGTGTGTCATTTAAAGGAGTTTTAAGGGGTTTATTTATTATTTTATAGTTAAATGATTTATTATAGGTATATCACAAATATAGTACCTTACTGATTATAATAAAATCTTTCATACATATGTAGTGTAGAATTATATATTTATATAAATGGCTTTGGCTCTACGTAACTTTTAACACCGATAATTCAGTGAAAATAAGATTTATATTTTTTTAATTATTTTTTCCGGTGTCAGTAAACTATAATGTATCACATTATATAAATTTCAGGCAAAAATAACAAATCATGTATTTAAGGGTTAATTAGTGTGGTATAGGTATAGTAACTCACGTATAGTTGAAACACTTCCACATCCAGAGGCGATCGTGCGAAGCCGGCGGGACGAGGTGCGCGGGCGGGCGCGGCGTCGGCGCAGTCCTCTGCCTATAAAGCACGCCGCCGCCGCACGCACCGCCGCCCACGAAGAGGGATACTCCGGCTGACACGAACTCCGGTCCCGGCTGCTCGTCGTGTTCTGGTGACCTATGGAGAGTACGTAGTATAATTTTATCAGAATATCCGACACAGTAGGTACCTAAGTGGTACATAGATTTCACATATATAATATAGATCTCTATTGCAATCCAATTTTTAACCATCAATGGCCTGGGCCCACGTAAGTGGTGACAACGCAGCGGTAACCAGGTAAGGTAACGATGGCCGCAGTCAGGAGATGGGTCAAAAACCGCTTTGAGAGGTTGCTATATAACTGAACGCTCAGGAGCCTTGGATAGTAAGCCTTTGATCCTGTTTGTCGTGTACAACAGCACTAGTTAAACGAGATAGAGGCATCCGACCGGCTTGAGAACTTCTACTAGGCAATAGTGTTTGGTATAAGGTTTATATTTGTGGGAAAATATGTGCTTTTTTAGGGTTCCGTAGTCAACTAGGAACCCTTATAGTTTCGCCATGTCTGTCCGTCCGTCTGTCCGTCCGTCTGTCCGTCCGTCTGTCCGTCCGTCTGTCCGTCCGTCCGCGGATAATCCCAGTGACTGTTAGCACTAGAAAGCTGAAATTTGGTACTAATATGTATATCAATTACGCCGACAAAGTGGTAAAATAAAAAGTGGAAAAAAATATTTTATTTTATTAGTGATTTTTTTTTTCATTTTAACCCTAACGTGTGATATATTGTTAGATAGGTATTTAAAAATAAATAGGGGTTTACTAAAATCATTTTTTGATAATGTTAATATTTTCGGAAATAATCGCTCCAGAAGTAAAAAAAAATGTGTCCCCCCCCTCTAACTTTTGAACCATAAGTTTTAAAAATATGAAAAAAATCTCAAAAGTAGAACTTTATAAAAACTTTGTAGGAAAATTATTTTGAACTTGATAGGTTGAATAGTTTTTGAAAAAATTGCAAAAATAATTTCTGAACTAAGTTTGTAATTTAACCGTATAAACAGGTGTTTATTGTACCTGTCATTTCTACAAAATCACAATGAAATGACGTGCTTTCAAAGGTTTTGTGTTTCTGTACTTAATATGTCAACTTAATGTGACGGACGGAAAACTACGGAACCCTACACTGAGCGTGGCCCGACACGCTCTTGGCCGGTTTTTTATAATAGTTATCCATTCACTTGACAAGAGCTTAACTTAATAAAATGTTATTAGTTTTCATTTATTTCCGAAGGCCGGTGACAATCGCACCGCATAAACTAGTGCCGACAGCCCTACACTATTCGACACTTGCATACAAATTTAACCTTTCTGAAAAGAATCAAATACGAATAGGAGGATTCTCATCTAAGAGTGGGTATTAAGAATAACAAAGTCTGTTTTGGATCCTTTAAACCAGATTGTAATATTATTTAAGAAAAGGGAATAAAACTGTCCAGGAAATAATACAACTTGGCAACGCTAAAAGCAACCATGCATACGTGTCCTACATACCGACGTAGAATGTGAGCCAATATTTCCACCGAATTTCCTTCGACAAGCCTACTGGAAGATGAATCGAGTGACATGTTCCCAACGCGACTTGCTTTGAAACAGTGCGCGTGTAAACACTTGGAAAGATATTACATTCGAGCTCACCATCTAAATATATAAAAGAAGAAACTGACTGACTGACTGACTTACATATCAACGCACAGCCCAAACCGCTGGTCCTAGACATTCCAAATTTGGCACGTAGGTTCCTTATAAGGTCTAGGGGTGCACTAATAAAGGATTATTCAAAATTCAACCCCTAAGGGGGTGAAATGGGGGTCCGAAGTTTGTATGGGGAATCAAGATTAGTTGTACTATTTTATTCAAAACTTCACAGGAGTATTTCTAACGATAAATGAGTAAACATGTGTTTCAGGTTCTTTGAGAAATTAACCCCTAAAAGGGGGAAATGTGGTGACAAATTCTGAAAATCGATATGTTTGTTTGTTTCTATGGTTTATCGGGTCGCTGATTACGAAAACAACAATGATTTTAAATATCACGTGGAGGACGTGAAATACCCTGTTGGGGTGCGAGGGGGTTGTAATGTCTAAATATTAATATGGGTGGCATTTTTATGGTTTTTTGGATCATTAATTTCGACAATGGCATTGATTTTGAAATTTAATATTGCGGAAATTAAAACTTTTAAAAGTTTGTGCCAAATTGCAAGAAGCAACTGACTGACTGAGTGAGTGACATATCAACGCACCACAGCCCAAACTGATGGTTCGAGAGATACCAAATTCGGCATGTAGGTTCCTTATAAGGTCTAAAGGTGCATGAAGTGCCGTGTGTGTGATGTGTGATGAATGTCATGACATAAAAAAACTACATTAAACTTTCTTTGAATCGAGCTGTGCTTGTCTCCTCGTGTACGTTATCATAGTTTGATGTTGACTAAAGTTTTCTTCACTTCGCGTTCGAAGTAATCGCCCGTATATTTCCACCGAAGATGAATCGTGTGACAGATACGCGGCTCAGCTCGTTTGAGACGGCAAAATGAGATGATATATTTCGCTTTGAATGTCGCTCAGTATTGTCATTGCGTTTGATTGAAATATTTTAACCTACAATGAGCGAGTGATGTGGGTTTATCTTTGCTTCAAACTCCGGCTTAATATTGCTACCTTATGTAGGTATCTAACTTTGGAACGCATCACCAGAATAATTATATATTTGTTGTCGTCTACGTAAAGCTTATATAATAATTATTTTTGACGAATAATTAGACAGAAATTACGAGAACGAACCCACAGAACTGACAGACCTCTAGATTTTAACACGTCAATGTTTTTATGAGTTTCTTTGAGTAGAGATACCTTTTGTTCGTTTGGATTTCTATTCCAGGATGACATTTAAATTCAGTGCTTTCCTTTGCATTTACATAATACATATGATTTATTATACTACAGCTCACAAAGGTATAAAGTACTAACTGTAAATAGTCAATACGAAAACAACAACGCCAAACGACTTTCCGACGGAAATTCACCCATTTATCACGGGGTTTCTTTCATGGTGGATAAAAAGTGACACAAACAAGGTCATTTTTCGTCTCGAGAGTTTGGCATAAAAATAAACTATCATATCATCGACGTCCTATCTTCGAGCTCGTGATTAATGACTCGAAATGACAACAAGAATAAAAGCCGGAGAGCATTGTAGTAAAAATAAATCACTCGTGAATTAATGGAAGTGTTATCAATTATAACTGAAACTTCATTCAGCTATCCTACTCTGATCTTACTCGTACTCGCGTATTTATGAAAATTGCGTTACTTATTGACCAACACATGTAAGGAAATCATACTGAAGGTTGCTCGCCAGTGTTCTCACAATCCGGTTAGCCTATCTAACTGAAACAAGTCTCCCCTTATAATATTAATATCAATGTGTCTCCGATGATCGTTTGGTGCGCGATACACTTTAAAATCATAGTGAAATGAGAAATGTATGCTTTATAGTGGATGACTGGCCGGTTTCGGTGACTGCTTAAATTTCGGTACTTTTGGCATTCATGAGATCTCGTGTAGCTGACGTTACAGAGTTCAATTAAGTTTGGTGAAGATTGTAATGAACTGACTTCAATAGAAAGAAGGAGGTTCTCAGTTCTTTTTCGTGTATTATTTTAGTCATCACTCACGTTTGGTGAGGGTCAAATTTGGCGTCAGGTGGTGCGCGTGCTCCGATGAGGCACATAGTGGAATCCGGCGGGGCGAGAACTCGAAGTTGCAGTGCCGCCCGTGGGTACCACCAGCGTCTCTCTTCTACAGCCACCGCGACCTGTTGGTAAATTGCCATTTTATAACTTGTAGTGCTTCGCGTTTTCGAACGGTCACTTATAAAAAACAAAGAGGGTACCTGGTTGTGACACTCGAGGGTAGCAGGAGAAAAGGACGAGGGAATGGACATTCGGTAACGGTCATGGTAATAAGTGGTGAATAATGTCGTACTCCGGGTCGCGGATTGTACGCATGTAAAAGCTCAGACCAGAAATTGATCGCCGTATTGTGTGCTGTGTGTTTAAACAGAGGACACGGGGTGAGTTTACTGTTTAAGGCGAATAGCTTTGACTTGTACACAAGAGACGGGTAGAAGTCATGACATTTACGGGTTATTTTGTCCACAGCCTGAGGGAACGCCCTTTACTAATACGCTAGTGGATACCATAACCCAGCGAGCATCCTTTTCATGAGCAAAGATGACAATGAGGTCATTGTGTTATTGCTGCGAGTTGCTATAGTCACTTGGATTCAACGGTAGCCTAATTTCGACGCAAATATCAACACCACCGTAGCGCAGTGGAAAGACGTCGGCTTGACGTTACCGAGAACGGGGTTCGAGCCTGGCCCAGGACTGGACTAATTTATCTTTTTGTGTTTTTTTTTGCGTTGTATTTAAGTTTATTTGTTTGCTTTTTTTATTTGATTAATTGTTGTCTATTTGAGGAACATTGTTTCTTTTTTTTTAGGTTTTAAGTTGTGTGCTCTTTAGTTTATTATGTTTTGTTTTTTTTTTTCCCTATAATTATACTGTGCATCTAAGAAGGCATCTTTCATTAATTAATAATATTTAACCCACTTAGAATAAGGCCCCTCAAGTTGGTGGCATTACATTGGCGCCCAACGGGAATTATTAATGAAAGATTTCTCTGTGTATTTGTCGCAACTGCGTAGCTCCTATATAATTGATATATAACTTCAGAGTAGGCTGTCCGAGAAAGAAAAAGAAATCCTACATCAATCGCTAGGCCACGAAGCCCTTACTTTAATCGCCAACTTAGAGCTTCAGGAAAAGGGCTCCAAACTCACTCAAGAGACAGGTAGTAGCTTAGGGTCAAGTGCACTCCACCGTGACCAACAGATCCTAGAGCGGAGTCATGAGGGGGAGATTTTAGAGTCAGCCCAAGTATCAGCAAGAGTTCAGGCGAAGGAAGAACCTTTAACCCTGAACCAGCTCCAGGATGACAGCAAGTATCTTGGAGACGATAAGAGGTCTGTTTTGCAGCCTTTACGACCAGGGTCACCAGTTAGCGGACACAAATTTGGACGTTGCTCAACAATAGAAAAAGAGATTGCGAACAGGAAATTAGTTCCCATTAAAGATTGGGGGGTGAAATTTTCGGGCACTGGAAGTATAAGCGTCAATGCGTTCTTGGAGCGAGTGGAGGAACTTAAAGATGCGCGTAACGCGGGAAATGGAGATCTATGGAGGTATGCCATAGATTTTTTTGAAGGAGATGCTCTTGTTTGGTTCAGAGCAAATAAAGACTATGTGCGGGATTGGGACGGTCTCAAAGAGCTTTTGTTATTGACATTTCAAAGGCCTTACTACCAGGATGAGTTATTACAGGAAATAAAGGCAAGAACCCAGGGCAAAGTAGAAAATGTAACTATTTACGTATCAATTATGCAGAATATGTTCAAAAGATTACCGGAAGGCCTAGAAGAACATCAGAAAATCGCAATATTACTAAAAAACGTGCAGCCTTACTACCAGCAAGCTGTGTGCCGAGACAAGTTTGCTTCAGTAGCTGAGTTGGTTGCAGTGTTGCGTACTATAGAACGTACGAAAACCAACTGCGACGCGTTTCGAGAACCAAGTACATCGTTAAATGCCATAGAACCCGATTTGGCGTACAAGGGGTTATCAAGCAACGAAATGAATGCCGTTAGTCACAAGTCATTATTCAAGCCAGGTGTCCAACCTTCAAACTTCATTAACACCAACACTGGAATGAAATGTTGGAACTGCAGGGCTTCGGGTCATGGATTTAGGAACTGTAAATTGCCAACACAAAGATTATTCTGCTTCAGATGTGGGAAGTTCGGACAAACAACTATTAATTGTCCGTGTGGTAGCAAGGCGGGAAACGGAATGGTGGGAGACGTGAATACTGCCGAACGTCTCCCCAAAGCGTAGATCTCAAAACTAATGTAAGGGATGAATGGCAGAAGTGGTTGTATACAATATCTAACTATTTTGCGACGGGTGAGATATGCAACTTAACGAAAGTGCATAATGATAACCGGTACTATGCGAAGATCAAAATCCTGGGAAAACACTTCATGGGTTTGATGGACTCAGGAGCAACTACTTCCGTGATATCAAAGAATCTGAGTTTGCAACTGGCGGAAATGGGATTCACAGTGCAGGAAGTTCCGCAGACTAAATTGTCTACGGCCGATGGCACGGCACACACGATAGATTGTATGTTGTATTTGCCGATCCAATTTTCTCAAAACTATAAAGTTGTCCAATTCTATGTCATGGATGGGTTAAAGCATAATATTCTACTGGGTATGAATTTTTTCGAGGCATTCAACGTGGTTATTGGTAGTAACAAGGAAAATCTAGCAAGTAGTGGCATACACCAATTTACCAAGGATGCAGAGATGTTTGAGCTTGGCAAACCTCCCACTGTGATATCGCGACATGAACTGACAAACGACCAGAAGCAGGATTTAGATAGCTTGATTACTCGCATGCAAGATACCGTCGGTTCGGGACTGGGACGCACGGATTGGCTGGAACATAAAATAGACACAGGAGACAGTGCTCCGGTTAATCAAAGACAGTATCCTTTTTCGCCGCAGATTATGAAAGAATTAGGCGAAGAAATTGAGGAGATGCTCAGATTAGGTGTAATAGAACCCTCGTACAGTTCGTGGCGTTCACCAGTGTTGCTAGTAAAAAAGGCCTCTGGCAAAAATCGGTTGTGCCTAGATAGCAGGCAACTTAATAAACTAACCAAACGGGACACATACCCTTTGCCTCGCGTTACTACAATACTGGATAACCTGAAAAACGCTCACTACTTGTCCACACTTGATTTGAAGTCGGCATTTTGGCAAATACCCCTAGACAAGGCAAGTAGAGAAAAGACGGCATTTGGTTTGGCGGGGAAAGGATTGTATCAGTTTAGAGTTATGCCATTTGGGCTGATAAACGCAAGTCAGACGCAGCAGAGGCTGATGGATAGGCTATTTCCACCACAGTACGAGGGAAAAATCTTCACATATTTGGATGACATTGTCATATGTACGCAGACATTTGAGGATCACATGGTAACTCTGAATTGGGTAGTGGATCAGTTAGCCAAAGCTGGTCTAACCGTTAACATCGAGAAATGTCAATTTGCGCGGGCGTCTCTTAAATATCTCGGCTATATAGTGGATAAGCATGGGCTACGTACAGATCCCGATAAAGTGAGTGCCATCATTAATTATCCGAGACCAAAGACATTCACAGAGCTGAAACGTTTTCTGGGTCTGGCAAGTTGGTACAGGCGGTTTGTGGAGAACTTTGCTATGGTGGCAGCGCCTTTGCACGATCTCACAAAAGGAGGAAAAAAGGGGCGCGCGATACAATGGACCGCCGAAGCCGAGAAATCCTTCAGTAATCTAAAGACTGCACTAACATCAACGCCAGTTCTGTGTTGCCCAAATTATTTAGCGGAATTTACTATTCAGTGCGATGCATCTAACAGGGGCACAGGGGCCGTCCTAATACAACTCGTGGATGGAATAGAGAGACCGGTTGCGTTCACAAGCACCAAGCTATCAGAAAGGGAGGCTAAATACTCTACTTCAGAAAGGGAGTTACTGAGCGTTATTCACGCCATTGAGCACTTCCGTCCATATGTTGAAGGAACACACTTCAAGGTCATCACGGATCATAGTGCTTTGCAATGGCTTCACAAGTCCAAAGATCCCCATGGAAGACTAGCCAGATGGGCGATGAAACTGCAGCAGTTCGACTATGAGATCATATACCGAAAAGGCAAGGATAATGTCGTTCCAGATGCGCTATCCAGAGTGGTAGAAGACCATGAGGCCAACCTTATAGAAATCGGGACAGACGACAAAGACGAATGGTATAAAAATAAGGAGGAAAAGGTTAAACAAGGCAGAGAGGGACTAGACTGGGCTTTAGATCAGGACATTCTTTGGAAATACCTAAAATTAGAGCAATTTCCTGATGTAAACGATAATTGGAAAATGGTGATACCGGAGAGACTTAAGTCGAAGGTACTGAAAGAATGCCATGATGACCCAGTTGCTGGTCACTTTGGAGTAAAGAAGACAGTCAATAGGGTGAGACAGCGGTACTACTGGCCAACACTTATAAAAGATGTAAAGGAATATGTACGAAAGTGTGAAACTTGTGCGAAACACAAAACCCCGCAAACACCGCAACAGGGACATATGGGTAAGCTCAGGGAAGTCACCGAACCATTTCAAATACTGTCGATGGATCTTATGGGACCATTTCCGCGATCGAAGGCTGGATACACAATGTTGCTGGTGATATCCTGTTGGTTCAGCAAGTTCGTATTACTGTTTCCCTTGAGAAATGGCAAGGCTTCGAATATAACTAAGATTGTGGAGGAGCAAGTATTCTTAGTTTTTGGCACCCCGCAAGTCCTAATATGCGATAATGGCAAACAATTTGTCGCCACTGAATTTCAGGATATGGTTGGCGGTTATGGCTCTAAAATATGGTACACCCCATACTATCATGCACAAGCAAATCCCACGGAGAGAGTTAACAAAGTGATTGGAACGGCCATCGCAACATACATACAAGACAACCACAAAGAGTGGGACAAACATATTGCCCACATAGGATATGCCATCAGAACAGCAGTGCACGAAGTGACAGGTCGAACACCGTCGTACTTGTTTTTTGGTCGTGAAACGTCGCATCACGGAAAAAAGCATCATTGGTATGATAAGGATCTCCCCCTGAAATTCAACAGAGACCTTCATGAAAACAGGTTAAAAGAAAGAAGTCACATTTACGAAGATGTTATCAAAAGGTTGAAAAAGGCATACGAGATTAACAGCGGATACTACAATAAGCGAAGACGCATATGCACATTTGACTTAGGCGATCTAGTATGGAAAAAAACAAAACCCTTATCAAATGCAAGCAAGAACTTCATGGCAAAATTGTCGCCAAAATATGAAAAAGCGATAATCTCAGAAAAATTGTCAGATAACGTATATACCCTAAAGAGCCTAAGGGGAAAAGATTTAGGGAAATGGCACGTTTGTGATCTGAAACGGGTCATGTGCTGCATAGATGAATCCGGGTCGGATTCTCTTTGGGAAGGGGGATAATGTAGTGCTTCGCGTTTTCGAACGGTCACTTATAAAAAACAAAGAGGGTACCTGGTTGTGACACTCGAGGGTAGCAGGAGAAAAGGACGAGGGAATGGACATTCGGTAACGGTCATGGTAATAAGTGGTGAATAATGTCGTACTCCGGGTCGCGGATTGTACGCATGTAAAAGCTCAGACCAGAAATTGATCGCCGTATTGTGTGGTGTGTGTTTAAACAGAGGACACGGGGTGAGTTTACTGTTTAAGGCGAATAGCTTTGACTTGTACACAAGAGACGGGTAGAAGTCATGACATTTACGGGTTATTTTGTCCACAGCCTGAGGGAACGCCCTTTACTAATACGCTAGTGGATACCATAACCCAGCGAGCATCCTTTTCATGAGCAAAGATGACAATGAGGTCATTGTGTTATTGCTGCGAGTTGCTATAGTCACTTGGATTCAACGGTAGCCTAATTTCGACGCAAATATCAACACCACCGTAGCGCAGTGGAAAGACGTCGGCTTGACGTTACCGAGAACGGGGTTCGAGCCTGGCCCAGGACTGGACTAATTTATCTTTTTGTGTTTTTTTTTGCGTTGTATTTAAGTTTATTTGTTTGCTTTTTTTATTTGATTAATTGTTGTCTATTTGAGGAACATTGTTTCTTTTTTTTTAGGTTTTAAGTTGTGTGCTCTTTAGTTTATTATGTTTTGTTTTTTTTTTTCCCTATAATTATACTGTGCATCTAAGAAGGCATCTTTCATTAATTAATAATATTTAACCCACTTAGAATAAGGCCCCTCAAGTTGGTGGCATTACAAACTACACAAACCAAAACGTTATTAAATCATACCTTAATAATGGTAGACAACAGGCGGTCTCACCACTAACTTAATACTTATCGTTACTTATTTAGTTGATAAGCTTGTGAAATAAACAACAATGAAATGAAGAAATGTACATGTTACGAAAAAATTACAAAAAATATCGTGGTGTAATCCGGGCTCTGTTTGACTCAAAAATAGCCAGACGTATATAGGTCCAAATAAACAGCCTACCTACCACATTATAATCAGTAAACTATTAAAATAGTCAGGCGAATAAGTGTACTATTAACCGGGTGGAGGCAGGACGAAACCATTGAATTGAGCTCCATACACCGAATGTCCTTTCTGCAATATGTAATTTATACAGTAGAAAAGAACCTACTTAAAGCTGGTGAAATAAAAAAAAAGTTGTTATTTCGACTAGAAATTTCATCTTCGTGGAATTCATATATTAGAAAAAACAAGCGTCAAAGAACATCGTCCATTATATCACCGGACATTATTAGTATACAAGTGCGTCCAGTTCGAGAAACGTGTGCACGTCTGCTCAACACATACGCATTAAAAGAGTGAATAGTAATATTATATATGAAAAATGTACAAGTTTAGATGAATGCAGACTACTCGAGTGTAAAATGTCCTATTCGTAATTAAAAATGTTAATTATGTAATGAAACAATATAAATGGCTACAGGCTACATTCGCAAATAAACCAATCGAGCAGATTTCGTCGGGATGCCGAAATTACAGGCGATCTTAATTGTAGCCTTTAGCGGACGATAAATTGCCTTTCATTAGTAGCTTGGGCGATTAAGCCGGGTTACTGATATATAGGTAGCTTACCTATATGAGTTATATTAGGCTGATTTCCGTTGGTCGATAGTTAGAGCCGGTTAAAATGGAATATATAATTTTCCAAGTCTATATATATACATAGAGGTATATGGACCACTTCCTCTGGACTAAAGAAGGCATCATCATCACCACATCATAAACGGCGAGTACATCACTCACCTTCGGTTTGCTGACGATATAGTAGTCTTGGCTGAGAGTGGAGGATTTAGGTACAATGCTCAATGACCTCAGTAACGCATCCGAGCGAAATGATCTAAGGATGAACATGGACCAGACGAAAATCATGTCAAATGCCCATGTAGCACCAACTCCCGTAACAATCGGACACTTGACGCTCGAGTAGATGATTACATGTAAATGTAACTTGTTCGTGTCCAACTTTGAGAAAGAGGTTAATCGTCGAATCCGACTTGGCTGGCCAGCGTTCGGGAAGCTACGGCACATCTTTTTGTCCAATATTCCGCAGTGTCTCAAAACGAATGTCTTTAAACAGTGTGTGTTGCCAGTGATGACATAAGGTACTAAAACGTGGTAGCTTACTATGGGCCTCATAAGAAGGCTCAAAGTCACCCAAAGAGCAATGGAGAGGGCTATGCTGGGAGTATCTCTGCGTGATCGCATCAGGAATGAAGTTATCCGCAGCAGAACCAAAGTGACCGATATAGCCCTTCGAATCGCTAAACTTAAGTGGCAGTGGGCGGGGCGGGGAACATAGCACGTAGGGCCGATGTTGGGGGTTGGGGGCCCCAACGGCCATCAGTACTATTGGGGCGGAAAGGTTCTAATGTGGCGACCACGTACCGGAAGGCGTAGCGGGGGCAGGCCCCCCACACGGTGGACTGTTGACCTGGTAAGGGTCGCGGGTGTCCGCTAGATGCGGTTGGCGCAGGACCGGTCATTGTGGAAGTCTTTGGGGGAGGCCTATGTCCAGCAGTGGATGTCTTTCGGCTGACATGATGATGATATATATAATATGACCAAAGGAAAATCAACTTTAAAGGCGACCATAGCTTCCAAATTTATGTCTTTGCAAGTTCATATTAGCCATATTGAGCTAATATGAACTTGCAATGCGCGCTTCACTCGCTACTTTACGCAGATTATTGAAAAAACATATTGTCGAAAAACATACGTACCTATTTTAAATATATAAATTTCCAATAAGCCGAGCCGATTAAATTCTCCATACTGCCATTGCAGGAGGTAGTTTAAAATGTATGTAATCATGTAATCAATCAGCAATATTGGGACATTTTCGGATATTTCCATCTCCAAATATAGTTCTACGTTCTTCTAATTTTGTTAAAAAAGAAAGTAAAGTAAAGTATTTATTCATTGTAAACTGTGTACATAAAGGTTTTAAAATGTTGTTATAGAATCAACAGTTGCTCATTGCGAGCGTACAATTTATGTCCTTAAATACTATAGTCAACGACACTAATTGGATATACATATGTCTATTCCTCTTTTACATACTAATGTTACTGTGATACTCGAAGAATTCGTTTAAACAGTAGAACACATTATCAATTAGATACTTTTTTAATTTCATCTTGAATTGACTACCCTCTAACATCATTAGGTAGAACATTAAAAACACGTATCGCAGTAATGAAAGCACTTTTATAGTATTGTGTATTAGTGCTCTTAGGTTGCAGTAGGTTGTACTTATACTTCTCACGCAGATTATCCTTTAATGAAGACTTCCTAGCAAAATACCCCATATTATTTTTAACAAAAGTACATAATTCTAGAACGTATATTCCTGTAAGAGTAAGCAATCGCTTTTCCTTAAATACATTACGTAGTGATTGTTCATTACTCATACGGTATATTATACGTAAACATCTTTTTTGCAGGGTAAATGTACTCTGCACATGTACGGAGTTCCCCCAAAAAATGATTCCATAGTTTAGCAGAGGAAACACGTTACCAAAGTAGGAATTTCTAAAGTATATTTTTATGTAAAATGTAGTCAACTTGTAAAATTGACAATTTTAATATTTGTGAATCTTGTATTTAAAAACGTAAATAAATGGACAAACATATTGGTGACATTTTTTAAACTAAGTATCGGGATCGAAAGAGCTCGACTCGACTCGTGACTCTAAGTAGAAATAACGTACTTTTTCCAAAATATAAAAAAAAAATTGTTGGAGGCACAAGTTTAAACAAAAGTGCCCTTTCACGAGGCAGTAAACTGTCGCAGCGATGTTTTCACCATTCCGTCCATTTAAAAGCTCAATAAGCCTCGCAGTACGCGGACGATTATAAAATTTGTCACAGGAGATGGCCTCATCAAGGAAGGGGGCAATTAGGACTAATTAAAATGGGGTAGTTACGGCTTTTCATCTCGGACATTTTATTAATATTTCCTAGTTATCAGTGTCCCGACGAGGTATTTTGTCTAATAAGGCACTTGAAGAGCTTTTTAGAGGCTTCTTGCCTAATGATTAGGAATTACTTGCGGAAGATTTAATTTTAATTTGATTTCGAGAAGTTTGAAGTTAGCTAAAAGAGACATATTTATTTAATGGAAGATGCTTGATTATCAATTTCATAACTATAGGTAGATGCAGAGATCACCAGATAACAAAACATACACTGGGGACACATGGTGTAATGATTAAATACGAAATTATCAATACATGGCCTGGCCACCATTGAATTAATCTACCTGCTTTCACTTTACTATGTATATTTCACCTGTAGTCCTGTATACTCTATTCCAGACAGAATTGAACAAAAGTAATAAAGGTTTTTTTAGTATAGTCTAAGTCTTATATAGGATTTCACTATGTGACGTTCCTATTAAAGTGTATGGTCATAGTCATAGTCTAGTTGACTATGGTTCATGTTTTCCTAATTGTATATAAATTTCGCAAATATCAATTCTTTATTACGTGTATTTTACACTGACATAATTGTTACTGTTTTTATATAATAATATGCAAATAAATATTAAATTATAAGCAACGTATTGTTTTGGAAAAACCTCGCCGAGTTTTTTACGCCTATTTTCTCGTGGCCGAGGTTTATTTTTCCGAATCGGTGGTAGTTTATTGATATTCATGGGTACATTATAATACGCCTAAGTTGAAGAATAAATAATTTGACTTTGAATATGCTATTATGTTTATCAACATTATTTCTATAAGATATCATATATTATTATTTATCCAGCAATATGGCCTATATAGATCTTCCACCAATAGTTACGTAATCGCCATTATAAGCTTCATTTACTCATCATTTCAATGTATCTAAATATATCTTAGAATAATAACCAGTTCACTCATCACTCCATAGCTTTATATATAACTAATATCTTTTGCCCGCGACTTCGTCTGCTAATAATTTGTTTATATCGTATCTCCATAAAATATTTCATCCCCCCTATTTTTGCCCCCTTATGGGATGATTTCTGGGATAAAAACTATCCTATGTCCTTAACCGGGCCTATATCTATGCCAAATTTCATCTAAATCGGTTTAGCGGTTTAAGCGTGAAGGGGTTACAGACAGACAGACAGACAGACGGGTGAATTTTGCGTTTATAATATTAGTATACTTACTTACTTACTCCTCTGGCGCAGCGACCCAAAGTGTGTCTTGGCCTCCAATACGAGTGCACGCCACCGATCCCGATCCTGCGTCATTTCCTTCCACGAGTCAACTTGAAGCTCGCATAAATCGATCTCCACAGCATCGGCCCAACGGTATCTAGGGCGGCCGACCGGGCGTTTCCCACTCGGTTTGCCCAGGTAGGCTCTTTTGACAGCACGGTCGTCACCCATTCGCTCTAGATGACCAAGCCAACGAAGTCGACACGCTTTCGTTACCCCGATGACATTCGGTTCCGCGACAAGATCTTCAATTTCGGCATTTTTGCGAATTCTCCAACTGCCATCGGGTCTCTGAAGTGGGCTAAGGATTTTACGGAGGATTTTCCTTTCAGCCACCAGGAGCTTATTCTCCTCCTTAAGTGTCCAGGCCTCACATCCGTATGTTAAAATTGGGCGTATTACGGTCTTGTAGATGCGGATCTTAGTGCTTCTGCTGAGAAGCCTAGACACTAGCACTTTATGTAGGGCGGCGCTGCATCTTAAGGCGTTTTGGACGCGGGCATCTATTTCTTTACCCCGAGTATTGGCGTCAGTGACAGTAAAGCCCAGGTATTTGAACTTGGCCACCCCAAGGTTAGAAAGGTTATCAACCCACAACGCAAATGCTCGAGGACGACGAGGGCAACCTAGTCACGGATATTGAGGCTAAGAAAATACTTTGGCGTCGCTACTTTCATGACCTTTTGAACTGCCCTTCGCTGACTAATAATGTACCCCGAACCGCAGAAGACAATAACAGAGATATAGAACCCTTGACTTTTGAGGAGGTACGGAAGGCTATTATGAAGCTCAAGAATAATAAAGCCCCGGGAATTGATGGTCTGCCTTCGGAGGTATGGAAATACGGCAGAGGGACAGTGCAATCTAAAGTGTATGAGTTACTGTGTAGAGTTTGGGAAACGGGTAGGCAGCCGCAAGAGTGGAACGTAGGGGTCATCTGCCCTGTTCATAAGAAAGGGTGCAAGAAGAAGTGTTCGAACTACCGGGGAATAGCATTGCTACCAACAGCGTATAAGATTTTGTCATATGTGCTACTAAAGCGGCTGGAACCGTACGCGGAAAAAATCCTCGGCGATTATCAGTGTGGTTTCCGCTCAAATCGCAGCACCATAGACCAAATCTTTCTGCTCAGACAGATAATGGAAAAGCGATGAGAATACGCGCAAAGCGTTCACGTATTGTTGGTGGACTTCGCTAAGGCTTACGATAGTATAGATCGCGGCGCCCTGTACACTATATTAAGGAACTTCGGTATTCCATGCCAGCTGGTCAGAATAATCGAAACTGCCACAAACAATAGCATTACGAAAGTACGGGTGGCGGGTGATCTAACAGAAGCTTTTCATGTTGCTACTGGGTTGAAACAGGGTGATGCTCTATCACCAATGCTTTTCAACTTAGTGTTAGAATATATCCTAAGAAGAGTCTTAGCTCTAGACGTGGGGCTAGAACTAAACGGGAGGCATATGGTGGTTGTGTATGCGGAAGACCTGGCCCTTTTGGGCAAGACTAGCTACGATGTGCAAATGACGACGAAGGTCCTAGGGGTCGAAGCGAACAAAGTAGGCCTACGCATTAACCACGACAAGACTGAATATCTCTGCATGACGCGTTATAATACCGCTCGCGGTAGGCCTGTAGATCTACATGTCGAAGATATTGTGTTTAGATAATATTAGTATGGATATGGATAATATGGATTAGTATTAGTATGGAATAAGCTTGGAAGGCATAACAAGGGGCAACTAGTATAGATATCAGGGCACGAGGAGTTCATCGGCAACGAAAAAACAGATGTACTGGCAAGAATGGGATCTACAGGCCATTTTTTAGGTCCAGAACCGCTTGTGAGACTCTCGCAGAGAACCATAAATAACATCGGCCTTGAAGTATTACGCTAAAGCCAAACACCAACAGGAGTGGAGGAATGAGGCGAGTTTAAGGCACTCAAAGCTCTTCATGGAAGGAGTGCACCCAAGCTGGACCAAAAACCTTCGGAAATTCTGCAAAAAGCAGCTCAGAATCAGAATGATAACTGGGGGTATACAGATGACTTCAGGGTCAAGGGTTTCTTAGCCATAATGGGACTATCAGACAACATAGATTGTAAGATGTGTGGCGAGGATGACGAGAAAATGGAACACTTGCTGTGTGAATGTCACGCCCTTGCCAGGCAATGTGGTGAAGTGGAAATGTTGGAGAGCAGGTTAGAGTACGTATGGGAGGGGGCAATTGCACAAAAGATCCCATTGAGTCGAAGTACATCCGCAAGGGCCCTCATATATTAGATAAGATAGATGGATTACTTAATCCTAATATATCAAACAGTTTCGTTTTCATACTGTATGAAACCAAATTAAAACACAAAGATATAATGTTTAGGACCCCTGCCTCATTGACATCAAGAATCTAATAATATAAGGGACAATAATATAATAAGCAATAAAGTTAAGTAATCTCGGAAATGAATCAGATCATGCCAGGCTGAAATGGGTAACACGTTAACGGTCAAAATACCGTTAAATTCGGGCTGATAAAACCCTGTCACATACACGTAGCGCCCACTCGGATCCAAAAGGATAAATGCCACAGCCACATAGATTAAAATATTTCAGCTTTGCGTTTATATTGAACCACATTTGTGTTTGATTTTATTCAACGGATGTATATTTTTTACACTGCGAGTTACAATCCGCATAACTGTACAGGATTTATTTCATCTAGATATTGTATCCATATATTTGTTTATTTATTTATTTATTTATTTGGAGATCCAACAGCTTTGATATTACATTAGGCCATAAAATAGAAATAGAAAGCCAATTATAGGAACTCACAGGTAGTGACATGATATTACTATAGTAGGTTCTTATGTTACGCACTAACGTAACCACACATGTAAGCAAAATTTAGAGATTTTAAACCAATTCTGAAAGTGGAGTTCTAACTCATGTAATAAATATTTAATACAATGTGTATTAAGGTACATAACGAGGACAGTTTCGTAGTATTATAAAATACCAGCATAAAAATAAGAACAATAGTAAGGAAATAAGTTTAAACTCGCAAGAAGCCAACACCCTCTCTCAAAATACTGCTGCACCACTAGACTACGATTAATTTGACAACAACTCATTTATTCCTATTAGTTATTCAATCAATGAAATTGAGTTGAAATGAGCACACTGTAAGTCTGTGCCATTAATTAAATCGTTAAATAATTAATTTCGTGTACGTGTCTATTCCTAACGGGGTTTACAACACGTTGTGACTGAAACAGACTTTTTACGACTTTAACAGCTAATATCTCACCAACGGATGACTTCAATGGAAAAGTTTTTCAGAAACTTTTATTTAATTTTTAAAAGCCTATCCATAAATACCAAACACGCGTTGCACATATCGAATTTTTTTTTAATGAAAATGAATTCTTGAATATCTTTGAAACGGTACGGATTGGGATAATAGTGTCTTAGAGAAGATTATTTTATTTCATCTCAGGAATATGCTCAATAGAACGATGCGATACTTTACCCCGGGACAGAGACTTCTATTATATATTATAAGTCGCAAGTCCATCCCCACATGGAGTATTGCTGTCACCTCTGGGCGGGACCACCTGGATACCAGCTTGGGCCTTTTGACTCGCTTCAGAGACGTGCTGTGCGATTCGTGGACGATCCCAAGCTCACGAGCGATATTGAACCGTTGAGTTTAAGAAGAAACTTTGCCTCCTTGTGCGTGTTCTATCGCTTATATAATGGGTTGTGCTCCGAAGAACTGTTCGACATGGCTATAGGTATTGTTGTAGCCGCACCATCATCGCACCGCTCGCCGTTGGCTGGGCATTCATCCTCACACCTTAGTACCTAAATGGTCGCGTACGGTACGGTTTCAGAGGAATTTCCTCCGTCGGACGCTCCGATTGTGGAGTGTTCCCTGCTGAGGTTTTCGGCAACGCGCAGGAATTGCAGGCGTCCATAGGCTGCGGTGACCGCTTACCAGCAGGCGGTCCATACGCTTGTTTGCCACTGACGTGGTATTAAAAAAATGTGCCGTCGCAATTAACAGAATTCAATAAAAACACTCTGTATAATTGTTATATATGTAGGGTAAGTTGACATTTACTCATACATTGCATAGGTGTAGCTAATAATAATAATCTGTCTTGGATTAAATGGTGAACACGATACGTATTTTATTCTTCAATAATGTCCAAATATAAAACGCACATGCGCTTAAGCATTAAGGTGGGTTATGTGAGAATGGGTGAGGGGCGTGCTTCGTACATTAAACGATCGTCGTATAGTTAACTTATACTAAAGTTCGGGAATATGTTACCTCCTTATGCAACAGACGCACGTGGAAGCTGGCGACGTCGCTCACAGGCTCCCCTTCCCCCGTGACGTAGTACACGAGGAGCGAGCTCACAGGCGCCATGTCTGCAGTCACCGGGAACCTGCATATAAATATTTTCATTAAGTCCATGCTATATAATATATTGGGGGACAATCTTAAACAAATCGACCTAGTCCCAAACTAAGCAAAACTTGTACTATGGGTATTAGACGACGATATACATACTTATATAGATAAATACATACTTAAATACATAGAATACATCCAAGACCCAAGAACAAATATCCGTGAAAAATGCACAAATAAATGCCCTGGCCGGGATTCGAACCCGGGACATCTAGCTTCGGAGGCAGAGTCACTACCAACTAGGCTAAACAGGTCGTCAAATAATGAGCTGAAGTTTGTATGTAGCGGGTAATCTCATAAAAAAGATCCATATTAACGAGATGAAGATGCTGCGGTGGGCGGGAGGTGTTGAGAGTAGTAACTTTAAAGTCACACATAAAATCACGGAAACCCGCCTAAGGTAGTGCGGACACGTCAAACGGCGCAGCGAAAACCATGTGGTACAAATTGCATTGAACCTACCGGAGCAAAAGAGAGGCCGTTCGACGTTGACCTGATGGTATGAGATAAAAAGAGACCTCAAGCAAGCCCACCTGCCGGAACCGACAACCCAAGACAGACTGTCTTGGCACAGAAAAGTGAGGAGACCAAAAGGGTGGGGTGGTTTTGTGGGTTCCAAATAATGGGGGACAGGGGAAAACAGGGACGGAAGGCGAATAAGTTTTATCTCAAGTAAGTAACTATACCATTCATGTTTAATGGTATATTGAATACACCTTTGATATAATGTATGATGATAAGATATGTCCCACGAATTCATTCGCGTTTTATGTACAACGAGAGCAAAGCCCGCAGCAAAGTTAGTTTATAATAGAAAGAGCCTGTGGTTTAACGACCACATCAATATAATACCAAAGAAAAAATAACACAAGCTAAAAAGTTATATTATACTTAACAAAGCGTGTAATTTACACTTTCAAGGTACAAGATTGCGAGTTGTTTTGAGCATTCATATGATAAGGGGTTAATAAATATAGATAGTGAGTTTTTATTTGTTCATTTCGTCGTCGTATCGTACATGTAAACGTCGATCGCATTCTAAAGGGCAGATTTGGTCTCATCATGTTTCTGATTACACCAGGCGGTGCCGCGGCGGCCAGTTAGTTTTTCATGAAATATAAATAAAGACAGGAATGACGCACTAAGTCGAAACTGGTACGCAGCCAAGTTTTATGCACAGTTTTCTGTCCATGAATTCCAGAGGCGGTACGGAAGGAAACTCCTAACAGGATGACCTGTGCCAAACGCATTCGAATATTACTTTTCCCGGGAATGTTCCGCTCCGGAAAGTTCCAGATAGGTACGTGTCATAAAATTATATGTGTACATTTTTCAATACTTGCTAATTATATTGTTAACATTTCAGTAGTTATACTTAGTTCAAGTATAACGAATTTACATCGAACTATAGGAGAATACATGAAATCAAAATTTTCCCCACTACCCGGTTCAGTTATCAAATTTAATAGTCCATATATTGTTTGCTGGCTTATCATGTTAACATTGAATACACTAAGGCACAGTTAATTACATGTGATAGAGAAAACAAATACAAAAAAAAATAACGCACGTAGTCTACGACGGGAATCGAACCCGCACCTCTTTGCCGGACCAGCACCCTTACCACTAGGTCACCCAGATCACTACGTCATCACAGCGAATCTTTGCCATGCATTCTGAGCCGCTACTACTATAGACCTCTCTGTATTAAACAATTGAAAATTAGATCGTGTATTTATACGTTTAACACAACTTTTGATTTGTGAAACAGAGTAATTACATTTTATAATAACGATAATAGATTTTCATCTAGGTAAGTAATTTCTTCGACGCAAAATGTGTTTCTCGTTCTCCTAATAACCTGCAGAATATTCTAAATTCTAGCAAAACCTTACACAAAGCGTACCGTAAGTAGTACAACAAACTTAAGGGGAGATACATAGGTGGGCAGGTCACGCACCAAACAGAAGTGGTATTCTTGTAAAAGTATTGGCTTGTGGCGTAAAGACGTACGTCTCCACCTGTAGTTATCACCTCAATTCTCGCCCCACCTTAAACGCTCGCTCCGCCTGTCATATGTCAGCCAGTACAGACTAACTCTTTTATACGTAACATGGTTTTAATTTGATAAAATGTAGGCTATGCATTTGATATTTCATACACAAATTTTGTAAAAATCGTTTTCTCTTTCATTCGTAGAGCTTTTTTTAATCAATAAGCGTATTTTATTACTTGAATCAGGATAATTTTAACGCATAAATCCATCGATTAGTACGTCTATAACTAAAACATCACTAAAGGTGAGATGAGAAGAGTTTGACAGTTACACGTATTCACAAAGTACTTTTGACAAGACGGAGACGTACGCCAAGACCACGGATCTATACCTAAACCGGATTGAGTACTGTGACGAAAAAGTGTGACCGACAGAGAAGCCAAACTCGAGGATTGCATCTCGTTTTAATTAGGGTGACCAAGTACATGTGTGGATATGAGGATTATTTCTAATATAGGTTCATGTACAATGAAATTTAAACTAAATTAAGTAGTAAATAAAATAAGAATATTTTTCAAAGATATATTTATTTTCGCTAATCACAAGTTTGTGTATCCAATTATCCATACATTGTTAAACAATATAATCTTGTGTAATTTTTGCCTAAGCCCTACTTTATTTTCCAAATCTCTTAACAAATGTGTTTTCCCGTGATGGGCCATGCGTAAATTTAAAAAAAGACGAGGAGGAGTTTTAATTCACCATCATCAGATCAGCACGGTGGTGCCATGATACACGAGTTCGGTAGGTAACAATACAATATCACATTGTTACCGAACTTGCCGGTATCCAATTGAGCTGAAATTTAGAATACTTATGTACAGTATGCGTGAAAATTAGCATACTGTACATAAGTATGCTAAATTTCAGCTTAATTGGATACCGGAAAGTAGCTGTAAAATGGTAAAAAAATTGGAGCGACCACTTAAGTACTTGCACAGTTTAATCACATACAGTCCAAGTTAAACAAAAGCTCGTTGTAGAACTTGTGGGTTTTTAGCCCAATAAAAATGGTCTCCAATATGCACTATATACTTTTAATGATATATATAGATGACACTGTACAATATTATAGAGATATAAGCGGAAAGAAAATATATTCACAGAGGTAACGTGCGTCCGGTGCAACTCGCAATAGGATCTCTGCGCCCCGACGGCCGTCCCTGCCCCGCGCGACCCTCACCCCGCGCCGCGCTTGGCTCTCGTCGGTAACATCCTCCACCCCAGTGCTGTCTAGCAGCACTCACCATCCATGGGTATTCGAGCGATGCGCACGGCCGAGCGCATGAGTACACCATTCTTGGTTTTCACTCTGACGGCTCTGACTCGGCCGTCTTTGCCTGGCAACACTTGTTCCACTAAACCCTTTGGCCAGGTACATCGAGGTCCATCTGGGTCCACGATTAGGACAAGGTCACCCACTTGCAAGGGCCTCTCTTCTTTTGTCCATTTTTTACGTGGTAACAGGTCGGGGAGGATTTCTTTCACCCACCTTTTCCAGTATAAGTCGGCTAGTCGCTGGGCGATTCTCCACTGCTTTTTTAAGTAAAAGTCAGTATCGTTGTAAGCACCGAGATGGGGTAAGACTGAAGAGGATCCCAAGAGGAAATGATTTGGTGTCAAAGCTTCTGTACTGCCTGGTTCCACAGAGACATGCGTCAGCGGCCTGCTATTTACGATGCTCTCAACCTCACTCAATAGTGTGAGCAGTGTCTCCTCTCGAGGGGCTCGTTCCTTCAGCACGACCTTCAAACATCCTTTGACAGTCCTGATAAGCCTTTCCCATGCGCCAGCCCAGTGCGGACTTCCAGGTGGAATAAATATCCATTTGGTACCGTCGTTCAAGGACTCCCGCTTGAGGTACTCCTGGTCCAATTCCTCAATCGATTTCCTTAATTCAGCGTCAGCGCCACGTAGATTGGTCCCATTGTCTGAATAGAGATATTGTGGCCAGCCACGACGTGCCCCCATTCGCCGGAGGGCCATTATGAATGAGTCAGAGGTAAGTGAGTTTACAAGTTCTATGTGCACTGCCCTCACAGTTAAAAAAGTAAAAAGAACTCCATATCTCTTCTGTCTTCCTCTTCCCACAGTGACTTCTAGAGGTCCGAATAGATCCGCTCCGGTGTAGGTGAAGGCACGCTGATGATGAGCAACTCGGGCTTGAGGTAAGTCTCCCATGCGTGGAATTTCTTGTTTACATTTTCGTATTCTACATAGCATGCACTTTGAAGTCACATTTTTAACTGTAGGTCTTAATCTTAATATCCAATGCCTTTGTTTCAGATTATTAACGACCGTTTCCTGGTTCCCGTGCGCCGCGAGAACGTGGTGATGCTTCACTAGGAGTCGTGCTACGTATTCTCGCCCGTCCAAGATTGAAGGTCTTTTTATTTCAGGTCCAACATCAGCAGCGGCGTCGATGCGGCCACCGAGGCGTAAGACTTCATTTTCATCGAGGTACGGCGATAAGGTAAGTAATTTACTCGATTTAGGTAAGTATAATCCATTTTTAAGTTTCATGATTTCGTCCGGAAATGACTGTGATTGAGAGTATTTTATAAGTAGCCTTTCAGCGCTCTCCATCACAATGCCGTCGTCTTCACTTATATGTTTACATTTGTTTATAAATTTCAGCACTATATACGTAGCCCTGAGTAGTCGTAACCACGAAGAAAATCTTGTCGGCTCAGGAATAGGTAAGTTTCCATTATTGCATGGCGTAATTGTCATTATACATTCCAAATCCTCTTTGTTTACTTCAGGGTTTAATATATCATGCGGCCACTCGTTCTCACTTTTTTGTAAAAATGCAGGGCCCCGGATCCACTCGGGAGGCAAAACAGAGCGCTCATATGATTCTCGGGTGGCTATATCGGCTACATTTAGTTGTGTAGGTATGTACCTCCACTCGCTCATTTTTGTAAGTTCGTCTATTTCGCCCAGCCGATGCGCGACATAAGCTTTATAGGTACGCGCGCTATTTCTTATCCAGTGTAGCACTGTCGTGGAATCACTCCAAAAGATACGACGTTCCGGTTTTATTCTGTGTTCCTTAGTTATTGTTTCAGCTAATCTAGCGGCTAAGACTGCAGCAGCTAGTTCGAGGCGAGGCACCGTCGTTGATTTCAGCGTTGCGACGCGACATTTACTAGCGATAAACGTCTGATGCACTGTGTTGTTTTGTTGCCAACGCCAATATGCCACTGCACAAATAATCTTCGTAGATGCATCACAAAATAAATGAAGTTGCAGATTTTTATAACCATTCCTAGGTAAAACCGGTTTCGGCGCATGCGGGAGCGCATCATTCTCACCCGGCGTGCTGTTATCAACATCTAGTTGCGTCCCGCTCGCGCTCGCGGTATCTGTGCATGTGTCGCTCGCACTTGCAGCGGCGTGATAATAATATCTAGGTAGACGTACTTCGCGCATTGATTGTAATTGTCTCATCCATTTTAACCATTTCTCGTAAATAATGTCCGGTACAGGTTCGTCCCAATTTATCTGAAGTTGCCAAGCTTGCTGAATAATTAGTTTGCCATTTATTGTGAAAGGCGATAAATATCCATAAACGTCAAAGATAGACATAATGACTCGTAATATGTCCCTCTTTGTGGGCCTTTCTTTCCCGTTAATTATATTTTCAGATAACTTCTTCAGCGAAACATCGAATCCGAGCGTGTCGTCATTGGGATTCCATAACAAACCAAGTGTTCGTTCGCCCTCGTATTGTTGTCCGACTTTGAACCTTACTGCGCTACTACCGAGAGTCTCTTTTGGAATGCTGTTGATGACTGTTTGGCTGTTACTATTCCAATTGCGTATATGAAAATTTCCCTGCGAATGGATGTAGGTGACGTCACGGACTAGTTTCATTGCAGTTTTTTCATCAGGTAAGCTGTCGATATAGTCATCTACGTAATGCTGTGTGTATATAGCGTTAGCCGCCTCTGGCATTGTACTTTCGAATCGTCGCACGTTCTTATTTTTGATAAACTGTGCGATGAACGGTGAGCAATTAGCACCAAATATGAGTGACGTCATCAGGTAGGTATCTATAGGATCTTCAGGCTTGTCTCTGTATAGAAAGCGTAGGGCGTGCTGATCTTCGGGTTTAATTTTAACTCTGAGAAACATGTCTTTGATATCTCCGGAGATCGCAACTTTATTTTCACGAAATCGCCACATTATTCCTATTAGAGACATAAGTAGGTCAGGGCCTTTGTATAGGTAATCGTTCAGAGATAACCCTTGTGATGCAGCAGCTGCATCAAAAACTAGACGAAGAGATTTCTTGTTCAAATTATTTATTCCAAAGCTAGGTAAATACCATGTTCTAGACGTGACAGCTGGATTCTCCAACTTCTCCGCATAGTCATTCTCCAACAAATGTTGTATGCGTTCTTTATACCTTCGTGCATACTCTTCACTCTTTTTCATTTTTAGTTCAACTCCTTTCAGTCTTGACAGTGCGTTTGGAAGGGAGTCAACGGTGACACAATGAAGATCTTTCCAAGGTAGGCCGACTTGCCATTTGCCATCAATAAGTTCAGAGGTTTTTTCCAGGTGCTCCTGGGCCTGTACGTCCTCCGAGTTCTGCCTAGGTTTAGCAGATACGCCCATGGAATCGATGGAGAAAGATCGGCGTATATCTTCATGAAGTTCACGTAAAAGTTGATTATTTTCCATTATTGTATCTTGCTCTTCGCTATTATAAACATGTAATGACGTGTGTATATCCGTTTGTGCCATTACAGATGCCGGCGCTCTTCCATGCAGACACCAGCCCAGCGGCGAGCGAGTAGCGCAGGGTTCGTTCTGGCCACCCCGCACCACTTCCAGAGGTACAAGTAAGTGGTAGTTATCTTGCCCAATAAGTATTTCAGGTTTCAGTTTTTTAGTGCACAATTTCTTTCTTATAGGTTCCAGGTACTTATATTTCTCGCATTTAACGACACCGAGGTTTTGTGCAGGTAAGTTAAGATTGTCCACACTGCGCGCGTTTAATGTAAATATTGTCCCTTCTATATTAGATAACGTGCAATCGATCAGCTGAGTTTCACAAACCAGTTCCGTACGGTCCCAAGCGCCACGGACTCGTAAACACTCTCGGCGCCCGCGCAGCCCGGCCCGCTCGGCGAGATTTGCACTAATTAACGAAACACTCGATCCGTCGTCAAGTAGGCATGTTGTGTTTATTTTACCGTTAGGTCCATGAATTACTATTGGCACAACTTTTAAGAGTACTTCGCACTGATTAATGATTATATGCGTTACAGTTTCGGTTTGCGCACCATTGTCCGTCACATCCACTATGTCACAGTGAGTTTGGCGTGAACTTTGACCCGGTAGGTAGTGTAATAACCGGTGGTGAGATTGACCGTACCCTTCCACGTCGCACACGGCGGCTGCACACGATTGTCTATCATGGTGCGATAACAAACACTTGTAACATAAACCGAATCGTTTTACATATTGCCATCGGTCCTTACGTAGTGATTTTTTAAACTTTTTGCACTCTGGTAAATTATGTTTCCCTATGCGGCAAAAACGACATTTATCACTGTTACCCGTATGTCCACTTTGCACTAAAATAGTTTGCGGTTTATAGTCACTGTTTTCATAGTTCCTACGTTTATAGTCCGAACGTACTTGCATAAGAGATGCACTGCAGGTTGACACTTTCACAGCTTCTTCGTGAAGAAAGTTGGCGAGAATGTCTAGTTTAGGTATTGTTCCCTCTTTAATTTGCGTGTAACTATAATCTGTCCATTTAGGTAGTAGTACCGTAGGTAACTTGGACAACACAGTAGCGACTATGTTCACTTCTTGCAGGTACTCTCCGCGATCCAGCGCGCGAACAGCTGTGACGTAGTTTTTTATCTTGACGGAAAACGGCACTATTTCTTTATGGTATTCCGGTGGCAGGGTGTAGCTTTTTAATTTCCATTAGCATGCGCGATATTATTAATTCCGGATTTCCATATTGTAACTCCAGCGTTGACATTAGAGTTTCGGGTGACGTACCACTCATAAGCAGAGCGTTGACGGAATCTCTGGCGGGTCCACGTAGACACTTTCTTAATCGCCACATATTTTCGATATCGCTAAAACTACACACTCTTGTAGATTCTTCGAAAGCTTGCTTGAACTGCAGCCATTCCATTGGTTCGCCGAAGAACAGAGGCAGTTCTCTCGGCGTGCTGATGCGGCTTAACAGCGCAGCGGTTTGGTTGTTATTGGATGCAGAGGCGGTGGCTAATTCCTTCAGTGCGCTGGCCAACTCCTGAACTGGCACTTCGGTGCCGGCAACTACGGCTGCCGACTGACACAGCAGGCCCTGATTATTTCCATTCTGGGGGGCTTGCTGAGTCTCCAGCTCCAGCTGACTGCGCTCGACCCACCTGGCAACATCACTTTTAACAGATTGTTGATCCTCTTCTGTATGTGGTGGACTGTATTCTTCATTTTCCAACTCGGCGAGATCTACCTGTAGTTTTTTGTCTATCAGGTCCATTTGGATGCGAGCTTTAGCTTCAGCTGCTTCCAGCTCTAGCTTCTTCTTTCGTGCCATTATAGAAGACGTAGTCGACTTTTTCGATACGGAATTGCTGCTTTTACGCGAACAATTACTTTGCGGTTGAACGATTTTCCTTTGTTCTGATTTTATTTGACTACCCGTTTCTAAAATAATAGTCTTATCGATCTGTTTCGAATTCGTCGGTTCATCTTCTTTTGCAGGCGTATTTAGCGGACGATTTAGAAGCTGTTTCTGTTCTTCTTCTCTTCTTTCCTTCTCACGTTTAGCAGTACTACGTGTGTTGACCATCTTCGGCGTATGGAACATGCCACGATCGATCCGGCTCGAAGACCACTTTGTAGAAGTTGTGGGTTTTTAGCCCAATAAAAATGGTCTCCAATATGCACTATATACTTTTAATGATATATATAGATGACACTGTACAATATTATAGAGATATAAGCGGAAAGAAAATATATTCACAGAGGTAACGTGCGTCCGGTGCAACTCGCAATAGGATCTCTGCGCCCCGACGGCCGTCCCTGCCCCGCGCGACCCTCACCCCGCGCCGCGCTTGGCTCTCGTCGGTAACACTCGTAATGATAACAAAATTGTTAAAAGATTGAATTTCAACTGACCTTTACAAAAGGTTTTCTCACTAAACACTTAATAACGAATATTTCTGCAAAACCAGCCCAAGTCATAGTCACCCTAATCAGTTTGACATTTGTCTTGTCGTTTTATCGTAAAATATAACAAATTGTTCCTTACCTGTGAAATGATATTCCACAATTAATAAAACTTTCACTTTTACAACCCTTTACACAACATGTTTTCACTATTTACAACTAATTTCATCAGCCGCTTATGTTCATAATTTCAAATTTGACACCATTAACGTTGGGGATACCAATTAATATTTGAAAAATACTACTATATTTATTGCAATACTAGGTTTTAGTCAGTTAATAATGTTGATATTTTATACAATTACGAATGAGGTCAAATGTAAATTATGCCTGATAAACATGCAGTACTAGTTAGTACAAGCAAGTAATTATTTTCAATATTCTAAAATACCACAACATATATTTTTTTTACACTGGCAACTTGTGCGAGTGGGACACCGTCCTCCGGTTGGTTGCTCTCGCTCGGACCGCTTTCTCTAGTCTGTCTGTCATAACAGGATATTAACTGTATTACGCGGGAATAAGGTTCAAGTTTGACTGGCTCATAAAAGTTTGTACTCAATCCGGTTTAGGTATAGATCCGTGGCCAAGACACGCTCATGTCAAAAAGGTTGTCCCCACCTTACACCTCTAATAATGTAGGTGTAATTGGCCGTCGCGGGTGTAGTTGCTATGGTGGTTGCTAAGTCAGTTGACATTTGGTGTCAATAGTATATTTCATGTGCTAATATGTTTAAAATAAAAATCTACAATGTAAGTGCAAATGTAACAAGAAATCAGTATTTCAGTCTGAAAAAATTATTTCCTTTTGTTGGGGATCATTATATAACCATGCCTTTGGTTGTTTACATAGAATAGATGTCTTCTATCGTAAATTCCAGTGATGTGACGGGCAAGTAACACATTTTGTAAATTTTTTGTTTGTTTGCCGAGTGTTTGTGAAAATTAACATGTAAATTGGAAAGAAAATCTGCCTAACACTTTGATGTATCTAATATAGTATACGTAAATATATATATTTTTTAATTTGAAATTTGAAATTGAAATTTGATACAGAGAGGTAATGCTGCCAGCGTAATGGGGACCATGCCGCAGGGAGACCTGCTCGACGGGATGTTCTTCTTATAAGGTTAGGTTATTTTAGGTATTTTTTTTTTATTTAGTTCTATTTACTTATGAAAAAATTGAAATAATTTATTATGCTCGATTTTAGGTACAGTAGGGTGACACAGGTACAATTAAAAGTATTACTAAAATCTACCTTAAAGGCATGCAAAATTTTAGGACATATCTTAAATCTAATTATTTTATTTACTTATAGTCTATAAATTCCTTAATACTGTAAAAACATTTTCAGCAAGCCAATTCATTAAGGTTTTTTTAAATTTTATGAAAGGTAAGTCTTTTGTCGTATCAGGCACTTTATTGTAAATCCTAATACACATAAACGTAAGCGTTCTTTTGTACTAGTGACAGTTTTGTTGGAGGAATATACATTTTGTTGCGATATTGCGACCGGATAGGATTTCTGTATAACTCCTTAACTTGCTGAAAAATATGACCATGTCGATATACAAATATGCATGCATTGAGTATGTAAATACATGGAAGAGATAAAATATTCTGATTTATAAAGTACGGCCTACATGAATCTCTATTTTTCATGTTAGCTGGGATAGGTTTGTCGATGATTTAAGTACCAAGTACTACTTAGTTGCCGAAAGCATGCTACTCGTAAGTGTTTGTTTATTGCAGGATTTCGGAGAAATTCTACTTGGTGCATAATCATGGTGCATAAGCTGCATCTTGCTACTCTACAAATACAGCTGTAAGCAGTAGAAGGAAAAATATTTCAACCATTCATAATAATAAATATATTCCGGCTTAGTAAATTAGTAAAATGAAGAACCAGAAGTTAATGACAGTATAAGGACTCTTTCAATGCTTATTCATTATTTACTCTTTCTTCATAGCATAGCATTTGTTACAAATGAATGTTACTGTAGGTATTATATTTCAGAATAAAATTAAGAATATTTTATTTTATTTTTCATTAATACATTATAAAAACCCCAACACAAAAGAGACTTAATACAAAGCCTAAGCCTAGTCAAACAATCCCCCGAGTTGTCCTTGGCGAAAAGGTACCCATCACACTTGCTGCGTTACCACGTTAGATCAGTTGGATGGCGATGGACACCCTTTGCACCAGACAAGAATCAGAGCATCAAACCCTCTCCTTTCGTCGCCCTCCTTCATTTATGAAGGCTAAAGCCTCAGACTCCCAGCACCCTGGCGTCTCGAACGCAAGCGGTACAAAGTATAAGTAGTTATTATTCAGAAGGGCTGAATATTTGACTCGCTTTGATTTGTTGAATTAAAACAGGCTTGTTGTATGTTATTAACTATTGTTCCCATAATATAATTGTTATATAAACTATTTTAGGTTTACGCACTTATATACACTTATATCATACCCTGACCGTGATGGTTCCAACACTTGTGGCCCTTGTATGGTCCCTGGGTACTAGATCTCCTTTAGTTTATGAGTAAGTAAGATAATAAATGTAAATAAAATGCAAGTAATTATGTAACCTCTTTAATAATAGTACAGGTGGCCAATTTCTCTAATATAATCAACAAGTATGACAATGCAGCATATCGATAATTTTTATGTTTGTTCTTTTGCGTTGTGTGTTCTCGATCAGTCATATACGACATCTTATCACTGCTGCCAGTTGTTTTAATTTTTCATTCAGTTCTCAGTTTCTCGGTAATTGGCAGCCGTTAGGTACTCCATCATGACAGTTGCAGCATAACAGTACCTGGACCTATGCTCCGTATCTTCCTTTGCAGGTCGTGTTTGTGCTTATGCTGTGCGCTGGTGGCTGTATATGATTACCATTACATCATGTATAAAATTACAGAAAATTAAAAGCATAGAATTAAAATTATATAACATTACACAAACATAACCGGCCTTTTCATCGCTTGTGATTTCGTTCAATTCGTTGCTAGGCGACCGAGGGTTGTGTAAGCCGGGAAGGTATTCTCATCAAAGACATTGTATAGAACTATACTAGACCACTATCTTTTAAAACCTTAACAGTTAAAATTAAACTTTATGCCTAAAGTCACAAGACTGTTTTTAAATTATTCACAGATGTAGTGCTAGTGCTTGAAGTTATCAATGCTGCTGTCGAGTGGCGGTCGTGGGTTCAAAACCTGCCTCGTATTAATGAGTTTTTTGAAACTTAAGTACGGAGTTTAATTTGATATTTACCATCGGGCGAAGGAAAACATCGAGAGGAAACCTTCATAGATCTTGAAAGCCATTTCTGTTTTGAAAGTTGTGTGTTTACATTTTTGATCACTAATTCTGTCATCGAGGTCAACGGTCCCTAATCATGAGTACTTATCGTGGCGGCGTTTCTTTTAGCATTAAGGAAGGAAGCTAAAGGAACTACTGCTGCGACAAGTACTCATGAATCTCATGATTAAGGTCTGCGAACCGGTCTGAAACATGTCGAGCGATAGTTGACCTTAACAACGTGAATGACCCGTTTCATCATATTTTAATAGGTCTGAAACTCACGGGAGCTTTCTTTATAAAATTTAAATAATATTACAAATTAGGGCGCAGTTTGACAATAGATAATTGTGACGTCATTAGGTAAATTTCCTTACAAGCAAAACTAAGCGAGCGTTTTTTGACGCTTCGCAAAAAGTTGCTGATTTGACTATCAGTAAAATAAAGTATTATTTATTGGCGTTACTAGGGTACACTTGAAACTTGTCGAGTGATATTCGACATTATTAAACACGTGTGTTTCAAAATTGCATTAATAAGCTGACGTTTGATTTTTTAAACTATTAGCGTAAGTTTTGTTTATTGGTTACGTAAAAATTACATTCTTTGTGTGTTGTAAAGTTGTTAAATATCGTATTATGAAAAAAGGGTACGACGAAGGGAACGGTACGGTAAGGGTAAGGGCACGAGTGAATAGGCATCTTCTGGTGGGCTCGCTTCATCATCGGGCTCATCTTTGCCCCCTGGCTAGATGCTGGCCAAGAGCAATCCCATTCTTAATAATAAAATAATAATAAAAGGGTAACTTATAAGTAATATAGTATATTATTAATGTGTATACCCCGACCGACAGGATTTCAGGGCCCCTTCCAGCGCTCGTATATTTTTTCTCTAACAAATTGGACCTTTAGCTATTTATACTTCTGAGTATTTAAAATTTGGTTTCATTCAAAATGTAATCCTTAACTTGTGATTAACAAGTCGTAAGTTAAAGATTGTTTTAATTTTTTTGTACCACGTTAGTGGTAAAAAATCGTACGGCCCGCCTAATGGTAAGCGGTCACCGCAGCCTATGGACGCCTGCAACTCCAGGGGTGTCACATGCGCATTGCCGACCCTTTAAAAATGTATAAACTCCTTTCTTGAAGAATCCCATACTGTGGTTCCTCTGGAGAACCTCGGCAGGGAGCTCATTCCACAACCAGAGCGTCCGAGGGAGTTCCTCTGAGACCGTACCATACGCGACCGTTAAGGTTCTAAGGTGTGAGGATGAATGCCCTGCCGACGGCGAGCAGTGCAATGATAGAAAGAGGCCGTCGGCATCATATCAAGAATTGTTCTTTCACTCTGTTGATTGAACATAACATAAGTTTTATTCCAATAGATAGTACCTACTACTTTGCTAGTGGTCACTAACCCTAAAACAATCTTGTGATTTAGTACATAGTCCAATTTTATTTGTAATATATCTGTCAAGTTATTAAAATAGTAAATTTAGATCAAAATAGTAAATAAATATCCGTCGGCCCGCTACTACAGTCGTCTCTCCTTTTATTTAGTATTTTCTACATCTTTGGAACCGATTTAGGCATTTGATGTCAAAATTGACAACCGATGAGTTGATTTTCTTGTAAAAAGGTTTAGTAAGTAGCAAGTCGAGTCAGAAAAGGCAGCGGATTGTATCGGAGATCCAACCGTGAATTATGTATGAGTAAATATTACTTAAGTTAGGTCTTAATTTTCACTTCTAATCATTCCGTATGAATTACAGAAAATGTAATAACATATCTATACTCAATTTACTAAGAGCGGTAATACAAGTCTGATTTTTGGGGTTCTGTAGCCAAAATAGCGAAAACGGAATCCTTATAGATTCGTCATGTCTGTCCGTCCGTCCGTATGTCACAGCCGATTTACTCAGACTCTAGAGCACTATAATTATGAAATTTGGTAGGAACGTGTATTCTATGAAACGCTATAGAAATGTGATGTGAAATTACGAAAAAAATATTAAACTGGGGGGGAACCCCATATATTTAACAGGAGGGTCACAATTTATTTTTCAATGCACATGTGCTTGCCATGCTTTACGTATAGATAGGCCTTCAAAAATTCATCATCATCATCATCATGTCAGCCGAAAGACGTCCACTGCTGGACATAGGCCTCCCCCAAAGACTTCCACAATGACCGGTCCTGCGCCACCCGCATCCAGCGGACACCCGCGACCTTCACCAGGTCATCAGTCCACCGAGTGAGGGGCCTGCCCACGCTACGCCTTCCGGTACGTGGTCGCCACTCGAGAACCTTTCCGCTCCAACGGCCATCGCTTCTACGTGCTATGTACCCCGCCCACTGCCACTTAAGTTTAGCGATTCGGAGGGCTATATCGGTCACTTTGGTTCTGCTGCGGATGGCCTCATTCCTGATGCGATCACGCAGAGAAACTCCCAACATAGCTCTCTCCATTGCCTTTTGGGTGACTTTGAGCCTTCTTATGAGGCCCATAGTAAGCGACCACGTTTCAGTGCCATATGTCATCACTGGCAACACACACTGGTCAAAGACTTTTGTCTTGAGACACTGCGGAATATTGGACGAAAAGATGTGCCGTAGCTTCCCGAACGCTGCCCAACCGAGTCGGATTCGACGATTAACCTCTTTCTCGAAGTTGGACCTACCTAACTGGCCAGTCTGTCCTAGGTATACGTAATCGTCTACAACTTCGAGCGTAAAGTGTCCGATTGTTAAGGGAGTTGGTGCGACATGGACATTTGACATGATCTTCGTCTTGTCCATGTTCATCCTTAGACCAACTCGCTCGGAGGCTTTACTGAGGTCATTGAGCATTGTACTTAAATCCTCCATGGTCTCAGCCAAGACTACTATATCGTCAGCAAACCGAAGGTGAGTGAGGTAGTCGCCGTTTATGTTGATGCCTAGCCTTCTCCAGTCCAGAGTCCAGTCCAAAAATTACAGAGGGTTAAAAAAAATCCATTTAAGTCAACCATTGATCAAGATGATGTATATTAATAACTACTTTCAACGATTTTTGGTTTGAACAAGATAGATCTAACGCTTTCGAGTTTTTGCTGAAAAACTGTCTTACCCAAACAAAAGGGCTTAAGTGCCGAGAATTCCCTATGAAAATACAACCTTTTTTGATTCAATATATTGTATTGTGCTTTTAAATGTAGATTAGGAGGTGTCGGTACGGAACCCTTCTTTGTGCGTGATCCGACACGCACTTGTCCGGTTTTTTCTTCGTATAGTCGGAATTGACTGTGATCCGTTTCGTTCATTTAAGTTTGGGGCATTGTTTATAAATAAATTACATGGGAAATCAAGGGCGTCATTTGAGTATACTTATTCATAGCGCAATACAAATGATGCAATTTTTCATGACAGCCTGAAAGGGCTGAAATGAATTGCTGTCCCATTTTAACTAAACCTGCAATTCTATCGGTTTTTGTGACAAATTGCAAGATGTGTAATATGTAATGGCCTTATAATGACAATCATAAACGACCATGAATAACTAGTCATATCTTCAGAACGATTGAAATAAATAATAAACTATGAAGCCATAAACGAACCATGAAGCGCACATATTTTTGAACTGCTTTTTCATACAAGTTTATAATCAAAGAAGTACCCAGCTGCAAAATGCGACTAATTTAAAAAATCTCAAGCTGTTAACCCTGATTTACATAGCAATATGCGCAACATTCTGCAAGCTTTAAAATAGACCGAGACAATACTTTTTTACTTTACTGCTATCTCAGTCTATAATAATAATAATAGTCTATCTTATAGGATGACTGCAAAACGCTACCTACGTGAGACCGCCTGTCCAGCTAGCATGACAGTACAATGGCAGATTTTATGGTCACACTTTATCGTCAAAGTCGGGTAAAAGTTGACTCCGACAAACCGTGAAGCTAATGTGTATGCCGCGGACCTTACCCACGTAATACCTAAAACATGATATACCTAGACAATATTATCGATAAAATAATACCAATGCGGATGAGTCAATCCCTACCTCGCCAATGTCTCGGTCATCCGTCTCTTCTTTCACCCGTGGCAGACTGTCAATGTCAGACGTATGTGAATTAGGTGCAGTGTCAAATAGACGGACGTCTGGTGATGACTCGAGCAGACCAATGCATCAAAACTCCGATTAAGTGTTGTTATAATGAGCCCCGGCGTCAATATATATTAGGGGTGGGCTGTGACATCATCGGTCTTGGACGTTCACCCCACCTCTGGCTGGCTTTGTGAATAACATAGCAGAAAAATGAGCTTAGTAAAAGTGTCACCAATTTCGAGAATATGGGTTTACTAGCTTTTCCCCGCGGCTTCGCACGCGCAGAACAATAAATTGTAGTCTATGTTGTTGTTTAAAAGGACATACCAATTTAACAACTAAACAGTTTAATTTAACAACTTGTAGAAATTTACAACTACAGGTAGAATTATTTTTTATTGTAGCGATTCCTTATACAATTTAGTGGTGGTTATGCTTTCGGGTGCATTTCAAAGAAAGCCAGTAGCGTAGTCTAAGGTGGACTGTTTAATGTTTATCTTTTCTGAAATGTTTGTTGGGGGTGAAGTATACTCGTATACGCTGACCATTATCAAGTTGAACAGTGAGGTGTACGATAGGAGGAAACATTTCATGAATGAGAAACTTCAAGATCCTCCAAACAGCTTCGGAGCTACTTATGTATTGGCCGCTTTCATAATTTTTTATCTCATCATTCTCATTTTCGAGAGTCAAAGCCGGCAGATCACCCTAGTTCACATACGTTTTGTATTTGATACCTTGAACAGAGTTGCATAACTTTACATTAATATGAGGAAAGTAAGTACGTGACAGGACAGGATTGTAAGGCATTGGCATTTACTTAGCGATTGTCCAACTCATTAATCTTTATTGTATGATCACCGTCAGTTCGACATCTCCTCCTTTCTCTATAGTAATATTATAAAGCTGAAGAGTTTGTTTGTTTGATTGAACGCGCTAATCGCAGGAACTACTGGTTCGAATTGAAAAAATCTTTTTGTGTCGGATAGTTTATTTATTGAGGAAGGCTTTAGGCTATATAACATCATGCTGCGACCAATAGGAGCGAAGACGCGGACGAAGTCCCGGCAACAGCTAGTTGAGGATTTTCATCGTCTCCCGTCTGAGTGTCTTGGACCAGTGGAAGAGGGAACCTCTTATATAATTTTCATCCGTATATAATAAGCAACGTTCAAACAAAACTATTAATACGGAAACATATTCTGTTACCTAAGTAAAAATGTAACCTGTTATGTATAAATTGAAAAGAACTGATATACCTGTACATGATTTTGCCACATTTCAACCATCACTCCTTTAACCACAATAAAAGACTCGCTTGATAACACACTAAACGTACAGTTTTCTTATCCGTGTATAAGATGTTTATGTGCGAAAAGTTTAAACATATTACTTTATATCAACCCGAAATAATAAGTGAAATGAAAAAATTGCGTTAAAAGTGACTATTAAACCCAAATTTAACCGGTGCGGGAGGTGAACTTCAAAATTCCATTATAGTACATTACGATACAAGTGCAGAGAACAGAAAATTCGCAACGAGTGGTGATAAATTGAAACACGACCGAAGGGAGTGTTTTAAATCGTCACGAGTTGCGAATTACCTATTCGCACGTGTATCGTACAACGTTTTACAGTACATATGGCTCTTTAAAGTTTCGACATATGCACGTAATCTGCTGATTATCGCACTCGTGCGGTAATATAGCACCATATGTACTGTAATCTTACATTTTTACTTAAAAAATCATACCAATGAAAAATCGTGTCAGTCAGGACATACGCATTTATATATATAGATTTACCAGTTAAGCAAGAATCACATATCTAGAACTCAATTCTTATTGTGCCCTCGTCTGGTCAATGGTATTTTTAAGAACGTGATGTTTTCATTGCAAGCCCGTTAACACTTACGCATCGCTAACATTTCGCGTCCCAAGATCCTTCCTAGATCATAAAATTGACATCGCGTAAAGATACCTTCTTAAAAGTCTAGCACAACTGATGTGAGTAGATACTTACCCCCATGCACGTAAATATTAAGTACATCAAGTTATTCCACCACCACCATCGCCATATCAGCCGAAGGACGTCCACTGCTGGACCTAGGCCTCCCACAATTTCATGGAGGGCACATGCATCAAGTTATTTCACCACCAAGTAAAATATTGCGAAACTTTAAAACTCTTCAACTAAAAACAAACCTCGCAGGCATAGGCGACATTCAATGATCCATCTTTTGCGAACTTCAGGTCATTTGCGGGATCCTGGCGTTTAAAGTCCGTTAAACTTAAATTACTTTTAAAGTTCAGCTTTAAGATGAAAGAGTATGGACAAGGTTTAATCTGGGAATAGTTCAAGGCACTTTAGTTTTAAGTACACGTAAAAGGGGTTAACTAACTTTAAATGAGTGAGTAAGTTTCGGTTTATTGTTTTGATATTTTCACCTACAACAGTGGTTACTGCTCAAAACCTTTACCTCAGTCCTTTATTGCCTCAGCCGCTATTGGCTCGTAATCCTTCCAGGAAAACCCAACTTATCACCTTCAACTTGGCTGACTTTGCTATCTTCACCCAGGGGTAGTGTTCCATGTTAAAATTTATCTACAGATTGTTTACGAGTATAATATGAGCTCTTTTAGTTTCACGATTTGATAATTCAATTCATCTTCAAACCTCAATGTGCGTAAACTAATATTAATATAATTAGGTATAAGCCAAATTCTGATAGGCAGCAAATGTTAATCCGGGCAGAACTCACTGACAGGGGCTGTGATGTACGGTGCCTGTGGGTATTCAGTTTTATACATCTTGTGAATTATGTCTGTATTAGGCTGGGCCCGGCCCGCAGGGTATAAAGAGGTAGGTACGTTTACTTTGAGTAATTTTTGAACATATAATAAAGAATTTATTTCACCGACTTTTTATATTTTAATACTAGATTTGTGATAAATAGTGAAACAGAAGGCAGCGGCAGCCAGATGTTTCACGATTCTTATTATCAATTGCACGGGTTGGAATCCCTGGCTCGTACTAATAAGTTTTACAAACTAAAATAACGGAATATCATTAAAAATTTGAGCCGACAGTTTTCAGAATTTTTAAACGATAAATCACTCAAAAGTCACTCAAAACAAAAATAAACTTCCATGTTTGTTTTAGATACTGTTCGACACCAAGTATTCAATAGCTTAGTTCCAGTATGTAAACTGGTTTCACTGTTGTAAAAGAATTGACTTTGAAAGCTCGTAAAAATATGTTATAGTGGGAGAATTGCCTATGTGAAAAATAGGGTTTTCCTATTTACTTTTCTTTTCAATAGAGTATCATTATAGCCGTACCTGCACAATCGCATAGTGCGTTTTTATTAGTTGCTAATCCCTTGCTCTCCAGTGCTTTGGAAGACTCGCTAAGCCGTTGATCCCGGTTGTTGACTATATGTACAGCAGTTATACGCCGAGTTAAATGCCTTCTGGTAGCTAAGAACTTCTAAAAGTTAAAGATTGTGCACAATTTCTCCCGCATGTGTAAGGAGGCGGTAAGATATTTTATCAGGAGGCTGTCAGTGTCATCATTATTCGAGTCAGTACCGATTATTTACTGCACGTCTACATATTAAGACATATTAAGAGCTTCCGGACTGGCGCCGGATGCGGACCATTGAGCCCTTGATATAACTAATGTACAAATGTCATCATCATCATCATCATATCAGCCGAAAGACGTCCACTGCTGGACATAAGCCTCCCCCAAAGAGTGACACAATGATCGTTCCTTTGCCATCCGCATTTTGGGCCATCGTGGGAGGCCTACCCACGCTGCGCCTTCCAGTACGTAGTCGCCACTCGAGAACCTTTCCTACCCAACGGCCAACAGTTCTACGTGCAATATGCCCCGCCCACTGCCACTTAAGTTTAGCGGTTCGGAGTTCGGAGAGCTATTGGTTCTACTGCGGATGGCCTCATTTCTGATACGATCACGCAAAGATACTCCCAGCATAGCCATCTCCATTGCTCTTTGGGTGACTTTGAGCCTTCTTATGAGGCCCATAGTAAGCGACCACGTTTAAGTACCAAATGTCATCACTGACAACACACACTCGTCAAAGACCCTCGTCTTGAGACACCGCGGAATATTGGACAAAAAATGTGCCGTAGCTTCCCGAACGCTGCCCAGCCGAGTTGGATTCGACTATTAACCCCTTTCTCGAAGTTGGACCTACGTAACTGAACAGTCTGTCCTAGGTATAATATATAATCATCTACAACTTCAAGTTAAAGTGTTCGATTCTAACGGGAGTTGGTGCTACGTGCTCGTGCTTTCAAAACGAATGATTAAGCTTATTTCAGAATATCAAATGTACCGATTCTAGACGAATAAAGCCCGTAAAATATTACATGTACAATGATAAAAGTCTCGCTACGCAGTTCTTCCGTAAAACGTCCCAACAGAACGGATTCTTCATGTAAGTATGATGGCCGAAAGCCGGAAGCAGAGTGGCAAAACATGCAAGGCGGAAGGCCGAGTATTCACATAGAGCGGGTTTCTTATGTAAGGTTGAGGGCCGAAGACTTGAAACAGGGAGGCGAGATACGCAAGGCCGTAAGCCGAGCTTCCCAACAGAGTAGATTCTTCATGTAAAGTTGATGATTAACGGGCCAAAATGGAGTGGCAAGGCAATTCAAATAGAGCGGGATCCTTATATAAGGCTGAGGGCTGACGGCCCGGAGCCGTGTGACACGCACGCGAGGCTCAAGGCCGAGCGTCCCAACAGAGCAGGCTCCTTAAATATGTAGGGCCGAAGGCCTGAAGCAGAGTGGCAATGCACGCGAGGTTGAAGGCTGAGACTCTCAAAGGAGCGGGCTCCTTATGTAGGGCCGAAGGCCTGATGCAGAGAAGCAAGGCATGCGAGTCTAAAGGCAGATCATATACACAGAGTGAGCTCCTCATGCCGATCATTCACACAGAGTGGCAAAATAGCTAACAGAGCGGGCCCTCATGTAAGGCTGAGGGCCGAAGGCCCGAAACAGAGCGGCAATGCACGTGACGCTGAAGGCCGAGAGTCACTATGCCTAGACATATAAACTGATAGACAAACAGACACGAATTCTTAAAACTGTTGACATGTGTTTTGTTTCGATGTCATGGCCCTCCAATCGCTCCATTGATTTATCCAATATTATTATCTTAAATGTACAGATTTTCGACCCTCTACAGCTGTATTATATGTATACAGATAAGCATAGATCCAGGGGCCTTTCAGCTCAAAGTACGAATTTTTCTATGGAAATGTTATTTTAAATTGTTTGTACCAGATGTCACTTGGTGCTATCTCTATCGCACTTGCATATTGAAGTGACAGGGATGCAGCGGTCATGCGGTTAGTTCTTACTAAATACACAACGGCGCTACGATCTATGTGGAGTATTTCACTGGTATCTCTATCTCAGTATTTATTTTGTACTTTGTGCATAGATCTAAGGTGCTTCAACCGTCAATGTTGAAAATTGGGCTGCCCAGCCCAAGTGATCTCTTATATCAAACAGTTATTATAGTGTGAAAGGTCACCAATTACGTAAAAAATAATACACGACAAAATTAAAATGTACACCGACGATACAAAGACTGCATTGAAGCAGCTGTTTTTGTATTTAAGCATATGAAGACAAACAATTCCAAAGTATCGCAAATTTATTTTGATTTACACGCAATAATACCTAATTGCTAAAAGGTTATGCTCAAAAATAGCGTCATCAATCAGAAGGAATTATGATATTTTGGCTTTGATATATCGAAACGTCAGCTTGTTTACAATACGTCAAATTCTGCTATGGTTTAAGTTAAATTTATTGACACGCCTGTATACTCCCAATTTGCAGAAACATAAAGCTTAGAATGGCGTATGAGGATATAAATCACCAGTTTCAAAGACCATATTTGCACCCCCGATTTCATCACTTTGAGGTTGATAATCGGGACAAAAAGTATACTATAAGTGAATCCAGATTATATACTGTTTAGTATACAAAAAATCACCTTGATCTGTTCAGCCGTTTTGCGTGATTGAGTAACAAACATCCAAACATCTAAAATTTCGCATTTATAATATTAGTGGGATTACAAAGTTATATATGTAGTTTTTGAATCTAGAAAACGGGACTGAAATTTGGGTTTAGAGTCAATGATAATTAATGGAATAAATCATAATAGTGTTCAAAATTTGAAGAGACCATGGTGGCTGGCGCGCACACTGGGCAGCGCCGCGGCGCAGCGCTAGCGTTTACTTTTTTTTCAGTTTCTATTTTAAGATTTCACAAATTTTTAATGAGGATGTTTTTCCTTTGTTGTCAAGTATATGTTTACCAATTTTTATACCTGTAACTCATGGATTATAGGAGTTCCCATACAAAATTAAACCCCTTTTTTCACCCCTGTTAAACCCAAATTTGCACAATTTTTATAGCCTAAAACCTGACTAGGTATTTACTCGACAGATTAGTAACGTTTTCATCAAAATCCGTTTAGCCGTTTTTACGTGATGCGCGTTCATATAAACAGATAAACAAACAAACAGACAAAAATTCTAAAAACCTGTTATCGATTGTAAGTATCCCTAGCCAAGTTTTTTTCGAATATCTTCCATGTACAGACTTTCGACCCTCTTCAGCTTTATTGTATGTATAGAATAAAATAAATTACTTAAGCTGCTTTTTCACCAACAAGTGCAGCGCAGCTTAGTTAGTGGTGTTAACGGAATTGGGATAAATGACTTAAATTCTTATTATTCATTAGCGTTCATAACGTTAATATTAACCTTAATTAACCGTTTAAATTATATTAGTCCATACCAACTCCGTTACGATAACACCACTACGCTGCATCGAAAATGTACGATCACTGGCCATTACATACAACGGGTGATAGATTAAGATACCATTTCATCCCTCTTAGTATGAAATTTACCGGTCGTTTTACCGGTGGAAAACCTCCATTACGCCTTTTACACAAACTAGTTTCCGGTCCACTGACGAGCAGTGGCTTTGAAATGCTTTCAAATCGGCGGACTAATGTAAGATGTGTTTATAGCCTAAAATAATTCTTTTTTCCGCTTTGGAAACCAATAGTCTAGCTTTTTTAGAGGTTCTGATCGAGGACACCTGTACGTCAACGTCTAACTAAAAAGTTTTTAGTTTGTAAGCCCTGTGATTCTGATGTTTACAATGAGTTTGATAAATATCGTTTTTCTTTAAACATAAGCTTTAAGATATGTATACCCTTATAATGTACCAGCATTTGCCCGCGACTTCGTCTGCGTAGAAGTCATCCTCACTTTAGAATTATTTGTTTTCCCATACATCTTTCACACTTCTTTACACCCCCTTAATAAATAATTACATTCAATATGACATGCTCTTTACCGCACACGGCAAATTTTAATAGGAATCCTTTTTTCAAAACGAATCATCATCATCATCATATCAGCTGAAAGACGTCCACTGCTGGACATAAGCCTCCCTCAAAGAGTAACACAATGATCGTTCCTTTGCCATCCGCATTTTGGGCCATCGTGGGAGGCCTACCCACGCTGCGCCTTCCAGTACGTAGTCGCCACTCGAGAACCTTTCCTCCCAAACGGCCAACCGTTCTACGTGCAATATGCCCCGCCCACTGCCACTTAAGTTTAGCGGTTCGGAGTTCGGAGAGCTATTGGTTCTACTGCGGATGGCCTCATTTCTGATACGATCACGCAAAGATACTCCCAGCATAGCCATCTCCATTGCTCTTTGGGTGACTTTACAGGATACAGGATACAGGATTTATTGGTAAAAAATAAGCATTTTACAAGTCAGGTTAATTACAAAGAATATTCATTCAATCATGATGTTCCAAAATCGTTATACACTACACATATTGCATGGGTCAATGATCCTTTCGTATATGCGTAAACTCATCAATTGAGTAACAGGCTTTCTCAGTGAGCAACAATCTGAGCTTGTTTTTAAATATTGAGTCACTTTCCGAGTCCATTATTACAGCTGGTACTGAGTTGTACGAGTATATAGCCGGTCCCATGATGCTGAGCGACCGCCGTGACTTGGCGAGCCTACGCCTTGGAGCGAGCAGCAGGGGTCGCCTACGGGACGGACGATCAGAAGTTTGCGCGGTAGTTTTATATAGGTGTACATTCTTTCTAACGTACGTACAAGCTGCCAGTATATATATACAAGGTAAAGTCAAAATTTAATGTTTTATAAACAACGATTTAGCTGGGTGATCAACAGGTTTCCCGTCAATTATGCGAATGGCACGTTTTTGCATCCTAAACAGTCTGTCGCGGTCCGCGGCTGTGCCCCAGAGATCAACACCCTGCGTAAGAATCGAATGAAAATACCCATAGTAGGCCGTCTTCAAATTCTCAATTGATAGACTAGGTGCTAATCGGGACAGCGCATAACACGCTGATGCCAATTTGTCACAGGTTGACTGTATGTGTGGAGCCCATGTCAGTGCAGCATCAATTTCGTATCCCAAATACTTAACAGTATCAACCTGTGGGATATGTGTATTGTGAAGTATTATATCAAGTCTTGTTTTTATCGTGTTTTTCAGCTGGAAATGGACGATATTTGTTTTATCAAGGTTTAAAGACATCCCGTTAGCTGAAAACCATTTCACGATTTGATTTATTACATGACAAAGATTGGATTTTCATGATACAAAGTCATCGGCATGTATGATAACACAAGTATCGTCTGCATACATGATGTATTCAGGGTCGGGACAAGCGGTCGTGGTGTCATTTACGAGAATTAAAAACAGGTTATTCCCAGCAACGGACCCCTGAGGGACCGCACAATTACCAATTTCGGCTAGATTTGACCTTGAGCTAAGGACACAAGTACTTTGCTTCCGGTTTTTTAAGAACGACGCAATCGTTTCATGGAAGGAGCCAGTAATGCCATACCGCGACAGCTTTGCAAGAAGGAGCGAGTGGTCAATCATTTCGAAGGCGCGCGAAAGGTCACAGAAGACGGCGGCAACCTGCCGCGCGTCCTCGAGGTGTGACAGCACTCGAGACACCACGTCACGGACGGCGTCCTCCGTCGATCGACCCGGTTGGTATGCGTATTGCTGACTATTTAACAATCTATTTGAGTTCAAATGATTCATTAATCTGTTACTAAGTAGACACTCAAATATTTTAGACACAATAGGTACAAGTGAGATCGGTCGATAGGATTTGGCTGAGTGGAAATCGCCCTTTCCCTTGTATACCGGTTGTACTTTTATTAATTTTAAACTGTCAGGATAGGTACCTACGCTGACGCAATCGTTAAATAAGGAGAGAAACAATAATATAACTTTTGGGGGAAGGCAGTCTAAGATTTGAGTCGACATATCATTTATATCCCTCGAAGTTTTACGTTTAACTTTTTTTAAAGACTGTATCATTTCACTTAAGGTGAATGGAGTAAATACATACGGAGCGGGTGGATTGTCTAATAAAAAGGTGTGTAGGTAGTCAAGAGCGGCGGAAGTGCAGGGTCTTGTGTTGTTTGCATTGGCACTGATATAATAGCTATTTAGTAGTGCGGCGGCAGCATCGGCGCGCGCGCGCATGCATTCGCCCTCCAACCTGTTTACGAGTATGTCTATCGCGCGGCTACCCTTTTTGATTTTTTCTACATGTTTCATCCGTTTTGACTTTCCACACGCTACGGCACATGTTCTCATTACTTTTCGAAATGATGTTATTTATGTAACTTCTACGCACATTTTTAACTAATGCCCAGTATAATGGCTCCGTTTTTAGGAGATCAGAAAGTGACATGGAATCGTTAGGGTTTTTTGCGAGTTTACTTTTAAGTTTACGGATATGATTTCGTTTGATTTTTACCATTTCATTGACCCATACGTCGTTACATAACTTTATGGGTTGCTGTTTGATTGGGAAATGCACCTCAAAATAATGTTTTATAACGTTTAATGCTAATTCAGTTTTTTCACTAGGACAGCTACTTTTTATTAATAGGCATTCCCAATCATACAAATACAAACTTTGAGCAAACTCCTGTTTATTAGTGTGTGAAAACTTTCTCTTCATTACATGTTGTTTAGGTGGAGTGAGATGGTTTATATTTACAGTGATATTTATTGCTAAGTGGTCAGATAAGTACATGTCATTGCAGTATAACTTGTTTATGTTAGATTTGGCTATATTAGAGTATACGTGATCGATACAAGTTTTTGAGGTGTCGGTTATTCTCGTTGGTACTTCAACAAGGCTTTTAAATCCTCCCATTTTATTAGTATCTAGCAAGTGTTTAACAATGTTACAATTAAACAATAGGTCAATATTAATGGGACCAAGGATAATTACATCATTATTTTTGATAGCTATTATATTTAATAATTCATTTAGCTTAGACAAATATGTCATTATATCACCACTAGGGGGTCTGTATATGCATACTACAATGAGGTCAAGGCCGATACACTCAATGGCACACACTTCAAACTGCATTTCAATCGACAGGTCCGAGACTTCCTTACGCTCCATGGTCAGGATATCGGGGCTGACATATATGCAGACACCACCACCCATCCGTGAGGGTCGGCAGTAGTAGGCTCGAAGATGGTAGTTACGGATGGTTACAGAGGTTATTTGATTTGATTCGAGCCAATGTTCTGATAGGCACAGAATATCAACCTTTTCACGCAGTTGCAGTTCACTTTCTAGTTTGTAGGTTTTGTTTGCTAATCTGTTTATATTTAGGTGAAGTACATTTACCTGTTTTATACTGCAATTATTTTTAGAAGAAGATTCATTTCCTAGTGGGAGACAGGGCCTCCCGGGGCCTGAGAAACGGCGGCCATTCGGAGATACAGGTATTTATTGGCCATGCCGATGTCGAAAGGAACCCATCGTAGATGGCAGCAGGAATACCTATTTTAAATGAATTATAACTGTCCCGTTTAGATGGGATTTTTTCAACCATATATTGAGCGCTATCATGGATGTTCCTTAGGTGATTTATAACGCTGTCAGGTGTCGAATCTTTCTTAAAATAGCACCCATGCAAATACCTGTAAACAACAACTCCTTTTAAGGACGTATCAGTTGCGGTTCCCTTTATGGACACGACGGATTTCCGATTTTTGCGGCGGTTTTGACGGCTCTGAGCGGTTCTCCAGTCATTATTATTCGTTATTATAGGAGAGGACGACATTTGAGGACTTCCTTCATGATTTGCTTCTAAATCATTTTCTTCCGGACTAGAGATATCAGTCTTTAAAGTGTTCGTGTTGAGGTTAACATCCGTAATTTTTGTTTCGTCGGTGGCAGCCATTTTTTTCGGCGGTTCTTGTTTCGCTGGTTGGTCAGGTCGTTTGGCCCGATTTGGTTGCTTAGCCTGCGATGCTATTCTCTCTTTCGTTCGCACGGCAGTCGGGCGCTGCGCGCGAGTAGGCGCATGCGCGGGAGCATGAGCAGGGCGGCTCGTTGGTGTTGACGAGTTTCTATTAGTTCTCAGCGTCGGCGGCGCAGGCGCAGTAACCACTTCACAGTTATCAACCACTTTATAAGAGCCCTCATCATTTTTTGTCAAGATTACTGATTTCAGGCCACATATTTCACTGTTTAACGAGTCTAGTTTTACAAATATTTCACTGATTTTTTGCTGAATCGGTTTTAGTACACTTGTAAGCAGTAATTTCAACTGTTCACTGTCGTTTCGGGTCATTTTTTAGTATTAATCTCAATACGGAGGGTTATGATATGTTGGTCCTACCGCCTGCGAACCGCAACTGACCTTTGAGTCTTCTTATGAGGACCATAGTAAGCGACCACGTTTCAGTGCCATATGTCATCACTGGTAACACACACTGGTCAGAGACCCTCGTCTTGAGACACCGCGGAATATTGGACGAAAAGATGTGCCGTAGCTTCCCGAACGCTGCCCAGCCGAGTCTGATTCGACGATTAACCCCTTTTGCGTCATTGAGTAACAAACATCCAAACATCTAAACTTTCGCATATATAATATTAGTGGGATTACAAAGTTATATATGTAGTTTTTGAATTTAGTAACCAGTACTGAAATTGGGGTTTAGAGTCACAGTTAATTAATGGAATAAATCATAATAGTGTTCAAAATTTGAAGAGACCGTGGTGGCTGGCGCGCACATGGGCAGTGCCGCGGCGCAACGCTTGCGTTTACTTTTTTTTCAGTTTCTATTTTAAGATTTCACAAATTTTGAATGAGGATGTTTTTCGTTTGTCGTCAAGTATATGCTTACTAATTTTCATTCCTGTAACTCATGGTTTATAGGAGTTCCCATACAAAATTCAACCCCTCTTTTTACCCCCTTTAAACACAAATTTGCACAATTTTTATAGCCTTAAACCTGGCTGGGTATTTACTCGACAGATTATTAAAGTTTTCATCAAAATCCGTTTAACCGTTTTCACGTGATGCGCGTTCATATTAACAGACAAACAGACAAAAATTCTAAAAACTGTTGGAACTTGTTCTGTTATCAATCCTTAGTATCCCCAGGCCAATTTTTTTTCGAATATCTTCCATGTACAGACTTTCGACCCTCTTCAGCTTTATTATATGTATAGATAGATTACAGCGTATAGAAAGGATTACTTACGTCTATCAACACACACAACACATTGGCTGCCAAGCAAAATTAGATTTCTGTTGTATATGATATGACTAACTTAAAGCCGTGGCTATATTTATGTATATAAGCACTTTATTGTGGTTAGTTCATTAACAGGTTAAAGCATATAAATGTCACAAAGAACATTGTACAAAGGCGGAGATTTCCCTGATAATACCTGATGCTGTATTTTGTTTTTTTTTTTGTGATGTTTTAAGGTTGGTGCTACGTGAAATAAGTAAAAGTTTAAATGGTAAAGCATGTCAAATACGGATAAACAAAAATTTGTTTTATTTCCTCGTTTGGATCTAGTTATACAAAAGCTAAAAGTTATTGAGGTAGCCCTACATCTCTTCATTACGGTGCTGCATTTTATATTACTCAGCTAAAGAGCCTTTCACACGCAACACTTTCAGCGCTGTGTAAAGCAATTGTGATGCTTTTAGTCCGCATCAGTAAATTGACATTTTAGCCCTGCATTCGACCTAAATATTTCCAGGGCAAAGGGCAATAGGAACAGAGCAGACGGTTATAACTATAATAGAGTGCTGTTATTATAGAAAATAATCGTGTAATGAAAATAATAATAAAAATATTGTTTTTTGCACCACAAATAAAATGTAAAAAGATTTGGCAATATTAACAATGGTGACAACAGGCAGTCTTATCGCTTTAAGCGATCTCTACCAGACACTCTTTGGGTAGCAGGAAATATTTGAACAAGATAACATTTGTCCTAGACGGATTTTTCGAATCTCGCGGTCTACCCAGACCCAGACACAGTCAGTGAGCGCTTGGTCTACGGTTACTGACAAAATTGGCATAAGAAATTTCAAAAGCAAGCAAGAGGGAAGTACAATCGCGAAGATGTCTTTTAATTACTTACGGACCGTGGCACGACTTTTTCCTAATTAGGCATTGACTTAAAATATAGAAATCCCATCAAAAACATAAATGTGAAAATGGCAGCCAAGTTCGCCGACAAAAGAGTTGAGATCTAAATGGGCGCCAAGTTCCGTAGATTATCTGAAAAGTTGCCAAGTTGGGCACTAGATTGTTTACAGTAAAACTAATTTACTGCGGCTTAATGCATTTTGAGCCTTAACTTGGCAGTTTTCTATGCAGTATGTTATAATACTATAAAAGCTTTTGGATATTTAAGAAAACTGCAAAGTTAAAGTTCAAAATGTATTAAGCCGACTGGGACCACCCCGGAAGTATACCGTTTCAAACAAAAAAAGAATTTTCGAAATCGGTTAATAAATGACGGAGTTCTGAGGTAATTAGCATAAATAATAATAATAATAAAATCACTGTTTCTGATTTTTCCTGGCGTATACACATAATTACCAAGCTGCATGCCTAATTTGAGCTTTCTAGGTCATCTGGAAGTGGGTTAGGTTTTTGATTACTAGTCAGTCAGTCAGTCAGTCAGTCAGTGGTAAAAATGCCGTTTTTTGGAATTTAATATCTCAATAACTATTAAACCTATCTTTATGAAATTTGGGGTTCTGGTTGTTCTAAAGGATCCTAATATATGTACCCAATTTCATATTCTTATGTTAGATATATTTGAAGTTATTGGGGGGTCAAAAGTGGCTCCAAACGGTTCGTGTAAACAAGGATGCTGTCCGCCAGTCCTGGGATGAACTTGGCTGGACACGCTGCCGCGTGTCTAGTACATAAATGTACTTAGGCTACCTTCTCATTTGACTATTATTACCGTTTTTTATTGGACCTTAAATTTAAATTAGCGCTTCGTAGCTGACGCGGGATGCGTGGAAGCTGGACGATACCAAGCGACAGGAAAGCAGAAGTGACCCATTTCTGACGACCTGTTTAGCCTAGTTGGTAGTGACTCTGCCTCCGAAGCTAGAGGTCCCGGGTTCGAATCCCGGCCAGGGCATTTATTTGTGCATTTTTCACGGATATTTGTTCTTGGGTCTTGGATGTTTTCTATGTATTTAAGTATGTATTTATCTATATAAGTATGTATATCGTCGTCTAGTACCCATAGTACAAGCTTTGCTTAGTTTGGGACTAGGTCGATTTGTGTTAGATTGTCCCCCAATATTATTATTATTATTATTTCTGCGCATGATATTTAACTGCGCAAACGTAATACTACATTATTCCGTCAGGCGAGGAAATCTCCGCGACGTCTGTAAGCTCCCGTCAAAGAACGCCAACAAAACACCAACTCGGGAAGTCACCTACTACCGCACTCGATGGTACGAAGACGGTACGGCATTAGTAGGTAAGCTTACCTAGATGCCCACCGTCATCATGACAGTGGCGCGCAGTCAAGAATCGGTACTGAATAGAAATTCTAGTTATTTATATTATTTATTATATCTAAGAGAGGCAGCGCAGTATTGCCTCGATTATAGCGCATGATATAACTACTGCGCAAATGTACCTATAATACTGACAGGTTATAGTAGTATGCAAAACATCGACAATCGGCGATTTTAATATGTAATGCTATCTAATTGGTGAAATTAATTTAATTAACATAGGTACCTATTATGTGTTTTAACAATCTGTAGTATTTTATCAATAAAACGTATGTAGCTACAAGTACACAAGCCACTTTAGCACTATATTGTAAACTTTTTTCATTCTAGGGTAAATTTTAAGAGAACACGAGCTAGAGTGCATTTAATAAATAAATATAAATGGACAATCTTTTACACAAATCGAACTATGTAGTCCCATACTAATAAGCACAATAAAGCTTGGCTTATAGGTACTAGACGACGATATATTTAAAGATATAATGCTTAAATACATCGAAAACATCCAAGTCTCAGGAACAAATGTTTCTGCTCACCACAGAAACAAATGCTCTTACCGAGAGTCGAAACCGGGGGACCTCTAGCTTTGTAGGCAAGTGATAGCTAAATCTTATATTACCTTACGAACTCATATATTCATATCACTGACCTTAAATTATATTTTATATTTAGTTTTCCTTTTATTAAGTATAATTCGAGCACAAGTCTAATCCGCTTTTAAATTTTCTTATTTATTTTCGTTTTCGAATTTTTCCCTCAAAGCTCCATTTCTGAAATCCTAAAGGCTCAGTAAAAAGCGTTTTTTTTTGAAATCCGGAAATTGTAACCAGACTGTAAGTCACTTCAGAAAGATACCGTTAATAGGGTTCTGTTTATGAGGCATCCGTAGAAAGGAGCGTAAATTGGTACAGCGTTAGTGCGGCCCGCGGGGCCATTCATCAGAACCACGTCTGTTTGCCTTTCAAGGTTTTGTCGTTTTAATGTATCATTTACTTTTTCAGATTAGTAAAGGTCGATTCACAAGAACTGGCGCGGAATGTCTATGAAATTAATGACAGTTTCATACATTTTCCGCGCCAGCTCTTGTTAATCGACCTATATGACCGGTGACCGCATGATCCGCTACGGAATTTGATACTAACATAAGCATACTTTTATGAACATGTGCCATGGTTGCATGCCCTGCTACAAAATTTGATACTAACGCAGGCATCACTTACATGAATGAACATATGCCATGCTGGCACACGTTCATTAAACTTAGCATCACTTTTATGAACATGTGCCATGGTGCTTAATTTAGAGTAGTCCAAAAAAAAATTTTCCGATTTCCGGTTTGAAAACTCATCCAATCTGATGCTTATGCCAAGTGACTTAACGTACTCAAATATTGTCTCACTAATCGTAGTAGAACTTGGTGATAATAGGTTGTTAAATACAAGAACTGTGTGATTTGGTGTCTCTATTACTCACAAACAACTAGTCTTTTAGTAATCAGTGTCTCATAAAAATAAAACTGGTGGTGTCTTTTCGGGTGCAATTGATGAAAAGTCGTTTAGTTGACCGAAAAATGCTCTATCAGTCCTTTGAAAAGAGGTATTTAAAGCGGAAATGTCCTGCTTTCTTCCTGTTGGATTTCAGAACCTGGAGCTTTTTCAGTAATCAACTTTCAATATACGTCTAGACAAAACCTACAACATTATCATCAGTACCTAAAAGTAGCAATTAATCGTCCCAATTCATAGATCAGAAAATCGAAAAAATCGTGTTTTCGTAGAAATTCAGAATATTGAAGGCTTATGTTTCTGTTCATATCAGTCAAAAGTTAATATTGCTGTTGTTTTTTATTTGATGATTTTATTTTATTTAAATACACATTATAAAGAAAAACGGACGGACTGACATGGCCAAACTATATATACGGGTTCCTTGTTTACTACGGAACCCTAAAAAGTGGATAAAATCTTCTTGTAATCAAGTGTAAAAGTTTAAATGAATGAGAAAAATCTGAGGACTGAATGATATTAAATGTCACCAGCCCCAACACTTTGGAGATGTTTAAATCAGGAAGAAACATATTTAAGTTAAATATTTTATAATAAAATTTCGAAGGAAATAATTCAACTGTGTTGTTCCTCTTGACTTAAATGTTTGCCAACATTTCGACGCCTGTTTCTACCGGGTTCCTTCAATTGTACAATCCCCGCGAAAGAATAAATAGGTCAGCATTTAAATACTCCACCCCGGCGATCCCCTAAATACATATAAATCACACAGACTAAGCCCCGCGCAGTCTCCCAGGAAGTTTTTACAGTCTGCTTTCCAACTTCTTAACACAAAACTTCCCGTGTACCGCTGTGTCTAAAACTCTTGTGAAATTCTAACTCCTACTGACACGAAAAGTTACCGTGTACGTTGTTGGAAACGCCATGTTCTCCAGGAGTTTCTTCCGCGGACATTAAAACGACTTTTAACGGAAATTAGAAAAAAACACAACAGGCGTAATCTTAACAAAGATTTTGGCGCAGTGAAGTGACGAACATTCCAGAAAGTTAATGACCCTTGAATGAAGAGGCTTTGGTTTTGGAAGTCTTAATTTATATGAGCCTATTAAAAGTACAATACATTGCACTATTGCTATATACTCGTATCACAAAGTAACCTTTGCAGTCTGAGCAGCACGTTACCCGTTGGTTTTAATATATTTTTTGTTTATTTTGCTTACTTTAATAGTATTATTAATTATGGTCTTATCTTATGGGGATCAGCTGCAAGCTGCCGATATTGAAACTTTCTTTGTTCTCCAAAAATTACTATTTGAGTAATTTATATCTTGGGATAGCTAGCGTTAAGTCGGTGAAGAATTCTTCAAGGAATTCGATATCATAACCCTACTGTCGCGCCATCGATATATGTATTTGAAATAATAATATATGATAGGAAGAATGCATATAAATAATCGTAACATCCCAACGAAGAACTAAAACTAAAATTAACAGTCTCAAGTCATACTCAAACAAGTTATCATAGACCACTAAAATTAAAAAAGTCGCTCTTGGGGTAATTGCTTATAATTCAACAATAAATAAAATTCTTTAACACATTACATTACTGAACTTACTGATTCTAAATTCAAATCTGTCGTAAATCAGACATTTATTTCAAAAGCATATTTTAAGGTAAACGATCATGTCATAAATGGAAGTTTGATCATAATATCGTCCTACGATCACTAAAATGAGTTTTCTACTACTCTAGAATGTAATTTTATGATACTGATTTCATTTTATAAACGATGTACATTGTTTTGAAAATAAAATATTATATGTTTCCGAGTTATATACGCCGGTTCTTTTAGTGGCAGTCGTTTATTTTTCTGAACCAGTGGTAGTTTATTGACAGTCAATTATAGGTCCCTAATATGCCTAAATTGACGAACTTTGAATAGACTTTTAATGTGAATGATATTAAAGCTTTCATTTCGAATGTACTATCTACTCAAACTCACCACAAATTAGCAAAGGATGTAATTCTTCTAAAATCACATTCACAAGCGTTCATAGGCAACGATGTCTACTCATGCAGACCGCTGTTTGTTTTCTATACGTAGGGCCGAAATATACAAGTATGTTTTTCTTATCTGTTTACAGTTATTCGTTTAATAAAGACATTTTCTTGCACTATTTATTGTAATTCGCGGCATGGCGGAAAAAGACTTCTATATGCTACGGCGTAGCACATGTAGCGATACTTGGCCTCGAATAGGGAATAAAACTGATTTTTAAATAGTTATTGATCCTCAATTGATATTCAAAACCCTGTTTTACCACTTTCTCTACCAACGATTCACCACTTTCATTGACAAAATCGTATATAAGCGCCTAGAAGACGGGCGCCCACCTATCGAACTGGCACTGAAAGTGTTAATATTCTATTATATTATGCTTCGTTATTTGTTGTTAAAACTTCGTAAAATGCATCAGATTTATTATAAATATACTCGGTAAGTGAATTTACAAAAGTTCGTACCCCGTTCTCATTCCGCAGGGGCGTAAAGTTTGAGAAACCCTATATTGGCTTACGTAATGCTAAAGCTTCGTGTAAGCCTTTTCAAGTAAAACGAGATAAATTTTTTATTACACACAAGCTTACTAATGGACCCATTCATAGCCTGCCACGCACTTGGTAAAGCATAATAATCTCAAAATCTAGTTTATCTTTTAGCAGGCACTTTTGTAAAAACTGACTCCTAAGACTAAAACAAAATTGGCAACCTAACCTGAGGCTCGGAGCGAAATTGTCTCCGGTAAAATGGCTTGTTTTATGCACTTGTTGTACAATCTAGTATTTGTGTCATTTAACTCAAAATAAAGTAATCCGTCTCAAATGGTTAAATTACTGAAAATCCATGACACGAAACAAAATATCATACTTACGTAAGCACCTATTTCATCAATATGAATGAATATAAGTGACTTTAGAATCATTTAAATTTGTAGGTCAAAATAAAAGCTACAGGGGCTACAGGACTATAAGTACTTTGCTGCATAATGTATGTACATCCTATTATTATTATTATATTCTATAGAAGTAAATGTATAAAAATATGTATGAAATGAATTTCATCTAAAATTAGTAACTATGTTTTAACCAAAGGTGTGTTTTTGCTCACATTCCGTTTTTTATAGTGAATTATTATTTAGCCCCATTGCTATATTTATTTTCCATAACGTATATTCTCGTAGTTCTCGACGATCCTGTAATGAAGCACATTTTGGTGTTGACGCGGTTAGCTCGTGGTTCGGAACGCTAAATTTAGACGGAAAATGTAAGAGGAGAACATTATAATCTATGTCAAATCGTGTAATAATCTGTATCATATCAGCAACATTTTGATTTTAATTAAATGTCTATTGGACCCGGGTATGTCCTAAAACTACGACCAAGACCAGCGGATGATGGGCAGCTCAAGCATCCCTGGAGTGCGGTGGAGATACTACGATGGCCAACCCGCATGCCAAGCGTGGCGATTATGACATTTGCCCACCTTGAAATTGGGGGACGCCTATGTCCAGCAGTGGATGTCCTCCGGCTGTTATGGTAAGTAACTATAAGAGTCGCTATACACGCCTTCTGGGCACACTACTAATCGGCACTGATTTAGATGATATTATTTATTTATGGGTAGGTAGCTCTTAGTGTTTAGTTTTATATTGCAAAGTTATTTTTAGTATTTTCGTTGTGTGATAAAATAAAACAGTTGTTATATTTAATATAAATACAATAATAATAAATAAATATTAGGGGACATTTTATTACACAAATCGAACTACTAGACGACGATATATTTAATAGATATATATGTATATACACTTAAATACATAGAAAACATCCAAGTCTCAGGAACAAATGTTTCTGCTTACCATAGAGACAAATGCCCTTACCGGGATTCGAACCCGGGACCTCTAGCTTCGGAGGCAGTGTCACTACCAACTAGGCTAAACCGACCGACGTACGAATATACACAGGAAGTCTTAAATAGGAATTTAAATTACCCTGATTTATTTTTTCTTTTTTATGCAACCTCAACTTGCAGCTAATTATAAGCTTAAGCGCAATTTAAAAGTTGGTAATGACTTTCTAGTTTCGGCATTCGCCGATTCATAACTCACTCTTCGTAAGAGATAAAAGTTGTTAAGCATGTTTTGGACATTTATGTTCTTTAAGTGAAGAAAGTTGGGCAATTATTTAAATGTCTGGTTTGAAAAATTATTCCGTGCGGCACTCTCAGTAATAAAAATACGCCCCACTTGAATACATTTCAGTATTGAGCATTTGGATCGGTTTGAATTGGTATTTGGTCGGCCTGTTTAGCTTAGTTGGTAGTGACACTGCCTACGAAGCTAAAGGGTCCGGGTTCGAATCCCAGTAAGAGCATTTGTTTCTGTGGTGAGCAAAAGCATTTATTTGTTCCAGAGACTTGGATGTTTCCTATGTATGTAAGTGTATATCTAAAAATATATCGTCGTCTAGTACCCATATAACACAAGCCTCAGTGACTACCATGGGACTAGTGGTGGTAGTTTGATTAGTGTAAAAATTGTCCCCTAATATTTATTATTATTATTCCTAGTGACCCATAGTGTAAAAATTGTTCCCTAATATTTATTATTATTATTCCTAGTGACCCATAGTGTAAAAATTGTCCCCTAATATTTATTATTTTTATTCCTAGTGACCCATAGTGTAAAAATTGTTCCCTAATATTTATTATTATTACTAGAGTGAAATATACTACAGAATGGCTTTATATAAGATATTAGACATATATCATCGCGGACTTTTTAAGGTGTACAATATTATAGTACATTATTTTGATCTATCTCGTAGGGTTCAGTCAGCGTTTGCAATGTAAGCGCAAGTGTGTTTATTTATGACATCATATTAGAAACCTTTCGGTTAAGGACTTTCTTGGCGATACATTATAAATTTTATTATATTTCAAATTATCATTTTATTAGAATTTTATTATATTATTTGTTAATGTGTTTTTTTTTTTAATTTTTATTTAAGTGTCTTGTATTTGATTGTAATTTCTAGAATATTTTAATGTATAACTAATTTTAGGGAACTCTGTAGATAGTAATCATGATTAGTTCTATTTGTTATGATTATTTTAGCCTAGACTAGTAAGGTTTTAATTTAATGTTGTATGCCCTCACGGGGCGTTATGAAATGACCTACTGAATTTTAAAACCTTAATTATAATGTATGTATCATGTACATTACAATGAAATAAATAAATAAATTATCCTCTAAAATTATCAGTGTTTCTCTACTATATTATGCATGTATTATACATATAAACTTTCCTCTAGAATCACTCTGTTAAAGAATCTGTTAAAAAAACCGCATCAAAATACGTTTCGTAGGTTAAAAGATCTAAGCATACATAGGGACAGACGGACGGCGGGAAGCGGCTTTGTTTGAAACTATGTATTGATTTATTCATTAATCTTTATACAAGATACGAGACGAGAGTAATACTTATAAAATATCATTGAGAGTAATGTAAATCACTTAATTTTTAATGGAATTTTATTTTATCGAAGTGTTAAGACTAATATGTGGATCAGCGGGAAGGGACCTTACTGTCGGTATTGAGTTATGTATACCCCCATAATCTACATACACTGAGCTATCGAACCATGTAAAAAACATGCATGTAGGTTTAATAGATTTTTTTTTAAATAATTAAAACTCAAAAGTCAGAAAAGGTGATTATGAGAAAATTGAATTCAAACTTATAAACCCAATTGAAGTATATTATTTTTGGAAGTTACATAGATAACATGCTATTTGAGGAGTAAATTTTATGGGCTTTCAGGTTTCAAGTACAATTTTGTTATTGTATATCTGTTTTTGTATAGTTTACCTTGCCAAAGTGCATAAAGTAAAAAAAAAATATTGCTGCATTTTTTATTTAGATTCCTATTTATAGTGTATTTCCATTAGATATTATAGAAGGAATAAATATTATAAGTAATTAGACACTCAATAAGAACTACTTCGATTTAAATCAACGTTGTTTATTATAAAAATATATTTATTTTAACAAAAATAGCTTTGTGGTTTAAATCTAATTTCAAAATCAACAAACATATATATCTACTACGCTAAAACATAGACAAATGAGATCAAATTAACACAACAAATATTAAAAAAATAGTTTTTTAAGTCTGAAAATTATAGATAAAGTTTAGTAAAAAGTTGGTACAACCACTTTATATTTTTTAAAAGGGACCTTATCGTCGGTGATAAAATATTTAGTGATATCAACTATACATTTATGTTAAATTTTGATAGTCTTAATTTTAGAACACTTTATTATTAAACTCTTACCAAAAACCTACAATTTTGGGTCGGTAAACACTAAATGATTAACGTATTTGAAAAGGGACCTTAGTGTTGGACGTAAAATGTTTAGTGACATTGTTAAGAATAAGACTTACTACAAAATACAAATTTGTTACTATCATTATTATAAATCAAACATGCTATTATTATTACTATAAATCTCTAAGGACACGAATTGATATAAATTGTCTATAACTAGCTTACTCCTAATGGTGAACAATTATTGATGATTTACCTTACTCTAATGACGCGCATTTTATGATACTTCAGTTTGACGTTTTTTACAATAGTATTTTCCATTTCTGACTTGATTTCTGTGGCCTGTCTGACCGCAATAAGAGCATGCAGAAATTTTTCTTTTAGTCGTAGGAACAGAGGTCTCTTTTTCTGTGTCTGTATTTGCAATAGGCTTTTGTCTCCCATCATCATGAGGTTGATCATTACAGTATCAGCACCTTCCGCACGTACAAACAAACACAAGTTCGATGACCAACTGACGACCGACACGATAGAATTCATGCGGGTGCGCAGCGAGTGAGCGAGCGCACAGAGCCGACGCCACGAGTCAGAGAGAGAAAAAATCCTTTGATACGCGCCGACAAGTACCGACACGTCTCTCAAACCGATACCGAGCGCACAGAAAGCATACAAGAGGGGCACCGACAGTAAAGTCCCTTTTTCACTAAACTTTAAGGGCTGTTCTAAGTCTTAAAAAATCGATTTAAAAACTTGTGTCTTTGTCAGATTAAATTTTAGACCCTGCTTATTAATATAGAGTAAAAAAGAAAAAATGATTTTTTCGACATTTTACTTTAAACACGATTATCTCGGAAACTAGAACCGACAATAAGGTCCCTTTTCTCAGATAACGCCACATATTTGAAACATGCAGTTTTTCGGCTGATATGATGATGATGTTTTGGACTACAAGTTTGCTGTACCCATTCTTGGTAACAACTAACTATTTTATGTGAAAGATAGTAAAAAATAAACTTACGTATAGTTAAACCGGCATAGATCCACGTTGTCCGCCGCGTCGCGCGCCGGCACAGCCGCCCAGTGCACGGCGCGGCCGCCCGTCGTGACCGCCGCCAGCAGCCGCTGTCGGCAACCGCACGACGACCACACGTTTGCGCTCGCCACGCCGCCGGCCTGAACAGTCGTGTAAGCGTTTAGGAGTTCTCTTCGGATTGATATTTATATCGGCCTTTGTAAGTTTTATGGCAACAAAAAGGGGATAGGAGGAGAAGAGCTGAAGACCGAGCTCAGTAGCATGCCACGGGAGAGGCCTATGTCCAGCAGTCGACTGACACAGACTGATGATGATGATGGCAACAAGATAATGTTTGATAATAAACGGTCAATTAAAAGTGTGTTTCTTGTAATTATTTGTAGTTTTGCGTTATGAGAGCTGTTGTATATGGATTGGAAAGCAAGACTTTTAGGCCATTAAATTTTATTCTCAATTCTCTTCAATGCGGATTTAAGGACAATCGGATTATTCTTGTCTGGATAATATTTCTTAAAATATGTAAGGCAAGCATCATGAGATTGGACCTCATGTTGGTTCTGTCAACCTAAATAAATAAAGGTTTTCTACAAACCTGCAGTGGCGTCGGTAGATTTTCTACAAGAAGGTAACATTTGGAGGTGGAGTTCCATCGCCGGATCCTCTCTCGCGCCAGCACGTAGTGTGTCTCAATCTCTTTACCTTCCACTGCTACAAGTTCAGCCTAAAACAAAACAAAACATCATACTCTCTAATTCAAATATTGAACAAATTATTATTAGTAAACGGGAAATAACATCTTTTTTAAGTATCCGCTAGTAGGCCTCCAGGGGTCTCACAAGTCCGAATTCTGTTAAAAGTTTACAATGGCATCATTAAGTGATATACATACGCATATTAATCATAAATAAAATATTATACTCGTGTAGTGATATACAAGGTGGGCACTGTAACAGGAGCAAATATTTAAAAGGGCGCTCCCTTAGAGCATCTGCAGTGATCTGCAGTAACTCCGTGTCCCAATCTTTTTTTTTTCAATTCGATGGAATTTTGGTCTAAAGTTATGTTATGACCTCCAAGTAATGGCTCTTGACATCACTAGCGAGCCAGTCAATGCAGTTTTTGAGGTAGTATCAAGTTATGTGTCATAATAGTTCTTGTTTTTTTAAAGTGGTATTTTGGGTATTTCTTATTTTTTTATGTGTTATTAAAATAAATTGTTATTAATATCACTCCAGAAGATTAATCAAATACACGTAACCTATCTTAGAAAAAAAAAAACTTAAGAAAACGTTTATTTTTCAACTGGGACCATTTGGAAATATTTGCTGGCTCGCTCAATCCTGTATACCTATATTACCATTTCGCGTCTCAGTATTTATAATCCTGCACCACTATAGTTTCTGGTTGGCCCAATGGTTGACTATTAGGAAATGCCTTAAGGCATTAAATCCTCCAATAGTATTTTTTTGTATCTGTGCAATAAAGATTCATTAGAAGCTATCATTGTTGGTTACGAAAATAAGATAGCCAAATGTTACAATGTCGTGATCCGTGCGTGCGCGTGCGTGCTTGTGTGCGTGTCGTGATGTGTGTCGTGTCGTTTTTACTTTGTGTTCAAAATTTCGTCATGTATGTGTGTCTTCTGTGTGTCTGTGAATAAATATTTTTTTCTTTCTTTTTTTCTTTCTTTTGATCCTGCAAACATTGGTCTAAATAATACGAGGAAACCCTATTTAAAATACATGGCATAGTAATAATTAAATAGGTAACATTATCCCGATTATTATTTTTGTACATCCTCACAAACCAACAATTACAGTTGTTTATTGTTAGATCCACAATAAATTGAAAGGTTTTAGGTACTTATTTATAAATACAGTATTAATCACGATATTTCGAATTTCATAATTCAAAATTACACATTTTCTCAAACGTGTAATACACGGAGGTACCTACTAACTATACAAAGTATTGATTCGAAAATACCCTCTAGTATATTTCCAAAACAATATTTCTCTCGAGAATCACTTGAATAAAACTCCAATACCAATACCGATATACATCTTTCACCCCCAGTTTCTATCATCGGATCCCCTAGAGCCTCCATAATTTTAGGAAAAGCGGAAGACCCAAAACGACAAAACTCTTCCTGCTAAGGGATAAGCTCGGTGGCTTACAAAAATTATAAACACGCTTAAAAAATAGAAATACATTTTTATGTCGCTTAAGACTTTATTCCGAGGGATGAATGGAATATTGCCTCGCCTGCTCCTGACTGATACGAGGCTTTTATTACATTTCATTTTTATGTTTATTGAATTTCTGGTTTTCTACCAGTGCAGTACCTACCCATAAGGAAATTGTGTTCATGTCAGAACTGTAAGTCTTTCTTCCTTTTGAGGGGAATATATTTGACACACTTTACTTCTGTTTTCGACAGGGCGATGTTTTTATTGGTACAGTCAACCAAGATATATTCAACTAAATATATTTTTTTGTCAAAAGTGGTAGACTACTTTCTTGACTGACTGCACATAGTTGAACTTACTACAAAATATTCTGAAAACTAAACATAACCCTTATACCCTTAAATTATTTAATATAGATAATACATAGCTAACACACGTAAGTAAAGACCTTCTTGCGTGTAGTAGTGGACTGTTCAAATAGGCATTGGTTTGGTTCGTGTTACAATTTTTAAATATTTAATGTATTTTCCAACACGCCGCAACTACATAAAAGAGGAGCTTAACAGAAGTTTTATAACTATACTTCAAGCGCTCGTTACAAGAATCAATTTATGATGTAGGTATTCTTCCTAGAATTCTTCCAATAAGAATTGTCTATGTAATAAAATAAGGGTTGCTGCGCAATAAAGAATATTTGTATTTTGTTGTTGCCTATACGTATGCCAAATAAACATATTCCTTTCAATTGTTTCCACAAGACTGACTATGATTATTAAATAAAAAGGGGTGTCTTTGGTTGCGCAAGTATATTTTAATAATTGGTGGCAGTAAAACGCGTATTAGCTTAAGGTACCTACTTATTTAATTAAATTAAACGGAGCGCCCATATATTCCTAACATTTAGGGTATTTATTAGCTGTTGTACTAAGCTAAGAAAACCCCGCAAACATATTCTATTTAATAAAAAAATGTGCTACCTAACCTATATAATCAAGTACCTACATACAATGAAGGGATTCGTGCTAAATTTACTGGAAATCTACTTCAAAGGAAATCTGTTTGGTGACCGGTTGGCGGAAAGTGCACAGGGGCTACCCTTTATTTAGAAAATCGAATTCACCAGCCGGAATACATTTAAAGACACAGTTTTTTAGAGCTATAATACATAGGTCTAAGTTTTTTTTACATAGACACTGTCTTAAAATCGTATGTTTGTAATAAAAACTCTATTACATAGCCGTTAAAGTATACTATCGAATGGGATAAGAGCATATGTCAGTGTCAAAGTCAAAGTAATCATACTGTATTTTCTACTGTACTGTGATCTTATTGATGTCATTCTGATATCTTCACTTTTCAGTTATACTGACAGTATTAAATTAGCGCAGTAATATAATATTGGGGTGGTATGGATTCAGTACTTAACTGCATTCGTATCGTCCTGTCTGCGGGCATCTCGCTCCAACCAGGAAATTTAAATGTATCTTACGGAGGCAGTAAAGAATCTGTACTGACGGGGCTGATAGTTGATTTCTACTACTGACACCGCACCGACAAATTCGGAAGCAGCCTAAATGTGCAAGGGAGGATACTTCACGGAAATTTTATATGCATGTTATTAAAGATCGTGTTCAAACTTTGGATGCCTGGTTCTGCAGAATACTGGTACCACCGATGCGGTAGAGATACATTCGAAGTTGGTACCTTTTTTGCGGATAACTTGTTACTAACCATTATTAATCTGTTAATAAGTTTTAACATCCGTCATAGTTTAGGTTGCCATAGTAATAAAAGGAACCCCGATAGTTTCGCCATGTCCGTTCGTCCGTCCATCTACCCACGGCTTAGCTCAGTAACCATTAATACTAGAAATCTGTAAATTGGCGTAGGTAAATAAATGACGCTGATAAAACTCTATAATAATATCTAAATAAATCTCTTTTACGGTAATAATTATTATTATTCTTTTACGGTACCTCCTCTAAAAGTAAAGTGAGGATGTATTTTTTCTTCCAAAACCCATCGTGTGTGGTATGTACGTTTGATAGCTCTTTTAAAAGTAACTTGGGTTTTTTAAGCCATATTTTGATTCTGGAATCCGTTTGTGTGATATTACATTTTAAAGTGTTTTTTTTTTTGTAACAGCCAAGAGTCCCCCTCCCCGCGCCAGCTAAAAAGTTGCTAGTGCGTATGTAAAAAATATGGTAGTAGTATATACATATATTTAATTTAAAAGTATAACTGTCACAGCTAAGTACACATTACATTTAACGAGTAATAGTCAAACTTAAGAAATGTACATATAATTATATTAGGTGGACAGCTACGGAAACCTACATTTCGCGAGGCCAGACACTTGGCCGCTTTTTACTTTGGACAATTTGTTTATTGATCTACATAGTACATACTGCTAAGGATACCAACTTGATGGTAAATAATACCCTTTAAGTACACTGAGCCATTAATTAAACTTTTATGTTTTTTTTATTCGTAAAATCCGATACCGACGCGAAGCCTTATAAAATGTTATCAAAAAAATAACGAACTTTGAAAAGTCTCGTCAGGTCTAATGAGATTGATCCAAATTGACGAATTTCCTTAAAATATTCATGTTCAGTTTTGGCGTGGTTGAAACTTTTTTACGCGGATTCTTTATTTATTATCCTGAATATTGGGAAAAACGTTTCATAAAACTTTCTGGCGTGACGGCCTGTTATTGAATTGGGCATCTGGCAAAACTGGGCTTTTGATACTTTTTGTTATATAGTTATTTTGCTAGTCAAGTAAAAGGATATTTTCACGGAATAATAATTACAGGCTCAATGAAATAAAAAGAGGTCTAATTAAAAAATAAAAGTGACAGATAATTTCCACTGCGACAACTCAACGTTAATGGAAAAGAACGATGTAATTAATTTTAGGTGATGTATTCTTACAAACTGAAAACATACATCATGTTCTGAACACAATATTACCGGTCACTTCCAATTTTTTTTTGCTTGGACCTAGCTTGATATAACATTTTATACTTCTTAGTAACCACAGAAATGCATGGCGAAAATCTGTCCGGTTCTTCGGGCTCACGATGTCCAATGATATCAAAATTTTCGCTGTGGTAACTTCGAAGGGTGAAGAGGGAAGGGTAATGATACTTTTTCAACATTTTCCTTTATAAATCGAAAATTAACCATTTTTAAAAACTGTCTAATAATTTTACAAACTTGGATTGATCTTATTATTTCTATATATAGAATACCTGTATTCCATATTTCAAATCAATATCATAAGTAGTTCCTGCGACACATAGTTGTAACAGACGGACAGTTAGAGTCCTTTTTAAGGGTTCCGTTTTTAACTGTAAGTACGGAACCCTAAAAACATCGTGTTAACGAGATGACGTTATTTACCCATACAACAGGTGTTGAAGTAGATTACAAGCGCAGTAGTAAATTAAATTTAAAATGAGATCTCCTAAAAGCTGTCTGCAGTCGAAGCTCAAGCAATGAAATGACAGAGATGGGAGCTACAGAAAATTGCAAATGGATTTCTCTCCATTTCGATTAGTTAAACGATGAATTTTCCTCGGTTACGATGGATTTTAAGTTGACTCTCGCAGTGAGCTGTATTTAACTTTGATCTGATTTAAGTAATTATATCTGACATGTTAAATTATTGGGACATATACTCGTACTGTATGACAGCAAAAAGTTCTGTAAATGTTATTTTCGAAAAATATAAGTAATTTATCAGCTTATATATTGTTATTACCATGTAAGTAATTGCAACAGCCGTTTAAAAGCAGGCTTTATTAAAAGAGGTAATTAAACAAGGTATAATTTTCGATATTGGGAATTTTTGATAAGTCGCAATATTTCGTTTAGTTCGACGTAAAAAAATAACTATGACATAAATAAACGAAAAGATTCAAATTACTTATATAAATAATAGTTATAAGAAAATTAGTTTCGGGCTGACAATATGCTCTTCAAAGGTTCGGGAGCCCATAGTTCCGAGATATGGAAAGAACAGTACAATAAGAATACAATTATTTATTTTCAGGCATGTCAAGATGTATTTAATTTGGTTCGGTGCATAATTCACAGGTTGTTTATCGCCATCCTCCATTTGTTTTTAATGAACTCATTAGCTCAAAGGTTAGCTGGAAGAGATCCCTTGAAGGGATAAGCTCTCCTTTGTACGTCTACTTTTTGTTCGTTTCTCATGTTGTCGTGTTTTATGTACAATAAAGCAATTACATACATACATACATATTTCATTAATCCGTAATTAAAAATGTAATTCAATCAATAATAGATGTTATTTTTATCATATTCATTTCGTACCATGGTGATTTTCAAACAAATAAAATAAAACATAAGTAGTGTCGTATTGCTGCATCCGCCATGGCGGATGGTATAAAACGCAGATTCGCCTCGTAAAACTACAATAACTATGTTTTATTGCGACCTCTCATATAAAAGTTTCCAACTTACGTACGTTCAGACGCAAAATAGTCCATGGGTATTATATAGTTGGTAAGAGAAGCAGATAATATATATATATATATATATAATATAATAATATGATATACATACATACTCGTATATATCAATATCATATCATATAAAAGGGACCAGTCTGAAAATCAGCGCTGGGTATATAAAACCTATCCAGCAAGGCTGAGACTGGTACCCATTGCCCATCTTCATCAGCTATAGGTATCGGTAGTAATTAAGTTAAGTCTATTTTTGTTTTTTGTAAAAGGTAGGTAATTTTCTAAATTCTGTTATACTTTTTTTTATGTTCGAGATTTTGTTGATTTTTAACTTGTGGCAATAAAACATTTTTCATTTCATTTCATTTCATTTCATAATAAGATGGAATAAATTAAATTTCCTGCAAAATGGAAACTAACTAAATAGCACGTAGGCAAGCTATTTTCGGAAGTATGGAACCTAGTTCTTTATTCCGTTTCTAATAGACCACGGAACTCTAGGTTTAGAAAACTTATTTAAAGTCACTAAAACCAAACATTTTTAAGATAAGTACACTTTGACACATTATCTACAGCTACAAAGTAGCATACTACGAGTATTATTTTACACAGTGTTTCAAAATCAACAAAGTAGAAAAACAAGCCAGAACACGTAAGGCACGCTACCGTAGTAATTTCCACATGCCTATAAATCTCAATCTTCCAGTCTAGACCCTCATGCGGCTAGCGCCCCACAATTGCGCTGCAAAAGCGCTAACAACAAGCTATTTCAAGCGGTAATTAATTGCTTTAACATGTTGAAATTAAGTAAGTCAAGAGCAGGTGTCTTTGTACGCAAACCGCATGGACCCGAGAATGGAAACTTCATTAAATTTATAACAAGCTCCAGCTTAAAGTCGAAACGCACAGAGCGGGCGCGGCGCGGTGGGGCGCGGAGGCGGTTTTGCATTTTTGATCTTTCCGAAACTATTGAATATGTCACACACGCCGCCTCCGCTCTACCGTGGTACCGAATACTGAGCGGATTTTTTGGTGCGACGTCTCCCGGACCGCGTTCGCCTCATCAAAAAACCGCCTCCGCCACGCAATGACGCTGCGCCATGCTCTGTGCGTTTCAAGCTTTACTGACGCTTACAAAAAAAAGTAATTCATTGATTTTAGACTTGGAGAAGTTACGCGAGAAGTAAAAATATTTAAGAAAATATCAAATGATTTTCCTGTTTCGTGCCAGATTTTATTTACATTTAGAAAAAAGTACCCATGTTATTAATATATTTACGTAACCACGACGAAATGGAGAAAGTCTTGTCAGGTTTTACTCATTCAACTGCATATTTTTCATAGCAAAGCCAGTAACCGTTAGCATGTTGTTAAAATTGACTTGTAGAAAAAACTAAATACGAGCTCAAATCCCAACTGGTAGGTTGTTGGTGAAAATATACACCTTAACATTTTACACGCAAGTCTTTAAACTCACATTTTGTAATGTATCAACTTAGAATCAAAATATATTTTGTAAGATTGATGACATAGGGAAAGAGAAAGTATTGTGAATCGAATTCGCGGGTGATTGATACGGCTCCCGCTTCGAAACTTTTTCTACGCACTCAATATCCATTATCAACGGAATTTTATGTTTTGATAATACGAAGTAGGCAACCTATTACCTAACCTTTTGGGCGCCGTTGACTGACATATTCACACCAACGGTTAAACGACGACGGCGGATATTTTGGGCGCCAAAGAACGATATAGCCGTACCATCAGTTCAGCGACAATGATGGACAAATCCGTCACGGCATGCAGTGCAATATCAGCTAACCTGCATGTCTACAGGGTTCAACTTGGCGGTAGATATTCCGATGTCATAGCGTGTGAGGTTTTGTATTTGACAGAGCGTTAATACCAAAGGTTTAGAACCAAGTTAAGGTCTATTAAATTATCTGATAATAAAGTCACACTCGTTCGTAACAAAAAAAACGAGAAAAAACATAATTTACATACTTATACTTAAAATAATTTGTATTGACCGATTTCTTTCAAAGTAGTTCCTTCAAGAAGCCACTTTACAATCCAAGCAAGAAGGCTCTAATTCTAATGGCAGTTTTTTGAAGAAAATATTTTTCTATGATTTCAAATATAATACATTTTTAAGATTAGGATGATTGTCCCTATATTACGAAAAATTACAGGCAACCGCTCCGTGGATACGAGTGTAACATTGCTAGAGCTCGAGCTGACGGTTCACCCGTCACCTGCCAGTTGCCAGTAAGCCTTCAGCAGCAGAAAGCGAAATCAAACTGGCACACCCAATGAAAACATTAGTGTCGTTGTCGGTATCGAAGACGCACACTATAATAAAATATGTTAAACAGACTTTAATGACATGGGGTTAGACATTTAACTTAACTACTTGGTATATAGTTTGTAATTAGATTTATAATATATTTCACTATTTAATTATTTGCTCTTATGATCGCATTCAGTTTTTCACCGCCTACGAAAAAAGAGGGATGTTATAAGTTTGACCGCTATGTGTGTGTCTGTCTGTCTGTAGCACCGTAGCTCTTAAATGGGTGAATCAATTTGACTGCGGTTTTTTAATTAAAACAAGTTTCTAGCGATGGTTCTTAGACATATTTTATAAAAATCAGGCAAAAGTTATTGAGATATTGAAATTTGAAATGTCGGAGATTTTTCATATTTCTGTAATTTTAGTACCAATTACATTTTATACTTATTAAAAATACCTTTTACAATCATATACCATCGTAATCCTAGTTAATACAGGGAGCTAGTTTAGAAGAGCCCGCAGACAGTGTCGCTCACTCAGCCCCTAGACTAATTTCATTAATCCTATCATTGATTGGATTTGCTGAGCAAGGAAGTACTATCTATGTTAGCTTTGGATTAAACTTTGCTTCCGTTTCAAGAGTGCAATGAAAATGATGAAAATAGCGAAACATTGTTCACTTTTTTGAATATTTCGGTATGCAGTTTAATGATTTTGATACTCTACTGATGTCATATACGTATAGGTTAATGAATATCACAAAGCAAATGTTGCCCCGCCTTAGTAATAAAGAACAGAAAATAATGCAGGACGTGGATGGACCTTCAAAATGCAAGCAAAGTGTATTTCATATTATGGATTTGACAGCTACAGTAGGCATTGTGCTGATATGACTTTCAAAAGGTAAGATGTTCCACGCATACTCGTATATTACGGATAGCCTTCACTTCTCGGACTTAAAATGAATATGACACAGGCATGAAACAGCAGACATGACAGGTACACATCATATTTTGTAAGTCAAATCCGTATCCAGGTATGCTAAAATCTATTTTCGCAGGAAAAACTTACCAAAGCACACTAACAGTACTGCATAGCAACTTCTGATTCCCCAGCACCGCAGACATCAGCATTAATTCAATTCATCTCTGTAGAACCTACGAGGATTCCACAGAGTTTGCCGTGATCCGACGGCTTACGTCTTTTGCTAACGAATTAGTCCCCGCTTAGTTCTAAATCAACGAGTTTAGCCAAATGCGGGCTCCACGGTACAATTCAAAGCAATTCCAATGGGAGAAGTAACTACCATAATATATTGCACGAGTAGTTGTGTTAATTGAAGTGCAATTTCATTTATTACCAACAGCTTACTGAGATTGGATGTATTGCATTATAGCACGTAGAACCGATGGCCGTTGGGGCGGAAAGGTTCTCGAGTGGCGACCACGTACCGAAAGGCGTAGCGTGGGCAGACCCCCCACACGGTGGACTGATGACCTGGTAAGGGTCGCGGGTGTCCGCTGGATGCGGGTGGCGCAAGACCGGTCATTGTGGAAGTCTTTGGTGGAGGCCTATGTCCAGCAGTGGACGTCATTCGGCTGACATGATGATGATGATGACTTAGATAATAATGTAGTTATATTTATTTACCTGCTTATAACTAACATGGAAAAATCTACATGAGAACTGAATGGCTACTCAATCCTCAGAAAGTTCTAGATACTATTCTTTTATACCTTCCGTCAGATTCGTTTCTTTTTTAGACCTATGTCTAAATAAGATTTATGCCCCATTTTGTCGGCAAAATTTTGCTGGAGATTTTCTGTCCCACACTTAATTTGTTCGGATAAATTATGCTAAGATAGAGACAAATAATCCACCACTCCATTAAATCTGTAAAAAGTGAATGCTTTTAAGAAATTAGCTAACTAATCTTTGTCTCGAGTTAAAAGGGGATTATGTCGAAGAAAAATGGTCGGCCTCTTTATACTGCTCTATCTTGTTAGGCTGGCTACATTATCCAAAAAGCGCTAGGGATTTTTTATAAAAAAGTATTAAACCTTTTTTTGTATAGGTAAAAAACTTAAGTGAAGGACCTGTTGTATGTAGTTGTAGCGTGTTCGGATAGACATTACATGTTTAAAATGTGTAACACAAACAAAACAAATCTCTATTCGAATACGTCACAACTACATACAACAGGTCCTTTACTTAAGTTTTTTTACCTATAAAACATAAATTAATTCAGAAGGTGAATAAACTTATCATGACTTTTTAAGAACTTGGACAAAAATTGTATCAATAATTAATGTCAGCGATCGGTATGTGGAATAGCACCAACAGAAACATGTAGAACGCATTTCATTAAGCTTAACATATTAACGCCCATGCCTTTACATATATGAGATTCCTGTAGGCAGAAAGATACAATTTATACAGGGCCAGTCAAAACTGCTCTTCTTTGTAAAAGCATTTTTGTAATGGAAACAAAAATGTACAATAAGTTCCCAAAAAATATAATTAACCGAGATGACTTATCAGAATTTAAAAAGAGAGTGTACCTACTGTAACTTCCTGATAGATGAATATAAATAAAATAAATAAATAAATATTCGGGGACAATCTTACACAAATCGACCTAGTCCCAAACTAGGCAAAGCTTGTACTATGGGTACTAGACGACGATATACATACTTATATAGATAAATACATACTTAAATACATGGAAAACATCCAAGACCCAAGAACAAATATCCGTGATAAATGCACAAATAAATGCCCTGGCCGGGATTCGAACCCGGGACCTCTAGCTTCGGAGGCAGAGTCACTACCAACTAGGCTAAACAGGTCGTCAAAGTCAATATTTAAGGTAAATAAATAAGGTGAATTATAGGTAAATATTTTAAGCGAGTTTATTATTATTATATTATCTCAAATAGTGTAACTCTCAACTATTTATAAAAATAGGCATTAAATAGCATAGCGGTGAATGGCATGGGAAACCAATGACCCATTTGGATCCATCTCCAACCCAAACCCCGGTAACTAAATCACTTGATAACTTGTAATCCAATTACAAACCATTAGCGACACGTTTCCGCGCGTTTAACTCACGTATGAAGTTTCGGTAATTTATCGAATTATTCCAGCTGATCCCTTTAAACTGAGCTATAATTGAATCCCGACTAAAACCTGCCACGTGTTCATGTTCGGTCAACAATAACCCGACTAATTTGGGATGAGCAAAGCCATTAGCTAGCTGCAAAGTAGGAGTTTGCGACACAGAGTCTTAACAGACGTCAAGCGGACACCGTCCAAAGTTTTAGACGGTTATATAAAATCTAAATGTCAGATAACATTTTAATAATTAAGTTTAAGAAAAAACTTACCGACATAACATAACTTTATAAAACCGAACGTTATTGTGACTATTTTACTACTCTCCCAAAAACCTAAGTACTATTTACCTAAGCACTAATTACTTGATAAAATATTTTCTTAGTTTATTCATTAACCCCCTTTCTCTAATAGTCCCCGGGCCAGGAAGAATATCTTCAGTCATTTCCTCTTGGGCGATAACTTGTCAGATGCTTAAGATAGTTGTATTATGGAGTCCCGTGGATGTCAGCTAGCGCTCCATTTGGTGGGTTGAGCAGCAGCGGTAGCTTCTTAAGTGCGTAAAAAAATCCTAGTCCTTTCCTCTCTATTGAAACTTTTATAAAATAAAATCTAACCCGATATCAAAAAATCGTCCGCTTACTAAAGATTGATGGATTATCCGTAACTGGTTACTTGAATACATAAAAAAAAATCAGTCCTTTCCTCTCAAATGAAACTTTGTCCGCTCTATAATCACCTGACGATTTTTTTTAATATATTGGGTTACCTATTGTTTCATAAAAGTGGCACTTGAGCGGGCACTGCTTTTCAACCCACCAACGGAATCGCAACCGACGTTCACGAGGCTTCATATTTTAACTTTCTGAAGTATTGTACTCGTACAAGTTATCGTGCGAAAGGAACTTGGTCATGGAAATCTGTTGCTGGCCCGCGGTCTATAAATAACACCTACCATAGTATCAATAACATTTTCCGAGTACCTATTGAGTTGTAAGCTTTAAATTTTTACCACAACGCAGCTATTGAAAAGGACTATCCTGGTATTATTACTTTTACTAGGTAACTTTATTTTATAATAAAGAAAAAAATCATCGCTTCGAGTAAGGTTCAAACTTGTGATATCAGCATCACTCTTTAATATTCGAACTGGGTGGTATCTCGATATTTTTAAATAATCACTACATAGTATAAAACAAAGTCACTTTCCGCTGTCTGTCTGTCCTTATGTATGCTTAAATATTTAAAACTACTCATCGGAAAATTACGCGATTATTAATTAGATAGAGTGATTCAAGAGGAAGGTTTATATGTATAATACATGCATAATATAGGAGAGAAACACTGATAATTTTAGGGGTTTCTAATGTAGTGTCGTATATATACGTAAACACATTTTTTGCGCTTACATTGCAAAAGCTGGCTGAACCTACGAGAAGGATGAATATAATGTACTACAAGTATTCTGTACACCTTAAACAGGTCTACAAAAAAGTCCGCGATGATATACGTCTATCGCTTAGGGATAACCCACAATAACCATTTTTTATCCTTTACTTTTTACGAGAAATAATGGCTTATTTACAACGCGATTTTAAGCATACAGCATTAATCCGTATCCAATTAAGTACCTTTAATACATTGTGCATTTAATATAGATCAGTATGGCCCTTAACAGCATGTAACTTAAATGAATATTTTCGAAGATATTACAGATTTCAAATGCAGGGACATAGCGGTTGCGGCGGTACCGGCCGGGTTGTATATAAATACATTCTGTAATATATTTTACAGTACATATGGTGCTATATTACCGCACTCGTGCGGTAATCAGCAGATTACGTGCATATGTCGCAACTTTAAAGAGCCATATGTACTGTAAAACGTTGTACGATACACGTGCGAACAGGTAATTCGCAACTCGTGTCGATTTCAAACACTCCCTTTGGTCGTGTTTCAATTTATCACCACTTGGTGCGAATTTCCTGTTCTCTGCACTTGTATCGTAATGTACTATAATATCAGCATTGCACCCGTGCGAAGTCGGGGCGGCTCGCTAGTTAGTTATAATCCTGAAATTTTACAGAGTTAGCATCAAACTTCGTTATCCAAATAATATTCGCTTACGTGTATATAACTGTGTGCGGTGGAGATACTGCGATCGCCAACCCGCATGCCAAGCGTGGCGATTATGGCATTTACCCCCCATGAAATTGGGGGAGGCCTATGTCCAGCAGTGGACGTCCTAGGGCTGATATGGTGGTAGTGGTGGTGGTGTATATAACTAACTTGCAGTACGAAGATTGCCGGAAATTACAAAGCCACATATTATAAATGCTTACCAATATGCTCGGAAATGTGGAGAGGGCCACGTGCGCTCGCATAATAATTCATAAGGTAGTTATCATAGCGTAAAAGCACTTTAGCTGGATTGCCAATCCCGTCCAACACCGTGATGTATTTGCATGATGACGTCATAACCATTTTCGAATCTATGTAATTGCTACCCAACTCAACAATGTTAGGATAGAGCATATTAAAATAGACTTGGTATAGTTTCCATTATTGAAATTGGATTGGTTATGAGACTTGTATTATTCATATCAATTATCGATGAATCATGATAAAGTACATTACTGCAGAGGCCGAGAAGTAAGGGATAGCAGGACGAGTTTGGGATAAATAAAACGAGTCCTGCAATCCCTGTTCCGGCCGAGGATTGTATAGTACTTTTCTCAAACATGTTAGAAAAAAAAACAATAAAAAACTACAATGTAAAAAAAACTAAAAAAATACAAAACGTCCAAAATTAGCAAAGCATCAAGACAAATAACGAAAATTAAATAAAAACTCGAAAAATGCTACAAAATACAAGCACCATTAAAAAAACACGAAAGAACTAAAAAATACCAAGAAACACGTAAAAACTAAAAAAAATACCAAAAAACATGGAAAAACAAAAAAAAAGTCGAAAAGTACAAAAGAATTTAGAAAAAGTCCAAAAATATCAAAACACACAAAAAACGCTACAAAAGAACACGAAAAAACTAAAAAAATACATAAAATTCGAAAACTCCGAGAAAAAAACAAAATATAAATATACAAGAACGATTAAAAAACCGCAAATACCTAAAAAACTACCAATTTACATAACAAATTAAAAATATATATACAAAATCGTGGCGGTTGGCTCTATGTAATATTTCCTTTATCAGTTAATTTAGTAAGGAAATTTAAAAAGTTAGAGCAGCGGACAGTAATGTTAGTTTCATACATTCTCCATAGATTACTTCTTGGCCGCCGGCCAAGAAGTAATGTAGGGAGCCATAAACAGGTAACTTCATGTCCTCTTTTCGTGACATTAATGCATACATTTAGGCGCATGTTTGAGAAAAAAAGATTTAATGGCAAGAATAAAATTAGCATGAAGTAATAGTTGGTAGCGCCTCTGCCTGATAAGCCTAGAGAGGTCCTAGTTTTAAATCCCGATGCGATACAATATGTGCGTCATGAGGATGAATACGGACTTGGGATATATGAATAATAAACATTTATATAAGAAAAAAAGGTAGGTTTTTCAATTTCCTTAACTGTACAATTTATTATACGGATGCATGCATCATGTAGGTTTTAAACTTCAACGGTGCAAAATACGAAGCATGAACTTAGAATGTCCAACTGTTCAAGTAACATTCCAACGTTCATTTTGCCTTGACTTAATAAAGGCGAATCGTATCGTCGGCCGCCTGAATCTTTGTTACAGATTAACGCAGAGTCTACGCGCCAAAGCGAGCCTCAAATCTGCTCATTTGTATTCTATGTTTCGAGTATCCCGGGGGTATTGAAGTTTCACAAGTTTCTAGAGGGCCAATTAATGAGCCGATTAAACTAAATTAGGTTTGAAGCGCGAACGGCCTGTTTGGACGGCTGAGCCGTATTAGTCGTGCTCTGTTGACATATTGTTGGGTTGAGGGTTCTACTTGATGCCGTAGTTTTGGACGGGAAAGAATGGCTGCGGTCGGCTTAAGAGTTTCTCATGTGAGTTGCTAAGCCGTACAAACCGCGTAATGGAATCAGAGTGGATATCTAAATGTATAAGATGATATAATATATGAATGTACTAAGGGCGCTCACATACTATAAAATACATTATACAGAATGTACGATATTCCCACAGCTGGTACTCAACGTCATTATGCTGGCTTTTCCATAATCATACTCAACATCAATACCTATATAGTTTTTAACTTTGCCCATGTCCTTCATTTTAAAATAATTATTCAATTTACTTTTAATAGCCTCAACCATTTGTTCATCTTTGCAGGCAATCAATAAGTCATCGACGTATACTAAGATATAAATAGTTCCGTTATTATCCTGTTTTACATAGAGACAATAGTCATATTTACTCCGCCTAAAACCAATAGTTGTTACAAAATCATTAAACATTCGTACCATGCACGCGGACTTTCCTTTAAACCGTATAATGATTTGTATAGTTTATACACTTTGTCTGTACCATCTTCATAGCCAAGTGACTGTTTAACGTACACTTCAGATAACACTTTGCCGTTCAAAAATGCAGTCTCTACGTCCATTTGATGCACATTTAGATTAAATTGACAACAATACGATAGAAGTAATTTCAATGTTTGCATCCTAGCTACAGGTGAATACGTATCATCTACATTGTCTGTCTGTTGGAAACCTCTAACCACTAACCTGGCTTTATATAATTCAGCAGATTTCTTCTTGTACACCCATTTTACATCTAGTACCTTTTTCTCCTTTGGCGCAGTTACCAGGGTCCATGTATCATTTTTGACCAAACTATTCATCTCACGGTCCATAGCCTCTTTCCATTGTTCTGCTTCGTCACATGTAGTCGCCTCCTGAAAGTATCTGGAATCATCGCATCACAATAGTTAACAGTAATACAGTAGTAGCCAAACTCTTCATCGAATCGGACTGGTGCTTTGATTTGTCTCTTAGACTTTCTCTGTTCATCATTTATTTGCTCTATATCATCATTATTTTCGTCCGGTTGAATTTCATCTAGAGAATCTTCCCATTTTTCTTCCTCTTTTCTATTTTCAATTTCATTATCATCAAAACCAATAAGCTTTACATCCTCCTCAATTACGTCAACGTGTCTTGCCACGACTACTCTGTTATTAATCAGTACTCTGTATCCAACATCTGCATATCCAAGTAAAATACCCATTTCGGCTTTTTTGTCCCATTTCGATACTCGTCTCTCTTCTGGTACTCTTACATAATCTTTACTGCCATACATTTTCAAATATTTTGCAGTTGGTTTCTTATCAAAGAATATTTCATACGGTGACTTTCTCTCCGGTGTATTCGTCATGATGCGATTCTTCAAATAAGCTGCTGTCTTGATAGCTTCCGGCCAATAACGTCTGTTGACCTTTGCTTCAGCCATAAGGCATCGTGCCATATCCATTATTGATCTATTGTATCGTTCAGCTGTACCATTAAGCTCATGAACGTATGCTGGGCATGGTTTAATCATTATTCCTTTCTCTCTCGCGAAGTTAAAAATTCTATTGTTTATATATTCTTTTCCATTGTCACATCTTAATTCTTTTATCTTTTTTCCTGTCATATTTTGCATTCCATTCACGTATTCTACAAAGCATTCATAAACTTATTCTTTAGATTTGATACAAAATACTTTCTCCAACTTACTGTAATCATCTATAAATGTCAGAAAATATTTTTCTCCTTGATATCCTGTAGTTCTGTGTGGTCCATTAACATCCGTATGTATAATACCTAATATATCATTCGCCCTGGTTCTGTTGTTATTAAACGGTAAATTGTGCATTTTATTTTCAACGCAGATGGCACACTTCATATAATCCGTTTCTAATTGCTTAGGCATTCCTTCTAATACTTGGTTTTTGCACATCATATTAAGACAATTGAAGTTTATATGTCCAAATGTTCTGTGAAGCTTTTCTTTCATTGTCATTTCACTATTTGCTGTATTTACGTCTATTTCTTTACAGACAAAACTTGTTATCTTGTATAATCTCTCATCTTTTTTCGCTATAGCTATCAATTCTCTATTCATATTATATATCTTCGTTGTATATCCTGTCGAAATTATTGTATGACTGTCCGTAATCTTTGAGTAAATTAATAAGTTAGCTTTCATCTCTTTCACATAAAATACGTTGTCTATGACCACCTTATTTTTATTTTCATACACAGGAAAGTATGTTGTAATACTCCCAACCTTCGTAGCTTTCAATATTCTTCCATCTCCAACCTTAACTTTTATAGGTTCCTTCAATGTCACGAATTTGTCAAAATATTCCTCCGTATTTATGATGTGATCGGTGCATCCACTATCTGCCAATTAATTTGTCCCGCCTTACGGGAATCTTCTCTAGCAGTCGTTGAGTTATTTACAATTAATGTGTGAAAGCTCTGTCTGTAATATTCTAAGTTATAATAACTTCCTCTGCCTCTATTTTGTCTGTAATTATAGTGACCTCGTCCACGGCCACGACTCCGACCATAATGTCCGTGTCCACGACCACGGTTTCCGTGCCAGCAATCTCTTTTCACGTGTCCAAATTTTCCGCAAGTAAAACATTTAAGTTTATTCTCTGCCTCTACTTTAAATGCATTGGATCTGTCAGGTATTTCTTCTTCTAGTTTTTGTTTATTTTTCATCCGTATTTTACTTTTCAAATATTCGACGGTTCTCTCTTTTCCGGCAAAACATCTATTCAATCGCCTATATAATTGTAACTTCCCGGCAACGCTTTTAACATATAGTTAAATTTTTCGCTTTCCGAAATTATCGCGCCGGCTTTTTTTAAATCATCGTTCGAAATCGTCAAAGACAATATTAATGTCGGAATATTTCGCTAGTTTTATATTTTCTAGATTGCTTCTACATAAAATTTGCAATGCCGTTGATTGTTTCAGATACATTTCGTCGAATTTTAACATAATTTTGTATGCTGACTCTAATTCGCAAATATATTCCAACTGTTGGTTTGTGATCGCGCTGTATATATAATTTGTAGCCTGAACATCCATCTCTCCCCACTTCACCGTATCATCTTTATCACTTTTGCATCGTATTGCTACATCCTTGCACTTTTTAAATTGCAAAAATTTTAATAGTCGAATTTTCCAGTTCGCGTAGTCCGACCCGTCAAAAATCGGAATCATAATATTGTTACTCATTTTTACGACTTACTTGTATTTCAATGCTTAATTCCTTTATTCCAGCGATGCTACCATATTGAATAATGACGAGAGGTTCTTCCGTAGATCGGTATTTATTATTTAAATCATAATTCTCACACAATAGTATAAATATTAGACATAGCAGCTTTACCGACAGGCGATGACAGAATCAAAACTCATAAAGAAAAGTGTTAGCAGCCAATATAAATCTACCTTAGGTATACAACCTCAACAATAAATCGACCTACAAGATTGTGTCTTTAGTCATACAAAATTAGAGGTATAAAAAAACTAGACAAAAAAAGTGTTCCTGTACGGAACACAGAACTTACTTCCGTATAATATTTTTTCAACACATTTGGCGCTTAATTACTTTAGCTCATTATGTAGGATATTACAAACATGGGTTTTATTTTATTACACTTGTACCAGAATGAATTGACATCCCAATTAAGATACGTTTGTACCTCGCAGCAAGTTATATGTATGAACACGGAGCATTCTTAAAATAACCGTTTTCTACATTTTTTAATATTTTTTTAGTATTACTAGTATTATTTTTTACAATTTGATCTTAAAGATACTATAGTTACGTGCTTAATATAAGTTAGAGATTCCTGGACCTTTTTAAGGCACGAGTGAATAGGCGTCTTCTGGGTGAGCTCGCTTCATCATCGGCCTCATCTTTGCCCCCTGGCTAGATACTGGCCAAGAGCAATCCCATTCTTAATAATAATAAAAAAAGTTAGAGATTAAGAGCGTGCGAGATGTATGGATGATTATGTATATTGTACTAGGTATTTAGCTTCTAGTTTATATGGAAATACAGTTAATGAATAAATGGTCAGGCGTCTGTGGTCGGTTGACTTTGTTTGTAGTAGTTCTGTCACTCACTGAGTATGGACAATTGGACATCCATAAGCTCCTAGGGTATATACACCGGCACACTTCCTAAACATAAAGCTTTAATTTTGAAAGATTATCTTTAATTAATAATTAAGTCACATTTTATTAATATTATTAATATGAATTAGTATAAGATAATATGTATGTATTTAATAATAAAGCGGATGTTTTTTTTAAGTCTCTCTTTGCATATGCGTATGTTTGGTGCAAAGAAATGATAAAAGTTATCTTACACCATTACTAATTGAAAAATATTTGTAAAGAATGTCGACGAGTGCTCGATTATCATCAAAAAGTTTGAACTCGCGGAAAAAACAAATGTGATAATAAGAAGTATGTGCTTCACTGGAAATACTTTTGGATAAGGTACTATTCATATCAGTTAGTAATAAAAATAACCTGTCCTTAACCATTAATTACACGACAATATTTATGGTATATAACATTTTTATCTTATAAAATTTACTTATTCCTCGCTGTTGATACGTCGTATGACACTCACACTCGGGGTAATATTATTATTATTATTTATGACATAGGTGGCAAACGAGCAGACGAATAGCCTGATGGTAAGCGATTAGCGCCGCCCATGGACACTCGCAACACAAGAGGGGTTGTAAGTGCGTTGCCGGCCTTTAAGAAGGGAGTACGCTCTTTTCTTGAAGGTTTGAAGGTCGAATCGGTCCGGAAATACCGCAGGCGACAGTTCATTCCAGTTTAGCTGTGCGAGGCAAGAAATTTCTGGAGAAACGAACAGTTGAGGACTGCCAACCATCTAAGTGGTGAGGATGGAAATTTTGTCGCGTTGGGCGATAGCGGAAGGAAGCGGCAGGGATTAATCCGAACAATTCCTCGGAGCACTTCTCGTAATACATGCGGTAGAAAATGCAGAGCGAGGTTACTTTTCCTGTAATTGTGTACAATAAAGTGCTTACATACATACATACATACATATCTACGCAGCGCCAAGGAGTCAAGCCGTTCCGAAACCCGCTGGCAGCCGACAATTCGAGTCGCGCTCCGTTGGATGCGGTCCAGAGGGAGAAGCTGGTACTGTGGTGACCCTGCCCAAAGATGAGAACAGTATTCCATATGTGGGCGGACCTGTGCCTTATAAAGCTGTAGGCGATGGGCCGGCGTGAAATACTGTCTCGATCTCTTTAGCACACCGAGCTTTTTCCAGGCTAATTTGGCCTTACCCTCTAAATGACCGCGGAACTGGACTTCACTCGAGATGTCAACGCCAAGGATCTCGATATTGGCTGTGGCAGTTAGGGGAGTGCTCTCAAAACGAGGTGATGCGACAAACGCAAGCTTTTTCGCAGTAAACGCGCAAACCTGCGACTTTGTAGGGTTAAAGCGGACCAGATTAAGTGGACCCCATTCTGAGACTTCATCCAGGGAAGTCTCAATCTGAGACACAAGTTTGTTTCGGCTCTCAGTGACGTTTTCCCGAGAAATATTGGCGCGACCGGTGTAAGAGGCATCAACCGTACTATCATCCGCATAACACAGGAAGATGGCGCTGCACGCCAATGTATAGTCTCGTCCGTATTTAAGTAACAGATAAATAAGTTAGCAAGTGATTTCTAGTGTTAAAGTGGTAAAAATGCATACACTAGATGACAGACATCAAGTGAACATGTGGACAACACTTTATCTTTCGTGAAAGTTGAGAAAATGCACTTTAAAAATAAGTGAACCGTTGCAGTACGTTATTTAAACTTTGAAGTGGCATATCATTAAAAAAAATTGACTATATTTTGGACTATACGTCGAAAACCAATGTGTGATTTTATTATTCTAACAAATAGACTGAGATTTCACCCAAACCATACACGGTAGCTATATAAATAGTGAATAAACTTTCAAGTGAAATATCGAAGTGAAATAACGTTTGGCAAAAAAAAAAAAAAAACAGGAAAGACTTGAGAAAATAACTTAGCTAAACATTATTGTGTATACTGCAGTCACAAATCAAACATTTATTTAATTCATAATTAAAGTAAATAAAGGACCTTTCGTTTATCTGAACCCGTAACGCCATCTAGCGATCACCTATCGGAACCTATCGGGAATTGTGCCCACGCGCATCTAAACTGCACTAGACAGAGTGAGATAAGTATATTGTTGACGGCTCCGCTTAGTGCTAATGAGATTATTGGTGTTAACTCCGCCCACCACTGATTCACTCTGCCGACGGCAAAGAGAACAATAGCAAATAGGCCTACTTTTTGCGCGGCGTCGATAATTCACTTGTATGCAATGAATTGCCAAGGGTGTTTTAGTGCAATAAGTAACGTCAATGAGCTATTGCGGTGTGTAGCTTGTAGACATACCTATAACTTCTCATGTGTAAATATCACATCAGCATATGTTAGGGAACATAAACACAAGTTAAAAACTTCATGGCTGTGTCCGACATGCTCGAACGTGACATCTCGCCGTAAAAACGACAATACTCCTGTTGGCAAAAGCTACCATCGTCCAGAACCAGAACTAGGGCCAAATGACACGATTATGTCAATTGATGATGTATGCCGTCCAAACAAGTATTCACCAAATATGGCGACAACAACAAAAAAGTCCATAGAAATAATAAACCATAATACCGTTATCAACAATGTAACGTTGAGAAAGAAAATAGATACCACAAATCAAAACCTAACTACCTCACCAGGTTCTACTTCTTCCTCATCAACTCTTACCTCATCATCAAAAGGTTTAGTAGAGCCTATAAACGTTGAACCACTTCAAGTCAGACCCGTAATGCGATCTAAGTCAAACGACAGCAACTCATTACTTTCACTGGATGACACGCATTCTAAAAGTCTAGATTTAAGTAATGACTTAGGCTTAATTTCAGACTTAAATAGCGAAATTGAAAGACTAAAGATTGAACTAGCGACCACTCAAGAGAAGTATCAAAATGTTATTTTAGAGAAAATAGAACTCTCTCATCACATTGAAAAACTCGAGATGGAAGTACGTACGTTAAAAAATATTTGCAAAACACCACAGCAGTCTAAAAAAGATCGTAGAAACTTATCCTCTACCTCTAGTAAAAATACTTCACCATCAGAAAACGCATCGAAGATTTTAACGATGGAACATCAGATTAAGAAACTACAAAACGAGTTTACTACCTCTAAAGACGAATTAGTCTGCCTCAAGGGAAGGATTGATATTCTAGAGCAAAGTTCATTATCTCGCTCCTTTATGCCACCTAAGCAATTTGAAACAAAAAGCACGCTTCACCTAACAAATAACGGAAGCAGAGAATGTTCACTTCAGACACCAACCGGAACTTAATCATAAGAATAAGTTTATAACTGTCCTGTCTCCAGATAACACAAAACAAGTACTTAAACCGAAAGATAAATCATTAAAAATATCAACAATTACAAGACACAAAATAGTGATATGTGGCGCTCAGCAATGCGTCGGACTCGCGTCAGCCTTAGCGCGTTCAAGACAAACACCTAATTACGTTTACTACGAGACAACTGCTGTTACAAAGCCGAATGCCAGTAGTGCCGAAATAATGAAGACTTGTTTGACCATGAAGCTGAAGCCACAAGATAAATTGGTATTATGTATTGGTGAAAATGATTATGACAAGAATTCTACCCTTGCAAATCTCCAAACAGTACTAGAGCAGTTTGTAAACAACACTGTATTAATCTTAAGTATAAAAAAAAAACTTATTTGTAATACTGATAAGTTAAATAGTGAAATTCGTGTCTTATGTGACCAATACAAAAGCTGCCATTTTATAAACTGTTTACAAAAAAATGTATTTGAAATGTGTAAATTAATAAATTATGCCATAGACTGTAATGACTACAATAATAAATATTTAAATTCCAATGAGCTTAAAAAGATGACGATATGTAACAAATCAAACCGGAAGAACACAAAAAAGCAAACAGACCATAGCCGAAATGTTAAAGGCACTGTCCCATATAAGGCAACTATCCCATACTATTTCGCGCTCATGAATGCAAAACTTGTAAAAAGCAAAACCGATGTTTCTATACCATGTTCTGCAGTAAAAAGTGAGTCAAAAAAAGGATCCATACTAGATTACTTTCCTATCATAAAAAGGAAAGGCGAGAATAACACGTTTTTTCGAGACCATTTCAAATAGTACCCAAGAAAACATTGTTAATAAATCGCACAAGGGAAATTCTACTTTAAACATATTTCACCAAAATGTACAAAGCCTGAAATCAAAAGTCAGCCAACTAGAAATGTTAACGGGATCAACGAGTATTGATGTCCTTTGTTTCTCTGAGACATTTTTAAAGGCTAATGAAGCATCTGTTTTGCAGATTAATAACTATAAATTGGCCGCTAATTTCAGTAGAACTCGCAAGTCTAGAGGCGGGGTGAGTATTTATACGAAAACTACATTAAATTCTGTAAACTTATATTGGATTTCTAATACGTCGGTTGAATCACACTTTGAGGTATGCGGAATTCTTATCAAAGAGTTAAATTATGTTGTGGTTTGCGTATATCGCACGCCAGATAGTGACGTTAATATCTTTATAAAACAGTTCTAATTTCTCTTGCAAAAACTGACACTTCGATCCCGAACTCTAAAAAAGAAACTAATTATCGCAGGCGATTTTAATGTTAACATCCTCGCCGAAACTAATGAAAAAACAGCATTTCTATCGCTGCTAGCAAATTTCAACATGAGGTTTACGATTAATGAGCCAACAAGAATAACTGGAAATAATAAAAAGGAAAGGCGAGAATAACACGTTTTTTCGAGACCATTTCAAATAGTACCCAAGAAAACATTGTTAATAAATCGCACAAGGGAAATTCTACTTCAAACATATTTCACCAAAATGTACAAAGCCTGAAATCAAAAGTCAGCCAACTAGAAATGTTAACGGGATCAACGAGTATTGATGTCCTTTGTTTCTCTGAGACATTTTTAAAGGCTAATGAAGCATCTGTTTTGCAGATTGATAACTATAAATTGGCCGCTAATTTCAGTAGAACTCGCAAGTCTACAGGCGGGGTGAGTATTTATACGAAAACTACATTAAATTCTGTAAACTTACATTGGATTTCTAATACGTCGGGTGAATCACACTTTGAGGTATGCTGAATTCTTATCAAAGAGTTAAATTATGTTGTGGTTTGCGTATATCGTACGCCAGATAGTGACGTTAATATCTTTATAAAACAGTTCTAATTTCTCTTGCAAAAACTGACACTTCGATCCCGAACTCTAAAAAAGAAACTAATTATCGCAGGCGATTTTAATATTAACATCCTCGCCGAAACTAATGAAAAAACAGCATTTCTATCGCTGCTAGCAAATTTCAACATGAGGTTTACGATTAATGAGCCAACAAGAATAACTGCAGTATCAAAAACATGCATTGATAATATTCTCACGAATTTACGTCACTATACTGCCACAGTCATGAATCTAGGTATATCGGATCACACAGGGCAGCTGATTGAAATACCTACAACTCTTAGTTTTAGTGAGAGATATTGGTACATATATAAAAGAAAGATTGTTTACTATTCGGATGTTTTCATGAAATACATATCTACAGTTAGTTTTGCCGATATTTATCAAGCATCAAATGCAAGTGAAGCTTATAGAATTTTCATTGACAATTTTCAAATGATTTTTCAGCTTTGTATTCCACAGGAAAGAATAAAAATCTCGTATAAAAGAAAACCAAATTGGAAATCCGATGGTATCATTAAATCATGTCAAGTTAAACGTAAAATGCACTTGTTGGCACAAAAAAGAAATTATGTAAGAAAGATTCCAATAAGTACATTAACTATTGCAAGCTTTTGAAAAAAGTAATACGAACATCAAAAATATTATCAAACGACAAATATATCAATAAAAGCAAGAATAAGATCAATAAAGAAAAAATTAATTAAACAATGCACTAGTTCTTGTAATTCTATTCCAAACTCGATTGATCATATAGAAGAAGATGGAAATACCTACAATAATCCTTCAGAAGTTGTAATGAAATTTAACAATTACTTTATAAATCTTGTAAGAAACGGCACCTTGCAATGTAACAATTACAAACCTTTGTCTAAACGAGTATGCAACAGCATATTTTTAAGTCCTGTTTTTAATTATGAAATCATAAAAATTGTAAAGAACCTTAAAAATAAAAAAAGTACAGGGTATGACAACATATCGATAAATGTTATTTAATTATGTATTGACCACATTGTTGAACCGCTTGTGTTTATAATCAATCTTGCATTAGAATCGGGTTGTTTTCCAGATGACCTAAAAAAGCCATTATAAAACCTTTGTACAAACAGGGCCCCAAAAATAATATGCGTAATTATAGGCCTATTGCTTTATTGCCACTGTTTAGTAAAATCTTGGAAAAAGCAATATACGAAAGATTAACATGTTTTCTGCTAAAAAATGATATTTTAAGTCATTCGCAGTTTGGTTTCCAAAAAGGCAAATCCACTACTTTGGCCATATTTTCGATATTTAAACATATTTGGGAAAATATTAATACTGGAAAAAAAAGTGTTGCTCTAATGCTTGACATGTCTAAAGCATTCGATTCTGTTAAACATGATGTAATGTTGAAACAATTAGAGCATGTCGGGATTAGGGGAAATGCGCTAAATCTGTTTAATACCTATTTGTGTGGAAGAAACCAAGCTGTTCAAATGGATATTTATAATAAAATCAATAAAACTGTGGAACAAGTATTATCTGATTATAGGGAGGTAGTTTTTGGTGTACCTCAAGGAAGCGTGCTTGGTCCACTTTTATTCTTAATTTACTTGAACGATTTTCCTTGTATAGCAAATAAGAAATGTGTGCTATTTGCCGACGATGCCACAGTATTTTTTTCATGTGATCGGCCATTAGAATTTTTACAAAAGGATATTGAAGTAGTTTTATGCAGAATTATAAACTGGCTCTCAACGCTAAATCTCAAACTGAACCTGGAAAAAACTAAGCTTATACAATTTAGAAATTATAATACCTCTCCAAGTCCTTTAAGCATTTCGGAAGCAGGTAACACTATAGAGGAAGTAAGCAGTATAAAATTTTTAGGCGTGTATGTAGACTCGCATTTTAATTGGAAAACTCACGTAGAACAGATAAATAAGAAAATATCTAGAAACTGCTACGCCTTATCTATATTATCAGAAACTTGTTCTGAAAGCATAGTCATTAATTCCTATTATGGTAACGTCTATTCATTACTAACATACGGTATTATCTTTTGGGGTAATTCAGTGGACGTAAATATAACATTTATACTTCAGAAAAAGTGTTTGAGGACTATGTATCGTATGAATTACAGGGCTTCCCTTCGCAAAGTTTTCCGTGAAAAGCGGTTTTTGACGCTGGCGGGAATTTATATTCTCGAAGTATGTTTGTTTGTCAAAAATCAACCAAACTATTTTACGACATGGGTATCTACGAAGATTAATGTAAGAGCGCAGTACAAACACAACATTCGATTACCAAAAGCTAGTACCTCCATATACGCTAAAAGTACATTTGTGATGGCAATTAAAGTATACAATCACCTCCCGACTGGCATTAAATGTTTAGCAGGTAATATATTTAAAAATAAGTTAAAAAATTGGCTTATCGATAAGGCATTTTATAGCCTAAACGAGTTCTTCGAATGTGAGAATTATTAATTTAGAAAGTAGTGTAATTATACGGATTATATCGCTCTAGTTTTTAAGCTAAGTATGAGTATATTGCACGCCCGATAAGGTATCTGTTGAAACTATTAGTCTTAAAATTGTAACCACCCTTATTTTGTACACAGTTATGCAATAAATCTTTCTTATTCTTATTCTTAAAATTACACTTGTGTAAAAGTAATATTATGTTTTAAATGTTTTAAACGGTGAATGCCGCTGATTTGCAGCATGTAATTGATATGCAGAAGGAATAGCGTGGGTGATAGCACACAGCCTTGAGGGACACCAGCATTCACAGACATGGCGTTAGAGCATACACCGTCAACTACGACCTTTATGCTTCTGTCTGCGAGAAAGCTGCTGACCCATTCACATAATTTCTCGGGAAGCCCATAGGATGGAAGCTTCGAGAGAAGTGCTTTGTGCCAAACGCGATCAAAGGCCTTCGCTACATCCAAACTAACAGCCAATGCTTCCCCCTTTGTCTCGATCGCCTGTGCCCAACGATGTGTCAGGTAAACCAGTAGATCACCAGCCGAGCGGCCCCTACGGAAAACGTATTCTCGGTCACTAAGTAACTGGTGGTCATCCAGGTACCGAAGGAGCTGGCAGTTGATAATGGACTCCATTATCTTCGAGAAAAGGGAGGTTATAGCTATTGGCCTGTAGTTGGACGGATTTGAGCGATCGCCTTTTTTAGGGATGGGGTGCACCAAAGCTGACTTCCATGAGGTCGGGACTATGCCAGAAGAGTAAGAGAGCCGAAAAAGACGCGTTAAAACTGGTGCCAACTCAGGAGCACACATCTTCAGCACAATGGCAGAGATTCCATCGGGCCCACTAGACTTATGAGCGTCGAGGGAAAGAAGAGCTTTACGCACTGAGTTCTGGTGGAAGCGAACATCCGGCATACAGCTCCCGCACCGCGGAATGGTAGGCGGTGCGTGGCCCTCGTCATCCAAAGTTGAGTTGGACGCAAAGAGTTTACCCAGAAGATCAGCTTTGTCTTTTGCGTCGTGGGCTAATGAATCATTTCCCATGTGCAGAGGTGTAAAAGACGGCGTGCAGAAATTCCCCTGGATAGCTTTGGCTAGAGACCAGAACGCACGAGTTCCCGAAGGGAGGCGTTCTAGTTTCTCGCCAATCCCATCAATGTGCAACGACTTTGCTTTGGCAATAACTCTTTATGTTCTTCATTATTATGTTGTCGGCTACATTTTCGTCACAACCTGCCTCACTTGTATCATAATGTACTATTATGATTACTCGGCATAGATCAGAAAGTAGTTGATAAGCTTGTGGAGTCACCGATGCTACTTATCAAGAATTATGCAATATTTATCACGAATTTCATTGAATGTCTTCTACTACGTGCATGAAAAATTATTAAGACCAACAAATATAAACCTATTTGTTAGTCAAATGAGAACAAACAGTAATGGCCCATATAATGTGAACATACCACTGGCTTGAGATTAGCATGCCATTCATTTATTTTAACGCACTTTATGTTCACATTTATAGAGGCTTTGTCTAAATCTTGCCATAAAAGCATTTTGCTCGCGCGCTGAATCCATCCTATTTATTGTTTAACCAAAACACTTTGTTGGGCTACTTACATGAATTTGTGGATAGGAAACGATTTCTATAAATTCATTTGTTAATAGAAATTTCGAATGGAATGTTATTGCTTTTACCAAGTAGGTTAATACCTAAAAGAAAAGAAATGAAAAGAAAAGATTGAGGAAGAAATTCGAAGGTATATATTACCTATGGCCGAAAAGTAACGGCCGGGTACAACATAAAGTTACATTTATTTTCTAGTTTCTATTTTGGCTAGCGTACAAGATATTGTTACGTGAAGGAATGTGCCAAGTTAAAAGTTACGCTTGGAGCCCAGCCATAAAAACGAAATAGTACACAGGTTAGGGAAACTACTATTGTGTCCGCAACTTCATTTGTAAATCTGGTAAAATCAACGGTTATTGAATGTTTTAATTATTTTATTGTAATCGTATAGCGTATTAGCATTAGTATGTGAATCATTAGAATTCACGCGTATTATCATTCAAGCGTATTAACGCTTAACAAATTTTGAAATTAATAAAGGGTTGGTAACGTCTGTGCCCCGCATATGGCGTCGCAGGTGTCCATGACCTACGGTGTCTGACCATCAAGCAGGCCGTATGCTTGTTTGCTATCATCGTAGTATTAAAAAAAATGAAATATGTATGCACTCTAATTAAATTAAATTCAACCATTGCGTCGATTCATTATAAGTTATATAGTCTACGTCTACGTAGAATACCCGAAAAAAAACAAATACTTAAAAAATAATAATGAATAAGCTATATAAGTATCACTTAATGGTTACTATCATCTATCAAAATGTTACCGATGTTAGCCAAATGTGGTTCACTATAATTTGAAGTTTGTTTTAGAAATAGGTCAATTTCCGTGTCGCTTTTTCGTGGCTTAAACCAAGTTTGAAATGTGTGTCAGCATCAGCACATAATGTATTAGCAGCTTTTAGCAGAGCACCAGCCTACAGCCAGACTTAATACGTATTTTATCTAAATACTACAAATGGGTCGTCATGCCAGCCTAATAGTTAGTTTTATTTTATCTATAATACAGAGTTATAATTTTAATGTTCTGGTATTGTTTTATTACGCCCAAAGGTAAAAAAAATATTCCACGGGTTATTTATGATTAGGTAGACTGGAAACATAAGAGATCTTAAAAATTAAAAAAAAAAAGTTTCCTTACCTGCAAATTTACGTAAGGAGCATCAGCCATCACAGTGGGTACAATAAAGCCGCCTTCGCCTGTCGACATGTCGATGTCTTGACTGTAGATGTCAGTCTTGTCATCATACAACTTTACTCGAACACGAACTTTTTTCTCCGTGCTCATTGCTTCTACCTGCAAACAATGAGGTTTTAAAATTTCTTAACAAATTTTGCTATTTTCTCTTGCCTTCGGCAACGGTCACCCATTGTACCGTCGCTAACACAGTTAACTGAGCATTTGTGCACTCTATTCTAATTGTAATAAGGGTCACGAATGGTCAGTTAATTGTGTTGGCGTTTGTACAAGGCAATAAGGCGCAAGAGTGTAAACATCTTTGATGTTGACTGTACTGTTATATATACCCAAGCCATATTAATACTGACGGAAGTTGAAGAAAAACGGAAGAAAAGATGTTAACTAAATATGCTCATTACAAAATCGCGGGTGGGAACCAATGCCAACCTTTAGGTTTGAAAAATAATCAGAAGTTTCTGAACCAACCATTATATATTACCAAATCTTCTTGTCGGTCAAGGTGTGTAAAAATTTTCAAGAACAAGGAGTGTAAATTCTTGGCACTAACTGATATTATAGTGTGAAAATCTTTCAGGAAGTAGGTACTTTAAAAAGTTAGTCAAAGACTACAAATGAAGGTGATTCATATATTAAGTACCTAGTAAGATTGAACCGATACTGTAACTGTTGAAGTATTTGCATACGAGTAAGACCTACTATATTCAGCCTTTCAAGACTGAGCAAATCCCAATCTCGTGCAATTTAAGCCCCTGTGAAACTGTGTCGGCAAGTCAGACTATAATTAAGTCATTAGGTTAAGTCAACCCGCCTGGCTCCCACCCAAAACTGGCTGCGACAGATTCCGATATAAAATACAATACTAATGAAGTTATACTATCTTAAAACGTGAGGTTTACTTTGTACTCGACAATAAAATAATTTTCTCAAAGATGCAATGAAATATTGATGTTATGTTCCTTATAATAGGCTGCGAAGTATGACGTTTCAGGTGCGGCTAGGACAAGAGGTAGTTAATGGAATTTCATACAAATCTTGCAGGCCTAGGCCGGCAAAGTACTCTTTTTTAATTTCCATTCCACATGAATTGTGGCACAGGCACCATGACATTCTGCCACTAAAAAATAAAACATTGATTTTTTGTTGTTTATTTCATTGCATGTTTGAGAAAAGCACTATACATACCTCGGCGGGAAATATGGGGTTGCCAGCCTTAGACCTATCCGACCTCGCTTCGCTCGGCCGTCTATATGTCTTCGGCCGGCAACCCCTTTCGTCCCGGCCTCTGTAGTAATGTACTATTTTTGGGCGCAATACCTATGATGGGCGATCACATAATTTTCAGATTTTAATTGACCGAGTGAAACGAACGAAGGTCTCCACTTCAGCTTCAACAAAAATGGTTTCGTATGTTCGGGTGTCCGGATTTCCAGTTATTCTACTCTACATGTCGCATTTCTCAACTGGTTCTCGTGAAATTTTGTTAGCTGCTTCGATATTTATATCATAGAGTGTTATTTCGAGTCAGTTTTAGGAAATACTCAAAAACATTTATTTTTCAAATGATTTCGTATTTCAGCCAGTATAATTCGAGAGGAGTTTTAGTCCATCGGGATTTCAGGATTTGTTGAATCGATTATTTTTTTTTTTATTTAACAGGTAGATTATTTTCCTGACTTTGCCATAGGGTAAAAAACTGTAAGAAAAGAGTAGATGTTATTACAAGGAGTCGATATTAATTCGTAATCAAGTGTAATAAAATTAATAATGAGTTTTAAATTTTCACTATTTTTTATTTGTTCTTCGAATTCTCGAAACACTAGGCGCTATTGCGAAATTAATTATGACATCAAATTTCTTTTTAACGTATAAAACGGTCCGTTTAACGTTATCATGCAGGGCATGTGAAATAAGTTTCATTATTTCATTTTAGTGCCAATAAATTATTCGCATAGTGTGGCAGAAATTGTCGTCAAAGATGTTCTAACAAGGTCCACTTCAAAATTCAAAAACCTGCCAAGTGCGAGTCGGACTGGCGCACGAAGTGTACCACTATCTATAAAAACGGTAAAAAATCACGTTTGTTGTATGGGAGCCCGCTTAGATATTTATTTTAATCTGTTTTTTACTATTCGTTGTTGTACCTAGTTGTAACTCTCCAACACTTCGAGCTGCCAACATGCTTAATGCGCTTCTGGCATCAGCAGCTGATTGTGAGTTGTTTGCGAGCAGGTGGGTACAAGTCTGTCGTGAATGTTTAAACTACTGTGAGTTGATGGATAATCGGTAGTGCCTCATAATTATTTTTATCGTTTTGTTTAGTATTATTCCATAGGTATTTATTAATTGTGTTGCTTATAGTTAACTAAATTTTCCAGCGCCTTGCTGAAAACTGTAATACTGTGTAAATGTATTGTTACAATACATAATAGTGGAAATAGAAATACATCATCTGTCAAAATTTCAACTGTCTAACTATCACGGTTCATGAGATACAGCCTGGTGACAGACGGACAGCGGAGTTTTAGTAATGGGGACCAAAGGGTAAATTTGGGCACGGAACCCTAAAAGAGATCAAAATGTGTATTCTGATGCATTAGTTGCCACGTCAAGAAAATTTCATTGGAATGCAAAGTACTTTCATTAACTTTTTGCGAGGAGTTTTATAATCCACTTCAACTTTCCAAGAACAAAAGTATACCTTATTGATATATATACAATAAAAATAATACCGAAATTACCATATGCGTGCCTATCGCAAAGGAGTTACCCTAATTCCTCATAATCAGATCTTCACCACGTGTACCAGCTTGCGAACAAAATAAAAATTATTAAACTCCGTATTATATTAATCTGTGACTCTGTCAACATAGTCAAGAATTACAGCTAAACATTCATAAAAAGACATGCACGAATTAGCAATCCTCCGCCTTTCTATTGAAGTTGGTTAAAAATATCGTACAATCTATAATAATACGGTTATAATAGTGTCAATCACGATGTTACTTGTAATAAGTACCGCAGTAACACTAATTCAAAATGGAAGAACGATATAATGCGGGGCGCAGAGAAAATCACGTCGATATAAAAGCTCTTCGTTAGACCTTAGTAATTTATTACATTGTACGGCTGCCAAGACGTGGGAAAGAATGATATGGAACCAGCCAGGGGAATATAGATTATACTCACAGAAATTAAATTGTTTTAGTACGTGATCTTTTGAAGAGGACCTGGATAGAATTTAAAAGACTCTAAAACAACACTTTGCTTCAAGAATATTTCATAAATATTTATTAATGTCTAGCCAGTGAATCTTGAAAGTGTTGTATATAATTTAATTGGGTAATAAAATTTCATATAAATCGTTAACAGATAGAGAACGTTTTGATAAAAATGCTGATTTTCTTTGACTTTAACTCAATCTTTTTAACCGACTTCAAAAAAGGGAGGTTCTCAACTCGGTTCTGTTTTTTTAATGTTTGTTACCTCAGAACTCCGTCATTTATAAAATTATTATTTTTTAGTTTTTTTTTACCTTTAAGTTGGAAACTGAGGGGAGAGGTCTTTGCCCAGCGGTGGGACAATATAGGCTCCCAATAAAAATAATACCTCCAAGTTTGACCCATATAATTCTGTGAAAACGTCGAGATCCGTGAAGAATCGAAGGAATTTCTTATTAATGGTAGATGTTTGGAGGACGAGTTTAGGGTCGGATTTTTCTGTTAAAAATGTAATTGTTTATTCTATTTTTAATGAAAGAAAATTTATGTTTCATTTCGCCTGAATGACCAACAAATAGTTATGTAAATATAGACATAGATCAAAACAAAATAGGTATTATGTTTGAAAACGCAGTTTCGATTAGGTATTTTGTCATTTGACATGTAAAGTCAACGAGCTGTTTAGTTCTAAAATTTCATGTAACTATGTAATTATATAATAATTTCTTCTGAACAAAACGTTGCATATACAAGATCAGGATATATTAAAAAAAACACAATAATATCAAAACCGCATCAACACTAACATCGACGACGGGGTATTTCCCAAGCTCGGATAAAGAGCTACCGTCAAAAGTTCCTCCGAACCAAGCTGAGGCTAACGAGTCGACATTTGTTATTTGTTCTATACATTGGCTAGGGTTGTAGGATGGCTGAAGAAAGAATGTTTTGAGACTTTTTAGTTTTGTAATAATCAGCGTAAGTAACTTAATCCAGTAAACTAATCAGGTAAATAACTAATTGTTATTGGGTACCATTTCATCCATTGCCATGGCATGTCTCACATATGTAGGGGCACTTGAATAATTATTGCTAAGTCACGTCGAATGAATTACGTATGTAGATCCTAGTTTGTAACTACGAGAAGCCACTGAAGCCGAGCGGTAAGGCATGCAACTTTCAATTGGGGGGTCGTGTTTTCGAAACACGGCTTAAGCCCGCCAGACATTATCAGTAACAATGTCAGTATTTTGTACCTATCTTACTCTCATTTCATATCATAGAAAGGGATGGGTAGGGAAATACTGTCAATATACTGACATTATTAGTAATAGTGTCTGGTGGGCTGTACAATCGACTACAATGAGATGTACCCACTTTTTCACCTTATTTCATATGCACCTTATTGATATTTGACAATAGAGTTTCGGTTGAAGAAAACATCGCAAGTAAACCAATCTAATTTTCTAACTACCCCTCTGGGTTGGAATAAACAATAAATAAATAAATAAATATTGGGAGACAATCTTACACAAATCGACCTAGTCCCAAACTAAGCAAAGCTTGTACTATGGGTACTAGGCGACGATATAGATACAGAGGCAGTGCCACTACCAACTAGGCTAAACAGGTCGAATGTCAGTTGGCAATCGCTTTCGTAAAGCTTGTGCCTACGCCAAATCTAAATAGATGATAAAGTGAACCCCAATGATATAACCGAGAATACGGGATGATAATCATTCGTACATAAGAGAAAATTTAAAGTGTTAACAGGTCATTACTGTTTTATAACAAAAACATTGGCGAACCTTGTGCCATGCGCTATAAAAATATTATTCAGCTGTCAAGATAACATTTTTATGGATACTATTGTCGACATTTTGACTGAAAGATTCTATTATTTATATGTATATAAAACTTAACAATCTGTTGTTAGCATATTTATGTTATGTTGTAGTATTATTTGTGTGTGCGTGTTATGTGTTATGTACTTATCAGCTTTTTTTAATTCACGTAAAACTAAAAAAATTCACTAAAATGTCGCAAAGCTAAAAATGTTCAATGCCGCAGTTACAACTGCTGATCAATATCAGTGACAACCCTATCAGAGTTGTTCCCTAAACCAATGTTACACAAAAGGTATCTTTAGAAAAGTGTACCATTAAGCCACGTCAAGACTTAACAAGTTTAGGGACATTTTAAAATGTAATGTTGCCATGGAATCGGCCCCTTGGGGGCTAGTAATGTTGCTGTAAGGTAAGGTCTTACCTGTTTTTACATTTAAAAAGAAGCTAGTTATTACAAAATAAGGAATATGTAAAATATTATGTTAATATGATTGATGATATAAGTTTAGACTCGAAGGAAGGTCTTTTGATTGAATCTAGATTTAATTAAGTCAAACAAGACTCTAATTACAATTAGTATTCAAACCGCACCTCACAAAGCAAGCAACAGCAAAACAAACAAATAAAATTGTATTGTGTCAACGTAACCGTCTCAATACAGTACTTGTTGTTATCTCAAAGATTAATTCATCAGCACAGAATAAACATTTGTAATTCAAATGGGCCTCGGCAAAGGGTCGGCATTTGTCGAGAGCGTTTTCGGCATATCTTTTAATTGTGATTTAAAAAATGTAGCCCTTAACGAAAATATCGTTTATACTAGTAGCATTTAAGGAAACCATGTTTTCAACAAACTACGACCTCTTTTACTCATGTTCGAACTTAAGGCTAGGTCGTCAAGCTAGTTAGCGTTTTCGAGTTTTCTAAAAACAATCTGAAACGTAGAATAAGGGTTTTAAAAATTTGAAAAAAATATATGTTTTACTTAAGGATCTAGTCTAGTCAAAGTTGCACTCAGTTACACGATCTAATGAACTTCGCTCGATAGAAAGAGACCCCAAAGTTACTCCTTTTTGTAAAGCATTTACAATCTGACGACTAAACTATTGATGTTTTAAGAGATCTACTGCTTTGCACATGAATATTTTTATTAAGCTATGAGCTTCACCACATTAATTCCGAGCGTCTTTTTTTTTAATACCATGTCAGTGGCAAACTAACGGCCCGCCTGATGGTGAGTGGTCACCGCAGCCTATGGACGCCTGCAACTCCAGAGGTGTCAAATTCGCGTTGCCGATCCTTTTAAAATTTATACACTATCTTTCTATAAATCTTCTTTTAATAAATCTCCCATTTCCAGGTAGCTACCGTGGCAAGTTTGGTATCATTTCATATACCATATTGATTCTTTTATCATCTTTATGTAAAAATCATTTCTGGTATTTATTTTAAAAGAATACAGTAATCTTTCGCGTAAATAGTAAAACAGTAAAAACTTCGCAATGTTTTTTATGCTTTGAGAGCTAATAGCTTTAGACGAATAAATTAAACCACCAAAAATATCTGCAATTTAATAAATTAAATTAACGTTTTTTCCAAGCTCGTGGCTCCTAAAGTGTTAGCTGTTACAATAAAGCTTAAATCTAGTGGCTCTGTGAGCTGTAGACCAGGCAAAAAAATATTTTTTCAAATTTCAAAATTTACAAAAACCGTCTCGACAAAAATATAATTAAACCTGTATAATTATCGAATCTGCTCACAAAATGTCACAAGAATCGGTTGAGAAATGCGACCTGTAGAGGACAACATTCGAACAGACAGACATACGAAAGAATTTTTGTCGAGAGCTGAAACGGAGACGCTTTGCTCTCTCGGTCAAAAAACTATGTTAGTATAATTTTATGACAGTCGTGGTTCACTACTACTGGGCCTGTATATATGAAGAGTTGAACATTATCAACTTATATCCATACGCTTCGTCTGGTTTTACAGTAGACTGAGGAGTATACCCTGTTGCCTGTGCCCTCTGTTTGCCGTTTGTGGACTACGAGAAGGCCTTCGATTCGGTTGAAACCTGGGCTGTACTACAATCTCTCCAGCGGTGCCAAGTAGACTACCGCTATTATCGAAGTACTGAAGTGTTTGTACGACAACGCCACTATGTGAGTCCGACTCCAGGACCAGAACTCGATACCTATTCCGTTGTAGCCGCGAGTCAGGAGGGAGATGCTGTTTCTCCCAAACTGTTCTCCGCTGCACTGGAGGATGTGTTCAAGACTTTGGACTGGAGAAGCCTAGGCAATAGGCATCAAAATAAACGGCGAGTACATCACTCACCTTTGGTTTGCTGACGATACAGTAGTCTTAGCTGAGACCATACAGGATTTAAGTACCATGCTCAATGACCTTGGTAAAACCTCCGTGAGAATTGGTCTTTAGCTGAATATGTACAAGATGAAGGTCATGTCAAATGCCCATGTAGCACCAACTTTCGTTACTATCGGACACTTTATACTCGAACTTGAAGTTGATTATGGTATACTAGCGACCCGCCCCGGCTTCGCACGGGTGCAATGCTGATACTAATTATAATTATATACTACAGAATGTATTTATATACAACCCGGCCAATACCGCCGCAACCGCTATGTTCCTGCATTTTAAATCAGTAATATCTTCAAAAATATTCATTTAAATTACATGCTGTCAAGTGCCATATTGATCTATATAAAATGCAAAATGTATTTAAGGTATTTTATTGGAGAAGGATTAATGCTGTATTGCTTAAAATCGCTTCGTAAATGAGCCATTATTTTTCGTAAAAAGTAAAGGATAAAAAATGGTTATTGTGGGTTATCCCTAAGAGATAGACATATACCATAGTGGACTTTTTTGTAGACCTTTTTAAGTTGTATAATACTGTAGTACATTATTTTGGTTTATCTCGTAGGGTTCAGCCAGCCTTTGCAATGTAAGCGCAATAAAATATGTTTATTTAGGACATCACAATAGAAACCTATTAAATTATCTGTGTTTCTCTACTATACACCTGTAACCAAGAGGAAAGAGCAATGGAGAGGGCTACGCTGGAAGTATATCTGCGCGATCGTATCAGAAATGAGGCCATCCGCAGAAAAACCAAAGTAACCGATATAGCCCTCCGAATCGCTTAAATGGCAGTGGGCGGGGCACATTGCACGTAAAACCGATGGCCATTGGGGCGCAGACGAAGGTTCTCGAGTGGTGACCACGTACAGGAAGGTGCAGCGTAGATAGGCCCCCACAAAGTGAACTGATGACCGGGTAAAGGTCGCGAGAATCCGCTGGATGCGGGTGGCGCAGGACCGGTCATTGTGGCACTCTTTAGGGGAGGCTTATGTCCAGCAGTGGACGTCCATCAGCTGATATGATGATGATATATTTACATGAATAGTTGTTATAGTGTATACAAGCTTATTAGTTTTACGTGTATTCATAATCTGTCATTGCTTTCTTAAATATCCGTGTTTGTGCAAAATTAGTTTGTTGTCTTCTGTATTATATTTATTTTTCTCATTTTCTCGAAGGTTAGCTGGAAGAGATCCCTTATAGGGATAAGTTCGCCTTTGTACTTTTACATTTTGTTATTTTGTTTCGATTGTTATTATTTTTTGTGCAATAAAGTGTTAATAATATATTGGGGGACAATCTTACACAAATCGACCTAGTCCCAAACTAAGCAAAGCTTGTACTATGGGTACTAGACGACGATATACATACTTATATAGATAAATACATACTTAAATACATAGAAAACATCCAAGACCCAAGAACAAATATCCGTGAAAAATGCACAAATAAATGCCCTGGCCGGGATTCGAACCCAGGACCTCTAGCTTCGGAGGCAGAGTCACTACCAACTAGGCTAAACAGGTCGTCAAATGTTATACATACATACATATACATGATGATGATAACACGCACACGACAAATAAATATAACATCCGGTATAATATAACACAATTAGATAAAAAATTGCATGACCTATTAAACAAATCGAGTAGAAGGGAATAAGACAAATTTCTTAGGTTCTTAGGTTTCATAGATTAAAATAACGAATTTCACGGTTGTACGAATTCTGTTTTTTTTCATTATAATGGATCTTACCGTAAGTTCGACTTTCAATTATTTATTTACTACCTTATTAAAAAATATATCAATTACATACTAAAGTTTAATAATAATTAATGCATTTCTTAAGTCAAAATACAGTTATATTTCTATACTGTGACCAGTATGAAGCTAGCGGGGTCATCCGAGTTCACAGTCGCTTCGTCCGCGCGGGCTTGTTCACGCACCGCCAGGACAGCGCTAAATACCTACTCTCGCAGAACTAGAGGGCCTTAAAATTTATACACTATCATTCTAGCTAATCTTCTTTCAAAAAAAGATCTACCCATTTTCAGGTAGCTACCGTGGCAAGTTGGGTATTATTTTATATACCATATTGATTCTTTTATCATCTTTAGGTAAAAATCATTTCTGGTATTTATTTTAAAAGAATACGGTAATCTTTCGCATAAATAGTAAAAAGTAAAAACTTCGCAATGTTTTTATGCTTTGAGAGCTAAGAACTTTTGACGAATAAATTAAACCACCAAAAATATTCTGTCTGTATGGGCCTGTGTCTTATCAACTTATATCCATACGCTTCGTCAGGCTTTACACTAGACTGAGGAATATAATCTGTTACCTGTGCCCTCTGTTTGGCGTTTGTGGACTAGAGGCCATCCGCAGAAAAACCAAAGTAACCGATATAGCCCTCCGAATCGCTTAACTTAAGTGGCAGTGGGCGGGGCACATTGCACGTAAAACCGATGGCCATTGGGGCGGAAAGGTTCTCGAGTGGCGACCACGTACAGGGAGGCGTAGCGTAGATAGGCCCCCACAAAGTGAACTGATGACCGGGTAAAGGTCGCGAGAGTCCGCTGGTTGCGGGTGGCGCAGGATCGGTCATTGTGGCACTCTTTAGGGGAGGCCTATGTCCAGCAGTGGACGTCCATCAGCTGATATGATGATGATGATGACACGCACACGACAAATAAATACAACATCCTGTATAAATTCCCGTTTCGTGACCATACTATAATATTATGTGATGGTGTACTGTAATTCCATGTTGTTGTATATGTATTTGTATGGTCACGAATAAACGATTCTTATTCTTATTCTTAAATATAACACAAATAGATAAAAATTGCATGACCTATTAAACAAATCGAGTAGAGAGGTATAAGACATATTTCTTAGGTTCTTAGGGTTCATAGATTAAATAACGAATTTCAGGGTTGTACTATGAATTCTGTTAGTTTTTTCATTATTAATGGATCCTATCGTAAGTTCGACTTTCAATTATTTATTTACTACCGATTTATTAAAAAATGATATGAATTACATACTAAAGTTTAATCATAATTAATGCATTTCTTAAGTCAAAATACAGTTATATTTCTATACTGTGACCAGTATGAAGCTAGCGGGGTCATCCGAGTTCATAGTCGCTTCGTCCGCGCGGGCTTGTTCACGCACCGCCAGGACAGCGCTAAATACCTACTCTCGCAGGACTAGAGGGCCTTAAAAAAAATTCTAACCGAATTTAATAGAAGGAAGGAGGTCCTAAATTAGCCTTTTTTAATAGTGGTTCTTTTCCATTTTGTCTCATTTTGATAATTCTTTTCTCGTTCGAAAACAGGTACCGTCATAGTGATCCCACATAAATTTGGTGTAGGTTTGATGATGATATCCAGGAGGAATCGAGGGAACTTCTCAAATGTGATAGGCACGCATACGGTAATGTCGTATTTTCTCTAGTAAACCTAGTATTTGTCCGCAGTAACTACCAATAACCACAGATGACCTGGAAATTCTTAACAATATAGGTACTTCACAGATTATGAGTTATTGAGCATATATGGGTACTTTGATTCCTACTATCTATATGATGCTTAGTGTAGGGTAGACAAAATCATAACAGATAAAAAACGTAAAAGGAAAAAGAAAGAATAATCCAAGCTGGATTTCAAAATAATCACTTTACAAAACCAAATTTAAATAAACTGAATGAGCAGGCGTCCGGCCAAGGCACTTAACATCGTTTTCGCAGCTAGCCTATTTGATGCATGCCATAGATATGATGATCTTAAGCGCAACGGAGCATTAACGAAATAGCCTCATCCAAATAATATTTATATTAGACCAACTACGAGCATAACTAGATCATAACAAAAGTCAAAAATTACTATACATCGCTAGGGAACGTTAGAAACCACCACCACCACCACCATATCAGCCCTAGGACGTCCACTGCTGGACATAGGCCTTCCCCAATTTCATGGGGGGTAAATGCCATAATCGCCACGCTTGGCATGCGGGTTGGCGATCGCGGTATCTCCACCGCACTCTAGGAATGCTGCTGCCCATTCCCCGGTGGTCTTGGTCGTAGTTTTAGGACATACCCGGGTCCGCAAGAAACAGCTCTTACTAATTGACACTGACTGAATGACTCATGACGTCATAATTATATCTTCATGCTAACCGTTATTTGTATGCAAAAAAAACTAATTAAGTCAGTACAGTAACAGTGAAAAAAACAATTGCAAAGGCCTGCTTAGCATGATCGCATTTATGTAAAGACATTCCTGTAGCCTGGTGAAAGGGAATAATTTTTCTCACATTATCTGTATTAAAAGTTAATGGCCATGTAACTCACCCTTCCAACAAACGGCAAGCCGGGCTTGTATCTCCTTCGCATACTGTCAGCGAACCGCAGTTCCACGTAATGCTGTTCAGCGGCTGGGGCGGCCGGTGCCGTGTTGCCAGCGCCTGCTCCGACGGTGAGATCGACGCGCGCTGAGCTGCCGCCGCAGCGGGCCTCGATACGCCAGGTGCCGGCGCGGGCGCCGCTCGCTAGCGCTGCGCTAAGCTTACGAACACCTGTACAAGAGTTATTGTAAAAATGTGTGCTTAGTGACGTTCGGGCGCCAAAAGTGAGACTTGAATATCATTGCAAACATTACTCAAAGATAATATCCAGGGGTCGTACTTTTCATGCCGGTGACGTAAAATTTACGTCACACCTGTATATATAAGTAGGTGATTCCAATTGGTGTTATAGCAATTATTAATATTTAATCGTCAATCATTTAATAATGCATTTATAATGGTATTTTTTTCTTATACGACCTATTTCATAAGAAGATTATTAAGGATTTCTTTTTATATTTAGAATTTTAATTTATAAGCAGGTGAGGATATCATAGTCTTTCAAGTTTTATAACAGGTTATAGAAATGTTGAATCTAAATATGAACGTAAACTCTCTATGACGACTAGCAATGTACAAATTGCAGAAATGTTCTCGGAAATTTCCGAGAAATTACATGAAAGGAACTTAGAAAGTTCTCTGTGAGAATGTTCCCATGAGAACTTTAACATTTTATGTAATATATAATATTACACGCCACATATTAGTATACCAGGCAGGCATAATATTTAAAATGGCGTGGGTCTATTACGTCGATCCTGACACGATAAGATTGTTTATTAAATTTAAGTTCCAGAGAATATTCTCCATAGAAGTTTCGCAACTTATGAAACTTCTCCTCGGTGCATTACTAATGACGACAAGGTTTATTTGATTATTGGTAGTAACTGGTATTACACATGAACCAGTCACAAAAACTTGCAGTATTACCTAATGTTGTACCTTATAAGTTGTAATGTGACAGGCAAATTGCGTTTGTAATGGAGACATAAATGTAAAAAGTGTATGTATACATGATTATTGATTAATAAATGATGATTGATAGATTAAAATAAGACTAATTAAAATCACCTATAATAATATGGAGCGTGACGTCACCGGCACGAAAAGTACGACCCCTGATAATATCTGTCAATGGCTTCCCGGGGCTCTAAAACTGAATATCCGGATATTTGAAGGATAATAATGTCACACACACGCATTATCAGACAGGGAGGTAAAAATCAAATTGAAGGTACTGTAACGTACGCCCCTCTCAATATTCACCCCCTCTGCTAAAAGCCCCACTAAGCTACCGCACCCCGTGAAAACTTACTAAACTTTACTGAAGTCGCTTTGAGAGAAACGAGCTTTATGAAAATGATTTGGCCTTGTGATCGTCTATGGTAGAACCCTAATAGTGCTGTGAACCGCAAGCAACCCCTGAACTTTAATGTGAAGCTGGTAGGATCGTTGGACTCTTCATCTCTACTAATATTCGCGACCTAATCTATCCTTACACACATCACTTCTCAGTTGACCTAAACGCTACCTAACTAAGATTGGGCTGCGCTAGCAGCTTGTATCATTAAAATACACGCTTGAAACTAATTCTAATAGGGTTTTACTTAGGACTAGCCTATTTGAGAGGAGCCTAGAGATTACTCTGCCTGTACTAGTCGTTGTAATGGTCCTATTAATGTAAAACTTAGAGCGTTACGTAGCTCGACTAACCGACTTCTCACCTAGCTGCTCCTATAATCCCTAGCGCTTGGAAATAAGGTTTTATATTTGTATAGATAATTTATCCCCAACCACACCTGTAAGCGTCTCTCTCTGCCTCTTGCTGACGGGGGCGTGTCGTCGAAGGAGGGCAAGTCTCCCACCACAGCACTTTGAAATTCCTAAACCAAGGATACCTGCTAGTCTAAGCGCTACACTTTGACTACCCTAATCTTGCGAAAGTTATCCTTGGTTGTATATGTTGCGACGTGCTATTTTTAGCTACTGACGCTGCCAGCAAGAGTAGGAGGATGAGGAATGACGCGCTATCCTTACAGCTTTCTACATATTCTAGCTTCGCAAAACAGGGTAAGCTGTTTTGCTAGGCCACTCAGATGCTCGCGGGCATCTCTAGTCTACACTACCACTGAAGGCGCTGATGCCTTATTAACCCTATCACTCCTAGCGGCTCTAAGCCCTATCACTAGCATGCCTAGCTCCCGTTGAAGCCAAAAATGCCGAACCGTAACACGTAGCCCACCGAATTCCCCTTATTAGAAAACGAGTTAACCACGTCATGAGCGTTCAGCTACCCATTGTGGAAAACGTCTGATGTACGGCTCTGCTAGACATCAGTCCCTAGTAGACATGTCCCAATACTCTGGGTATATGCCCGCCTCCTATTCACAACGTACACTGATCACTTTAAATATACCACACTAGGATCGGCATTCTCAGCCTCACCGTAACTAGGTCCCTATCAGGCCTATGCTAAATCCCTAAAGACTAGCTGCTTAAGAATCCACTTATCTCACTATTCACTTAACACTTTTACACACGTATACTGAAGACACTTCTTTCTCTGCCATCGGAGCTATAACTATTCCGCGACTGAAACACTTCAAACACTAAAAGAATCCCTACTGTGATCCTGGAAATAAAACACTTCACTTACAGAAATATTACCCTTCCTAAATGCCTAATATTATCCCCGTGTATGAATTTAACCTAACACTACCCCTTCCCATCCCTACTCTGCATTATTCGCAACTAATCCCAGAATCTGGTTTTAGTTCCGAATAAGGCCGTGAAGTCCCTACTTTAAGCTGTAAAGTCTAGCCGGCGAAGCTAGGATTTAGAAACCTGACACACCTGTGTGTTGTGCGTTCCCCCCGACACGCTCGAGAGCTTGGCGGTGTCGATAGAACACCCTATTGTGTATATAAATTGGATATATAAATATATTTAACAAGACTGCACCTCGGATACTGACGTCATCCGCAAGCGGAGTAACCTCCTGTGCTGAGCCTTCAATCGTGCCAGCCATGCTTCAGATCGTCAGCTGGACACCGAGAGTACAGGGGGGCCTAGACGCATCACCTATGTTGGTAAAGAGGTGATGCCAGACGGACACCCCAATCTGGTAATTTACGGAGCTCCAGGGTAAACACGCTTGACAGCCGTTAGGTTGTATGTACCCTGTCAGATTAACTGTAATCTGGTTAACGTTCTGGCTTTTTACAACGAAATAAACAATGTATTATTATTAACACAAATAAACTTAAGTAAGAACAATAAGCACATCCTTTCGTTACTCCAAAATCCTTGGTATAACGATAGGATTTCAACTAAAAATACTACAACACTAAACCCCACAAAATTAAACAAACTATAATATTAAGATAGAAAATCCTCGTATCATGCAGCGCGCCGCAGCATAACAGAGAATTCCCTACCCTAATTACTAGAAACCCACCGATAGATTTGTGCTACAAGCCAGAGGTATGTTAACAGCCCACCGCCGAATCGCAAAAAGCCCCAACTGCAGTCCGCCGCTTGCTTTTATAGCCATTGACAAGTCATTCGCGTCGAAACGAACATCCGATACAGCCTACTCTTTCCCACCAGTGCCCCCACTCCTACCAATCGACCGTAAGCAACCACGCTATACCTTCCGTCGTTTCGCCCGACGTGACGTCACCGCTGTTCCACACTTTTTCCCATCCCATCTGAGCCGAACGTTTTGCCGTCCAGAATAGAGAGAGCCCTCAACCTTAGCGATATCGATGCGTGCCAGGGTTCAAGTAACAGTGGCGCTGCCTCAACTAAAAATTCATGTTCTCGTGTTGTGAGGAAGGAAATACCCTACGTATTTGCTAATAAAATTGAAACTCGTCAACCGCCCGACAGATTGTTATGATTTTAGACTCATTATATAGGTCTGCTTATTTCTATGCATTGTTTGTATCTTACGTTCTTAGCTTTTATGACTCAGTGCCAAGTTGAGAATTCTAATTAGTAATATAATTAACACCCGCCTATTCTTTCTATTAAATATTTACTTTTCGACGAAGCAAGCGAAGCGGGCGAAGCGTCTCCGTTTCAGCTTTCGACAAAACTCCCCCGTATGTCTATTTTAAGTATTTTCTTTTGTTTTATAGTGCTTGTTCAATGGCAATGCTCAAGCTTATTTAGGAAACTTATTAAAGCATACGAAACTACTTAGCATTTATTTACATATATGACATGGTTGTGCTTTCGCCAAGACTCCTATTTCCGACTATTTTCTTAATAATGCTTTCAACGGGGAAACCATGAATTTATCTGACTGTCTCTTGGAAAATATTTCAATATGGAAGTGACGGAGCGCAATGGCGTTCTGTTACAACTCTCCCCCAAGATGAGTTTGCAAGATGAGATCTCTCAGATTTCGTCTGTAAAAGTCATCTTCAACCTCATCTACAATAAAATGAAAAATAAATTATCAACTCGAAAAGTTTCGACTTATTGATATGTCAATCCCTTCAGAAAGTGGCTTTAGTGTGGTGAGTGTTTAAACCAATAGCAATTAACCGTAACGATCCTGCAAGGAAGAGCGAACTTTTGAACCTCAACAATAATTCTTGAAAACTTTTTCCTCAAGCTTTCCTGCCCCGTTAGAGATGCTAGGTTGTGAATCTAGCAGGTCATAAGGACCCCGACTTTGACGTTTTACCCCGAGACTGTGTCTACATTGTACAGACGGCGCCTCTAGGAAACATTGTCCTTCCTATAGGTAATCCTCTCATAGTCTCCTCACACATGACAGGAAAGTATTTGGTGGAAGTACTAAAGTTTCCAATCGTCAGTATTAAGATCCGTTCCACTCCCCCATTACCGAACAGCCCCAGTCAATTCCATCGGCGTATGTTTCACTTTGAAATAAGATGACCGACTGATTCGTTTGAGCTTCAACAACCGGCAATATTTATTACAGTCTGTTGACGTTCACTTCGCTTGGAAAGGAAAATATAAAGTTTGTACCCATACCACTTTTCTGTATCAGTATGTTTGTGTTAACAAACCCACAAGGCTTATTAAAAAAAAAGATTAAGATAACAAAGTGTAGTAGTGTGCAACCATATTTTTGTTATATATATGATGGTGCACATTACTGTTTAACAATAGACATTCAAAATTATAAATATCGGTCATCCTATCCAAAGCAAGGTGTGTATACCAATTTAGATTGCTGTGTAAGCTCGAGTAGAGTATGTGTCAACACAGTAAGCCTTAGATAGACCTTGTCATATTATGACTTTAACCTAGCTCCTATTACTGTGGCAACACATTGCGTATTTATTTGAAGGGACCAATTACCAACAAATCTAGGTTGTACCGTAAGTCCCATTTGACTGGAAGCAACTCATGCATATCACTCACAACACATTCATTGACTACCAAACTCTCATCCCTCTTATGTCGACTCATCCTTCATCCCATGCCAACACATACCAGTCATTCTTTCACGCTAACCCTTAACGCCCAGCCGCTACCTGACAAATGGGTCTCCTTAGATACAAACCACAACATAAATGTTGCTCTTTCCTAGTTGAGCTCAAATATTAAAGACTACCTTTATTGTGTAACAAGTTACTCTAGCCACCAATAATATACCTCTCTTAAAAATATCACAAGCATACAATTTCCCCGATAATCTTTAAATTTAAATGTTCCTTTAAAGTAGCCTCGCCACCCTCGCTCTCAACCTTTGCAACTACTGGTATAACGAAGGGTATCTATATTTATACATATATATATAAAACAAGTCTAATACAACCCCATTTATATATAACATTTATCTCCCGAAACTTGGAATTAAACTACTTAATACCGCCATTTACTGTTACGAAGAACCTCGGCCTCTACAATGCTACTATCCAATTAGGTCAAATTATTACCCGCAAGTTTATATCACAACTTAATATACTACTAACCTTATCGAAATGAAAAAAAATCCGTAACTCCTAATTCATCCTCCAAATGGCAAAGCACCTAATTTTCTTGGTTATTTTATTTTTGATTCACAATTAATCACGTCACTGACACACTTCACTTGATTTTAAATGCACTTTAAACAACCCCACCGCCCTTAATTACACTATTTCCGTTAATTATTTGCCAAATTAGTTATGTTTGTTTACTTTGACTCGCGAGCGAAAACCCAACTAAATGATTGTCACTTGTCATTCCGTTGTCACTTTTAAGTTGCGCGTTGAAAGAAAGAAAATCCGCTGACTGGAACCGAAAATTAAGTCTTCACGTCTTGTTAATTTATATCTATCTCTTGAGTTTATACGTAAAATAGTTACCTACGAAACCAAACTGTTTCACACAACGTTTAATCCTAGAATAGAACAACACTATACCTTTCTCCCTCTGTCGGCACTCCTACGTTATACTCAATTAATGTCTCGTTCATAATGATCTTATCGTCAACGTATTCCTATGTGCAATTCGGACACATATTTCTGTAAACGCTCCCCCATATTATAGCACCTTAGGGTCCAATTCGAACTTACACACATTATTTAACCTTATAGTACAAAATAAAACGCACTGTTTTCCCATGATAACTAAATATCACAAATCGCAACTAATAAATATTTATTCTTCTCACATTCGTTCGAAAAACTATTATAAAATTGTTTCTTATTTTCATTATACCGCGAATGTGTAAGCGTGAATTGCGAGGTGAACGACAACCACGACTGTGTGGTGTTACTGCCAACTGTCAACCAATACGTTCTACTATACTGTCATGTCAGTGTCACTGACAACGTCAATGAACGCCGCCGAATCGAACGACGCAGTTAGAAAATTCAACTCGAAAATGTTAACAAAAATTTATCAAAACCTTCGTTATGCCTACTTCCTTATCATGTAATGGAAATGCAAACAATCTGTGATCGAATAAGAGAAAAACAAACTGAAATACTGCAGGTGAGTAATTGTTCTCCTTGTTATTAAATTTCATTATCCCATATGAATTATTTGTTCGCAAATACCCTAGCGACTTATGTTTATGTAACATGAGCGTGCCCCAAGATAAAGCCTTAACGATTATACTAGTTAAGTCGCGCTAATCCGTACTGTGTTGTAAATGCAAGTACTGCCCGAGTGAAGCTGTGATCAGAGCTGCCTACTAAACTAACATACCATAATAATCTAATTCCCTTTTATATTTTGCCTTTGCAGAGTAACCTTTCGTAAATATAACGAAATTCATCTACACTTCTTCGAAAACTCAAGCAATCTTGGCCCTAACTGAAGTCTTTTGCTGATCTATAAAGTGGTGTTACTACTTCAGAGAACCACCCTCGAATCTCTCCATACTGAAAGATCTATGTAAGTTACCTAAGCTTTTATTCATGAACACATCCCCTAAGTCTGTCGACCCCATAAATGTCACTGGTTTACTTCTCATTCTGGTCGAATGATAATAAAAGCTGTGTTGTTGCTGTGAAGTTTTCACTACTAAATCATGCTAATTAATGAACTTAATACATAAACAACCATCGTACACACTGTCTTAAACTAATAAACATAACCTTCATTACAGTGAAACAAATTCCCAGCCGAAGAAAACAATGTTTGAATGGTAAAACTACAATGTTCAAAGCTGTGTGAGCATAATCCATTAAACAGTAAGTATTGCCTATTTTGGTTTTTAAATATCTATCATTATATCAAAAGAGAGTGGAATATTAAATATTTTCCCTAACATTGCCCCCTTTTGTTATGTTTGTCATTATCAACACAAGCAAATGGTCATATTTTATGCTTTTCTTGGACAAGAAAAAGTGTCTCTGGACCCACTTTACCCCAAACTTTACTTATTGTCCATACATACATACTTGAGTCCCAATCTTACCATGAAGAATGTAAAATTAAATTCTATATAGTCTTATTAAACCTCAATTCACTTCACTATTTAATATAATTGTTAGATCATCATACAAACTATCTCCAAACTATCATTTGAAAATAAATTTTGTTCCTTCTCTAGGCATATTAATCATAAAAAAATTAATATTACTAGCTATGTCCTTACATTATATACACTTATTCAGCTAACTTATCATATCTATTTTTTGTTACAGAATGAATGAAGAAGCAAAAATAACAAGATCCCGGAAGCCCGAACAACATCACCAAATAAGCCCGCTTACTCCTGTGTGTACTCCTGCTTTCCCGCAAAGCCCTTATATTCATACTACATGTCATACTATCGCTATCCACTATAAAACTATGTACTACAAGTCATTGTATAATCAGAAAACAAAAATGTGTTGTTTTTTTTTTTTTTCATTTTATATTTGATTCTTTTGGTATGGCTTTTATGACTGGACTGCCTGTTACCTATGCAATGTTTTCATTAAACTTTTATTGTTCACTGTGTTTGAAATAGTACCCAATAACCCAACCCTTCTGCATTTCACCTTGTATGGCCTGAACTGAACAAGCACTAATAAATAATGGAAATAGATCCTGGCTTATGAAACTTCCTCCCTTTTTTTTTTAAACCTCTTATGATGGAAATGCCTATTATTCTTACTTCCTTCTGGCTTATCTTGTAATTATGTTTGGCGTTGCATATGCCTATAGCTAAATTGGTTACCACAGTTTTGTGTTAAAATATTTATGACAGTTGAATGAATAACCTAAGGCCTACTAGGTACTAGACCATTTTTCTTCATTCACTCATTCTAGCTATCTAACGCTAAAATTCCTTTTCCACCCATAGCTTGTATGAAGCTAGACCAACTCATCCAGTTGCAAAAGTGAGCACATAACTACTAGTGTCTTGAAAAGTAGTAAAACCTCAATATATTTGATGTCATTTGTAGTATGTAAGATCTCAATTTTATCTGAGTATTGAATAATCCATATAAAGTTTAAATCCCTAAGCACTCTGATCTATTAAACCTTTTATACAATAGTTTTCCCTATCTGCCAAATTAGTTCAATCATAGAGGAAATTATTCTTCAAATAATTACCAGTGACATCTACTAATGTATAACCAAACTTCTCACCCCATAAGCTTACTCAACTTCAATATTCAATCATTATCCCAAATCGTCCCAATAGCTACGAGAGGTCACTACTATCGCAGTCACTCAAAACGTTCATTATATTTTTCTCTTGCGCAAATTATCAAATAATTTTATCCTTATGTGTACAATTAATAACTTGACTCAAATCATTCAATTTTAAGTGTTAATTGTTTTTTTTTTCTTTCAATAGGGCCCATTAAATGACCATTCATATTACGATACGCATCAATAGAGATAGATATTGAAGCGAAACTCAACCAAATCTGAACGCAGTCTATAAATGTTGACAACCCAGGATAGCCATAATATTAATGAGAACTTTTACACTGTCACTACCATCTTGTGATACACTCGAATCATGATTACAATCGAAAATGAAGCAAAATACAATGCGCGATAATATTGACTCCATTATAAATTTATCACTACATTAACTGTGTAGAGAGCCCCTTTATCTATACTACGTTTTTTTTTTTTTTTCGCGCGTTACTCTACTTTCTTGCTGGCTGTCAATGTTAACATCTAACCTTAATTTGGGTTATTTTAAAGTTTGTTTACAGACTAAAGAACACAATTTCTTTTAATTCAGCCCCACGTTATATGAATATTGTTTCTAACATTAGCTTTTATTGTAAATTGTGACAACATTTGTGATGAAACTGCTCGATAGCAAACAGTCGAAATGAAGTGACTCTGCCGTAACATACATTTTGGTATTCGCCAAAGCCCTAAATGCACTCCCTGAGAATCTCAAACGCGCATTATCCTATCCTATGTAAGACAGCGCAGTCGCCCTAGGGGACAGTTTCCCACCTTCATGAATCACCGACTCAAACGCCATCCTCAAAAACCGGTGAGTTCTAATTAAATATTCGTATACGTATGTTTATTATAGAGCTACATAATACGATATTGCTTAATTCAATAATAATTATCCTCATAAATCAATATTATCTGTCTACTACACATCTTTATGTAATCATATGTTATAAAGAATTCTCTCAAAGATCCCGCTAAACTAATGAAACATTCCCAGTGTTAAATTATAACATGTATGTATGTAAGTTCAACATAAAACGCGACTATTATGCGAATTGCCCTTTGTTAAAATTGTTCAATTGTTATCACTCCATCCGACCATATAAAATATTCTCTATTTTCAATAATTAACCATTCCCACTATAATGAAGTATTCCTTTGTTCTATTTTTCAGATCTACTTGAACAACTACTAGGACATTCTATGCAATTGGTATGCATGTTTTAATCTAAACTGAAGAAAAGTGCATCAGCCATTTCCAAATTTGACAGTTTATTTCTCATACTCGCATCAAGATGCCTCTCTTCTTACTAGTCTCCAAGTAAGTAACCAGTATGTTTATTTTATTCTAGAATGATATTGAAGCTAGACTTGCCAACTCTCATAAACCATCAGGATGATGTGAATTTCACAAGTTTTTATTTAGTTTCACCCATCCCATTGTCCGTCTGTAATCAAATATTGCAAGATAAATTTTATCCACTTCCCGGTTGCCGATTGAGTTGAAATTTTGCATGCATGTATAAATCGAATGACAATGCAATATTACTATGAGAAAAACTGATCTGATGATGGAGACGGGAGGTGGTCACAGCAACTCTCAAACCACACAAAATAAACCCATCGTGTTTGGGCTCATTTGAACCAACTCAACCAGTAATTTATGATTGTGAGAAAAGGTACAGTCGGCAACAAAAGTTTGTACCATAAATGAAATTTAAAACCTGAGTCATTTCAATCATTCTGTCTCAGAGAAAAAATTATAATTTTGATTACTTTCAATTACCTGTGTACCTGCCATATGAGCTAATCTAAGAAAATAATCCTATATTATTTTGTGTTACAGTGAGCTTGCTTATGGAAATTCGGCTGTTGGACACCAATAAAACCGCCTGCTTGTTCCTAACGACCCGACTACAAGACTGAACATGTGTCAAACTACCTACCGTCTACACGAGCAACTAGCATAAGAGAACTATTGAACGATATAAAAGTTTTAAGAATGATGTCTTTACCTTACTTTTGTTTCTTGTCTAATGAATTTATTGACTGTTTAAAGGTGTATAATCCATTCCTAATATTATGTTGTTTGTATTAAATTAATGTTCATTTGGCCATCTCCTTATTTCCCAACCATGAACTATTTAGAACAAAGTCCGATTTATCCTAATTCCAGATATTTCTTATAAAGTATCATCGTTTAAATGATCTTGAACCAAAACCCGTTGCTATATATGCTTACAGCTAGAATTACCGCTATGCTGTGGCTCAGCATCTTTAAACATAAATCCCAGGCGCTGCAATCATTCTGATATTCAAGATTACACGACTTGCTACAATAAAATGAATATTTCCTAATTATTTCTATCAAAGTTATAATCCTGAAGTTCATCTAAACCCTCTTCACGCCCCCTTGGATAAGCCAAACAATGTTTGTGTCAAATTATACAATGCTCCTATTTGATCTAAGTCAGCAATGAATAAATATTCGTATTGATTTGTGGACGTCGAAGGGCAGACGCAGTAACTAATTTACCTAAATTATTCCTATTATAAGCAAGTATTGAACACTTGAATGATGATGATATCATAGAATTATTCACGAAACTTCACCCCTAATAAAAGCAAATAAATAGCTTTTCCGAGTGAAATCGCGGCTTACATAGGGCCGCTGATTGTCGAATTTGTTATAAGAATGTATAAATAAAATAATCCCAACTCGCTAACAATTCGCTCATTGAGTAGTAACTAACAGTTAACTGGCTCTTATGATTACACTATATGTGAAATTTTATGTTCCCATCTTTAACCTTTTCAACGCTCTGTCAAATATAAAATCTGGCACTCGCCCGCCATGGCATCGAAATGTCATACACGAAGTTGAACCATACAGAAACGCATGTCGGTGTCATCGCACCACACGCCGCTGGCGTTCAAAAGGTATGGATATTACCATTATTCGTGTTTAAACTACGTTGAACAAATAGAACAATCTGCTACACAGCCTACCCAGATCATGACAAATCTAACCTTTTAAGCAATAAATGAATTCTTAAGTCTTAAACATTGAACTTGATGTATTACCTTAACTTCAAAATCTTTCTACAGGCAAAACATCTAATTTGGCTATGAATGCACGAGAATTTTCTCGCACTTCAGCGTACTATCATAAGACCATTTCTCACCTCGTCCGACATTGATTAATGGCAATAATTATTGCGCATAGAAAGATCTCGAGATAAATTTCATTCATATAAAACTAAAACTAAGAGGGTATTTCTACTAGCAACCGGCAACGCTCGAAAAGAATAAATCCGCCAAATACGGGTAGTTCTACCTAATGGCGCACGCACCTTCGCTGCAATACTTAACTGGCTACTTTATCCTACTGTTATTTAACAGAAAATATATCAATAATGTGTACCCATTTATTCTGAAAACCAAATCATCAGTCCCCATATTGAATGAGAAATTCAAATTTGAATGTAATGAAACACAATGTTTCTTTGAAGCGGAAATCGACAACCTTTGGTTCACAATGTTATATCATTGTCGGTATCCTAACATGATGTTAATTATTTTTATATTAACAACAGGTAAATTGAATGGAAAACTGAAATACGAGTGAACAGAACCAGACTGTTATGCGAATCAGAAATTCGCAATCCTCGGTTCACAATATTATAAGATTTTCAGTATTCTAGCATAAAGTTACTTATTTATATGGCGATCATTGCCTGATTTTCAATCTTAAAAGTAAATGTGGAGACCGTGCTTAGCTCGGCATCACGAGTGAAAAACACTGAGAACATATATTTGTTAAACTACCTACAAAATTCACCCATACTATTATCCTTTTCATGGTGTGGATATATCTCATTTCCTGAATTCCATCAAAACCTCCATAGCCGAAATCGGAATTAAATCCGAACCAATTAATATTAGCCTAGGTACTACTCGTTTATTATTATAATGTATGCGCATAACCTTACTCACTACTAAAGCTAGGTACTTGTTAAACTTTCTAAACCGAATCGTACATTCTCTTACTATCTCGTAAGTCTAGTAATTTTAAAATTTAACGAATAATAAGTTTAATATGATACCGCATTAAATTTACTTAAAATTTTAAATTGTCCATTTGTAACAACCGTGCACGATAAACTTGGATACTGAATTGAAAAAGGTTTCGAACCCCTGCTTCTGACTCGAACGCCCGACAAAGCACTTCGAATGGAAGGCTTTTTGTCTAAAAATAGAAATACTAATCCTAAATGAAGTGATTGCTAATATTTTACATTTAGCATGAAATTAATATTCATATTCGTAAATTCCCCATAGCCTATGGAAATCCTTTTGTTTATGAATGTAACTTTTAGTGAATTCTCGGGATGTATGGTGGTAGTTAATACACACACACAGTCAATAGGATGCTGATATTGACGATCTACCGCTGTAGCCTAGGTGCGCTCATTATTGATGAGTTTAATCCCAATGAATTCAAGTGATCTATACTGGTAGCAAACAAGGACACAGCCTAATTGATGATGATCTGCTGCCGCAGCCTAAGGACGCCTTACGTTTATGACGTAACCATAATTGATTCGGGTGAGCTACAGTAATGTTGGTTAGGTATACAACCTATCTTAATTAACTAACTAGATTATGATGATGATGGTAGATGGTCGTTGTGGCCTATGAACGACATATGACTACGGGTGTTATTATGATAAAATCGTATGAACTACGGAGGTGGTAAATAAGCATATGGCCTATTAAAATTAAATAGACGTATTACAATGATGATGATGTGAATACGTATTTAGCCTGTAGGTAATTATGATAAATCATATGAACTACGGAGGTGGTAAATAAGCATACGGTCTATTAAAATTAACTAGTCGAGATATTATGATGATGGCGAGTAGACGTCTTAGCCTATGAACAACCTATGCTTATGAATATAATTATGATATATTTGCATGAACTATGGAGGTGATAAATAAGCATATGGCCTATTAAAATTAACTAGTCGTGATACGATGATGATGATGTGAAGACGTCTTAGCCTATGAACGACCTATGCTTATGAATATAATTATGATAAATTTGCATGATCTATGGAGGTGGTAAATAAGCACATGACCTATTAAAATTAACTAGTGATACTATGATGATGATTCTTAGATGACTTAGCCTATGAATGACCTATGCTTATGGACGTAATTACAATTGATTTGCACGATCCACGGAGGTGGTAAATAAGCACATGGCATATTAAAATTAACTAGTCGTGATACGATGATGATGATGAGTAGATGTCTTAGCCTATGAATGTAATTATAACAGACTAGTAATTATAAACATCTCCCCCCCGCATTTCAAACTGTAATCCAGGTTTTCTACTTGCTGCGGCTTAATTCGCTAAATTCGCGACCGCCGCTTACTGAATCTATCAGTGAAACTTAAGTAACTGGCCCATTATCGTACGCCTTTTCGTTTCCTACCCCCGAGTTTTAAACTGATGATTCTTAGATTACACATAAATAAAGAACAGCTAATAAAATTCTCAAAATCGAAATGAAGAGTCCAAAAACCCCACCAATTCACACTCCGTCGTATACGGCGCCAAACTGTGGGCCAGATGACCCACTACAGCGTAAGCTGCTACTAAACGAATAGCCCTATAACATGTCACCAAAGATGACATTTGATCCACTGGTCACTGCTCTAATTTGTCACCATAAGGTGACACCGATCCTGATCACGGCTTACCAAACTGTCACGTACGCCCCTCTCAATATTAACCCCCTCTGCTAAAAGCCCAACTAAGCTACCGCCCAGTAAACTACCGCACCCCGTGAAAATTTACTAAACTTTACTGAAGTCGCTTTGAGAGAAACGAGCTTTATGAAAATGATTTGGCCTTGTGATCGTCTATGGTAGAACCCTAATAGTGCTGTGAACCGCAAGCAACCCCTGAACTTTAATGTGAAGCTGGTAGGATCGTTGGACTCTTCATCTCTACTAATATTCGCGACCTAATCTATCCTTACACACATCACTTCTCAGTTGACCTAAACGCTACCTAACTAAGATTGGGCTGCGCTAGCAGCTTGTATCATTAAAATACACGCTTGAAACTAATTCTAATAGGGTTTTACTTAGGACTAGCCTATTTGAGAGGAGCCTAGAGATTACTCTGCCTGTACTAGTCGTTGTAATGGTCCTATTAATGTAAAACTTAGAGCGTTACGTAGCTCGACTAACCGACTTCTCACCTAGCTGCTCCTATAATCCCTAGCGCTTGGAAATAAGGTTTTATATTTGTATAGATAATTTATCCCCAACCACACCTGTAAGCGTCTCTCTCTGCCTCTTGCTGACGGGGGCGTGTCGTCGAAGGAGGGCAAGTCTCCCACCACAGCACTTTGAAATTCCTAAACCAAGGATACCTGCTAGTCTAAGCGCTACACTTTGACTACCCTAATCTTGCGAAAGTTATCCTTGGTTGTATATGTTGCGACGTGCTATTTTTAGCTACTGACGCTGCCAGCAAGAGTAGGAGGATGAGGAATGACGCGCTATCCTTACAGCTTTCTACATATTCTAGCTTCGCAAAACAGGGTAAGCTGTTTTGCTAGGCCACTCAGATGCTCGCGGGCATCTCTAGTCTACACTACCACTGAAGGCGCTGATGCCTTATTAACCCTATCACTCCTAGCGGCTCTAAGCCCTATCACTAGCATGCCTAGCTCCCGTTGAAGCCAAAAATGCCGAACCGTAACACGTAGCCCACCGAATTCCCCTTATTAGAAAACGAGTTAACCACGTCATGAGCGTTCAGCTACCCATTGTGGAAAACGTCTGATGTACGGCTCTGCTAGACATCAGTCCCTAGTAGACATGTCCCAATACTCTGGGTATATGCCCGCCTCCTATTCACAACGTACACTGATCACTTTAAATATACCACACTAGGATCGGCATTCTCAGCCTCACCGTAACTAGGTCCCTATCAGGCCTATGCTAAATCCCTAAAGACTAGCTGCTTAAGAATCCACTTATCTCACTATTCACTTAACACTTTTACACACGTATACTGAAGACACTTCTTTCTCTGCCATCGGAGCTATAACTATTCCGCGACTGAAACACTTCAAACACTAAAAGAATCCCTACTGTGATCCTGGAAATAAAACACTTCACTTACAGAAATATTACCCTTCCTAAATGCCTAATATTATCCCCGTGTATGAATTTAACCTAACACTACCCCTTCCCATCCCTACTCTGCATTATTCGCAACTAATCCCAGAATCTGGTTTTAGTTCCGAATAAGGCCGTGAAGTCCCTACTTTAAGCTGTAAAGTCTAGCCGGCGAAGCTAGGATTTAGAAACCTGACACACCTGTGTGTTGTGCGTTCCCCCCGACACGCTCGAGAGCTTGGCGGTGTCGATAGAACACCCTATTGTGTATATAAATTGGATATATAAATATATTTAACAAGACTGCACCTCGGATACTGACGTCATCCGCAAGCGGAGTAACCTCCTGTGCTGAGCCTTCAATCGTGCCAGCCATGCTTCAGATCGTCAGCTGGACACCGAGAGTACAGGGGGGCCTAGACGCATCACCTATGTTGGTAAAGAGGTGATGCCAGACGGACACCCCAATCTGGTAATTTACGGAGCTCCAGGGTAAACACGCTTGACAGCCGTTAGGTTGTATGTACCCTGTCAGATTAACTGTAATCTGGTTAACGTTCTGGCTTTTTACAACGAAATAAACAATGTATTATTATTAACACAAATAAACTTAAGTAAGAACAATAAGCACATCCTTTCGTTACTCCAAAATCCTTGGTATAACGATAGGATTTCAACTAAAAATACTACAACACTAAACCCCACAAAATTAAACAAACTATAATATTAAGATAGAAAATCCTCGTATCATGCAGCGCGCCGCAGCATAACAGAGAATTCCCTACCCTAATTACTAGAAACCCACCGATAGATTTGTGCTACAAGCCAGAGGTATGTTAACAGCCCACCGCCGAATCGCAAAAAGCCCCAACTGCAGTCCGCCGCTTGCTTTTATAGCCATTGACAAGTCATTCGCGTCGAAACGAACATCCGATACAGCCTACTCTTTCCCACCAGTGCCCCCACTCCTACCAATCGACCGTAAGCAACCACGCTATACCTTCCGTCGTTTCGCCCGACGTGACGTCACCGCTGTTCCACACTTTTTCCCATCCCATCTGAGCCGAACGTTTTGCCGTCCAGAATAGAGAGAGCCCTCAACCTTAGCGATATCGATGCGTGCCAGGGTTCAAGTAACAGTGGCGCTGCCTCAACTAAAAATTCATGTTCTCGTGTTGTGAGGAAGGAAATACCCTACGTATTTGCTAATAAAATTGAAACTCGTCAACCGCCCGACAGATTGTTATGATTTTAGACTCATTATATAGGTCTGCTTATTTCTATGCATTGTTTGTATCTTACGTTCTTAGCTTTTATGACTCAGTGCCAAGTTGAGAATTCTAATTAGTAATATAATTAACACCCGCCTATTCTTTCTATTAAATATTTACTTTTCGACGAAGCAAGCGAAGCGGGCGAAGCGTCTCCGTTTCAGCTTTCGACAAAACTCCCCCGTATGTCTATTTTAAGTATTTTCTTTTGTTTTATAGTGCTTGTTCAATGGCAATGCTCAAGCTTATTTAGGAAACTTATTAAAGCATACGAAACTACTTAGCATTTATTTACATATATGACATGGTTGTGCTTTCGCCAAGACTCCTATTTCCGACTATTTTCTTAATAATGCTTTCAACGGGGAAACCATGAATTTATCTGACTGTCTCTTGGAAAATATTTCAATATGGAAGTGACGGAGCGCAATGGCGTTCTGTTACAGTACAATAATGTTGTTTATTCAAGCAAGTTGGCATATATCTGGTCATTTGTTCTGGCACCAACATAATGACTTCAGTTAGTTTATCTGTGACACTAGGTAGGTATCCACTTTTCATTCTGTCCTTAATAGACTTAAATGAAGAAAATGACATATTTTTAAAGTTCGGTGTGAAATTTGGGTGGGTTCAATTATGATACAAGAAAAAAACATTATAAGAAGTTTATTGAACGGAAACACACATTGCGTAGATGTTAAAATAGTAAAACAAAGAAATACAACAGCCCAATAATCAACTACCTAATACAGAAAGAGCTGGAGAATCAGTAATATATTAAACACAGCAAACAAGCGGACAAAAAATATCTGAAATATTTCACCTGTGAACGAAAGTTAGTTAGGAAAAAATAAAATGTCTAGAATAGAATAGCCAATTTGCGAGGTCGAATAAAAGTTAGTTCAAAGTAGGTCAACATTCAGCACTTAGCTCATAGTCAACAATAACACAAGTATCAAGCTAGCCCAAGGGCCACTCGAGTGCGACTGAACCTCGCCTTACAATATTACTATTGTAGTATAGTTAAATTTGCCCGAATAAAATATACAACCCCTGTTATCTCTCAAGCCTGACCTTTTCTCGGATTTTCCTTTACAATTCAATTTCGTTTATTCTCTATTGGCATAAAGCTACCAATAAAATCATCGACATAATACAAGTATATATACTCATATATTTGGATTATATTGTTTGCTTCCACTGCGATTGGAATAAGATTTCGTCCTTCTACTCCTTTGCTCTGGGTTCAGCGTAGAGAGATTCATACGGGAATAGGTTTTTGTACGAGGCATTAAATTCATCATAATATCTAATAACATGTTCTCGTTTTCCTCCCGAAGTATTTACATATTAATAAATATAACAGGAAGCAGCGTAATAATAATATTCGCATTTTTGTTGTTACGGAAATTATGTAAGTGTATTCTCGTGAGAGTTCCGGAAACATGCTTTGCTTTTCCCTAAGAGGAAAACAAAACAAGACAACTTAATTGTTCTGTTTTACTAGCAGACAGTTCCAGTTATACCGGATGCTGCTACTTACGTCTTTAGCCTCCAGAAAAATAATTAAAGTTCTTGTTACCTTTTCCAATTGCTAAAACAATGTTATTCAAACATTAACTTTACTATAGTTTGTCTTTACATGTGGCAGTCACATTTTTACTCATTCTAAGTAAGATTTTTTTTACCTGAACGAAGTTTGACCCAAAACTAGTTTTTATTTTGTTAGGAGTAAACAACAACATCCCTATGATGATATGTTTCGTGGACTATCTGAAAGCTTCCGATTGTGTCAGGTGGACGCATCTTTGGAACGTTTTGGGTAACGCGGCAGTAGCGAGCCATATAACACACACACACACACACACACTCATCCGAAAATTGTATGAGATTGGGTACGGAACTGTTAAACTCGAGAACGTCACTTCAGCCCGCTTCAAGTTTGAAAAAAGAGAGAGACAGGCATGTCACCCGTCTTTACATAGGTACTATCCATATTTAAGTAGGTACGGTCAACTGTGTTGATTTCGAGGCCACTTCGTACCTTGTTACAGTGAAAATCAGTATGGAAGCTGCTAGAGATCTAATTTTATTGTCACTGTGACAAGGTACGAAGTGGCGCAGCAATCAAATTGTTTGACTACCTACCGAGATAGATATTATTTATCATTCAAATCGATGATATCACCAACTACTCCACAGTGAAAGGTCCTCAAAATTATGACGCCGAACACGTATCGCAAGAAGTTTCATCGCAGCCTGTCACCAAGTGAGACGGGCTCAAGTCGCGCTAAGGTTTGATTAATTACTGTGAACCCTCTCAAAAGTCAGAGGCTGTAAATAATGGACGGTGAACTTGGGCAGTTGGTTATACATCTCCTTTGGTCACGTAACTCTAGCGTTGATAACGCACTGGATATTATTATTTTATGATTTATCTAAATTATAATATTACTAACAAAAATAAACTAGTACGAAAAAAGTTAAGTTACTTAATCACCCCGCAGGTATCTACCTGCTACGTTATGTAATCTTACGTAACGTTTGAAATATACAGCGCGGAATGAAAAGATTCGTTACTTTTCAACTCTATTTTAGAGTCGAAAAGTGACGTACCTTTTCATTTCACGAGTGATTATACGCAGATTTATGAGGCCTTACTAACATTAACATAATTTGAACTCAAATTATGATAAAAAAGTATTGATAATTCCAATTCATTGATTAGAGGTTACGATAATTTTATTAAAGTTTTAGATAGTAACGTAGCCAATTATTTGTTTTTAATGTGTGTAGTAGAACTTAACCAAAACAATAATTTTGCTCTAAATATGATGATTTGGAGTGACGTTTGAAACGATACCTATCTCTTAATGAATAATTTTTAAGAAAAAAAAACCGACTTCAATGGGGGAGGCCGGTAAAAGATTATTATACTTAGATGGTGCACTCTTAGATAGATATACAATAAAATAAAAATGGCTATAATGTATGTTTATAATCGTAGAAGACTAAGTACCCTCAATTCCTCATGGAATCATCAAAAAAACCTTGCTTGCTTGACAAACAAAACGAAGAGAACAAATCGCCAAACGTGAACTACGCGTCGTTGAAGAGTTCCGTTATGATCATCATCAGCAGTTCCACTTCATCAAATGTCACTTTTATGAATGAAAATGCTTGATTAGTTCCTGAAAATACTAAAATCACTATTTGTGTGGCTTTCACATTTGAGGAGTTCCCTCGATTCCTAATGGATCTCATCATCAGAACTCGAGCATGACAAAAATCAACCGTGAAAATAGAACTTGCTTAACAAACACAGCTAGAAGGACAAATCGCCAAACGTGAACTCTTCGTCGTTGAAGAGTTCTGTTCTGATCATCATCAGCAGTTCCACTTCATAAAATGTCACATTTTTGTATGAAAATGCTCGATTTGTTGATAAAAACACAAAAACCACTATATGTTTGCCTTTAAGATTTGAGGAGTTCCTTCAATTCCTCATGGATCCCATCATCAAAAATCGAGCATGACAAAAAATAATCGTGAAAATAGAACTTGCTTAACAAACGCAGTTAGGAGGACAAATCGCCAAACGTGAACTTTTCGTCGTTGAAGAGTTCTGTTTTGATCATCATCAGCAGTTCCACTTCATCAAATGTCACATTTTTGTATGAAAATGCTCGATTTGTTGATAAAAACACAAAAATCACTATATGTTTGCCTTTAAGATTTGAGGATTTCCCTCTTTTCCTCATGGATCCCATCATCAGAAATCAAGCATGACAAAAATTAATCGTGAAAATAGAACTTGCTTAACAAACACAGCTAGGAGGACAAATCGCCAAACGTGAACTTTTTGTCGTTGAAGAGTTCTGTTCTGATCATCATCAGCAGTTCTACTTCATCCAATGTCACATTTTTGGATGAAAATGCTTGACTTGTTGATAAAAACAGAAAAATTACTATATGTTTGCCTTGAAGATTAGAGGAGTTACCTCAATTTCTCATGGATCCCATCGTCAGAACTGCGTTTTGACAAAAACGGGACCAACTTGGATATATTATATATACTTACAATCAAAAAAAGAATTTTTCAAATCGGTTAAGAAATAACGGAGTTATGGACTAACAAACATTGAAAAAAAAAAAAAACATACAACCGAATTGATAACCTCCTCTTTTGAAATTTTGAAGTCGGTTAAAAAGTAAAGGATACCAACGTGTCAATTCACACAGAGAATTGCCTAAATAGATGAACGTTTTTAACTGATAAAAGACTCATGCAACACTGGTCTTCTGACCAACCAGAACCATCAATGACTACTTTAGGTCATAAGATGTGCAAATATCAGGTTTGTATTTAATGTACCGGAAACCAATTTCTTGATTAATCACTTATCTCTTCAAGGCAGCTCAAGAAACCTGTTAAAAGCATGTTTTTATTCCTATGGTATAGTAATTAATTTGTTGTAAACCTTTAGTAATGCAGAGAAAAAAATTGTATGCTGCAGATTTAGTGAATAACAAGTTAATCGCGTGTCAACGTGAAATCCAATCTATCATAATTTGACAGGGGTTGGCACAGAGATGACAGCAAAAGGCTTTTACACAACACTGTCGACTAGTTGAATGGTGTTAAAGAATTCCGCTTGGCACGACTGAAAATCGAAATTTGAATTTGGAAATTACTCGTAGTTGCAGTATTTAGATAATTATGGCCCACTTTGCGACTTTTTGGTGATTATTAAGCCAACTATTGGATTTAATATAGATGATATCATTCAGATGAATATAAAGGTTTCCCACGATTTTACTAAGCAGCGTACCACGAACGTGCGGATATTACAGTGTTTAAAAGTGCAGCACGTAAAAACGAGTATTTAAAATATAAGGCATAACCTTGTATTCATAAAGAAAAGGTGACATATTTCTGCCTAAGAATGCCTTTGTGTTAGATAAGAACTCGCTTTTCTTTCTTATTTACAATTACACAGTAGGTATCCACATACCAAACGCCAAATCCAATTATTCGTACTTCCTACTTTACTACACACAAAAAATAAACACAATCCGTGAATCCAAATAACTTCAACCGTGCTCGAAATCGGCAGCAAATAACAAAAGTTGGCAAGCAATTAGAAAGAATTGTGTATTGTTGATAACCAGAACCCGTATAAATTGAACCTTCAAATCATCGAAATAAACCCTCAATGCAATTTGTAGGGTTCTTGTAAAAATGGTCCAACTAAAAAATATTACAGTGCGATTTGATATTGATATTATTGTTAAATTCAGACTTGTGTAATGCTTCTTACAGTTAACTTCAATTGTATGTAATGTAATATGAAATCAAATATAATTGTCGAGTTTCATCCACTGCCAAGTTCACTTGAAACTTGGAATTCAATAAATACTCTATACAGTGGAAGCTCATTCTGTGTAACCATGTTCAAATAACCGTGCGTGCCAATGGACTTCCAATCTAAATTTAAACTACATTTTCGTTATACCCACGTGCTGGTTCCGTTTCTAAGTATTTGTAGAATTTGATTTAACAAGCGGAGCTGCCAACCGTATCCACAGAAGACCCATTCACCAAAGTTTGCTTGAAACATGACACAAAACTATTTACTTTGAATAGTTACTTCGGACTTCGCTAGCTCATTTAAGGAGGCAAAGTTAATGAAAGTTAATTAAGTTCCTCAAGAATGGTTCAAAAGTGGTCAGTCGGTTGGTTGGCAGTTTTTAGTTAGTAATTGGAAATAAGCTAGCTTTACCACCAAAGTAAAGCTAAGGTTTTACGCAAGTTTAGCTGCGAAACTATTTGTATCTCCATAAAAATAGCTTAGTTTACCAGTAGTGAAACTTGTTTAATCCGACTTGTCACTGACAGGAAATTTGTGAGAAATTCAATATTGATTTAAAATGTGTAACGTCAGGTACATAGTAGACCGGTCTCCCGCAAATTTACGTTTATGGAAATCGAATCTGTCAAAGTCGGAGGACCTCCGAGCTGTCGGGGGTATAACAAGAAAACGCTTTTAGTGCGAGAAAGATCACCTAGCTATTATTTACGTAACATGAGAAGTGAGCGCTGTTACATTTGAAAATATGACGGAAAATCTAATATCACTGAAAATATATATTTCTTGTTATGTAGGTACGTCGCCAAGAGACAAAACATTTTTATTTTTAAAACTGTGCTATCAGATCTGAAGTAAAAACCAAGCCTCCCTTGAATCCGAGTGATTGATCGGTACCTACTTATATTAACTAACTAGCTTTTGCCCGCGACTTCGTCTGCGTAGAACTCATTCTCGCTTTAGAGTTATTTGTTTTCCCATACATCATTCACCCTTCTTTACACTCCCTTAAGAAATGATTACATTCAATATGAAATGCTCTTTACCGCGCACGGCAAATTTTAATAGGAATCCTTTTTTCAAAACGAATCATCATCATCACCAAATCAGCCGAAAGACGTCCACTGCTGGACATAAGCCTCCCGCAAAGAGTGGCACAATGACCGTTCCTTTGCCATCCGCATCCAGCGGACACCTGCGACCTTTACCAGGTCATCAGTCCACCTTGTGGGGGGCCTACCCACGCTGCGCCTTCTGGTACGTAGTCGCCATTCGAAATCCTTTCCTCCCCAATGGCCAACGGTTCTACGTTCAATATGCCCCGCCCACTGCCACTTAAGTTTAGCGGTTCGGAGGGCTATGTCGGTAACTTTGATTCTACTGCGGATAGCCTCACTTCTGATGCGATCACGCAGAGATACTCCCAGCAACCCAGCATAGCCATCTCCATTGCTCTTTGGGTGACTTTGAGCCTTCTTATGAGGCCCATAGTAAACGACCACGTTTCAGTGCCATATGTCATCACTGGCAACACACACTGGTCAAAGAGCCTCGTCTTGAGACACTGCGGAATATTGGACGAAAAGATGTGCCGTAGCTTCCCGAGCGCTGCCCAGCTGAGTCGGATTCGACGATTAACCCCTTTCTCGAAGTTGGACCCATCTAACTGCACAGTCTGTCCTAGGTATATATAATCCTCTACAACTTAAAGTAAAAGTGTCCGAGTGTAACGGGAGTTGGTGCTACGTGCTCGTGCTTTCAAAACGAATGATTAAACTTATTTCAGAATATCAAATGTACCGATTCTAGACGAATGAAGCCCGTAAAATATGCGCGGGTTCTTCATGTAAGTATGATGGCCGAAGGCTGGAAACAGAGTGGCAAGGCGAGTTCAAATAGAGCGGGATCCTTATATAAGGCTGAGGGCTGAAGGCCCGGAGCCGCGTCGCACGCACGCGAGGCCGAAGGCCGAGCATCCCAACAGAGCGGGCTCCTTATGTAGGGCCGAAGGCCTGACGCAGAGTGGCAGTTCACGTGAGGCCGCACGAAGGCCGAGAGTCCCAACAGAGCGGGATCCTTATATAGGGCCGAAGGCACAAAAAGTATACTATAAGTGAATCCAGATTACATACTGTTAGTATACAAAAAAACATCTTGATCTGTTCAGCCGTTTTTGCGTGATTGAGTAACAAACATCCAAACATCTAAACTTTCGCATTTATAATATTAGTGGGATTCCTGGGTCACTCACCTTCATCCATTGAAAGCTGATCCCATATAGCGACCTTAGTGCCGGCTGGGTCACGAAGTGCCACGTACGCTAGTTCTCCGTGGACCAGTCGCAAGTCATGGTCGAGGGCCAAAATCCAGAAAGTTACTGTTAAAAAGAAACATTTCTATTTACGCAAAGAAATATAATACAGTTTCAGATTATTATATTTCAGTAAAAAATAATAGTTAATTCTTTCGTCAGGTTTACCTCTCATCAATTCAAGAATTGCCATAAACAACTAAGCTGCACCGGGTATAAAAGACATCGTAAAACCAACATAAAGCAAAACAAAAATTAATGACGCAGACAACGTAAAACAGCGGCACGAGATTGTTATACGGCGTAATTAATTAGTAAAATATTTATCCCACGTAAATACATTTCTCTTTGGCGTATTGCCTTCCCAGGTTACGTCGCCTGGTATTTATCTTAAATATTTATACTTGACACTGAGAGGACATTTTTCTGATCTATTTATGACAGATATGCAAATTTTTAGGGATCCGCACCACAAAAGGAAAAAACGAAACCGTTATAGGATCACTCGTGCGTCTGTTTCCCTTCCTGTCCGTCCGTCTGTCACAGCCAATTTGCTCCAAAACCACTGGACCGATTGAGTTGAAGTTTGGTACACAAAATATAATAATAATAATATTGGGGGACAATCTTACACAAATCGACCTAGTCCCAAACTGAGCAAAGCTTGTACTATGGGTACTAGACGACGATATACATACTTATATAGATAAATACATACTTAAATACATAGAAAACATCCAAGACCCAAGAACAAATATCCGTGAAAAATGCACAAATAAATGCCCTGGCCGGGATTCGAACCCGGGACCTCTAGCTTCGGAGGCAGAGTCACTACCAACTAGGCTAAACAGGTCGTCAAATATATGTAAGTTGGTTACCCAAAGACGGACGTGTAACGTATATAAATGAATTTTAAATATGGTGGCCACTTTGGGGGAATTAGGTGTAGAAGGTGAATAAAAAAATGTGTCATAACTACATATAAGTAAGTGTCTATATCAAATAAAAGGTCTTGTTGTGACCCGCGCGTGTTTCAGGCGACTTCAAAAAGGACGAGGTTCTATGTTCCACTGCATGTATCTCTTTTGGTGAAGCCACGTAGGTATGGAACCCGAAAAAAAATAATGAAGCCAATAATTGACACTATCCCTGTCACTGCCAAAGCTACGAGTATGATTTGAGATTGAAGGTGCCAAATTATATTGTGGAACAGTCTCGTAACCTCGAGACATAATTGTTAGAGGCTTAAAACGTGTGCTCAAGAAAAATACCTGGAAACCAAGTAAAGAGACTTTATGAAAATTAGGACTAGGTATTATAATACAGCATTTTAGTACGCGTACTCTCCAGAAACACGATCAAATTCGGATAGTTTGTCGTATACAATTCATAACAAAACGGTACAAAAGCAGTTCCCGTAATATACGGGATATAATTAATTATACAAAGTTGCCAGTACCCAAGTTGGACAATAAACAGAAAGTTCCCAAGGTCCAAGTTTCTGTTCGTAACGATTATGGGAATTTCAGCGGGATAACGTTTTTGCATGCGAGCTAACGAGGTATTCAGTAAGACGGACGGCGATCCGCGGTGAAAATTTACCTAGTTTCGGGCTAAATTGGTTTGCATAAAATGCACTGAAAATAATGCCGCGTTCCTGAAAAGAATGCTTACACAATCGGCCAATATCTGCATCGCTACATCGGTAATTTACATTTTTATACCACTCCGGTCCAATTTATTATGAATTTAAGATGTAGACATTTTTTTAGAGAGCGTCTAATCTTTTATTGTACAGTCATGACTCTGCGTGATCATCATGAACAGAAGCCATCGGAAACTCGAGTATAGAATTATGTAGATTCATTTCGGATAAATAGAGGCTTACTTGTCTCCCCCGGCTTGTAGTGGTGCCTGGCGGGCCTCACGATGACATCTCTCACCGGCCCCAGCAGCCGGATGACACTGTGGCTCTTAGCCGTGCACTCATCGTTCCCCACACATCCCACAGTAGTGTGCAGGGTGCAGTGGGTAGCTGGGGATGACGGTATCTTCAGCGGGATGATGCCATAACCTGGAACAATTGCTTCGGTTAATGAAAAGTTAAAGCATTAAATGACATAATTAGTACTTGAATAGTGATCATTGACATCCGAATTGACCTCGTTATGAATTTACCTGATTGATTGTTACCTGGAACACTCCTTATAAATCTATTTATTGTGACAAAACGATAAAAAAACCGGTCAATTGAGAGTCTGACTTGCGCACCGAGGGTTCCGTACAAAGATCGTGTACCCGACCCGATCCCATTAATTCAGGAGAAATTTAAGGCCTAGAGATATTTCTAGAGATATAATTATATTATTCCTGTAATATGTGTAATGTGAAATAACGTCGTCCTGCATAAATCAAATCGATAGCATAGGTAAGTAGTTCTTGAGATTTAGTAACGTGATAGACAGACAGACAGATGTAGATTAAGCGGCACTATAGTGTTCCTTTTTTAGCATTTTGATACGATATATAAGGACAATTTGGAGAATTAGAAGTTCAGTTTTCTAATTTATAACATAATTTTGTTTTATCGTTTCCTAATGCCAATTTTTTTAACTTATAAAAATGGATGGTTAAATTGTTTGTGAGGTTTAATTAATTTTATTTAGCTAGTTGAACGTCGTCAACACCGTCGTGGGTCGTTTTCATAGTATTATATGTACATAAATATCATAAACTAGCTGTACCCGCGACTTCGTTAGCGTGAAAAAAAATCGTCACTTGGACATTAAGTAGATATATTGCTCTGTATGTGATTACTCTCGTACCTATGTGATTTTGTGATCCTGATGGGGAGTATAGCGCCAGAGCTCCCGATGCACTGTGTTAACATCGGCACAACAAATGCTCAAATAAATAAAAGGTCGACAAAGCGCTTGTTATTCTTATGGGGTCTTAAGTATATGCTACTACCGTCGTAGTGTTTAAAAAAATGGTCTTGTATGGCATTAAGTACCTAATTTCAACTTTGCTCATTTATTGTATTACCTACTGTGGGACTTTAGACGCATATTTTACCTATCATACTTCACAGCTAGGTAGCTACGAGTATGTGATTATTAGGGATGCAGTGCTTTACTATTTTGCAAGTAGCAGTTTCTTTATGTTGGTACTTGACAGTTTTAACCTAAAATATATCGACCTACTAATAGGTACTATACCATTTGCCCGCGACATAGTTCGGGTGAAGTTCGAACTTCCGCATAGGTACGCTTACATGCTCGTCTTCAACCCTCTGAGGGACGTGTTTAGGGATAAAAATACCTTTCTTCCTTCCTTGGTTCATAGCCATAGCGTTAACGTAATAAATCACACAAAATTTTAATAATAATAGCTAACCAGTAACTACAATGACTATTTCAGAGCGACGCATCTTACTCTCTACTTTGCATGTATTGTAGCATGCATTTACGAGTAGGTATTCTGCGCTTACGTGTTTTTGATTATGAAGTGACCGAACGGGGTCTAAGGAACTTCATGCACGGCATGAGCACCCGCTCGACCTCGAGTTTCGCGTGCAGCGGGACGGGGCTTGCGGCGTCCATCTCAATCTCTCAACACATGCGAAACGCTGCCGCCCCGCTGCACTCTCCGCTTCGAGCGGGCACGGATCCCACTATCCAACGAAGAGGACAGCTTGACCAGGCATGACGGTACGATGCTATAAGCGATGCGATGCTAGAACCAGCATGATAGCTTTTATCGTCACGTTTTATGCTCGAAATGTAATGAATAAAACATCACATAAAAAGCGGCAATATAAAGGGTTCCGTACCCGAATTTAAAATCACCATACTATACTGTGAGTTAAAAATGGTAACTCACGGCACTCACCTTTTGTTCAGGAGAAATTAGAGGTGGCAGTTTATCAGCGATAAATTAATAACCTTAACCTATTGGATCTATAATTCTTCGGTGTAAGTATTCAATAGTCACTATGTTTTTGATTGCATGATCGAAATTTTTGAAGATCGAGAGGGGAGGGCACACAATTATTGTGACTTTCAGGGCGATTATCTACGAATATATTCACTTACATTTGTTTCCAATGACCTGATTGTTGTGCCACATGTTGAATTACGTAATTCAACGTGTTACACGACAATAAAAAAACTGTTTTAGAGATTTGATTACATAACTACCGATTACGTAGCGGCGTTTATAATATAATACATCTATATTTCAAATTTTATTTTAATACACCTTATAGTTTTTGAGTAAAATGCCTGTGACATACGGACGGACATGACAAAACTATAAGGGTTCCTTCCTTTTTTGCCATTTGGCTACGGAACATGACGGTATAATGTATAGTGCTATTTGTGCTACTCGTAGCTAGGCAGATAGATAGTAATATAAAACCAAAGTTTCGTCGATTAGGTACCTATCTCGTTCTATTTTATGGCATCTTACCGCTCAAACCGTCCGCCTCGCTGGGGCAGCGCTTTTACATCTAATCCAAATGTGTGTTAGACTATACAACTCTAGCTACCAGCCTTGTCAGTAGCAGAGAAGCTCAAAATGTACAGTCAGCTGCACAGAATCGAAACCTCTCCTGTATACAAACTTCTATGCAGGGGAGGTCACGTTTCTCCACAGCTGACTGTACAAACCAACCTAATGAATATTAGTACAGATAAATTAATAGATATGCCTGGAACACTTAGATCAAATGATACAGAAACCAGTCTGTATATAAAGTATTTGGGTTGGATATGCTTGTTCTTGTAAGAAAGTATGGTGACTCCAGTAAACAATAGCCGATGTTCCTGAATTCTAAGTATATGTACTGCACACTGTTTCAGAAGGTTCTCAATTGTTAGGTAATGCTGTGTATTGCTGTAAAATACCTAATAAATAAAAAATAAATATTGTTTCTCTGTTTTAATTTATTAATTAACTCTTAAATACTCTACTATAAAATAAAAAATCAATCCTCGGTTTTTCACAATACATAACAATTAAATTAAATTCAAAAAGCTGACTAATTGTGTGCATTATTAGCATAACTGTGATAAATCAAAATCGGGGCACATTCTAGGGATTTGATATTAATAATAAACATTTTGATATATAAATGTGCTCATTGAAAATTATCAATTACTGTAAAAAGGTTCGATATCACACCTCATATCAAGCCTCTTAAGATAATAAATGTGTGCGGATGTCATCTCAAACAAAATTACAATTTACTGGCGGTGCCATTCATATACTAGAGTAAGAATAATATCATCATCATCATTATCATGTCAGCCGAAAGACGTCCACTGCTGGACATAGGCCTCCCCCAAAGACTTCCACAATGACCGGTCCTGCGCCACCCGCATCCAGCGGACACCCGCGACCTTCGGTCCACCGTGTGGGGGGCCTGCCCACGCTACGCCTTCCGGTACGTGGTCGCCACTCGAGAACCTTTCCGCCCCAACGGCCATCGGTTCTACGTGCTATGTGCCCCGAATAAGAATAATATATTAGCTAATATTCCGCTATGATTGTTGAAAAGTCCAAAATAATTGTAACTTTTGTAATCTCACATCAGCACCATTATATTTCTGATCATTAAGATCACTTCAAACATCAAGTGTTGGTCTAACTTATAGTGCTATCGGGATTCCCGAATCTGGGTAGCAATAAAATACTTCGTTGCGGTAGAATTCAAGTTGTAATCTCGAGTTCACAAATGGTTTTCAGTATGCGTATCGTAACACTTTGCAGTACACACAAGATGGCGAAGTAGATAGCGTGAGTCTCATAAAGTAAGTCAGGTAATCGCTTGTTGCACTGTCCTGTCTTCTGTCTTCCGGAAGTGGCGATAAGGCCATATTGGGGAAGAGTTAGGTTCCGCCAATCGGGGCGACCGCGCGTCCACTCTCGCGCATCCGGTCCGTCCCAATTGGTCGGTTACAACATTGACCGCACAGACAATGCAATATGCAATTATATCGTGAGGAAATGATGCGGCTTTGGAATGGCGACTGTGGCGCCACAGTGCCCTAGACAGCCCAAATTTTACTTGTAATTAGTTTATATAGTTTTAATTTTAAAGAGAGAAAAAAATAAAAGTTTTATTTACTTTGTCTAGAATTAGCTAAGTGGTAAAAGTAATTGAAAAAAAACTATAATTTATTCAAGTTTTATAATCATAGACCATTTATTACTATGTGAGATTAAAAACAACAGAAAACACAGCACTTTGCCTTTTTCATATCACACTATATGTATTACACTTCGGCTCTGTTTATGTATATATTATCGCACTATTATTTCACTTTATCTGGTTGGGATAGTATAGTTCATAGCGTTTTCGTCATTCGTTTGTATTTCTAACTTAACTGAGTTACCCAAATAATTTCCTCACCTTTCACACTATATGTGTCAATTTTTCTCTTCATAGGAATTGAATGGCTTCACAATTAACATCTCTTCATAGCAGAATTTCTTAATTTTCTTGGCACTTTGAAACATCAGTTAGAAACTAAGTAAGTTTTGTCGCCGGTTAGGTATTTATATTTTACCATTTTTACCCTATTTGGTGGGCGCAAGCTGCATCTGTCAAGCCTGCGAGAAGAGCAACCAAACCTATTTCTCGTTAGAATTCAGCATTCTGTCCTTTATAGTTTATTTAACTAACTCGTTTTACTTTAAAACTTTAGATATTCAGAAACTTTGACGTCAAGTGAAATGTCAATTGACAAAATGTCAGAGCAGTAACGTTAGTGTTCCGATCCGTCCGTTTAGAAATACATAATTTCTTTTTTATTTCACTTCATTGGTTTTGCTTATTTGTTAACTTATTAAAAACAACATGTTTGCAGATAAATGTACTAAATAGGTACCTCTAAATAGTGCCATTTGGACAAATTAGAATGAGCTCTATTTTGACGTTAGCTCTCATTGACAGGACAGAAGTGACAGTAATGACGGCGGCAGGTTTAAAGAAAAATAAAAGAAAAATCCAAAGAGGCCACATATTTCGGAAAATTAATTATGAGTCGCAGTCAAATAAAAAGTATCCTATGACAAGGCCAGCATAATAATCTACATATACACACAAAAATTGTTTAAATCGATTCAGCGGATCCTGAGATCCTTCGGGACACAAAACCCTCTCTGAAGATCCTGGCTGGAATTTTAGATATTTATTATTATATATAGATAACAGATACACAAGTTCTCAAAGCACAAATTTATTTATTGTTATTCCTTTGTGGAGGTATAGGTGCTTACGCTGTTGACCTTTAATTATTAATTGATTATTTACATTGGTACATATGGGTCATGGTTAGATTTATTAATATCAATTGATAAACTGCTTGACAGTTAAATAAAAAATATTCGCCATTTATTCTCCTAAAAGCAGTTTTAGGTCAGAAACATGACACAAAGTCATATCAAACGAACATTTTTCTCGAAAACTAAGAGATCAAGTCGCGTTCAAGTGACGTCTTAAAAGGGTTCAAGGGCCTTTCTCATATGTGGAATGTAGTGAGTGATCAATCATACTTTATTCTGCGAATTTTACGAGTACGATTTTGGGATGTCAATAAAATGATATTTTTGTATTTAAAACAAGTTTAAACGAGACTACTTAGTTAAGTGTAAAAATGCAAGTCACATATTTCATTAACTGTCGTAAATCTGAGTGACTAATCATAACTCTCCGTCATACATTTAAAACTTCATAACTATGAGTGTTATTACAAGACCAATGTTTTATAAATAAATCAAAATTGGGAGTACCTACATACGTTTTATAGATCATCATTTGTTTTGCATTTGTTTCTATGAAAAAAGGAAGTAGGTATCTGTTTCTACCAAGCTTTGCCAAGATGATTGTTATCTATGTATAGGAAAAACATCGTCGCTTTTTATTTTCCGACAGCAACTTATTCATGAGCTTTTCGAACTTTCATGGGAAGCCTCCATTCCTCCATTAACTTCTGCCACCCACGGAACCTCATTATCTGTATTCATTGTCGTGTACTTTCGAGTACTTTTCGTGACCACTTAATGAGTGCGCACAGTCCATGAGCTCTTAGAACAGTCTTCGGGTTCGGGCGAAACACTTATTCTGGCATAAGTTCATAAGTTTGTGTAAAAGCAGGCTAGAGACAAGTACAGATCTGAAGTTCGTTTTTTGGGACTCACGAACTTTAGCTTACATATTGTCTTTAAGTTACCCTGTGTAGCCAGGTAGGTTTTTAAAGCGTAATTTAAATTATAATAGTCAACAAACATTATTAAGCTGTAAATAAAAAGCTCAGCAGAATAAACAACACAGGCAACTCCGCCAACTAAATTAAGTTTCAATTGAATTATACGAGTACATTCCTGAAATATTATTACCAGCTCAAAAGAAAATGGTTGAGTTTCTCGGCAACAAAGAATTATAAAAGCATTGTAAAAAATATTCAGTGTATCGGCGAAGCATATGTACTCGTATGTTGTATGCGTTACCACGCACCCACACTGGGTACATACCATACTGGCAGCCACTATATACTTAGGATACCTTCTATGACATCCAGAGGACTGGCCGGGTATTCGATTTACAAAATGTGATACGTATGTCCTCTTCATGCCCTCTAAAAACATGCTATATTTTTGCAATGGAAAAGATTCATCATGTCGATTATTTTCCCTAAATAATTTTGCATATTAAAACAAAAGGAAAACCATGAAAATTCTTTTTTACATGTTTAGTCGGTCCGATTCCTGGTACAGCCAGGCCAATTTTTAAAGCCTGTGATCATGCAATTTTAATTCTTATAAATAAAATATGAGGTTATATTTCTGTGAAATTTACTATATTCTTAATTTTATGTACTTTTTCTCCACGTGGAATAACCATGGGACACCCTGTATGTATATACTACCAGCATGAAGATAGTATGTCCTCTAAAGTTATGTACCACGATAACGTATGGAAACTCGGAATCGTTATTTTCTAGAACAGATATGAGATAAGTACTCTAATAGGCAGACAAAGGTTATCGATTGTAACTACACATAGGTTATCTAGACCTATCACCATACGGGGAATACACAAACACAAATATAAAGAATGCACACAGTTACCGGTCCAGCTTTACTTTACACACCAAAAGTCAGTCAAATCGTTTTTTTACAAAAAAAATACTCGTAATACTAATGGCGTCTACTTTACTTAAGTGCAGCTCTGAGGAGACATTTTCAACATCTTTTCCATTTGGAGATGCACCAAGTGGTTTTATTATTTCCACCGAAAAGCCACATTCGCTGCTTAGACGAAGTTCGACGACAGCCACAAGTGGCGTACACTTGACAAAGTTTTTTTTAAGGTGCAGATCGAACCAGTTTTTACAGACGATCAAAATATGTCTATGCGGGAGCAACTGCAATTACGTAGAGCACAACAAATAGGAACAAACCTGGCTCGACCCTTGCGGCCCGTAAAACGCGCCTTACTAATTGACACTATCTTATAACGTCACACGATACATTCTGTTTGTTATTTCACACCGATATGTTTTATTAGATACTTAACAGTTTTCTTATTTTAATTGGTTTTAACCGACATTTAATTGAATCGGTGTATCATATATGTCACAGGGAAATGAGAAAAACTGACATTTGATCAATTCCCTAAAGGAATCATATCAACTTTTAAGTCTGTATTTTCTTATTAGGGCTCCGTAGTAAACAAGAAATCATTGTAGTTTAGCTATGTCCGTGCGTCTGTTCGTCTATCCGTCTATCCTTGTCTTAGCTTAGTAACCGTTACTACTACAAGTAAGCTGTAATTTATATAGGTACACATAAATAATAATCTAAAAAATGGTGTTCATAATTTTGATAAAATTATATACAGGCGATGCTTTTTTTGCAAAACCCATTTTATGCGGTAGCTCGTTTAAAAGTAATATGGATATTCTTTAACCATTTTTCGATGCAATAACACAACGTTTAATTTCCGCTTGCGTGATATTAATGGATATCCAAACTCATTTTGATGTATTGTTATTTTGTTTTATTATTGCATTGTATATCACTAATATAGCTCTTAAGATGCTCTGTCACTAACAAAGTATGGATCAATGTGGTCTGAAAATAAACGTTTTATTATTATGTATCTCCGTTTTAAAGTCACGGGGTGAGACCCGATCATTTGGAAGGCGTGCGTGGGGATATAAATCCAATACGTAGAGACCTTTTGGAGAAGAAGTTTAATGTGATGTAGTACAGCTGCTAGAACCTATTCACGGGTATATCGCTAGATACCCGTGAACCGGTTCCAGCAGGCGATCGGACTATTGTGGGTAAAATGAAAAAAAGAATCGGGCTATGGATGAAATGTGGATGGAAAAGTAATGGGGCAATTGCTAGAGTTCCGGACACCTGCCACATAACATAGTAAAATGCTATCCAGGCAGGCGGTGACTAGCCACTCGCTAGATAGGCTCCTGAAAATGCCGTCGTAAAGACGGCCAGGAACAACATCGGTGTGAGCGGCTCAGGGGTGTCGTGAGGTGTGTTGCGCTTTCTCCGTGGTTACTCGCGGCGTTATGCCCTTTAACACTTCCACCCCTGGAGCATACAGCTCTAACGGCCAATTAAGGCAAGCCAGGGCTGAGAGTCCTGCGGACCCCCTTGGGATTCCACTCCGACCAACGAAGACACGACAGAGACGGAGTCCCTGACCGACTCTCGGGAGCACTCGGGTCCGTGGGGTCGTTACTCCCCAACAGCTCGCCACAAGCTGCCCTGCGGGCTTATTATTATTATATTATTACTAAACGTTGAAGTAAAATATTTGTACGAGTCAATTGCCAAAAAAAGGTTTGGTAAAGAAAACTTTCCTTTGATTACTAAGACAATGTTGTTGATTGTGTCAAACACCACACACACACAGGAAATTATAAGTTTGTGAACTTTAAGTTCATATTATGTAGCGATTGAACGAAACTACGGAACCCTAATTACGCGTAGTCCAACACGCACTTGAAAGGTTTTTATTTTTATTTGATTTCCGCATTCATACTATTGAAACGAGAAGATAATATAACGGAAGGTAGTAACTCAAAGCGGCGTCGGTCATAAAACCATTCCCAAAGGTCCAAAAGCCCACAAACGCTAAAATATAACTAAAATCAAACTAAATCCTTACTAAATTAAACGCGGCGTCTTAGTGACAAAAATATTACCGAGGAAGCCTGTCATTAGGACGGGACGTAAATTACCTGGATCTCTAAAGCGGTAACCACAGAACTACGAAAGGTTGGTTCACTTACTTCCTGCTCTGCTTAACAGTACCAACCTATGAATTTAAATGATCTGCTGCGCATTTTCAAAGAAAAAAATGTAGCTGTAGTCTTCCTTCGCATGTATTAAAATCGAAAAACTGTATATGTACCTACAACACCCTTAAGTAAAATCTTTGAATGACCGTCCGTACTTGTATTACTGCTAAGGAATAAATACGAGTAAGAAAATCTAGTGAAGGAAGCTACAAAGCAATAAATAAGTGTGTAAGTAAATCTTTATTTACTTACACACTTATTTATTGCTTTGTAGCTTCTTTAATCCCTTTGGATTAAATAGATGGCGTCATATCTCTATAATATATACTCGTACAAATTATTGTATATAGTTTGAAAGGCTACAAAGAACACGTGGGTATACAATTTTGTACGTAATTGATTTACTTGGAAACGGCTATGAGGACTAGAGTAAATGTTTTTTCCCAACTTGGAAATCTTATCTTATTTATAAAAGGCTTTTATCAACGGTGAAATCGCTTTTACGTGAAAGTCATCAAATGAAGGTGGGTTGTTAAGATAAAGGTCCGTGCTATTAATATAGAAGCTTGCTTATTGATAACCATTAATATAAATATAATTGAAGAGGTATGGTATTTATTGTGTATATTACAATGGATCAATAACAAACAAAAATAATTTTTAAGAAAAAAAAATCGACTTCGATGGGGGAGGCCGGTGAAAGATTATTATACTTAGATGGTGCACTCTTAGATTCCATACAATAAAATAAAATGGCTATATATGTTTATAATGGTAGAAGACTAAGTACCCTCAATTCCTCATGGAATCATGGAAAAACCTTGCTTGCTTGACAAACAAAACGAAGAGAACAAATCGCCAAACGTGAACTACGCGTCGTTGAAGAGTTCCGTTCTGATCATCATCAGCAGTTCCACTTCATCAAATGTCACTTTTATGAATGAAAATGCTGGATTAGTTCATGAAAATACTAAAATCACTATTTGTGCGCCTTTCACATTTGAGGAGTTCCCTCGATTCCTAATGGATCCCATCATCAGAACTCGTGCATGACAAAATCAAAAAGACCAAGAGCACGAAAAAAACCAAGAAAAAAAAAGACCAAGTGCGGGTAGTACGGAAAACCCGTGCGGCTAGAAGATGTTGATACCCGCTGAAGTCAGTCAGCTCGTGACCACGGATGTTGCGATACATTCGAAACGTCGGGCACACCTCAGGTGATTAATTTTTGTACGCGATTAAGTCCCGTTTACCAATAATAATGTGTAAAAATCGTGCAAGTTTAAATCAATATATGACAAAATCAATCGTGAAAATAGAACTTGCTTAACAAACACAGCTAGGAGGACAAATCAACAAACGTGAACTTTTCGTTGTTGAAGAGTTCTGTTCTGATCATCATCAGCAGTTCCACTTCATCCAATGTCACATTTTTGGATGCAAATGCTTGACTTGTTGATAAAAACACAAAAATCACTATATGTTTGCCTTAAAGATTTGAGGAGGTCCCTCAATTCCTCATGGATCCCTTTATCAGAACTGCGTTTTGACAAAAAACGGGACGAACTTGGATATATATACTTTCAATCAAAAAAAGAATTTTCCAAATCGGGTAAGAAATGACAAAGTTATGGAGTAACAAACATTACAAAAAAAATACAACCGAATTGATAACCTCCTCTTTTGAAATCTTGAAGTCGGTTAAAAAAACAAGTGAAGGATAAATAACACAGACTAATACAGTTTACATATGTTTTCAACGTGTAGGTAATGAAAATGTAACTTTTATGTATGTATTGTATGTATTACTTTATTGTACATAAAACACGACAAAACGATAAACAAACAAAAAGTAGACGTACAAAGGCGACCTTATCCCTTCAAGGGATCTCTTCCAGCTAACCTTTGAGCAAATGAGTTTATTAAAAACAAATGGAGGATGACGATAAACAACCTGTGAATTATGCACCGAACCAAAGTTAAAACAAAACAAATTAATTTTGAATACACATAATTTATAATTGAATACATAAAATACGATTAAATATACTATTATTACTTACAGCTCAAGATATAAATGTGTGTGTGTGAGAGAAAATAAATAATGTGTTTATATACTACGATAACTACGATATACTACGATAAATAGGTACATATACGCGAGTAAAAAAAAAAAAAAAGATTTTTTTTTAATAGTTAGGAGTCGGACAGCCATAATCTTTTCAATGCAGCTTTGAAGGACGCAACAGATTGGGATTGCCTCACAGACACCGGTAACTCGTTCCACAACTTAACGGCCCGAACCGTGAACGATCTCTTATACGCACCTGACCTATTGAACGGAACGCTCAGAGAGATATTGGCGTTAGAATTTGAACGAAGGCGGTAACCGCTGTTAGATGTCAGAAATCGGAATCTCTCAGTGAGGTAAGGAGGAGAAGCAGGATTGAACAATGCATTGAAAAGCAATGACAGGACGTGCACATCTCTACGACGACGAATCGGAAGCCAGCCGAGTTGTGAACGAAAGTTGGATACATGATCAAACTTTCGCAGACCAAATATAGATCGAATGCAGATGTTTTGCAAGCGATCCAGCTTGTCAAGCAGCTCCTCTCTAAGGTCGACAAATTCAATGTCACCATAATCAAGAAGTGGCAAAAGAAGAGATTGGGCGAGAGTAATTTTGGTTTGAAGAGGAAGGAAATTTTGCAGACGCTTCAAAGAGTGCAACGAAGCAAAAAGCTTCCTACTTATTTCCGATACATGAGGTGACCAGGATAGCGTTTGGTCAATCACTACACCCAGGTTTTTAACAGAAGATGATAAAGGAATGGCCACGTTGTTAAACATAATATCGGGAATCACCAGCTCGGATAGTTTAGACACAAAATGAGGGCTGCCAATAACAATCGCCTGCGACTTCTTGGCATTCACACTCAAACCATACCGCATCGCCCAGGAGCGAATCGACTCAAGATCACAATTCACTGTGTTAATCAGGGAAGGGAAATCATTCAAGCCAGCCGCCGCATAAATCTGTAAATCATCCGCGTAAAGATGATAGTTAGAATTTAAACCCTCCGTAATACCATTAATAAAAATGGAAAAAAGAAGTGGAGAAAGACTTTTCATCGTGTCACTTATTTTACTCAAAAGCCAGTTAATCAATGATCAAAATTGGTACAACGTCTAACCTAACGTATGCGATCACTTGGTGTTGTTGGTCTGTCATAGGCAGTTTTTTTTATATTCTTCAAATCTATTTTAAGTGGTTTACTCGTATCTGTATTTAATTGTTTAGGGCGAGATGAACCACTTCCACGTCCAAATCACTGGAGCTTGAATGATACCTATCTACTCGCGCAATGCGAAACAGGAGGCAATTATTATCTTCCTGCTTGCTTATTGCTTTGAGGAATTGCTACACATAAATTATTGTATTAGTAATTTTATTACCTATAGTAGGATTTGTCAACAGAATTTATAAATATTTAGTGTCCTTTATCGAGTTAACTCAAAATGCTACGTAGGTTATCATCACATTTTTGGGTATGAGATTGGACGGGGCACATTGCACGTAGAACCGAAGGGCGTTGGGGCGGAAAGGTTTTCGAGCGACCACGTAGGTAGGCCCCCCCACAAGGTGGACTCGATGTCCATTGTTAATTCATAAAATAAACATAGAAAATATTTGCGATAGTTTTAATACATTTTGGTTGAATGGCAATCAAAAAATCAATAACATATGTCAACATGTTCCTTTTGTAAAGAAAAATAAACTAGCCACTTCTATGGCCAAAGAGGCGCGAACATGCCGGCCCCCTTGAAGGTCTTGGCTTCAACAAATAGGTAGTGGACAAATCTTGGTGACAGGACGCCTGCATGATCCGGAACCGGTGAAAATGTCTACTACTCGGACGACACCATCTCGGCCAGGATGCACGGCAGTTATTCTCCCCATTTTCCACTTCAATGGTGGGAGGAAGTCCTCCTTGATTACGACTAGAGTGCCAATATCTATAGAAGGAATAGTTCGATTCCATTTGGCTCTCTGTTGCAGTTGAGATAAGTATTCGACGCTCCAGCGACGCCAAAAGTGCTGCCGCAACTGTTCGATCCGTTGGTATCTTTGTACAGCATTACCAGCTGGGCAAGTAGGCTCAGGCAGTGCGGTCAGTGGACGACCGATAAGAAAGTGACCCGAAGTAAGGGGTGACAAATCTTTAGGCGATGATGATAATGGTGTTAGTGGACGCGAATTTAGAATAGCTTCTATTTGACATAACGTAGTGCTTAATTATTCATATGTGAGATGAGCCAAACCAAGAACGCGTTTTAAGTGATGTTTGGTAGACTTCACACCTGCTTCCCAAAGACCACCGAAACTGGGAGCATAGGGAGGCGTAAAATGAAACTGGATGCCGTCATTCGAAAATTTGTCCGGTAATTTACCCTTAATTTCGTTCCAACCACCAACAAAATTGGACCCATTATCGCAATAAATGTGTGAAGGCATTCCACGACGAGCAATAAACCGTTTGAGCGTTAGAATAAACGTAGCACTCGTCATATCCGTAGCTAACTCTAGGTGGATTGCCTTGGTAGCAAAGCAGACAAAAACGCAAATGTAACCCTTATTATATTTAGCGCCACGCCCTTTCTTGCTACTAATCATGATTGGACCTGCGTAGTCAATTCCAGTCACGTTAAAGGGAGCTGATTCTTCAACTCTGGCAGCCGGTAAATCTCCCATAATGGGATAATTCACACGAGCAGCTAGCCTCATACATGTAATAAATTTGTGAACTATAGATCTAGCTAAATCCCTACCCCCGATTGGCCAATATCTTTGACGTACGCTAGTTAATAATAATTGAGGACCTGCATGCATTGACTTGATATGCTGATCTTCAAACACCTTTGCAGTTAGGATGTCACGTTTTGGTAATATTATAGGATGCTTGACATCAAAGCTTGCGTTACATTGTGATAATCTGCCTCGTATACGAACGAGTCCCATAGGACATAAGAAAGGTTGCAACTTGGCGAAGGAACTATTTCGTGGAAACTCATTGTTTGACTTCATCATGTCAATCTCGCTTGCAAAATGTCTAGCTTGAACATTCTTGAGCATGATAGTCAAAGCTTGGTCTAGTTCATCACACGATAGTAGTTCCTTGATGAAACATTTCCGATGAAACGTAAGATGTATGCCAACACTCGCTTCATTTTAGTTAATGAAGAGCATCGATTGAGTATTATATCAATAATATTCTCTTGAGGCTTCGTGATAACATTCGAGATCACTCGTTGCTCAGGTAAGTCAACAGGATTAATAAACTCATGGATAGGCCACAACCGTTCCTCCATTACGAAAAAAGAGGGTCCGTGCCACCACAATTTGTGATTTTTAATGGCATCAGCTTTGATACCTCGAGAGAGGACGTCGGCCGGGTTTGCATCACTTGCAACATATCGCCAAGTATACGGAGCAGTAGCGTTTTGAATCTTTGCTACTCGATTTCGTACAAATGTCTTCAAGTTATTTGGTTGGGTACCTAACCAACCCAGGACAATGGAAGAATCGCACCAAAAGACGAATTTATCAATTTTAAGTCTTAGCGATTGTTTGATCTTTTGACATAATCGAGACGCCACCAACGCACCGCATAATTCGAGACGCGGCAACGTAGTAGACTTCAGTGGCGCTACTTTGCCCTTTGCACATAGTAAATGAGTGTGGACTGTATCATTTGAATCGATAGATCTAGCGTATGCACAGGCGCCATACACCAACTCGGATGCATCGCAAAAAATATGAATTTCGACTTGCTGTCGTGGATTCACTAGTACATGTCTAGGAATATCCAGCGCATTGAGGTAGTTTAGTGTCTCAACGATTTCGTTCCAGTCACTTGCCATTTGATTTGGGACTGCGGTGTCCCAGTCCAGCTTCTGAAGCCATAATCGTTGCAGTAGAACCTTGGTTTTTATGACCGTAGGTGACACTAAGCCCAGTGGATCAAATATCTGTGAGATCGTTGTGAGAATTGTTCTTTTTGTAACAGGTTTTTTGTGTGTAGAAACGTTTATCTTATAACTTAGAGTATCAGCTTTACTGTTCCACAATAAACCCAATGTCTTGGACACAGGAGATTCATTAAACGTGTATTGACAGTTAGCTGCCACATCGGACAGATTTGCAAGAACTGTCTCATTGTTGGATCTCCACTTTCTGAGTTCGTAACATCCAGATAGTAGTTGAGCGTTGACTTCAGTACAGATTTTGGTTGCTTCATCTATGGTATCTGCTCCAGAAAGCAAATCATCGACGTAGAAGTCATGCTCAATGACTGTACCAATCAAGCGGTTTTTGCATTCATCAGCGAGTTGCTTCAAACATCTGACAGCCAGGTACGGAGCTGAAGCTGTTCCATAGGTGACAGTATTCAATTGAAACACAGTATACGGTTCGTACTTGTTTTCTCGCCATATGATTTGCTGTAGTGGCCTTTGCTCATGACGCACAAGAACCTGTCTATACATCTTGGCAATATCGGCAGAGACTACTATTGCGTGTTGTCTAAATCTCAGTAAAATTGCGAGGATGTCATCTTGAACAACAGGTCCGACTAACTGGATGTCATTGAAGGATAGTCCGCTGGTTGTCTTGGCAGACGCGTCAAAGACGACTCTCAGCCTCGTTGTCAAACCGTCCTCTCTGATTACTGCATGATGTGGCAAGTAGAACTGGTTGATAGTGTCATCAGGTGTCACCTTTGACATATGGCCCATGCTTTCGTACTCCTTGATGAATTCCTTGTAGGAGTCGAAGAGCTTCGGGTTTGCATGAAGTTTTCGTTCGAGTGACAGAAACCTTCTATTAGCCATTGAGAAAGAGTCCCCAAGTGCAGTTGCCTCTTGTTTTAATGGCACTTGTACGAGAAATCTTCCGTCTGAAAGGCGTTCTGTGGTATCTTGAAATATTTTCTCACAAGCATGCTCGTCCTCGGACCAGGGCTTAACCTCAGCCACTTCTTCGAGTTCCCAAAATTTTGCAAGTTGATCTTGTACTTCCAAGGTAGAGGCAAAATGACATCTTATCTTAGGAGCTGCAGGAACGCTTCCAGACATCACCCATCCCAACCTTGTTTCTTGAAGAGTGGGTTGATCCTTGCCAAGGTGGATGCGCTTTGTTTGGATCAAGTTCCAGAAAATGTCAGCTCCTAGTAGAAGGTCTATGTCTCCTGGCGTTGCATAATCGGGATCAGCTAGCTTAACACTATACGGAATTTGTATTTCCAGTAAATTCATCTTGTACGCAGGGAGGGGCTCTGTTATCGTAGAAATGACATAACAGTCAATTGTCGCTTCAAATGCCCCATGAATAGACTCTAGCTGTAAAGCACACTTTTTGACAATGGATGATGGACGATTGTTCAACCCGATGACTGTTGTGTTGACAGCTGTTAACTTAGGCTGTAGTATCTTCGCCAGCTTTTCGGTGACGAAACATGAGGTGCTTCCACAGTCCAATAAAGCTCGAACAACATGCGCATTGCCTTGGTTGTCAAATAATTTGACGCATGCTGTAGACAGGAGCACCTGGTGTGACGTTCTTGCAGTAGTCGTTATAACCTTGGAATCAGCAATGTTCTCTTGCCCTTCATCGTCTTTCAAATGTAGCAGTGAGTTGTGTCTCTTGCCACATACTCGACAGCTTGAGTGTCTGCAGTTATAGACAGTATGACCAACTCGAAGACAGTTGTGACAAGCCTTCACCTTGCTGACTATTTCTCTTCACTTAGGAATCGTTTTTTTGAGGAAGTCGACGCAATGGTATATTGTGTGGTCTCCGTTGCATACCACACACTTCCACTTCGACTGCGAGTTACTGACAGTTGCTAATCCCCGGGTCACATGAGGTCTTGATGAAGTAGACGGCTTTAGCTTGTTGTGCCCTTCCAAACTCTCGAGAAGTTCTGCTCGGTTCTTTAAGAATGTGTTGAGCGCAGCATAGTCCACTTTATCGATAGAGCCTCGAAAGGTTTCCCATTCCTTTAAGGTACATGGGTCCAGCTTAGTGGTTACTATGTGAACGAGGAGTGTGTCCCAGCCTTCAGTCGCCTCTCCCAAAGCATTAAGAGAGCGAAGGTTCTTGTTGAACATGTCCGAAAACTCGCGTAAGTCCTTTGATGTCTCACGTGGTTGCTTGGCGTCGAATAGCGATTTGACGTAATTATTAATTAGAAGCCTATTGTTGTCAAAACGGTCGATAAGCATATCCCATGCAATAGGGTAGTTGCTCGTTGTAAGCTCAAGTGAGCTTACTAAATTTAACGCACTACCTTCCAAACTGGCTCGTAAATAGTGAAATTTACTTATAGCATCTAGCGACTCATTGTTGTGTACCAAAGAGCAGAATGTATCTCTAAAGTGTAGCCAGTTTTGAAAAGTTCCGTCAAATTTTGGAAGAGATATCGTTTGAAGACGAATTTGATACGGCCTACCATTAGAAGAACCGCCATGATGAACGTCAGAGCCCCCATCGTCTCCCTGATTGCATTTCATCATAGACTGGAACTGACTACCCTGGCTACCATCGAGGGAGCTTGGCCGTGCACGCCTAGTGCGCGTTAATAAATCCCTAGCTTCGACCATTGCATTTAGATAAGTGGTTTCAAAAACTTCCCGTTCAACATACTGCTCATCGGGATCCTCACACAAACATTCGATTTCCAATTGAACTTCATCAAACTCTAACGACAATGATTCCATTCTCGCAACCCTAAGCTCCAATTCCTGGCGCTCTGGGTCTGGCAGTAAAGTTCCCGAAGGATATTTTGAAACATTCTTTTGAAATATAGTTAGGCGCGCCTTAATAGAACCACGCTTTCGTATTAATTTAGCATATTCGTTATTGTTTAGCATTTTTAAGTTTGAATATGACATTCTTTTGCAAAAATCAATATTCGAGTTTGAAGTTTAAAACAAAAGTGACATTCGAAAATTCAATTTCAAAATTTTATTTAAAATTAAAATTACGTAATCTCGAACTCGAACAAATATGAGAATAACGAATTTTGTAATTGAAATTGTGTAATTCAGAACGAATGAATGATATGGAATGGACTCACTTTCTTTCAGCCGTAGACCAACCCCACCGCGGAACCCCTTCCACCAGCTGGCAGCTCATGTACCAGAAGGCAATCGATGGTCCAGGAATTCTTGGTCACATTTGCATTGATTTGGGTGTATACTTGTATAGGCCGAAGATGGGTACTCTGTCGAATGATAAATTGACGATTAGAAATTGCGTTTTGACGTTGCGTCCTGTTTCCTTTACGTAGCTCCTGCACCACGCGGCGAGTAGGCACTGCTTGCACGTCGTCTCCGTTGTTGCCGACGCGGCAGTGATTGATGCCGTGATGCCCGTAGACTTTGTATGAAGATACGTGTAGGGAACTATTTACGTAGATATACGATTCGCATTTGAAATATTACTTAACTTTGTGTTTATATATCCGTAAGTCGCTTGTATCGTGGTCGTATGGACCAAAAATATATGTTAATTCATAAAATAAACATAGAAAATATTTGCGATAGTTTTAATACATTTTGGTTGAATGACAATCAAAAAATCAATAACATATGTCAACATGTTCCTTTTGTAAAGAAAAATAAACTAGCCACTTCTATGGCCAAAGAGGCGCGAACATCCATGTCCGGCGGACTCCCGCGACCTTTACCAGGTCGTTAGGGGAGACCTATGTCCAACAGTGGACGTCCTTCGGCTAGTATCGGCGTAATTCGGTATAATGATAATGATAGAATAGAATAGAACAGAAAGATATTTATTCGGATAACACACTATGACATTACAAGTAATACAGCAAAACTTAAGAACTAAAAATAACAGCGATGTGCTACCGAAAAGGCCTCCACTCAGCAATAATGATGATGATATTAAAAAACCAGATTACTTACTTAATAGTCACTTATAATTTATTTAATTTCAATTAGGTAGTTTTATCCAGTAGTCTACTACTATAGATATCTACTATAAATAAATATATAATTACACAAATCACAAATAGATACACAAAACATTACACAAGTCGATCTATGTAGTCCCAAACTAAACAAAACTTGTACTATGGGTACTAGGTGATGATATAAATACTTATTTATAGATAGATAAATATTTATTTAAATACTTGGGAAAAATATTCGTGTCCATCACCTAAATAAATGCCCTGTCCTGGATTCCAACCCAGAACCACCAGCTTCGTAGGCAGGGTCACTATCAACTTCGGAGTTGCAGTATGGGTTTAGAGCTAAACGATCGACAATTAACGCCATATTGTACCTAAGAAATCTCGTGAGAGATGCGTTTGAGCAAGACGTAGTGATGGTGGTTGCTCTGGTCATCAAGGTCACGTTCAATAGTATTCCGTTTGGAGCACTGATTGAGGCATCCCTTTATCATAGAGTGCCTACCAATCTCGAGCGACTGTTGTTCGCGTATCTCCAGGACCATCAGGTGCTTTGGGACGAGGCAATCGGAAGGATGTGCCGGAGGCTGGTCGAGCGTGGCGTTCGGTTTTAGGCCCCCTGCTAAGGAACATTGGGTTTGACTGGCTCCTAAGGGGGCCACTTTTTCCGGGGATGGGAGTAATCTGCTACGCGGATGATACACTCGTCGTCTGCAGGGGTCAGCCAGCAGGTCAGGGGCACCTAGGCATTTGACCCACATTAAGAGCGGTCTACAAAAAAAAACACTGTGGGCCACCCGCCGGTGCGTCGCAGTAGAGTGTTATCTGCGATCCTGCAGCATCCCACTAAAGGAGTAGCTGGCAATCGTTGGATTTTTAGACGGTAGTACGGTCTAACCGGATAGTCTGTCGTACCCACCCTGATCTTTACGGGGTGGGATACGTAAATATATTTTCCCAACGCAAAGAAGAAGGGTCACTATCAACTAGGCTACAATGATGTTCAAACTATTGCAGTACTGAGTGTATTTATGTACACAGCGTACAATTATTTAAATAAATACCAATCGGAAATACCGAATATTCACACGGACGGACTTTAAACTTTACATTACTGCTTAGTGCAAAACTACTTTAAACTTTCTTCACATTTGTATCATTTTAACGTATCGTTTATACGTCGCGTATCACGCGTATCATGATCGTTAGTTTGGACATATAAAGATACGCGATCATGCAACAAGCCGTACCTCATAGGTCACGATCCAAGCCGCACAGCGTATTTTTTTATACATATACAGAATGTGGCCTGTAATAGGAGCAATAAATTTAAAGGCTGCTTCCTTAGAGCCACTGCAGTAACCTCTTGTGTCCAAAATAAAAATATATTTTTTTACTTGGGAGAAATTTTGATCTAAAGTTATAATAGTAATGGGTCTTGGCACCACGAGATTATAGCGCGGCAGTCACTGCTGATATTAAGGTAGCATCTAGTTATGACTCATAATCGTTGTTGCATTTTTGGTTTAAAAGGATATTTTTGGGATTTTGTCGTATAATTTTTTAGTGTTTAAAACTAGAAGAGTAAAAAAGTCCATAGAAGCTATATTTGCGAAAAGAAAGATTTGCAAAAAAAACTATTTGGAAATAATTGCTGGAGAGCTCAATAGTGTACCGTTTAATTTTTTGCTCCTATTACAGGCCACATCCTGTACTCGCGTGTCAGATGCGCGTATCACGATCGGTAAGTATGGACGTGTTATACTGTACCGCGCCGCGGTAAGATGTGATTTGATACGTGGTACGCCGCGATCTAAATATTGTTTTTCCCCGATCATCAAGTATCACTAGAGCTCCCGGTAAGGGGATACAATACGGGCTTGGGCGTGTGTGTGTTGTTATGGCCGATCAGTCAGTGTTGTTGTGACGCTGTGACAATGTATACATATATGAACAAAGTTTAGAGAAAGGATAACAAGTAGGTATACTATGCATGGAAATTTTATACAACTAGGGTATGTCTGCATGAATAAAAGAACCAATTGAGTTTCTAGTTACCATATGCAATTATGGAAATCCATCGCTACAAGTACTTACAATGCAATTGCACGAGATTCGTTTTATATCAGTAAATTGCTCATAAAATATTATGTAATATGTAAGTTGTCCTTATATGTAAGTTGATATCATTTGTGACGTTAATGGGATGTGATAAGCGATTGTATGGGAGAGCAATAATTAAACTTGCTCCTTTTTAAATCGGTTTTAATAAGAAAACGAAATGACGTTGGTATTTATCTTCTCATCACCGATATCACAAAAGTTTTTCGGGTTCTGAAACTCAAAAGGAAAAAAAACTGAATTATTATAGGACCACCCGTGTGCCTGTCTATCCATCACAGACCGACAGACACCGTCTGTTGGTCTGTCACAGCCAATTTACTTCAAAATTACTGGACTACTCGAGTTGAAATTTAGTACACGTATGTAAGAAAATGACCTAAAGATGGATGTGTAAAGTAAATAAATTAATTCCACAAAAAACATTTTATGTAAAATTGGTGGCCAAAACTCACAAGCTCATAACGATTTTTAACACAGATACATAAAATATACATTACTTTTTAATTTACAAACAGATAAAAACCCGTGTAAGTTGTAGGTACCAGTATCCCATTTCGTAAAGTTTCCCGGCAATTTGTCTCCGCTACTCTCACGGCACGTGGATCTGTTTTGCCCTCGAAATAATTAGAAAAGTATCCGAAGCTCAGTTTCAGGTGAATTCAATTTAAACTTCCGAGGAGGGTATCACATTGCCAGCCTAATGACTATTTAAAGCATTCACTAACTCCGCTCTTATTACTCCGTTAAGGATTAATAAAATTGTGAAAGTCATTGGCTTCGAGGTTTTGATCGAATACTTAGTAATTTTATTCTACTTATAAGACACTTGATATTTATGCGTATTGTAATGAAAACAAAATGATTAATTCTACCTTACTTTTACAATGTGTAACCAAATTATATTTAAAGACTTTAGAGGTTATGGAGACTCTTTCGACATGTTAAATACGACGACATGTACGTATGATAGTAATATATATTTAAATGAAAAAATTATCTTTATCATTTTCATACAAAATAATTCACTATACGTATCACTAAGTGTGAATGAGCGGCCTTAAGAGTTAACGTAGATTTAAGCGAAAGTTAATGTCAAGTATGACATTCGAAATTCGAATGACACGCACGTTAACATTTTTTAATTGTTAAGGATCTTTTATACTATACTAGGGGTGTTAATTAACGAAAATGAATTCTTCGAAATGGTATGAATTGGGATACTAGAGAAGATTACTTTATTTTTTACTTCGAGAAGATTACTTTATTTCATATCAGGATAGTGCCCTCGCAATTAACGGAATTCAATAAAAAAACCCTGTATAAACTGATCCACATTATGCAATCAATACAGGTACATATTGGACTTATTATCTAATCAAGGGCGAAACAAATATTTAATCAACACAAAAAAATTACAATTATAGTACGAACAGGTAAGGATAATAAGAACTGGCATAAAAAGACCATTACGCGCCTTCAAGATCGTACTTCAATCGACAAAAAAACCACAGGCTGAAACGAGCAGACCGCTTGCCAACCAACCAAAGGGGATCTGGTTTAAAAGTTTTTACTGCACAAAAAGAAAAGGTCAAAAAACGCAACTCTGCAGCGAGTGAATCGTAGTGATCTGAGCGTTGCAAACTGTGGAGTGATTTTTAAAACGTTTGTTTAGTTCAGGCTTATGTCAATACCTCTTTTTATTGAATTTATAATTCAGTAGGTACATCTTTATAAATCGCTTTGGTGGAAAGTTCATACACGAACACTTTTATACTAACTTCTACCCCCGATTCCAATCAATTTAAGGACTTTTTCGGTAGAAATAGTGCTATATAATTTTCCAATATCACATCACTTTTCTGTAGCGGTTTATAGAATAATCGTTCCTACCAAATTTCATAATACAAGCACTACGCTTATAGTCTCTGAGTAAATCGGCTGTGACATACGGACGGATAGACATAACGAAACTAAAAGGGTTCCGTTTTCGCCATTTTGGCTACGGAACCCTATAAAGTGATTCAATCGTCTGTGCGACGATTTGAAGCGCTGGTTTTTTATGCGTACCAAATCTATATTTTTTATACGTACAAAATAGTTTTTTATACCTCAAAGAAAAACAGTTACTCAGCGATAACTCAAAAACCGTTAGACCTACCGTGTTCAAACCAAGAATCGTTGAAAGTATATATTCACTACCTCAATTTTATTCCGACTTTTAAACTTCATAGTTTTGAAATTAGAGGCGAGAGGTGGACACTTTTTACGAGTTTGACAGCTAATATCTCACCAACGGTTATATGTATGGGGTGACCCCCTAATTTTATGTCATATTTTTATAGCTTATAATCTCCGAGTAAATCGGCTGTGACATACGGACGGGCGGACAAATGGACGGACTGACATGACAATGATGGCACCGTTGCCGCAAAATTGTTATTATTTGTTCGATGTGTAATTTATTGTTCTTTTTGGGAGGATAATCATTGCTTAATTTGCTCGCAGTGCAAGTGAAAAGTAGAGTGTATAACTCTGGTCTAAAAGCCATATTACCGTAAGTAATATCTTTCATCTTTCTATAGACCCTAGATGTATAATCTATTAATAAAAGAACTCAATTTAAAAATGATATATTTCATGTTTAAATATGGTTCACCCGGTTCACCAACCCCAAATTCAAATGAGCTAAGTATAAAATTCACTTTGCACAATGCTCAAAGAGATTACTATGAATTCATTAATCATTTCAACGATTCATTTATTCTTTATCAAGAATAGGCACCTAGGCTTTTTAGATTAAAAAAGATTTCGTCTTTTTTTATATTTTTTATATTTGCCGACTTGATGCAATCTTTTGCTTCTCAGTGTTCATGAATTTTCTATCCACGTTTCGTAGCTACATTATTCCGTGTAGATCGGTGTTTGTGTCTTAAAATAATTTTAAGTAACTAAAGTTAACAATTTCATACGATGTTCAGATGATTATGACAAAAGTAATGAAAACTTATAGTTGATTTGAAGATTTTGAAGGTAACTTTTAGAGTAAATTGGCCCTTGAATATTTAATGTTTAATGTTCGAGGCAAATGGTGCTTCCATTATTAATATTTTATATAGGTACTTTTAAATATTTCTCATATATTTCAGGAAAATCTTAAACCATTTTAGGCCAAACAAAGTTACGTCGCATGTGCTAAGCCGTAGCGCGTGGCAGCATTTTTCCATTTAGAAGACGTAGAGACATGAATGATAATTATGTTGATCATTTGCTTCGTAGGAATTTATTTAGACGTTTTGACACTCACTGATCATCAGTCTGTTCTTATTGCTAATTCAATTCGAGATGGCTACCTAATTATGTCTATGGAACTCGAATGTAAGTATGCATATTTACTGCCCAAAATTATAAATCAATTACCCTTAGATATTCAAAATACCTATGTTAACGGCAATAGTAAAAAAAAATCAAAGGATATCTTTCAAAGTCTAGCGACCTAAGCTATATCTTATAAAAAAAATGTACACATGCTGGAGGAACGGAGACGGGCACCCCTTACGTTAAAATTGCATACCGGGCGGCCGTTTTCATTCTTACGAGCGCGTAATTTAAATACACTTTAATGTAAAAAAAGATATATTTTAATTTATGTAGAACTCCCCATCGGCACACAAACCTCCTCAAGGTTTTGCCAATGATGGGTCTTGTAATTCAAAAATATCATACCTAGTTATAGTTTTACTCAAAAAATTAAAAAAAAAATTTAGCTGTCAAGGAATCAACCTCAAATCTTCTTAGTACGCTAGAAGGATAGCTAACTAACTAAGCCGGGTTTAGCTTTGGTTCCTTTTTTATGCCAATTACAATTATAACTAACTTATTCCATCGAAATAAAAATTAGTGAACGCTACCATTACAAACCTGACTTGCACTAAAATCAACTTATTTTCTGTTCAATGAATGACGGTCCATCAACTTAGAAGGATTGACATAACATCGATAAGTTGCGAGTCCACTAAGTGGGCTAGGTACGTACGGGTACTACAGGGTGGGTAATAGTCGAGACATTTGATTTCTGAGCCACTTCGTCGCAGTGACAAAAAGATCTCTAGCAGCTTTCATATTGATTTTCACCGTGACAAGGTACGAAGTGACCCGGAAATCAATTTTCTCGACTGTACACGTATGGTAAATGTTATCACAATTGCACCTTATTCTATCGTGATAGTTAAGGAAGTGTTCATTTGTAATTAGAATCATTTTAAATTATTATACGAACCTCTCTGGACTCTGCGGTGACTAAATGATAATAACAGAACGTCACGTGCAAATGATTTCAAATACACCCATACATCACTCTGTAGGTACACCACATCCAGAAGCAAATTCAAAACCACATTTCCCCGAAATAAGAGTTTTTCTTTAACAGTATTGACATTGGAGTAACGCCATTTCTTGAAAATGAAAAATATTACTCACCAGTCTTTGATGCTTGCCAAGTTTGCGAATGCAAGGCAAATCTGTCTGTGCTCCGGAAAATTGGAACCTTTTACAGGATATTTTATTTACCATGTTCGATTTAGAAGTCACAAGTCTGAAGAAAGTGCGGCACAGAATGCTAGTATGGATTTTGATCTTTTTTTATGTATTTAGTGAGAAATGATTGTTTATTTAATTAAAATTAAAAAAGTATCAATTTGTCTGACTCCATCAAGTTTGGACACAATCCAATTGAAACTTATCGACTGTAGTTAATCTTTCAAAATCTAATTCAAAGATTTCTTTTGTAACCACAAACAAGGGCGCACCTTCACGTATAAAACGCAAATATACAATATTAAATAAATAGTTATTAATTTCATTAAGCTTAAGTTACATGGCGCATTGGGTTTCTATAATGTCATGTAAACGTTTCTAATATTAATAATTATACCTATAGGTATAATTATAGTTAATAACCTTATACCTATAGGTATAATTATTAATGTAAGAAAGATTTTTATTTATTTATTAATTATACTTTCTTAACTATGGATTAATAAAATCAAATTTCGTTTAACATACGTAAACTAAATTACCTTGTCCATTACTATTTGAGGAAAGTTAAGGTCTCGGTACGAATTAACAACGAGTATATGAAATTAATTTAACCCAGAAATATACGAGTGTACATACTGTGCGTCCAATAGCAATTAAAAATTATAATATTCATTAGAGATATAAATGGTTTTAGGCGTTTTGACGGACCCAACCCGGACTCTTAAGCACTTACTCGAACTTCACGAACTCCAACAACACTTTTTAAAAGACAACGAATATATAAATTGACTGCTTAGTATTCCTATGCCAGTGGCGAAGGGCATAACATTTCCATAAACACAAAGCAGCGATATTATTATACGAGTAAAATGTAATATTTTGTTTGCGAGATGTCTTTTGCATTGGAATTTTTGGATACCGCTTTTGTGTGGACAAACAAATAAGTACGCGCGCTCGGAAGTTTGCATTTTTAGGGGAGTTGATATTTTTGCTTTTGAGCTAACTCTACCTAATTAGAAAAAAATGGGCTATGTTTACTGCACTTTTTAAAGTTTCAGTTGTATGTTTTAAGTTCTCTTTTAACAAAAATATTTATATCGTATTTAAAAACCAGCCAAGTGCGAGTCGGACCAGAAAAAATCTCCAACAACTAATCCGTTGTATGGGAGCCCCCCTTCATTATTATTATTATTTTGATTTTAGTATTTCTTATTGTAGCTACAATAAAAATACATAATCTGTGCAAATTTCAACTGTCTAGCTATTACGGTTCCTGAGATACAGCCTGGTGACAGACGGACGGACGGACGGACGGACAGCGAAGTCTTAGTAATAGCGTCCCGTTTTTACCCTTTGGGTACGGAACCCTAAAAGTTAGACTTCTCATATACTTATCGCCTGACACTTACTCGTATAATGTTATTAATAACCTTATAGTTTTTGAGCACCGACAAACGGTCAGGACAAATTTCCATTTTTGCCATTTTGTGCAAAAATTCAAGGATATTCGCTAAGAAAACCGTAAATATTTTATAGAATCGTTATGAAATTTTCTTACAAATCTTGTGATACGTTCAAAACCTAGGGAATTGGTTACAAAAAGCTGGTGTTGTGCTAGACGCCTGAAAAAGATAAAGAATTAAGTTAAATGGAATAATCATAAGGAATACATAATATATACATACATATACAAAGGTAATATGATGTGTCTAGCTGCCAACACACCGAATCCTCAAGTTAATAAAGGTCGGCAACGCGCTTGTGATTCTCCTGGTATCGCAAGCGTTCATAGACGATTGTGTCTGCTTACCATCAGGCAGGCCGTAAGCTTGTTTGCCACCGCCGTTGTATAAAAGAAGCGGCCAATTGCATGTCGTACTACGCAGAATTAAGGGCCCTGTACTTACTACCACTACTCCGCATTTAAAGCCACTATCCTGTACTCTGAATTAAAAAAGGTTGTATCATAGGGAACTCACGACACTTACATCCTTTTGTTTGAGTATGGCAGTTTTTAGCGATTACTCAGAAACTATATAGGCGTGCCCCCCGCACGGTGGACTGATGACCTGGTAAGGGTCGCGGTTGTCCGCTGGATGCGGGTGGCGCAGGACCGGACATTGTTGAAGTCTTTGGGTCAGGCCTATATCCAGCAGTGGGCGCCCTTCGGCTGACATGATGATGATGATTACTAGGTATAGGTAGCGGACCCCGGGTATCCTTCAGGATGCAACTGTAATACCTATTCCTAATTTTTTTCGATATTTTTATTAGATTGATTAATTTTCACCTATTTTCCTTAAAAAATTGAAATCATATAATTTAAAAAATATATTGATACTCGTATAGATTGACAGATACACGACTGATCATATCAGGGTTCCGATTCTTCCTTTTGGGGTACAGACCCTTAAAAAGGTAAAGTTTGAATGTAAGGAATATTTTTTTAACTGATAAAAAGAAAATAAATATCTTCTCGTACCCCTTGCAAGGCAGATCTGCAATCTCAGCTAGTTACATTCCGCAGCCTAGTTAAATACCCATCCCACTAAAAGGAAGGCCGGCAAGATCTAATTTTTCCGTTTCATCAGACGGCGCAGCTGACACCGGTTCGTTAGTCGCTGCAGCAAATCCGATTTCTTTGAGACGGAATTAGCAATCGCTTTGACTCGTTAACACCTGATGCTGAATATTGAAACGATGGATCGGGCGTTGGAGAAGAGATTTTGCTGTTTAGGTAAGACGTATTGATTTCGATTACGGGGATTCCATTGAGTATTCGACAATTCGACAAATGACAAGGTTACCCACCGCTCTTTTTTCACGAATCAAATTAAATTGGTGCTTAGGTAAATATTATTTTATTGATTTTCATTTAAAGTGGAAGTCACCATGATCATGGTCCAGCAAAGCAGAGGCGTGGGTTTAATTCCCGTCTTATTTTTCTTTGTATTCGTTGTATCGGATAATTGAGAAGCCTTGACCTTTTGACAAAAATAAAATTGCATATGGGATGATTGCAATGGGTGTTATAGTAATTATCAATCTTTAATCATCATTCATCAATCATTTAATCATGCATTTATAATGGTATTTTTTCAAATACGGCCTATTTCATCCGAAGATTATAAAGGATTTCTCTTTCTATTTAGAATTTTAATTTATAAGTCGGTGAGGAACTCATATTATTTCAAGTTTTATAACAGGTTATAGGAATGTTGAATCTAAATATGAACGTAAACTCTCTGCATTTATGATGGTATTTTTTTCAAATACGGCTTATTTGATAAAATACCATCGTTAATGCATGATTAAATGATTGATGATTAAAGATTGATAATTACTATAACACCAATTGGAATCATTCTATATGCAGTGTTACGTCAATTTACGTCATCGGCATGAAAAGTTCGAGCCCTGGAATAAGTCAATTAAGATTAATAAGTTAATCCAATTAGCTTCGTTAAAAGGCTGAATCATAACTCAAGACAAACCTTACAAATTCAGAAATAAATACAACCGACGATCCTTTACTAAACTTAAACAACAGCGTTCAATAAAACAGCGAACATTTCTCATTTCGGTGTATAAACATCAATTAACGGGATACAGCGTTAATTAGTCGAACGTTGCCAAAATAAACATCCCGTGAGCAAATACAGATTCCGTTTAACGATATCGAAGCAGCTTAGCAGTCTGGTTCACTAGTTATCGGTGATCGTGATTCATTAAGGCGAGGGAAAGGGCTGGACGCCTTGAGATATTAACACCGAGCATTCGCTCCACTTCACCGGTTACTAATCAGATTGCTAGTGATTTGGAGATCATCTGAAGTAGGTAATTATAGATAAGACTTGAAGGTTTTTAATCCTTTTCGGCCCACTTCATATTTATCGAATGATGGCCAGTGCGCCAAATGAATAAGAACATTTACACCATGAGCGACCACGTCTGAAACCGAAGATACGAGTGAACTACCCTATAATAATAAATTAAGAGATATTTTTTGCACAAATCGAACTAGTCCCATAGTAAGCTCAATAAGGCTTGTGTTATGGGTACTAGATGACGATATATTTAATAGATATATACTTAGAAAACATACAAGTCTCAGGTACAAATGTTTCTGCTCACCACAGAAACAAATGCTTTTACCGGGATTCGAACCCGGGACCTCTACCTTCAGAAGCAGTGGCACTACCAACTAGGCTAAACAGGTCGACAAATTATGATTGTACTATTGTATTATTTAGTTCTAGACAAAGTTTTAATGAAAGTTTGATTTTTTTTATTGACTTTTATAAGTAAGCAGTGAAAGAAAAGTGTGCTCATTAAAACTAATACTTACATAATTATTATATTCCATAATAATTTAGACATTTTGTTCGTGTTTGTGTAAGACACGATATACTCGTACTGCATTGCAAAAGTGCATCCTCAGTTTCTACGAGTACGCGGATAAATGTTTTAGATTGTTCCAGAAAACTTATCAAAAGACTACTCGTATCTTTCTCCAGCTTTCGCGACTTTAAACTAGGAACAATGCTCGAGTCGGATAAGAAAAAACCATATTGAATTTCTTTACTGCGCAAATAGTACATATTATTTACCGAAATAGAAAGGATATTTTAAGATAAATATCTCAGTGCTGAGTGAGAAGATGTGACACTCGCTTTTGCCTTCAGGAATCAATAGCTATTAGTAATAAGGTGTCAAATATTGGGCCGTTTACCTGGACGTTTATTGATCAAAATATCAGACAAGGCCTGCTTTTTCAATATAACGTTAATTCAATAAACGCAATTCCACACTTAAGAATCCAATAAATAAGCTCATGATTACGTGCGACATAAATCATTCCAATAAACTGTACTCTCTTTGTCAGTCAACATAAATTTACCTGCTTTCTGTCAACTTCACTACATATACAGTATAAAACAAAGTCGCTTCCCGCTGTCTGTCTGTCCCTATGTATGTTTAGATTTTTAAAACTATGCAATGGATTTTGATGTAGTTTTTTAATAGATAGAGTAATTCAAGAGATAATACATGCGTAATATAGTAGAGAAACACTGATAATTTTTGAGGTTTCTAATGTGATGTCGTTAATAAACACATTTTTTGCACTTAAATTGGAAACGCTGGCTGAACCCTACGAGGTAGATCAAAATAATGTACTACAGTATTGTAGCACTTAAAAAAAGGTCTACAAAAAAGTCCGCGATGGTATATGTCTATCTCTTTGGGATAACCAACAATAACTATTTTTTATCTATGGCTTATTTCCGAAGTGATTTTAAGCAATACAGCTTTAATCCTTATCCAATTATGTTCCTTAAATATATTGTGCATTTAATATAGATCAATATGGCCCTTTACAGCGTGTAATTGAAATGAATATTTTCAAAGTTATTACAGATTTATAATGCAGGGACATAGCGGTTGCGGTGGCACCGGCCGGGTTGTATATAAAGATATTCTGTAGTATTTTTAGTATCAGCATTGCACCCGTGCGAAGCCGGGGCGGGTCGCTAGTCGATTATAAATATTATGATGATTTATGAAATACCTACTTTCTTACAGTAATTGATTGTTTCAAAATTCTTATAGGAGACTTATGAAGGTTATCTGAATTAGGTGCTATAAGATCCTTTAAGAATGCCTATTAAGCGAACAGAACCTATTAAGCGTCATCATATTAATCAACTCTACAGTATGTGGCTTCCATAAGAACTTACTTATTTTAAGTATCGATTAATTTCAAACATCGTTTTTAGGGCTCCGTAGTAAACAAGCAACCCTTATAGTTTCGCCATGTTTGTTCGTCCGTCCGTCCTTCTGTCCGCGACTTAGCTCAGTAACCGTTACGACTAAAAAGCTGTAACTTGGCATGCAGACCAACAACATATTTCAATGACAACTTCCTCTGTCACCATAAATCAAAAAATCAAATCTAATATTTGTTTATTTCATTACAACACAAGTTATTGATACATCGAAGTATAGTAGGTATAGTCACATAGCTATGTTAGTTGTAATTTACATCCTTTTGCTGAATGATATACATTACTTCCCGTACTAGTTAAAACCTGTATCACGGTGAAGTAAGTTACGACATCCGTCATTAAGAGATATAAATATAATGCTATATCGAGGTAAATACGCTAAGTTAATATTCCTTATTATATTACCTTTTGTCAGCTACAAGACAACAGTTTCGAAAAAATTGAGGGTGATTTAATACGTACAGCCCGCAATATGCGGGTGCATGAAAAACCCAAGTAATAACAATAACGCAGGCGGATTAAGCAATAATAGCCTCTCAGTCGCTTACTTAAACGCTATGGTGCATGTCATATTCTTTGTGTACACTGATAGGTAACTGCTTCACTAGTAACTCAGTATTCTAAATGTAAACAAGTAATATATGCAAAGAGTACAGATGCAATTTGTTTAACGCGATGAGCTTAAAACTTTCAATATCTTAACTAATATGTGTTTACGTATACAAATGTGTGTGTGTGCGTGTGTTTTTTTAAAGAAATAAATAAATATTGGGGGACAATCTTACACAAATCGACCTAGTCTCAAACTAAGCAAAGCTTGTACTATGGGTACTAGGCGACGATATACATACTTATATAGATAAATATATACTTAAATACATATAGAACATCCAAGATCCAAGAACAAAATCCGTGCTAAATGCACAAATAATGCCCTGACCGGGATTCGAACCCAGGACCTTTAGCTTCGGATGCAGTGTCACTACCAACTAGGCTAAACAGGTCGTCGTTTGTTGAGTCTGAGTGAGGATGTGATCTTTTTGCCCTTTACTTTATAAGTTTTTCTGTCTCCTCGTAGCTCAGTGAATTCAGAAAGGTATCCAACACACGTCTACATTCATAGAAGCTTAAATCACGCAATTTAATGTATTTACTTATGCCATTATACAGAGTGACATTTTAATGACTGCTCTAATTTTCACAGTGGATTCCTTAGCGAAAAATTAAAAGTACGTGTTTTTTCTTTCAGTATCTTTCAGTACTAAAATATTGAGACAGAGCAGCTGAAATATATTCTAAAAAAACATGTATTCGTGGATACCACGGTGACGCATTTTGCAGGAGGTGTTGATAACGCTCGCCCCGCCCCCACGTTGAGTCGCCGAGACAAACTTACGCGTCGATCCAACGATTTTTTAATGAAATCTAGTTTTCAAAAACATACGTTGCAAATTTTCCTGCATGCAAATGGTACTACCGGTTTGTAAACAATGTTGTGTTTCGTTCGCGATCGCGCATCTTTACGAGAGATACAACACGGAAGTGCACGACCGCTCACGCGGAAATGCGCGTGCGACTAATTTGTAATTTTGGTCGAGATAAAATAGGTGAGCGCGCCCCTCCCCCCGCACCGCTAACCTCGAGCGTCATTCAGCTCCCGATTATTTATTCAGACATTACGTTTTATTGTGAAAATTTTACCTAGGTTTTTTTTAGAAATGGAATATTTTATTGATACATAATTCTAGTAAATAACACGCGAGCTAGCAGAAAAGAATATATTATAGAAGATACTTTGAGAAACAGAAAATACACAACAGTTGGAAAAGCAGATGACAACGAACGTAAATTTTAAAGCTTGACACATTAAGTCACCTAGCTAATAGACACGCTGCCAGTATTGAGCAAGGAGTATGTTTATACTACTCCAACATCCTCCCTTAAACATAATCCCATCATCTTCGAGCAGAAAGTAAGCTTTGGGAGTGATGTAGCTTTAGTAAGCGCGTCTGCCACCATCAGGTCCGTCTGAACGTAGCGGACATCAATGGCACCTTCATGTACTTTGTCACGCACAAAATGATGCCTCACATCAATGTGTTTAGTTCTTGAATGATAGCCATCAGTACCAGAAAGTTTGATACTGCTCTGGTTGTCACTGTAGATAACCAAGGCTTCATTCTTCAACATCGGCCATAAATCCTCTTGAAACTGTTTCAACCACATAGCCTCTTGTACACAAGACGACAATGACATGTACTCCGCTTCTGTAGTGGACAAGGCCACGGTAGGCTGGCGCCTAGAACTCCAACTGATTGCTCCTCCCTGAAACAAAAAAGTGTAACCGGTGCAAGACCTTCTGTCATCTGATGAACTTGCCCAGTCGGCATCACAGTAACCATGTACCATGGTTTCATCAGGACTGTTCTTGTAACAGAGCCTGTAATCTTGTGTTCCTTTCAAGTAACGCATCACACGCTTTAGAGCGATCCAGTGTTGCATCTCAGGCTTGTTATTGAATTTGCTTAGCATAATTATAGCATAACTTATGTCCGGCCTTGTAACTTACACGACACATACAGCAAACAACCAATTATTTCTTGATAAGGAATATCTCGTAACACTTTCTTTGTTTCCTCAAAACTCTCCGTTAACTTAGTACCGATATCGATAGGGGTCTTAACAGTTTTGCAGTCTGACACGTATATACTTTTGTTGATCGAAGTAAATTACACCTTTCTTTTTGTCTCTTTCTACATGAATTCCAAGACAGTAACGTACTTCGCCAAGATCTTTCATCTTAAAATGCTTGTTCAACTGCTCTTTTATACAGATTTTAGACGTCTGATTGTTTGTGAAAATTAACAAGTCGTCGACGTAGATAGCAACAAATAGCATATTCTCCTTGTTCTCGATCTTGTAGTAAATGCAAGGATCCAGTTTCAACTGCAACAGTCCCATAGATTTCAAGGAAGAATCAAGCTTTTTATTCCACTGTCTGCTTGCTTGTTTCAATCCATACAGTGATTTTTTCAAAAGACATACTTGGTCACCTTTCTCATACATCGCAGGTTGAACCATATAAATCTCCTCGTCTATATCACCTTGAAGGAAAGCGTCTGACATATGTCTAATTCATGTTTTACCGCCAAAGCGAATAAATAGCGCAAAGATGCATGTCTGACAACCGGTGAATAAACTTCATTGTAATCAATTACCTTCTTCTGGGAACATCCCTTTATTACCAGTCGTGCCTTGTATTTTACAATGTCACCGTTTTCATTGGTGTTAGTCTTAAAAACCCACTTGCATGGTAAAGCTCGCTTGTTCGAAGGTAGAGTCGTGACTTCCCAGGTATCGTTAGACATTAAGGACTCGTACTCTTCGTCCATCGCCTTTTTCCAGTTTTGTGAATTAGCGCACGACAAAGCCTCTTTCACAGTTAGCGGATCTGTGATCTCTTTGACACACATGCAGTTATTACCTCTCCGGTCAGATCTCAATGTCATAGTACGTGCAGGAACTTCGCTGCTATTGAAACCATCGCTAGGTAAGTATGTCTCATCTTCACTCGCTCTGTTCACACAGCTGTCAAAAGAAGTGTCAGCACTCGAGGGTAATAGCGCGACATCTTGCGTCTCTTCCAGTGATGTATCATCGACATCATGCATTTCAACCGGTGGTTGGACAATGTCCTCCCTTTCTGCGGTACACTCAGATTTGTCCGTGCTCGGCGCACTTACATTCTGTGACGTCAAAGGCACGGTAGCAATCTGTGACACTGGTGTGATTTTATTTGCGCTCGTGCAATTCTCGATAAATATCTCATCCCTGCTGACCACTACTTGTTTATTACTCGAGTCGTACAGTCTGTAGCCCTTTGTATTTTCGCAGTATCCGATGAAAAGTAGCTCACGTGATTTTGAATCCCATTTCAAGCGCTTCGACTTCGGAACATGGACCATGGCTTTCGAGCCAAAGATCTTCAAATGTGAAATGTTTGGTTCCTTACCCGTCCACATTTCATACGGTATTCTTTCAGCTGAAACACGAGATGGCGATCTGTTTATAATGTAAGCCGCTGCGGCAACTGCCTCCGCCCAGAACTCTTTCTGCAGATTTGCCTCAAATACCATGCATTTAGCGCGCTCGACCAGGCTACGATTTTTTCGCTCCGAGAGCCCATTTTGCTCAGCAGTGTACGGTGCGCTGGTCTGATGTTTGATGCCGGAAGCTGCCAGAAAGTCGGAAAAAGCTTTATTACAGTATTCTGTACCATTGTCGCTACGAAAAATCTGAATTTTTCTGCCTAACTCGTTCTCAACTTCATTTTTAAAATTCTCAAATACAGACTTAACATCCAGCTTGTTCTTTAAAAAGTAGACGTATACTTTTCGCGAATAATCGTCTATGAAAGTTATGAAGTACTTCGCTCCACCAATAGATGGCGTCTCCATCGGACCACATAGATCGGAATGTATTACATCCAATAATCCGTTCGCTCTTGAACCAGAGTTGGGAAATGGAAGTCTGGTTTGTTTACCTTTACAACATGGAACACACACAATTTGTTCATCTTTACCGGTAATTACTACACCTTTAGCGCAAGATTGCAAACTTTTTACATCTGCCATGTTCAAATGTGCCGTTCGTTTATGCCATGTTATAATATCTGCCTTACTCTCATTCGAAGAAACTGCATACGCATTGCCAGTGTTAACAGTATTCAGCTTATACATGTTATTGGTTAGTCGCGCTGTCGCAATAAGATTGTTTTGTGCGTTGTATATCTCACAGCCAGTTTCGCTGAATTTAACTTTGCAGCCATTCTTAGTGAGTTGACTAACCGACAACAAGTTCGCGCTTAGCTCAGGAATATACAGAACGTTTCTCACCTGGATATGATGCTCGTCTTTGCTTATAACGGTATGGATGTTTACTTTACCCATATGTTGCACGGAGACAGCTGCGTTGTTCGCTACCATTATTTTCTGAATCGGAGGTGACTCTATCTCATACATCCAGTCCGATCGTCTCGACACATGCATGGATGCTGCAAAATCCACATACCAAACGTCTTGTTCCATTGAGCTGTATGCTGAAAAAGCGGCATAAAAAACATTGTTAGTTGCTTTCTTTTCCGAACAGTTACTTTGAAAGTGGTCATATTTATTGCACTTAAAACAACGTGGTCCTTCCTTTTTAGGCTTAGATTGATGGCTGGTGCTAGTATTGTGCTTCGTAAAGAATACCGAAGACTCAGTAACTTTAACTTCTTGTAAAAGTTTCATCTTGACAAAATCCGACGAAATTTTCGTTCCGGAACTTTCCAGACCCATGATCATCGGTTGATACGCGTCCGGTAATCCGGCCAGCATTAGCGTTCCTAACCACTCGTCGTCTACATTGAACCCGATGTTCCTCAGTTTGTGTGCGGTGCCCAAAATTTTATTTACGTATTCTTCTACGCTTGGACAACTATCCAGTGATGTGTTAATCAAATCTTTCATTAAGCCGACTCTTCTCGATAGCCCCGAGTCCTCGAAAGCATTTTGTAGATTAGTCCATACTTCGCGAGCGATCTCGGCTGTTTCAATGTGGACGTAATTAATCGGATCTACTAGTAAAATGATTTTGGACTTAGCTTTTACATCCTTCTTGCTATCGGTTGCAGTTTTCTTCGGATCTACATATTCCCACAATTCCTCATGCTCGAGGTATGTCTTAACCGCAAACCTCCAAGTGGCGTAATTCTCCCGACCGGCTAATTTTTCTATCTGAAGATTTTGCGACGTCATTTTTCCCGTGCACTTTTATTCTCCGGAATTACTTCACAGTAATAATTCAACAGCTAGCAGCAATGGGACGGCCCATAACCTCTAGTAAATAACACGCGAGCTAGCAGAAAATAATATATTATAGAAGATACTTTGAGAAACAGAAAATACACAACAGTTGGAAAAGCAGATGACAACGAACGTAAATTTTAAAGCTTGACACATTAAGTCACCTAGCTAATAGACACGCTGCCAGTATTGAGCAAGGAGTATGTTTATACTACTCCAACAATAATGCCTGGGAAAAATTTGAACAGTCAATAAAATTTCACCCTGTATAGCTGAGGACCGAGATTTTTTTGGACCATAACTTGTACAATGGTTAAAAAAGTCATATTATGAAGCCCCATGGACGTCAGCTGCGATTCCGTTGGTGGGTTGAGGAGCAGTAGCAGCTTGCCAAAGATGTTAATTATTTAGTCCTCATAATGTATCGTCTGGGCAGCTACGGAACCCTACATAGAGCGTGGCCCGACACGCACTTGTCCGGGTTTTTAATTTTGAAGATCAAATTATGTTAATAGTTTTAGCTTTCAAAATAAGTTCGTACGGAAGATACACTGTACTGAGACACTGTATATCGTCATTTGAACTCAAGACAAAACACACACAATTTTAATTAATATTGTTGCGTAAATACAATCATGGTCACCCTATCAATTTTGATACAAACAGTACCTATGTACTTACATCAGAACCAAATTGCAATACATTTTTTTCTGAAAATAATATGCCGATAAATATTCGAAAATAATTTAAATTATCATACGAGTATTTGGAAAATTAACTCTTTGAGACAAACTCCATTAAATTTTATTTTACTCCGTCCAGGCCGTTTCTGGCCACGTCTCCGATGTCACCAGATATGTGTATGTAGGTGACTAATACTTTAGTCACAAGAAATATTTGTAAGTGCCAACATTGCAACCTAAGCCTCTTTTAGTTCGCTAAGTTCTAGACACTATAGGTACTTCAAAGTTTGAATACTGTAACGCAACATCGTTTACTTACTCGTACTTGGCAGTGCAAATCGTCTTTATGGCATAGAGAGCACTAAATTGATATTTATTCAGTATTCTTTTCTTGACTTACAACTTAGTTTAGTTTTCTAGTCTTATAATTTGGTTTTAAAGCATGTCATAAAATAAATTTACTGGTACTACGATGTCTGGAAGTTGCTAAAATATTATTTTTGTGGAAACGTCTGAGTTCTTTTTTCTGGTATATTTTTAGAACTTTTAGACTGATAAATTTAATACAGGTTCCATATCATCTATGCGCTGCAATGGTACCTAAATTATAACTGTTTCCAAAAATAAAACACATCCGAACTTACTCGCAGTGGCCGACAGGTTGGCGACTAGTTTCTGTTATTTGTTCGCTGCTTTGCATTCGACCCGTACACGCCAGCACATTGTCTACATCCGTGCCTAAATTTACTGCTTTAGCAAGTAGAGATTAATTCGTGTAAATCATATGAATACGGGTATGCGTAAAATTCTAAAGAAGCATTCTTTGTAAAAATAAATACATAGATTTTAATAATAATTTCTCAAATGCACCATTAACGTTTTGTTTCCATGGGTGTCATCAAGCCAGAGTTTATTCCCAATGAGCTAAATACCTAATATTTAATTGCAATATCACATTTTCTGTATTTTTATACAATTGCCTAGATTACTCTAATCCAAAATGCCTATGACAAAAAATCTTTCCCAGTTAATCAATTCAACATTATCTATGTTATGCATAGTATATATAATCGTATATTTCGCAATCCATTAAGAAGTTGGCACATCGTCTAAGAAAATATATACGTGAGAAGCTTCAGTTTGGTCCGTCTGCCAATAAATCAATCGAAATGTCTGACGATTGCAGAGAAGGTTTACTGCTTGGCAAAGCAGTAATTTTTAACTACGTAACTGAGTTTTGTGTTTGGAGAAAAGTGTACCTACTTACAATTGTATTTTAGGATAGTCATGGTAAAAACACAAACACGTAGGGACAATAGTTCCACCTTTCTTGCGGAGGCCGCAGAGAGTTATAGCAGTGCGGGCGGTCAGAGGGTATCGCACGGTATCATGGACAGCGGCCACACTTCTAGCAGCAGACCCTCCCTGGGAACTTCAGGCCGAGGTGCTCGCTGAAGTGTACCAATACCGTGTGGATACGAGGGTTAGGGGAGAAATACCAGAACCCGCTCATATAGAGCGGGTCAGAGCAACCGCATATGCTGCGTTGCTCCGCAGGTTGGCGGAAGATTTGGAGTCCCCTGCGGCTGGCCTAGTGACGGTGGAGGCGATTCGTTCTCATCTGGTTCGCTGGGTTACCCGGCGACACGGGACGCTGTCCCACAAAATGACGCAGGTGCTTGCTGGACACGGGTGTTTCGGCGAATACCTGCATCGGGTGGCAGGTCGAGAGGAATTACCCGTCTGCCACGAGTGTGGCGCGCCTCAGGATACGGCGCTCCACACATTGATCGACTGTGCGGCTTGGGGCCCTCAGCGGCACACCTTAAGGACTATTGTGGGAGGAGACCTCTCGCTGTCGGTGCTGGAAGGCAATGTCCACCTTCTGCAAGGAGGTTATCATGCAGAAGGAGGCAGCGGAGTGGGCGCGTGAAGACGATCCTCTCGCAAACCCGCTCCGAAGACGAGACGACGAGACGAGGTAGAGGTAGGAGGCGACTATACGCTCATCTTCTCCCTCCATCCTAGTGAGCCACTGGTAAGGGGCTCTACCATTGTACACCTAAGTGGCTCAACGGTGGGAAGGTACTGCCTCTAAACTAGCGCACTCAATGGCAGCGACCTTCTAGGGCCTGAGCTCGCGTCGATGCGGGTATATGCCGAGACACCAGCGGTGGCTTGCGCAAGTGAATCCCGCGGCGTCTCACTAAGGCGATGATGGGAAGCCGCTGGTTTTTAGTGGGTAACCTGATGAACAGGAGTCCCACATCACCATGCCTACCCTCATGAAGGCCGGTATGCATAAAGCGGAAAAAAGAGACAATAGTTCCCCCATGAGGGTGCTCGCCTTGCCGGGGCGAAGAGGCTTAGTTACCGTGAACTGGGTCATCCACGGTGAAGCTAATAGGCACTCGTTCTCCCTATACATGCATAATACGTCGTTTTCATACTGTTATGCTCATCAGCTTCGTGAGACCTAAGGAAAGTTACTTTTGTTGACTAGCAGTCACCTGTGATCATTTGGCTGGCCGTCGTGAGTAGTTTGACTTCGTTGTCATCGTCCTGCGTCTCCAGACGCACGGTGACGTTGAGAGGCTCAAGCTCGTCCCCGGCGCGCCCATGCAGCGTGACCAGGATCGCCGTGGTCTTCCCTGGCACCGCCACCTCTGGAGCGACCACCGAGAATCCACTGCAAAGAGAAGAATATTCGAGACTGAGATAAATCACCGGGAAAAGCGCTTTGAGGATGATTCACAGTAGGCCGTTCCGTGTCCGGGCCGGCCCGTTTTCTTCTAGAGAAATACGCCGGCCGTTGCGTTTGCTGTCATAGAAAACGGGCCGGCCCGGACACGGAACGCCCTACTGTGAATCATCCTTTGGTGTTACAAGGAATGTCTTATGAATACATGAAAGCGTACAGGCTACAAGACCTGCTGTTACATGATGACTATCGTATAACGCAGCAGTGAAGCCTACATGATCGCGGCCTGACATCAGAGGGGTGCGGTTTTGACAATAATATCGATATAGAATTAAGAGAAGTTACATGTCAACAGAATATTTTAATGTAATAGGTACACACGTTATTGGTTTTACCGCACCCCTCCAGAAATAACCCTCTATGTCTTGTTAGCAAAATAATAAACTAACGTTACATCAATTTATTACTAAGTGTATTGTAGTTAAGTATATGTAAAATATGTATTTTAGTAGTAGTTTCTAAGGAAAACAGAATAAATAAATAAATAAATAATAGGAACAATTTTGACATGCGACGGAAAACACTTAAATACAATCACCCATCAGAACCTAAAACAACCCAACCCAACAGTCGCGGCGACGGCGGACTGCAAAATAAACTAAACCGTGGAAAATTGACCAAAACGTAAACATGTTCGGGTGTTTCTTTCTGTATTTCCTTTTATGTTTACAGAAGGACAAATATATAGTTTGGAAGAAACAGTCGCGCTTCTTCCTGTTTGAACATGTCACTTTGCGAAACAGCGCGTGTTTGTGTTTCCTGATACTGTTTTGTTAGTTATAAACTGTGGAATGAAGCGGGATCTTCATTAGAATTCCCATTTGAAACTATCGCTTTGTTTTGTTTGCAAGTGTCTTCGTTCGCCTCTTTAGTCTTGAAAGAGCTCAAGAGGCATTTGTAAGTGTGCTTTGTGACTGAAGAGCTATTTGTGTTCAGTTTGAGGTGCGGCTTATGATCATAATGAGACAATGAGAGTGACAAGAATCTCTTAGAGGTTTTACTCGTAATATGAAGGATTTACAGATTGAAATATGTAGTCTCATGGTCTAGGTAAATATTTTACTTAGATTTACGTATGCTCGTCTCTAGCAAATGGTCGTAATATCGTTGACACTGTGGTTATACTAAACGATAACAAAATAAAAACTGATACGCGCTTTTGTCGGTACTTTTTGGCGTAACATTACAGTTGCAGTAGTTCTACTATCATGATATGTGAATCTTTTTGGTTCATGCGCCCTCTTTTGTCCAAGTTAGATAGCCGTGAATACATGCACTTGTACTGCAGCTAGCGGTGCCATACGGTATCTTTTTTTGTATGGAAAAGTAAAAAAATGATATGAACGAACCTGGAAACTTAACTAGAAAATTCATTAGTTCCTTGGAGCGTGGGACGGATGTTGGTGTGGGATGCTACCTGTGTAGACACACTGGCACTGTCTCACCTCCAACGGACTACAGTAAAAGCGGGTACAGCGGCGGAAAACGCCGAAATTCTAAAGCGTAATAAATACAAGGGCCTCAGCAGAGAGTACATGTTTGTACCTTTTGGCGTCGAAACTCTAGGTCCATGGGGTCCCAGCGCGCATAAGTTATTTGCAGGAATTGCGAAGCGTCTATTTGACGTAATTGGTGACCGAAGAGCTGGCGGTTTCCTCGCTCAACGTATCAGCATTGCAATACAGCGAGGAAATGCCGCCAGCATCCTCGGTACAATGCCTCAAGGGCCCGTTTTAGATTTAAGTTAGTTTTAATTTTTCTTGATATTATTTTGGTTAAGTATTCTTGTATATATTTTCGTTGTACATAAATAAATAATTAATTAAGTAGAAAATTGCCCTTTTTTTTAAGACTTAACGTAGTTTACTCTTTATTAAGATGAAAGTAGCCCGAAATTTTTAGTTGTCAAAGTAAGGACTCAAATTAACTGATTATCATTATGAAAATTTAAAAAGTCCGCACAACATTTCATGGGTTCAATTTGAAAGAAACTCAGCCATTAAAACTCTGCATAAATTACGTACCAACCTAAATCCTTCACCGGACTCAGTTTTTACTTCAAGCTAAATTATTTCAAACACGAATGGCCCCATAATGTCTCTATTTGATAAGGGTTACAAGTCGATCTGTCGAACACATAAGTATCTGCGCAGATTTTTTCCTTTGAAGCTTTTTATTTATTTGCCAAATATACAAGGACACGTATATGAAATTGGATACTTGTGTAGTGAGGACGTTGTTTTCGTGTGACAGTTTCTTATTGCGAGCAATGTGTTAGACGGTATACAAATGATACCATCCTTATTTGTTGCTTACGGGAAGTTTCCCATTTGTACGGTTCATTTATGATCTTGTCATTGGATATGCAAATTTCTTTTAAACGGATACACATTACTTGACCTTTATCATCGACATACCCGATTTAAATAATGTAAAGGGAAATATTAAGTCATTAATTCTGCATGCTATATTTGATATATAACACGCGGTTTGGTGCAACCCAGCCTTAGTCTTAAATGGTTATTCAGTGTAAGTTAAAAGCTCCCAAAATTATATTAAAACGTTCAGCTTGTTAATGACGTCGTCCACAACCATTCCAGCCGGGGATGCGATTGACATTATTGTACGTTGGAACAAATTCAGGCGACAAAACCTTACGAGTGGACTCTCGCGACGTCCATTGATCGATAAACTCTTGAGATGTGATTGCGTTTCTGCGGCTTTCATTTACAGCTACGGACGCCACCGGGAAGTGGTAAAAGAAATCTTACCGTTGGTTTTGAGACGCAAAATAATTATTGTGAAAAAAAAAAAAAATATATATATATATATATATATATTAGGCGGACAATCTTGCATAAATCGATCTAGTCCCAGAGTTAGCTCAATAAGATGTGTGTTATGGGTTCCTCAATTGTTAAGTGTTGTCACAATCACATATATTCTTGCGATCTAATATTTATTTTTACCTACTCATTTATTTTTCAATTTGTAATTACAAAAGGTCTATCGCTACATCTGTGTTGAGAGTTAAGGACCTCCATATTTTTCTAGCTGTCAACACACCGAATCCTCAAGTTAATAAAGGGTCGGCAACACGCATGTGATTCTTCTGGAGTCGCAAGCATCCATAGGCAACGGTGTCTGTTTTTCCATCTGGCAGGGCGTAAGCTTGTTGACCACCTTCGTTGTAAAAAAAAAACAATGTCATTTTTACTGTTACTCGGGTTAACGAAATCAGAATTTGAACATTTGGTTACAAATACCGCATTACAATTTAAATATGAATAAACATCGACTAGGTATTTTGTTGCACCTTGTCCAATATATTTCCAAGGAGCCGCCACATATTTCCAGCGTTTGAGTGCCAGTAAAGTGGTATAGGCGCGTGACTTCATTGTCCCGGTAGCGCTCGGCTGGGCGGGCCAAGCAACAAATAAATAGAAAATGGTAATGGCAGATACGTGAGAACTGAAACCGGGATTGGCTTCTGTCAGCCGAGTTTAATACAGTATCGCTGGCTGTTTATGCGTCGGTCCAAAACGTGCCGTTAATGGGGCACGCACGAGCACGTCCGGGTTTGGGAAAAGGTTTGATTAATATAAAGTACTACTTCTCGAGCTGTTTCCGAGTAGGAAAATAGAAATAAGGAAATAACAAAAAAACTGTAAATAATAGCTAATAATGTCACTAAAATATAATACCTAATAGACAAGGCATTGTACAGCATTGACGCCGTAACAAGATACTCACAATCAATATCCCATCAAACACATCATCATTATCAAATTTAAGAGTTGAAAGGTGAAGTATTTTCTGTGACACGACGCCAACAGTTTCTTTTATTTGGTCCATATAACTCCTCCCATGCATAATGTTCATCAGTTGCTTAAACATATTTGTTACGGTATTTGCTACGTTATTTGCTACTCAATAGTGCGACTTGCTCAGTTCTCACCCAACATACAACCCTAGCTGGATACCAAAGTTCAACATTCTAGGTCACTTAGAAGTAGTCTAACATTTGATGAGTGAGTGATTCAGTCAGTCAGTGTAAAAAGTGATTTAAGACATCAAAATCTCGTGAACGCTAAGATGCATTTTATTGAAGTTGCGCAATCGGTAATTAATAGAAGATAACTTTCGATGCATTTCAGTACACATATATCTTGCAATCACTTATTACGTCAATTTTTGTAAAAAAATATCCTTAATATTTTATTTATTAGTAGTTAGCGTAATCTCGTATAACTCAAGACCGGTATGTAGCCTTAACTTGGGTGACGCACTGCCGTGTAGGGACTATGTCAAGATTATAATAATAACAGACAGTTCTAATTAAAACAGTAATATTTAAAAAATCCACTATTGATGATTTGTAAAATATAATACTTACATATGAAAAGGTTTATCAAGGATTGCAAACTATTATTCAATAAAAAAACTGAAAGACATAGAAAACGACGCGAAATGAAAAACAATGTAATACAATATAAGGAATACCAATACGTAACAAAAACTATGCCGGAGCTTGAATACAAACGGGAAATTGTTTGGGCAACATCTGGTTTGTTTCCAGGCTTTTTGCGGATCAAATTACACTCCGATGTCGACAATTTAGTGCAGAATTCATTAAGCCCATTGAGGCCAAACATTAGATGAATCGTAACAGTTATACAGTAGGTATTGGTCAGGTGCTAATACGTGAACATTTTATTGTTGATATTGCAAGATCTTTTTAACAGTCGCATGCCAATTACAGTACCTACCTAATTGTGCAATTGTTCAAAAATAAACAAATCTCCATAATACAAATCTAGACACGCGGCAGCGTGTCCAACCAAGTTCACCCCAGGAACTGGTGGACAGCAGCCGTGTGTTATATTACACGAACCGTTTGGAGCTACTTTTGACCCCCCAATAACTCCAAATCTATCAAACATAAAAAAATAAAATTTTGTACGTTTATTAAAATCCTTTAGAAAAACTAGAACCCCAAATTTCATAAATATAGGTTTAATAGTTATTGAGAAATTAAATTCCAAAAAACGGCATTTTTACCACTGACTGAGTGACTGACCGACTGACTGACTAGTAATCAAAAACCTAACCCACTTCAAGGTGACCTAGAAAGCTGAAATTTGGCATGCAGCTTGATAATTGTATGTGTACACCAGAAAAAAATACAAAAACAGTGTTTTTTTATTAGTTTTATTATTATAATTATTTATGCTAGTTACCTCAGAACTCCGTCATTTATTAACCGATTTGGAAAATTCTTTTTTTGTTTGAAACGGTATAGTTCAGGGGTAGTCCCATTATTATCAGGTAAGAATCTGATCATAGGGTCCCAGGGAAATCGAGGGAACTCTTCAAATATTTGAGGCGCACCTATAGCGATTTGGGTATTTTGTAAAGTAACTCGTGCATTTGCTCTTAAAAAGCACCATTTGGCGAAGATTGACAAAAAGTAATGATATCCCATCAAAAACATAAATGTGAAAATGGGAGCCAAGTTCAATATTAAGAAAATGCGATGCTTGGTTATCTTCTTCACTGACAAAAGATTTGAGATCTAAATGGGTGCCAAGTTCCGTAGATTCTCTGAAATGGTGGCAAGTCCGGCACTACATTCTATGCAGTATGTTATAATACCATAAAAGCTGTTGGATATTTAAGAAAACTGCCAAGTTAAAACTCAAAATGCATTAAGCCGCAGTAAATTAATTTTAATGTAAACAATGTAGTGCCGGACTTGCCACCAATTCAGAGAATCTACGGAACTTGGCACCCATTTAGATCTCAAATCTTTTGTCAGTGAAGAAGATAACCAAGCATCGCATTTTCTTAATATTGAACTTGGCTCCCATTTTCACATTTATGTTTATGATGGGATTCCCTTTTCTTTAAAGACCTCCTTTTTCTAATGCAATATTTTTTGCTTTTATCATCAGGAAGTAAGTATTTAACTGCAAGGTAAAACTTACATACCTACTGCTACATAACTGAAATATTAGTAAAGAAATCCGAATCTCACTTCGAATTACACCATTACGACAGAGGCACTACGAGTAATTCACAGAAAGCTGACAACAAGAATGAAAATACGACTATGGATATCCAGGAAAGAGAATTTCGCCCAAACCAAAAGCAAAAAGCCAGCCGAGTAAACCCAACCTAACCAACCGTTAACGTTCCATTTTATGCGGACACTTTTTTGTTAAAATCATTAGGGCTGAGCCATGCTCAGCCGCTTCTATAGATTTCCTTCACAGTATGACTGAAGACGTGCCCGCGGCTCATTACGCCGTATTGAATTATTCATGTGCTGCCAGCCCTGGCAACCCGCATTTTCCTAGATGGAAGGACAACTTTGCAAGAAAATCGTTGTACAGTTTTCGTAGCTCGACTGGACATAAGATTTTTTATAATTTGTAGTATTATTTTTGCATTCTAAATTGGTACGTACCTTAATGAAGTATTATTTGTTACGAGAATTATGCGATTTATCTGTAATGCTCCAGTGTTTGATTTTGACTAAGTACTCTCTTTAGTTTTGGTGCAATTTTAGCAACTGACTTTAATGTATTATCTGGGAGGAAGTTCGAACAATCCATTAAATCACACCACGAACTGGCGCACTGAAGTTTTCTCCCGCCGACCCCCCACCACCCACTTTGTAGCAAGCCCAGTGACCTGTGAGTGTAAGATCAAGAGGGCTATATTGACATGTCTTGGAATGTATCACTTTTAAGTGTCATATTGGGATAAAGCGTAAAAATATAGTAAAAATGCCATTAATATGTGGCTGCTACTTCAAGTAGTATTAATTATATTATATAATATAAAAACTGTATTTCGTCAAATAAATAAAACAAAAAAAAAAGTATTGGGGGACAATCTTACACAAATCGACCTAGTAGTCCCAAACTAAGCAAAGCTTGTACTATGGGTACTAGACGATAATTTTAAGAATTATATTTCATAATTATAAGAATATTAAACATATTTTAACAGTTTGTATTTGATTTAGCAAAATAATAAATGACATGATTTTTCATGGACGAAGTCGCGGGCAAAAACTAGAAGCATCACAATAAAAACTACTAATTACATGATTTTCATTCATTCGCAATTAGTATTTATATGTCAAAGTCTGTGTTTAATAAAAAATACTCTATTTAAGGAAACTTCCTACATTAAACCAGAATACTAGTAATTAAAGAATAGTTACAATACAAACTTTCACACATTTTTCCTTTCGATATTACCAAAGCTTGGTTCCGTCGTCTAATTAACGCTGCCTAAATTCTGCATGTACAATATGTACATTCATTGACCTTAAAAATAATTGCACTTAAAAAAAGGCATTTGGTCCTTTTATTGCGAACCCGATTATTTTTAGGGTTCAGTTTCTGGGATAAATAGCTACTTCGAAATTATATCTGCTAAAGTTTTCTAGATGTTTATATACATTATTCTATTTTGCGTCAATGTGTAGATTTGTAATTAAAAAAATAGTACATTACTGCAGAGGCCGTGAAGTAAGTCTCTCGTTTTATCCGGCCTCGTCTACGACTCGGCCGTTTATCCCAAACTCGTCCAGCAATCCCTGTTCCGGCCGAGGATTGTATAGTACTTTTTATAAACATGTTAGAAAAAATAAAACAATAAAAAAAACTACAATGTAAAAAATGCTAAAAAGAATAACGGCAATTATATAAAAACACGTAAAATGCTACAAAAAAAAATCAGAAAACACGAAAAAAACAAAAAATATCAAAATAATTAAACATAAAATTAAAGCAAAAGAACACGAATGATGGTACAAAAAATACCAAAAAGCATGAAAAAAAAAACTGATGAAAAGTACATAAAAACACGAAAAAACTTTAAAAAATCAAGAAACATCAAAAAACAAAAACGCTACAAAATAACACGAAAAAACTAAAAAAATTACCAAAATTCACGAAATTCGAAAGAAACAACAAAAAACACGAAATATGCTACAAAAATACAAGCACGACTTAAAAAACACGAAAGAACTAAAAAATATACCAAAAACCACGTAAAACTTATAAAAAAGCCAAAAAACAAAACAAAACTAACGAAAAGTACAAAAAATTACAAAAAAACTTTTAAACAGTCCAGAAACACCAAAAAACACAAAAAACGCCACAAAATAACAAGTAAAAATATATAACAAAATTCACAAAAAATTAAATAAAAAACTTTAAACACGAAAAATTATACAAAATACAAGCACCATTTAAAAAAAAACACGAAAGAACTAAAAAAATACCAAAAAACACGTAAAAACTAAAAATACCAAAAAACATGGAAATACAAAAACAAAAACGAAAAGATATCAAAAAAACACAAAAAACGCAACAAAAGAACACGAAAAAAGTAAAAAAAAATACATAAGCACTCGAAAAATTCGAAAAAAAGCAAGAAATAAAAAAAAATGCTACAAAAATAAAAGATCGATAAAAAAAGGACAAAACCTAAAAAAATACCAATTTACGTAACAAATTAAAAATATATATACAAAATCGTGGCGGTTGGCTCTATATAATATTTCCTTTATCAGTTGATTTTAGTGAGCAAATTAAAAAAGTTAGAGCAGCGGACAATAATGTTAGCTTCATACATTCCCCATACATTACTTCCATAAACAGTCTAGCGACAAACAGGTAACTTCATGTCCTCTTTTCGTGACATTAATGCATACATTTAGGCGCATGTTTGAGAAAACATAGTTTATTTATAAGTTACAAAGAAACATAATACTCCTGGTCATGGCTGTATATTGTCAATTTTCACGATTCCATTACTCCTTATTAAACTAAACACTTTTAAGTTTTATGTCATTTCCAAGGCAGTCAGTTAATTAGTTCGAAATGAATTCCTTGGGTAATATCGTTATTGCCTCCCCTCGGGCTACAACATAACGGTAGGGAGTCTTCAAACCACGGCAACCACTAGCCTAATATTGTGTTTGACAGAATAACTCACCGAGCGTGTATTCATTAGGTGTCTACCTAAATTTAAAAAATAAGCAGCCGTGTTTGTGTCGGGCCCCGCGCAATGTAGGGTGTCCGTTGTTCACCCGTTACATTATGCGGATTTAAAACATCGTAAACTTGAATTTACTCTATATTTAGCATAAATAACAACAAATATAAGTAATCGATAGACATTGTACGTAGGTTTGCTTTTTCCAAGTACATTTCTTAAGATCGGCCATTACCTGTTACTAGTAATGTCTTCTTAGGTGTGATAGTTAGGTTATGATAATAGTTTTCGATCCTTATTTTTGCCAAAATCAAATGAAATTCAACAGCAGCCTGATTGCGTAACTTATTGTTCTAACGTTAGGCATATTTTAATGTCACTTTTGAAGTAAAAATCTATTAGCTTATGTCATATTTTTTCTACCTAACGTTAGGTAATATTTGAGCCGAACTGGATGAACGACTGAATGGAAATCCCATACTAAAATCAGAAAATGATGAAATTATTGGAAACGCGTAACTTTTTGACGGTTAGATTGGACGGTACAAAATGTCAATTACTGTGTGACAAAGTCATAATGTCTGTCATGTCAAAACATGAATTGAACAAAGATTATAGTTGTTGTTTATTCATTAAAATGCGAAAATTTTCCAACTATTTCATTGTCAAGTTGCTATAACACACGATAGAGTACAAAATATCAATATCACCTTGTAAAAAATCGAAAAGTAAGTAGGTAACAATAAATGTTATGTTATGTCATAATCATAATATTCATTTAATTTTTACTATTGTGTGCTTCGTTTCAGGATGTAAACCGGAATATCCATCTCTGTGATGATGATGCCATGCTCTATTAAGATGATGAGATTGAGTAATAGCAAAATGAAATGAAGGAATGTAAAAAACATGTACCCAGCAAAAGAGATCTCTTCTGTGGTATACGTGCCATATTATTAAACAATATATGATGAAATATAGAAGTGTTCTCCTATAAGCATGTATTTTTTCATACACGCGCCCCACACGTTGATGCCAAGGGCGTTGTTCCTACATGCTTGTCGATTTATGGTAGGTACTAAGAATTGATGAAATGACGTGATGAATAAATATCATAATCACAGCATATCATTCTGAATGATTGACACTAGTGTCTACATTCATTTTCAGTAACCGTGAATTTATTGATTCTACTTACTGGTGGGTCTGAATCCTTTCTTTTTACTAGTCTCTTAAAAGAAACCTGTGGTATGGATAATGGACATGAGCTATATTTTATCTCGCGGTTTTACCTTTATTACTAAGTAATAATACTTGGGCAGAGTCGCGCAGACAGCTAGTAAATACATAAAACTGCATACAACAGTTATATACTAATGTAAAATGTTTTAGGTGATACAAAGGAGATTGCGGAGACGTGGGTGGTGCCGCATGGATTTTCTGGCAAGAAAGGAGTCATCTTTGTACGGCGCCGAGATCACACGGGCAATGGTTGCCTTGTTGATCTATATTATCTACAACAATCATTAAAGCTTGAAACGCACAGAGCGCGGCGCAGCGTCGTTGCGGGGCGGAGGCGGTTTTGCGGTAAAGCGAACGCATTCCGGGGTATGTCGCACTACAAAAACCGCGCGGAGGCAGCGTGTGTGATAAATGAAGCAGTAATTGACACTACCAAGTCTACCAACAGCCGACAGTTACGAAACGACAATGTAAAACTGCCTCCGCCCCGCACCGCGCCGTGCCCGCTCTGTGCGTGATGAGGCTCTTGTCAAGATTTTATGCAGTATCGACCGGTTTAAGACGTAAAATTACAAAAAATCAAATTATCAATTATACTATACTTTTATTTTATGTCTTTGAATATAATAAAACAGTAGCAAAGTACGGACAGATCTATGAACCATGAAGATATAGATACGAAGACTGTCAATGCGCATATATATCGCGCCCAAAGTCGACTCTACGCTACAAGCATAACTTTACTATATTATACCTACGTTTAAGCTTTGAAAAATCTTAGTAAGAACAAAAAGGTGCAACCATGCTGCTCGTCAATAACGATCATATAGTTGAGTTTAATGAATCATACATGAATCAAGATTTTATACCTAGAATTATATTGGTGGGGTGTAGTAATGTAATCCATTTATGATGAAAACCATAGTTAACTTTTCATAGGTACATTATATAGAATGTGTCGACCCAGGTTGGTCTAAATACAACAAATGGCAGCTGAGGGAATAAGGACAGCATTCTGGTCTTATGTTTTCAAGGGTACACATATGTACCGATTTTCTCATGTATGGTTTAGCGTATGGACCCGGGTATGTCCTAAAACTACGACCAAGACCACCGGGGGATGGGCAGCAGCATCCCTGGAGTGCGGTGGAGATACTGCGATCACCAACCCGCATGCCAAGCGTGGCGATTATGGCATATACCCCCCGTGAATATGGGGGAGGCCTATGTCCAGCAGTGGACTTTCTTTGGCTGATATGGTGGTGGTGGTGGTGGTTTAGCGTGTTGTGATACGAAAATATTATTATTGAACGTTTTAAAGTAAATTATCCCACTGGGTTGATGCGAATCCAATAAGGGGTTTCTAACAAGAGAAATAATTCTCTTTACCTACATGTAAAGTAAGTACATTTTGATTTTACTTATTAACCATATTTCTTTGTCTCCTGCCAAAGGTGCCGATATGAAATAAAAGGACTAAAGTCAACAGCAAACGTAGATGATCATTTTAGTACTTTATCGCACTAACGTAACAATACTGCGACAGTTGGGATGCATCAATGTAGTGAAAGTGACAAGGTACTTGTAATAATACGTTAATTGTAATAACTTATTCTACTTGACACTAGATGTCTATTGCTGTAAACAACTGTGTACATTATCACTCTTGATTCCAATTTATTAACAACAGTCAGCTAAAATCCGGCAGTCTCCCTCCAGCACAAAGAGGCTGATGACTTAAAACCTCCTTGAAACATAAAATTCTGACACGTCATAACAATCAAAATGTAGGCCACATGTAGGTGTCATTTTGAAATTAATGTCGTCTTGTCAAAGAATTAAAAGTAATTGTTATTGGGAAATTATAATCGCAAGAATATGAGACGAGTAAAACATTAACAAGGAAGGTATTTTGGTATGTTATAAAGGATTTATATACACAAATATGCAAACAAGGTGTGTAATGTTTTTATAATTTCAAGTTGTACTCATATTGGCTTTCATGTTGTGCTTCTGATCTTCCACGCCGTGATCGGCGACGGCCATCCTAGTTAGTTGCAGACGTGCGCAGCTGAACTTACTCGGAATACTCAGCTGTTAAATGTATCAGTTGTATGAAGGCTTAGGACGATTTCGTATATACCTAACGTCGCAAATCAAACTTGATGAGATGAGCATCTTTGAAAGCTTGAAGCTCATTTCAATACCACAACGCCATTTTGAGCCCAATTAGGCCCTCCCACTTATGCGTTGGTACCATTTTGCAGGCAGTTAGGTGACGCACGCGGTAAAACTCACCCTTGTAACGAAAGAAGATAGTGCTCACCTCGAATCCGTTTGCTGGCTGATGAGCGGGTTTTGGTAGTCTACAGTCATCCCGACGGCCTTAGCTAATCTTCCAATATCAAACCTTCCATGTCTGATGATATTTTACACCAACGCAGATCGCAGAGCTACCGTGTACGGGGCGCAATCATAATCATGCCACTATAGTGGTGAGCTATAAGGATTTCTACATAAAATTATTTTCTGCCCCACAGCTTTGGCTACATTGTTTAAGTGCTAATCACGTGCTACTACAATATTTTTTGACGGAGGCACGTTCTACGAGTACACTATCTTTTGACGGAGTTTCAATTGAAAATGGCGCACTTACTCGTAGTTAAGTACCCTTATATTTTTTGAATTGCTTAAGATTTTTAAATAAGTAGTTTCTTTTTTTCGTGCTGAAACGATAACTTAAACATTCCGTTTTTAGGGTTCCGTAGTCAACTAGGAACCCTTATAGTTTCGCCATGTCTGTCTGTCCCAGGCTTTGCTCTGGGACTGTTAGTGCTAGAAAGCTGCAACTTGGTATGGATATATAAATCAATATTTTTTTCTGTAACCCTTGTAAGTATTGTGTGGAGTGCTGTTGGTAAGGTTTTCAAAATGAATAGAAGTCTTTATCAAACAATTTTGATAAATTTAATATTTTCGGAAATATTCACTCAAAAATACAAAAAAAAATGTGTCCTTCTAACTTTTGAACTATGGGTCTAAAAAATATTTAAAAAAAACACGAAAGTAAAGCCTAATAAAGAATTTCAACGAAAACTGTAGCGGCCATGATCAGTGAAGCTGTTTTTGAGTTATCGTAAAAAGTCTTCCCTTCGTAGTAAAAGACGTATGAAATGCTGCGAAAGTATTCTCTTTTGCTTATGGATTTTTTTAGAGTAAGTTCATTTAGCAACTACGGAACATTTACAGCCTACCTGATGGTAAGCAGACACCGTAGCTGGCAGGCGGACGGACAATACGTCCCACTGCTGGGCACGGGCTTTCTCACTAATGAGAGGGATAGAGCAATAATCCCCACGCTGGCCCATTGCGGGTTGGAGACTTCACATACTCCTTGGAATTTATTGGCAGATGTATGTAGTTTTCCCCAAGATGTTTTCTTCACTAAAAAGCTAACGGTATCAAATGATATCCCGCTGGTACGAATCGGGATTGGAACCCACGACCGCTTTTTACCCGACTACGGCAAAGCCCAAAAGGAGTAGGGTTATGTGTTTGGTCTGTATGTATGTATGTCTGTTCCTATGTCCACTCGTAACTACTTAACAGCTTAACCGATTTTGATGAATGATACGTCATTAGATTCCTCTCAATGGCGCGAAATGGTGGATTTGAGAATCCTCTTTTCACTAACACGCGGTTATCTTCGCCATTTAGCAGGAGGGTGGAGCGTTATATTAATAACGCTGACTGGACTAATAATAGTTATTAGTTTAATACTAACCACGTTAACTTTGCCATTGGTACCCGTAGGTGTCTCTCAACTCATCGCAGCGCGCATACTCGGGAGCTCTGGTGTCTTTATGCTTTGAGGGTATCTTCAGGAATATAACACCACGTACTTACAGAGTTGAATAAGTTCTGCTATCCTCAGTTGCGTTGCTCCAAATATGAGTAAGACTACCATTTGCTGTGTTCTACCTCTCCAAGAAGTATAATTATAAGAAGTATAATACGTGCTGAGTGAATGACGCGATGTAGTGAAAATAATTGGGCAGAATTACGATTGTTTAAAAAAATTTTCACAATGAGAGCATAAATAGAATAGAAAACATATAGGTATATTTCCTATTCGTGACAATACAACACAGCAAAAGAGAAACAGTAAAAATAGTAATAATGGTATTGCACGAAATGGTTCCATCTCAGCGTTGTGCTGGCGCGATTACCAGCGCTGATCTGAATAAATGAAGAATAGACAAGGAAATTGCAAACAGAACTTTCGAACTTTTTTAGTTTGATTTGATAATTTTCGTCAACTCGTAGTTTCTAGGGCTCCGTACCTCAAAAGGAAAAAAACGGAACTTCGGCATGCTTATAGGATCACTCGCGGGAAGCCGCTGGATGACACGAACTGTATTTAAAAATAATGTTTAAAATAAAATTGCGTACGTTAACCAATATTATTTATTATTTTTCTCAAACATGCAATGAAAATTAATGTATCATGTTGCAGGCGAAACAACTCGGGAGAACTGTAAAGGAATTTCATACAAAATTGAAGGCCTAGTACAGGAAGTATTTTTTTTTATTTTAATGTCAAAATGGCATTTGTAAAACTTGGTTTTTGAGTGGTGAATTTTTTTATTTCATGCATACATATGTTTGAGAAGTTTGCACTATACAAATCTCGGCGAGAAACGTTGGGCTGCAGGCCGCGTATCCCTATCCTCGCTACTCTCGGCCGTCTGAAATCCAGCACTAGCTGAATAGTAGTCGTATGTTGTCGTGCCCACCACGCCAAAGCACTAAAAAGGTCGGAGTGAAGGTGTACTTTTATCATGAAAAAAATCAATTATGAATGTTTTGATTTGATTTTAACCGACTTCAAGATTTCAGAAGAGGAGGTTGTCAATTCGGTTGTATGTTTTTTTTTAATGTTTGTTACTCCATAAATCCGTCATTTCTTAACCGATTTTAAAAATTCTTTTTTTGATTGTAAGTATATATATCCAAGTTGGTCCAGTTTTTGTCAAAACAGTTCTGATGATGGGATCCATGAGGAATTGAGGGATCTCCTCATATGTTAAAGGTAAACATATTGTGACTTTTGTGTTTTTTATCAGCAAATCGAGAAATTTTCATACAAAAATGTGACATTTTATGAAGTGGAACTGCTAATGATGATCAGAACAGAACTCTTCAACGACGAACAGTTCACGTTTGGCGATTTGTCCTCCTAGCTGTGTTTGTTAAGCAAGTTTTAGTTTCACGATTATTTTTGTCACGCTCGATTTCTGATGATGGGACCATGAGGAATTCAGGGAACTCCTCAAATCTTAAAGGCAAACATATATTGATTTCAGTGTTTTTATCCACAAATCGAGCATTATCAAACAAAAATGAGAAATTTGATGAAGTGGAACTGCTGATGATGATCAGAACAGAACTCTTCAACGACGAAAAGTTCACGTTTGGCGATTTGTTCGTCTAGCTGTGTTTGTTAAGCAAGTTCTATTTTCACGATTAATTTTTATCATAATCAAGCATTTTCATTCAAAAAAGTGACATTTGATGAAGTGGAACTGCTGATGATGATCAGAACGGAGCTCTCCAACGACGCGTAGTTCACGTTTGGCGATTTGTTCTCTTCATTTTGTTTGTCTAGCAAGCTAGGTTTTCAAGACACATTTTTGTCAAGCTTGAGTTCTGATGGAGGGTTCCATGAGGAATTGAGGGTACTTAGTCTTCTACCATTATAAACATACTTATAGCCATTTTTATTTTATTATATGGAATCTAAGAGTGCACCATCTAAGTATAATAATCTCTCACCGGTCTCCCCCCTTTAAGTCGGTTTTTTTTTCTTAAAAATTATATTGGTTTAAACATTACATCAATTTTTGATACCTTGGCGTCTGAGTGATCACTTCATTCAAATATGCAAGGGTTAACCACGTACGTGATAAGCAGCCAGTGGTCACCTACTCAGCCATCCTGCATTTATAGTAAGGGAATATAGTAATAGATAGGAATTTTGAAAAGAATGAAAGATTGTCTATATGTCATCTCCATCTAGACACGCGGCAGCGTGTCCAGCCAAGTTCATCCCAGGAACTGGCGGACAGCAGCCGTGTATTCACCCCAGGAACTGGCGGATAGCAGCCGTGTGTTATTTTACACGAACCGTTTGGAGCCACTTTTGATCCCCCAATAACTCCAAATCTATCTAACATAAAAGAATGAAATTTGGTACATGTATTAAGATCTTTTAATACAACTAGAACCTCAAATTTCATAAATATAGGTCTAAATGTTATAGAGATATTAAATTCAAAAAACGGCATTTTTACCACTGACTGACTGACTAGTAATCAAAAACCTAACTCACTTCCAGGTAACCTAGGAAGCTGAAATTTGGCATAAAGCTTGGTAATTGTGTTTGCACACCAGAAAAAATCAGAAAACAGTGACTTTTTTATTAGTTTTAATATTATTATTTTTTATGCTAGTTACCTCAGAACTCCGTCATTTATTAACCGATTTAGAAAATTATTTTTTTGTTTAAAACGGTATACTTTAGGGGTGGTCCCGTAGTTATCAAGTAAGAATCTGATCATAGGGTCCTGAAGAAATCGAGGGAACTCTTCAAATATTTGAGGTGCACCTATAGCGATTTGGGTATTTTGTATAGTAACTCGTGCATTTGCTCTTAAAAAGCACCATTTGGCGAAGATTGATAAAAAGTAACCATATCCCATCAAAAACATAAATGTGAAAATGGGAGCCAAATTCAATATTAAGAATATGCGATCTTAATATTGAACTTGGCTCCCATTCTTTGGTTGTCGTCTTCACCGACAAAATAATTGAGATCTAAATGGGTTTCAAGTTCCGTAGATTCTCTGAAATGGTGCCAAGTCCGGCACTACATTGTTTACAGTAAAACGAATTTACTGCGGCTTAATGCATTTTGAGCCTTAACTTAACAAGGGTAATAATCGTATGGCATTTATTTTTGAACCGTGAGATCTTCGAGAAGATAAGTACGGTTGCCAGTTTTTGTTGCACTTTTAGCACCACCCAGGGGTCACGTGTGGGTAACGGTGGGTACTCCCTACGGACGTGGTGCAACTTCGACTCCCCTATATCAAGTGAGTGGGAAAATTGAGTGTTAGAAGTTCTCAAGCCGCCCGAAGGCCTCTAACTTGGCTTAACGACTGCTGTCATAAATAACAGCCGGGATCAACGGCTTAACGTGCCTTCCAAAGCACGGGAACGCTCAGTTAGTAACCTCTCAAAGCGGTCACCTATCCAAGAACTGACCTGCGCCCACATTGCTTAACCTCGCATACCGCACGCGGTTCGCGGGCGCCGCTGGGCCACGAGCGCTCGAATGAATAAAAATGTCGAAATAGAATTTAGTCGAAGTATTGAAATGACTAACTTCACTCTGCCTTAAAATTGACGCAGCCCCGCGGAGCTCCTATTTCTGCGCAGTTTGCCCTTCGTGCCCGAAGGGCAAACTTGTTTTCATTGCATGTCTGATAATACCTAACGAACCTAACCTACCTATCTGATGGGACAACAATATGATAAAAATATTAGTTCCACTTGTCCCGTGGGACTGCTGGGATGTAATCGTCTCAGTTGTCCCATGATGGGACAACTTAATGGAACTAGTGGGATAAACGTAGTTTTACACACAAGGCTTATACAATTTCGTGTCCAGTATAATAACACTATGAGGATGCTTTTGAGGTTGCCGAAGCACTGTAGCGCGTCGGATATGGTCGCGGAGGCGCAAACAAACGACTTCTACGCGATAGGGAGGAAGAGAATAGCCTCATTATTAAGGAGAGTACGATGTAGCAGCAAAAGCCTCATAAGGGAGTTGGCAGAGCGACTGTCCATTCGCTAAATACTGGATAGAGGTTACAATAGGGAGAGCAATATAATTATTAGTGTCGATAGACTTATGTTGCTGTCCATTATAATTAAAATTTAAATATAAATTAACATAGTAAATAAGATAATATTGTTAACTAACCCACTATGGATCGATTAGGTCTGAAATAAACGCTTTATCTTTTTATTTATTTTAAGGTAGCTTGTGGTTCTACTCCGAGCGTACGCGTGGCACACAACATATCTGTAGAGCGCTAACTACGCGTTTGCGACTACTACACGCGCTGAAGCGGCGGCAGTTTTCTATGCTGTATATTATAATACCATAGAAAGCTGTTGGATATTTAAGAAAATTGGCAAGTTAAAGCTCAAAATGCATTACGCCGCAGTAAATTAGCTCTATGGTAAACAATTTAGTGCCAGACTTGGCACCTTTTCAGATAATCTACGGAACTTGGCACCCATTTATGTTTTGTATTGTTTTGTGTTTGTATTTTCGTGTACGTTAAAAATCAGTGTCGTAACACTTTGTGCTGCGTGTTATCCTATTCTGAAACACTTGCAGCATTGTAACCTTTGTTGCCATATTTTGTACTATATGTTAATGTTGTTGTGTCTGTGTTTCGAATAAATGCCTCATTCGTTTATTCTATCATTCATTTAGATATCAATGTTTTTACCAGTGAAGACGACAACCACGCATCGCATATTGAACTTGGCTGCCATTTTCACATTTATGTTTTTGATGGGATTTATTTTAAGGTAGCATGTTTTTCTACTCCGAGCTTACGCATGGCACGCAATATATCTGTATTTAGACTAACTTTGCTACAACTACATGCGTTTGAGCGGCGCCGATGGATACATTGCAATATGCATAGCAAATATTCGAAATCCATTTACGCCCAACGCCGCGGTGAGCAGCACCAAAATAGTTCATATCTACTGCGCTACAAAGCAGCAGCTGCTATCACTTCTACATCCATTTTCAGATGATGAAAATGTATGAACGCAAACCATGATCGCGCCGAAAATGATTTTACAGACCAATGAAGAAGAGCCAGCAAACAATAACTAGGCACGGTTACACACAATTTGAACTTCGATTCTTCGGAAGTTTGTCAGATCCTTGCCAATAATATAGATACAGTTGTACGTATAATAATATCTGATCTGACTGAACTATAGAGAACATTCAAAACTGCGTTGATATTTTTTGATTAATTTTTTTTAAAAATACGATGCTTGTTTTATTTTTTTTGGGGAAAGTTTAGGACATTTTTATATTATTTTCTCTTCCAAGCCGAGATAATAGTGGTAATTCCTATAAGCCGCTGTAAGAATAATAGTTCGGACAACTATCCACTTCACAGTGTCCATATACAAGGTGTGGCCTGTAATAGGAACAAAAAATTAAACGGTACACTATTGAGCTCCCCAGCAATTATTTCTACCATCATCACCCACCACCATATCAGCCGAAGGACGTCCACTGCTGGACATAGGCCTCCCCCAATTCCATGGGGGGTAAATGGCATAATCGCCACGCTTGGCATGCGGGTTGGCGATCGCAGTAGGACCCGGGTATGTCCTAAAACTACGACCAAGACCACCGGGGGATGGGCAGCAGCGTCCCTGGAGTGCGGTGGAGATACCTACTGCAATTATTTCCAAATGGTTCTAATTGAAAAAAAAAAAGTTTTTTTTTTCGCAAATGTATCCTATATGTACTTTGATTCTGATTCTGATTCTGAAAAAAATGCCAAAAATATCGTTTTAAACCAAAAATGCAACAACGAGTATGAGTTATAACTAGATGCTACCTCAATATCAACAGTGACTGCCGCGCTATAATCTCATGGTGCCAAGATCCATTACTTGGAGGTCATGACTTTAGCGCAACGTTTCTACCAAGTGAAAAAGATATATTTTTTTTGCACAAGAGGTTACTGCAGATGCTCTATATTTTTTGCTCCTATTAAAGGCCACACCCTTTATAGTTTGGCAAAAAAGTTTTGATATTAAAAAGTGGCAACACTGTAGTATCGTCCCTTTTTTCTTAGATTGATCTGAAAGGGAAGACACTACAGTGTTACCACTTTTTAAATTCAAGACTTTTGCCAGACTGCCAAACTTATATCTAATCCTTTTATTTTGGCTTTGCCGTCATCAAAGATTTTCTCAGTTTGTAGTGCAGAGTGGTGAGCTATACTAACTCCCGTCGAAGAAGTTCCGTGGTGAGACTTATTTTCCCAATAGTTCCGTCAACGATACAAAGTAGTAGCTAGTACGACATCAAGCGAATCTAGGAGGAATGTTAGTAGAACTGCGACCATACAGCGTCAGAACCAAACATTCGGAACGGAACTGTTTGCAATAAGTCTCACTAGTTCCACCACGGTGCTTCTTCCACGAGACTTCTGGAATAAACGGAAACAAAAACGGTAAAACAAGGATTACCATACCTACAATTAATTAATTTCTCCCCTTTTTGGGCTGACATGAAAGACTTGCCAGGTTAATATACGCTGATATAAGAACAGTTCAATCATAATATATTGATGAATGTACAATTTCAGCATAAATTTACAATATGCAATTATACGCTGTATTTTAAAATAACAGTTCTCAAATTGTAATTCTGCGAGGGTTTAGCCTTCAGTGTAGAGCCAACATTATTTTTTGTCAAAAAGTTTTCCTACTGTATACTAGATGTCGATATTATGAGATTCAAGCGCATTAATTTTCATAAAGTTCTGCTATTTCATACTAGATGGCATTTAATCATTAAATGATATATTATTATTGATGCAATATAACTGGTAAATTTATTTTTATATTACTTATATTTATATACTATCACTAAATGAATATAATTTAAAATTATAAGTACTATATAAATTACTTTCACTAAAATTTACAATTGTCTTTGATTCATATGCTGCTTTTAATAGTGCGTTTTGTGATTTTTGGTTGCATGGTTAATTTATTTCTTTAAACATACTAGCGTGTGTTTATTTATCAACATTATTTTTCCCAGAAATGAAAACAAAATGCTTTGATTTGATGTATTACTATAGCAAATTTGTGCAACACATTGTAAGAGTAAACCATTCATTCATTTTATCACCTTTGCAATAACAAAACGGCGAGTCTCATTCACCTTGTGAACGGTACTCATCTCAAACCGTACGGACGGAGTTACGCGGTGCGAATTTTTGACAAGCTGCCGTCGGGTCAAAAAATGACATTAAAATATGCCTAACGTTAGAACAATAAGTTACGCAATCAGGCTGCGTTTGCCGGTTCTCAGAATGTACGAGTATACTGACTTTTCATCTGTTCATCTGTTAATGAATCACAATCACCAAACTTCGTATACCGAAACCCCCAGAATGAAACAACTACTTATACTTTTTTCGAGATCGCATCTAAATCGGTTCAGCCAAACGCGAGATAATTCGTGGACAAACATACGAACCTCTTTTTTGTAGACGGTTAAAAATTACGCTTAGTACGCGGGCGAAGCCGCGGGCAAATGCTAGTTATATAGAAAAGAAATCGTTTATTCATATATGTACTACTACCATGTTTTTCTCACAATCCCACAAGCAACCGTGGGAGACCTCCCGGACACTGAACTCCAACAAAAATTTGCACTTAAAAAACTAATATCACGAATACCAATAGCTAAATCCAATAATGGTTATTAAAGAAAAAAAAGGATTCCCTCTTTACATATAGAGGAGCTACCCTAAAAAATGTTTTTTTTTTATCCTATAGTTTTATTGGCGTTATTGATATGTATGTATACCCATCCCAAATAACAGCTTTCTGCTAATAACGGTTACTGAGCTAAGCCGCGGACAAACGGACGGACGGACGGACATAGCGAAACTATAAGGGTTCCTTGTTTCCTACGGAACCCTTAAAATGGATGATCATAAAGGTAAACTGAAAACCATATCAACTCAATCAGAGAAAGCATTAGGGTCATTCTTTGTTTCTTTTATTAACTTGAAGTTGTACTTCCGTTTAAAGTACTCAAATGTGATTTGTTTACATGAATTGAACTGGTATAATTAATATGGTATAGTGGCAAGTATAATCAGATAGGTTCGTATTGGAGCTCGTATACCTAACTACGAGTACATGTACCCGAATGAATATATAACCATGCATAGAATAGAGGTTCTATACAGCAAAGGTCGAAATTTGAAATAGGGTAGCACCGTTTCTATTGTTCTAACATAATTGTTTCGAAGCGTAGTGCGAATAACTATTCCTTGTCAATGTTAACACTCGTAAATATCCTTATCTGTAGGTAATAGAGTTTGTGTGAAACGCTTTTATTATTAAACTACTAATCGCTCCTTGAAAACCATAGTGTCATTACGCAAAAAATGACGTTTTTGAGTTAACAACGCCATGAACTTCATGTAATCGTAACGAACGCAATACGAAAACCCCTATTGCTCTAGCTTTATTAGAGTCGCTAGAGTCGTTATGGCGAATAGTGAAAATAGGCTCGTGCCACATGGGAACATCGTCATGTTCCGATAAATGACCGCGATGTCATGAGAAATACATTCGTTTTTGTGACGAACATTGTCATTTTCTGCTTAGTGACGGTATTCCGTGAGTCTGAATGGTAAGTACGACACTTTTATTACGCAATATATAGTATCTATCTGGAACATGTCAGTTTGAACATTACCGTTGAATAAATAACAGGAGTAATTTTAAAGCAATTGTGTTATTTTCTCTTTAATGACTAATGACACTTATCCTCTAGCATTTAGTATCGCTTCGTAGCTAGGAAAGTGACATATACTCGTAAATAAAAATTGAAAAATTGAATTGATTTTGTTTGTTGAAATAAATAAATTAAATGATAAGCGACTACTATCCAAATTAAGCCGGTATGGGATACGAGGTCCCGCGCTTGATTGGATTGGGGATTATCTTAGTAACCGAAGTCAATGTGTAGAAACGCTAAAATATTGTCCGAAATCCAAAAATTTAATATCATATAGATCACCTTATGTCAATAATAATTATGGATTACCTCAGGGTAGTATTTTAGGCCCTTTATTATTTTTATTATATATAAATGATTTACCGAATTATCTATCTCATGAGTGCATTTTATTCGCAGACGATACGTCAATTATAATTAAATGTAATGAATTATCAAAATATAATTATGACATAAATAGAACATTATCCCGTACCATTGATTGGCTTCATAAAAATAATTTAAAAGTTAATATAAGTAAGACTAGTTTCATGCAATTCCATACTGACCGAAGTGACGCACAAAATCTTAATATTTGTTATAATAACAAGCCTATTGTAGAAGTACAACACAATAAATTTCTTGGTATAATCATTGATAGTCACTGCAACTGGCAGAAACACGTGGAAAGCGTCTGTTGCAAAGTAAATAGCTTCACATATGCACTAAAGAGAATGGCTCAAACTGTCTCGATAGACGCCGCTTTAGTTGCATATCATGGACATATAAACTCTACTTTTCGCTATGGAATCATTTTATGGGGAAATTGCAGTGATAAAGACAAAGTGTTACTAACGCAAAAACGTTGCATAAGAGCAATTTTTGGAATAGGCCGTAGGGAATCATGTCGACCATATTTCGTGGATAAAGGCATCCTCACCGTCCCTTGCCTCTATATTTTGGAAGTTTTGGTATTTGTACATAAGTACAAAACCCAATTTTTAGAGGTACAGCAGCTGCGCACCCGTAAAGTACGAGCGCAATACAATTATAAATTATATAAGCCGGCTGCTAAATTAGCACTTACTTCAAAAAAATATTTTAATATATGCATCAAAATTTATAACAAATTACCTGATAGATTTAAGAGTCACAACTTAAAAACCTTTAAGAATATAATCAGGAATTGTCTCATAGAGAAATGCTATTACAAAATCAGTGATTTTTTAAATGATTTCTTTTAACCTTTAATATAAGCCCAAATGTATGTACACCTGAAAAGGTAGGATTTGGTGAAACAACTAAATGAAATGCAATTATAACCGCAAAATGTAACCCAATTGCCACATACTTAAATAAATCATTTCATTTCATTTCAATGACGATATGGCATAAATTCCCAAGTCATAATGCAGTACTCGTATTGGAATAAAGATGTATTGCATTTTTACTTTAAATGACATTGTGGTTTTAGTAACTGGACGGGGTTTTGTAGCTGGTAAGTCGTCATTATCTGTGTAATGTCAACTTTGCTAAATCAATTTACCATAATTAAACTTGCTTGGTTTAAGTAAAAGTGCATTTTTGTGTTTAAAGCCACTAAAACTGGTAAAAGTCGTTTAAAACTGTATGCTTAATTAATGTGACTTTATGTTTTATGTCACCGTGTGTGATGAATAAAATAAAGTTACAGACGAAAATTTATCACCAACTTGACACGTTGCGTTTAATCTCACTTTCCCGACGTACTTTTTGAAAAGAACTGCAGTTTATTAAAAGATGAATGTCATGATTTCTATGAACATTATAAACGTATCTATATCTATTACTAGCTGTTGCCCGCGACTTCGTCCGCGTCTTCGCTCCTATTGATCGCAGCGAGATGTTATATAGCCTAAAGCCTTCCTCGATAAATGGACTATTCAACACAAGAAGAATTTTTCAATTCGAACCAGTAATTCCTGAGATTAGCGCGTTCAAACAAACAAACTCTTCAGCTTTATAATATTAGTATAGATGTCCAGTCATTGTGTCATAATATGATGGACGTTATAATTGTATAAGTTATTAGTAATAAGAGTAGCAGTTTTTGTACTGTTTTTGAGACAAGAGACAGAGACAATACATGATTAATTGTTGTAACTTACGAGTACTATAGAATAATAACGTGTTTCGTCATGTTAGCCGAATAACGTCCAACTGCTGGACAAAGGCCTCTCTCAAAGACTTCCACAATGACCGGTCCTGCGCCACCCGTATCCAGCGGACACCCGAGACCCTTGCCAGGTCATCAGCCATGCCTCCAAAGTTTTCCCTTCCAGTCGGATGGAGTCGAACAACTTCTGAAGGGCCGTAAAGACCGCTTTTCCACTCGCCTTCAGAATTTCAGTTGCAATTACATCTTCACCGGGTGCCTTATTGTTCTTTAGCTGTTTAAGAGCTATTTTAATCTCGTACAGGCCACAGAGAAATCAGGGCGTCAGGGTACTGGGAAATCTTCAGTAGCCCGATTAGTCTATCTCCATAGGCGCATAAAATTAGCAAAACCTGGACAAAATTCGATAACTGTAATTTTATTTATTTATTTATTTAATCTTTATTGCACAAAAGGAACTCTTAACGTACAAAAGGCGGACTTAATGCCATGAGGCATTCTCTACCAGTCAACCTTCAGGTAAAAAAGAAAGATTGTAGGCAGTGCAACTATAAAATACCAGAGAACAAATTTTCTTTTTCTATGATTTAAAGTATTGTTAGTTATACTTAAAATAAAAAGAATTAAACATTTTAAGACTGCGCAGTACGTTCGGTTCTCCATACAAACGTATTTATGCTCTCATTTTAAAACGCCAGGCTAGAATAACATGAAACTTTGTATACACAATGGGATCCAGCATATCTAGGTCGGACCATAGTTTCTGTTGCTTGAAATTATAATGGAGAAAAAATACAGCGATTATTAAGGTTTTCATACAAGCCGTAAAAAACTCAAAAAGCCGCTGTATTTTTTTCTTTTTTCAATTTCTAGCAACAGAAACTATGGTCCGACGTAGATATGCCGGATCCCATTGTGTATACAAATTTTCATGTTATTCTAGCATGGCGTTTTAAAATGAGAGGGTAAATATGTTTGTATGGAGAACCGAGCCAGACTGAGCGTACTGCGCCCTCTTAAGGCTCCGCGTCAATGTTAAAAAACAAAAAACTAAATTTTTGATAGATGTTGATTTTGTAAGTAAGCCATAATAAATAAGTTTGTGAAAGTACCTGTATTATGATAAGAAAAAATATCATTTAAGTAATCAATTATCGTGATTTTTTTTATTTAATTTGTTTCTTATAGTAATAATAAAATGTTAACGGCAACAATTAAACACTTTTGACGTAGTATGGCGTATTATGGTTTACTTTTTTTATTATTAAAAATGGGATTGCTCTTGGCCAGCATCTAGCCACTTACTTAGTTACGTACATAATCAAAATACGTTAAAAATTTAGTTTTTTGTTGTTTTTTTTTAACATTGACGCGGAGTTTTAAAATGTTTAATTCCTTTTATTTTAATAATAACTAACAATAAAAAGAAAAAAAAAGAAAATTACAGTTATCGAATTATGTCCAGGTTTTGCTAATTTTATGCGCCTGCTAGGGTCTTCCGCCAGACCAACTTTGGGTTTGCTAGTGACGACTGACGAGTATATCTGTCCGTAAAAGCACTATATCTCACTCGGAAGCTTATGTTCGGATAAGCGATTCTACCATCTTCAGTTTTTAATTTAGCGTGTTGGCTCTGCCCAATAGAACTCTTGCCAAAGGTTGCAAACGATTTGTATTGAATTGGGGCAATTTGCGTGTAAGGGACTTGGAGATCTGTTTATTAAGCTGCCCGTATAATTTCGCATGGGCTGAAGACTGTAGATTCATTATACTCCGTTCCTCGAAGAGCCTTTGAACAGAGATAGAGAGCTTTTTAGCTCTGTGTGTCCGTTGGACGTTAAAGAATTTAGACCCTATGCTATGGACATCTTCCACAAACCCGTCATTGAATTCGTCCATATCGCTGCCTAGACAATCGAAACGGTTTTGGAGTTTGTCCCGGGTATGTCCTAAAATTACGACCAAAGCCACCGGGGGATGAGCAATAGCATCCCTAGAGTGCAGTGGAGATACTGCAATCGTAAGCCAATCATGACGATTATGGCATTTTACCCCCCATATGGAAGATACAAACAGGCCACGGCCCCGAGGTTCCAGTGACTCCCGGTATCCTGGTTATGGTAGCGGCCAGGGTACTACCGGGGTCAGAGGTGCGAGAAATCTCCGGCAAAATATTGGGATGTCGTAGGGTTGTCTGAAGTCCAAAGAGACGGGAGAACACAATAACCCTGAAGCCCGGAAACTTGCAGTATTTCCGGGAGAGTGACCAACAGCCCCAAGAAGGTGTCGGGTTCATCGTCCACAAATCCCTCGTGAACAACGTGGTGAAGATTGAGAGTGTGGCAGCTAGGGTGGCGTAGAGAGTATAGGAAGGTTTTCTTTGACGGTCATACAAGTGTACGCGCCGACCTCGGCACATGCCGACGACAAGATGGACGGCTTGGGAATTTATGAGGACATATCAAAGTTTAAGCATAGTTCCAAAACCTACTTTACCGTTGTTATGGGGGATTTTAACGCGAAACTTGGTAAAATCGATGGTGAAGAGCTAAGAGTAGGACAATTTGGAGTAGGAAGTAAGAACCACCGGGGCCTGGCCTGGCTACTGGCTGATGAACTTCTTTTTCAAGAAACGAAAGCACAGGAAGTGGTCCTGAATGAATCCCAAGAATACAACAAAACGAGATTGACTTCATCATGTCGATGAAGAGGCATATATTCAATGATGTATCAGTGATCAATACTCGTACGGCTAAAACCGGAAGTGATCGCCATCTACTACGAGGCACATCAAACATATGTGTCAAGCTAGAGCGCTCTCGATTGATGAAGTCTCCGTTTCGTCTAGAAGCATTCGACATCCAAAACCCCGAGGGCTTTCAGCAGGAACTCCGAAAGTAATTTAATTAAAAAAATATATACTGTTATTCTAAATAATCGTGTTTTTTTATAGGTTAACAGTTTATTTTATGGTATTTTTATCGGTTAAAATAAAAGAAATGGCCGAATAAGCGACAATAACTGAGAGTAGTTTTTAAGAAAAATAGGACAAATATGTGCATCTTTCAGACTGATAGTCATTAACTGGAATAAATGATGATTGAAATCAAAAAATACAGGTCTTTTAAACGAGTTTTTATTAAATTCATGTATCATTGAGCAAAAATTAATGGAAAAGTGACATTAACATTTTCTTTAAATTGAATTTATAGAAAAACAACTGACTATAAATACAAATTATTATTATGAGTAGCAAGCTTAGTCAGTAATCTAACAAAAACCAGTAAAAAGATGATATATTTTATCACTAATACAATAGTTTTATACGTTTGTACCCGAAAAACACGTTTTTCGCTTAATGACACTATGTTTTAAGTAGCGTAATGTTTTTGTTAAGTAAATTATTTATGATGTACGAATAAGGAACATCTTAGATATAACATAACTACTTGAGTACTAACTACTAACTTAAATATTCTTGTATATATTTTCGTTGTACATAAATAAATGATTACTACATAACTACTTTTGTTTACAATATTCTTGTATTTACCGATTGGGTTTTTAGTTACTAATTTGGCATTTCTCAATCTCTTACTTAATTTTGACATAGCCTTTGTACAGTACAACCACAAATATAATTTACATCGGTAATCTTCGTCTGCACAGAAGAGTGCAGGTAAATGCTGAAATTGCCAGCTCTCTTCTGCAATCAGCAAGCAACAATTTAAAAATACCTTGTTGCATCAGCACTCTTCTGCGCTGACGAAGACGAAGATTGCCGATGTAACCTATATTAATCTGTGGTCGTACTGTAACATATCGTGTAGTGATCCCTTTTGCTTCGCGCAACTCTCACAATTGTTTACTACGAACAATTTGTACGGAAAGTGCTATGAAAAAACTTTTACGGCACAAAGTTTAGCCATCATTAATCCAGTCAAAGTCACTGCCAACCCTTGCGATAAAAACGCAAAGGGACGGGCGGTCACAGTTCCGTTGTGGCTCAAAAATTCAAAACTTAGCACAAAATGTAACATGCTTAAATAATTTCATTTTGTCACAGAACCGCGTTTACCCTACCTTTGCCTACCTAAGGCTTTTTATATTTATTAAAAATAAATTATAATTATACTTTAATGATAACAAATATTTAGCCCGCCTGATCGGCCTGATCGCCTGATTGATGGCGAATCCACTTGAAAGAACTCACTGGGTCACTGGTTACTTATTTCTTTAAAAAAAAAAGGTTAAGAAAAGTCTCCACTATGAGCTCAAAACATGAAAGTATACCCCACTCGAAATGGTCTGATAGTATTTAATAAACATGCCTCATAAGCAATATATGCATGTACCTGCTACACTGAATAGAAAGAAAATCCGCGGTTAGTTCCAAATAAATCGGAATACGGAACCCTGAAACTTGGGAAAATCGTGTTCAGCCCTAAGTACCTTTTGTAAGCAAACTCGCGAACTTGTTTCAATTAAATAGATGACTTTCGAAAATAAATCGAGTTTTCTAAGCCCCGCTGAAGTGATGTCGAGTAGTAAATTTTATTACCAAGGGAAAATGATTAATTGATTTTTGGCGTCGAGGGGTAGCTGGTGGGTCGGGTGACAAACAACGTCAAACGACAACAACGTGTATACGAGTTTATAAGTAGGCATCTAAGTTTATGAAATAATGTAAATTTAAGCACAAAATTGGGTACTTGATGAGCCTTAAAGAGTACAAAAAGTCTATCTGAGAGCTCAACAAAAATCAAAAATTTGGGACAAAGGTAACTCGTCGCTAGCGGCTCTCGAAATATGTGACGTTACAATACAAATACATATTATTTTGTAATGTCACATAATTGATTTTGGCATTTACCTCCTATGACAACGACAAAAAAGCCACGGCCCCGAGGTACCGGAGACCCCCGGTGCCCTGGTTTTGGTAGCAGCCAGTGTATTAGCGGAGTCGGGGGTGATAAGAATCTCTGAAGAAGATCCGTAGCACTGGGTCTAAGTTCTTCAAGGCCCCATGGACCAACAGAACTAAAAGGCTCGCCGACTCTACTCGGAGGTTCATCGAGGAAAGGAGTCAAATAATTCTACAGTCTTCAGCCAATGCAATATTATACCGGCAGCTCAATAAACGGACCTCCACGTCCCTTACCCGAGATTTGCGCCAATTTAATACAAAGCGTATTGAAGAGGCCATCGAGCAGAATAAGGGCTCGAAAGTTTTCTCGAGAGATCTGTCCATGCAGAACCAGCTCGCCAAATTAGAAACTGAGGACGGTAGAGCCGTTTCCTCCAGACCTAAGTTTCTGAGGGAGATAAGAGTGCTTGGACAGCTATAGACATCAAGTAGAAGCCCCGCAGTTGATCTGGCGGAAGATCCAAGAGGTAGACTAATCCGACACCATACCGATGATATTCTGGTAGTTAATCAGACACCCGGAGATGTTATTTCTCCTTAACTATTCTCCGCAGCACTGGAGGATGTTTTCAAGACTCTAGACTGGAGAAGGCTAAGCATCAACATAAACATCACTCACTTTCGGTTTGCTGACGATATAGTAGTCTTGGCTGAGCCCATGGAGGATTTAAATACGATGCTCAATGAATTCAGTAAAGCCTTCGAGCGAGTTGGTCTAAGGATGAACATGGACAAGACGAAAATCATGTCGAATTCCCGTGTCGCACCAACTCCCGTTACAATCGGATACTTTACACTCGAAGTTGTAGACAATTATAATTACCTAGGACAGACTGTCCAGTTAGGTAAGTCCGACTTGGAAAAAGAGGTTAATCGTCGAATCCAACTCGGCTGGGTAGCATTCGGGAAGCTATGGCACATCTTTTCGTCCAATATTCCGCAGTGTCTCAAGACGAAAGTCTTGGACCAGTGTGTGTTGCTAGTGATGACATATGGCACTGAAACGTGGTCGCTTATGATGGGTCTCATACGAAGGCTCAAAGTCACCCAAAGAGCTATGGAGAGAGCTATGTTAGGTATTCCTGCGCGATCGTATCAGAAATGAGGCCATCCGCAGTAGAACCAAAGTGACAGACATAGCCCTCCGAATCGCTAAACTTAAGTAGCAGTGGGCGGGGCACACGTACGTAGAACCGATAGCCGTTGGGGCGGAAAGGTTCTCAAGTGGCGACCGTGTACTAGAAGGCGCAGCGTGGGTAGGCCCCGCACAAGGTGGACTGATGACCTGGTAAAGATCGCAGGAGTCCACTGGATGCGGGTGGCGCAAGATCGGTCATTGTGGCACCCTTTGGGGGAGGTCTATGTCCAGCAGTCGACGTCTTTCGGCTAATATGATGATGATGATGATGAACGTCTAATTAATAATATTCGAAACGATGTATTGTATCGCAAAATAAGTAAGTAAAGCGCTGTTTTTGTCGTAAAATACTGCGTTAAGGTTAGGTTAGGATAATTATCCCGCTCAACTTACTTTTTTAAATTAAAATTGCGAAATCTATTCTAAGTAATGAACTATCACCGTCTTTTGTACGAAGAAAACAAATTCAGGAACACGCTTGACTTTTTGTTACGTCCTTAGTCAGCATTTCCCGTGACGACCGCTTCCCTAATGATTGCGAAACAAGAACTCAATGACACCGAGCTCGTTATGATAAGTCTATTTGACGTTTTCGCTTCGTAAGGATTATAATTACACAGTTTATTTTAGCAAGAGGGTGTAATGAACCTCGTTCACTGGTACCGTGGGCTTACCCACCCCCAAACCTAACTTGACTTATCAAGTTAGGTTTTGGGGTGAAACTAATTGCCACAGAGACGATGCTTATCAATTCAAAGTGTTAAGTTTTGTGTTTAGTGGTCTTTGTAGTTAAAAAAATGAATTAATCAAGAGATTTGATACTTTCAGGATAGGATTACAGGGACGAGTAATGGCAAACATTGCATTAAGTTAGAATAGTATGCCTTATTTCTTAGAATCTGCTTAAATGACTTATAAATTCTCTTACATTGCCTTATAAACAGCAGTGATCGTAACTTTTGTAGCATTTTCGGTGCAGCGTATTGGTGTTAACAGAATTGGGATAAATGATTTAAATTCTTATGATTCATTAGCGTTTATAACGTTAGTATATTAACCTTAATTACCTAACCGTTTAAATTGTATTTGTCCATACCAACTCCGTTAAAACCACTACGCTGCACTGAAAATGCTACCAAAGTTACGATCACTGCTTATAAATACGAATGTCGTAACCTAAAAAGAATACAATAGTTGCATTTTTATTGCAACAAGACCAAGTCATTGCACTATCCCATGTATAGTTTTCTACATCTCTTCGGTAAATACCGACGTAGGATTTTGGCCTATTGGAGATGGGTAGACCAAACAGCATGCCTGTGGGAATAGTAATAATTATTCCGTATTGTTCCTTGTTGCTCCATGTTACTACATAGTACACTAGGTAGTACGCCGTCTTGTCTCCAACTGTGTCTATCATAAAATTAGTTTAAGGTGACGGTCGTGAGTTTTGCGATAATTCCCAAATCTAGTGGTTTTAGAATGCCCGAATCCCATCAGCATATTAAATAAATAAATAATACGGGACTTTTTTTTACACAAAACGAACTAGTCCCATAGTAAGCTCAATAAGGTTTGTGTTATGGGTACTAGAAGACAATATATTTAATAGATATATACGCATATATACTTAAATACGTAGAAAACACCTATGTCTCAGAAATGTTTCTGCTCACCACAGAAACAAATGCCCAACCTTAATGCTATATTATCGAACCTTATGTACGTAGTAGATACACATTTGTAATAATATCTGTGCCTGTTTAATGTCTCGTTGATGAAATTAATTACGGCGACGGTCGTGAATCGTGCGGGGTTTCCCAGCACTAGGGGTTTTAGTAAGTTTTTCCGGCGGTATTTCGAGGCTTCTGATATTGTACACATCACTAATAGGCACAGTATTTACCGCTCGCGGCGCTTGACACGTTTTCACTTTCGCTCCAGTAGCAGTGCCCCAGAATTCGAATAAAACGTGCCTTTTCCACACATGAGTGGAGCACGGCTTTCATTTTTTGCAGTAAGCTTTTGCTTTGAGAAGGTCAATCGTTGGGTTTCCTTTTTGTGTAAATTCTCCGTGTAAGTGCTTAGCTCTGTAACTTGTGGGCTACGTGATTAGGTAATGTAATGTTTGTAGTTTTTCTTAACTGATTCACGTTACGTTATACTTTACTTTTGATTTTATTGTTAAGGTGCAACAAAAAATATGATGTTCTTTCCGTTTTGACCAAATTAGGCATGAACTATACTAATCAAACGATATAATTGGTTCTCTGATCAGAGTGGAACCATGATTGCTTAACATATTCTCTACAGGTAAAAACCATTTACTTATCCTTTTATCCTCCGCCTACTCAAACAAGACATTATTAAATGACACAATCAAGTTACAGTGATGGTACTTTACCTCATTTTAAACCTTATAAGAGAACAAAAAACTTCAAAAAAACTTTTTACGAAGAGATTTGCATCTTTTTTCTAGTGCTTGGAAGAGATACGCGTAACTGTTACACGAAGCATGGTACACACAAGCGAGGCATCCCCTTAAGTAAAGTAAATTTTAAACAACATGCTGTAGTGGTCGACCTTTCGACCTTATGTTTGCCATAATAAGAACTGAGTTAAAGCATATCGAATCTAGTCATAGTGTAAATGCTTCCTAGCCCTACCTAATTAAAATATTATTCAAATAATTATCTAATGAATTGGCCATAAATAAATTGTTGTGATCGTCTAGTTCAAATAATTACGGTTAGAACCCTTCATGTTGTGTTAAAATCATAATATAAAATAAACTGTTTAAAATAATAAAAAACATAATTTTGTTTGTAATAAAATAAAACACAGTAAACGCAGTTATTAAAATGCCGCAAAATCACGAAATAAAATGTGTACAAAATTATTGTCAATAACCAATTTCGATACATGAAAATTATGACCGGGAATTGATTTAATTATCCGCAAATGATATTAAACGAAAGAAAATATAAAATATCCGCAATAACATAAACATGGAAATTAAAATCAAATAATCTGCATTCGTGAAAAGCAATAAAAGTCTATCTACATAAGTGAACATGCGACTCACCCGTTTCAGCATCAGCTCGAACAAACATAATTGATTTAAATTAATAGGTTACAATGAAAATTATTATTATCACTAATTATATACATTTATTTCTAACTTAATATTACTAATTTTATTATAATGCGAACTCCAACACGGTGTATAACAACGATGCCCTGAAAAACCCGACTACGAGGGGACCTTGGGAATTTAGACCTTAGGTCTTGAAAATGGGACCTAGACCTAGGCTATGTCTTTGATATTAAGGGGGCTCACCTTCACACCTACACCCCCGCCATCTCGCAAAACCTTGATGAGTTCAACCTATCAATCCTGATCTACTATTAAATTCAAACCTTCCCACCTACACATTCCTCATCAATCTGTCACACTTTAAAAAATGTACTTTACGCAGAATGCCAAATAATTTATTTATTTTACTTAATTTACGCTAAGCTTTACGCGCTGCTGAATTTACGCTTCCCTACTTCGTCATGCAGCCGCGATTTATCTGTAACAAAGATAGTGATTGTTGTCGAATGTGTACAAGGTACTCTGAATATTATTTATGCTCTATAACATCCACTGTACTGCCTATCCCTTAAATTGGATAGCATTGTCACTCTACTTCCACTAATTGACGCAGATGCCAAAGGTCCGTATAATCGAGCGAGTACGTCCCAGAATAGACAGAGCGAAATGTTACAGAACACATAAATAACTCAGGCCTTGGTTGTATACCTAGTGTGTAATGTTACGGACCCTAGCTTCTAAAGGACTAACGCGTTAGAACCTTTAGGTAAGGCCTCTGATTCAGCTACATCAATAACCCAGGACCTAGTGTCAGCCAAGTTACCTTCTGCCGAGTGTACCTAAATGCATGTATAAAAAATAGACTAAACGTGTAGTGTGTCAGCTTGTGTATGTAAGTGTAATGTGGTGAGTACGCGAATGTGTGTTCATTGTATCCAGGCTATGCCACGGATTACAATGTGTGTGTATGTAATAGTTTTTTATTGTAAGTTCACTATCCTGTCACAAATAATAGAATCAAAAGCAATCAAATGCGTGATATCACAAAGTGTGAGAAGTGTTGGAAAGAGCTAGTGAACGTAAGAGATGTATGTGATAATAACTCTCTCCTAAAAATCATTTACTTTGCAATATCAACATTTAATTCATGCAGTTTTATTTAAAATAATGCATATAAAAACAAGAGCTAAGTATTTTGATTCCACTTTCATTCAAGTACATACTAAAATATAATATGAAGATAGAATCAATTTTTGACCTTAGTGGTCCCTAATAAATCTTCTCTGGAACACTCCATCAGCCCCAGTGATTATGCAGAAATTACCTAACACACCCTTGTATATTGGAACAAAACTACATAGATAGTCCCACCAACAACTTTGTAGCTGAATAGCTATTGAACCCTAATATTAGCTATCAAAACACTCGAGTTCACCCGACGCGACGAGATACCTAAAGGGATAAAAATATATACATTATATTGTACTTCCTTAGCACTGACTCTAATTAGAAAAATACAAAATGACACACTTATAATTATTAACAAATAAAATGAAATCACTTAAAGTCTTTACACACTGAGTTCAATGTCAATTGTCACTATCAAATTCCCTACTTATTAAAATCACTTATCTGTTCACTAAGAAATGTCTAAAATATCTATAAATAGCACTAAAATTATATTACAGGACCACTATTTTAAACTAACAACCGCAAAGCGTTCACTCTAGATATTAAATATTTATCAATAAATTATTTAATTAAAAAGGGAATTCTTTAAAATTATCGACCTTTTCATAAGGGACCCGAACCTCGACTGCCTGAACTATTTTAACACCATATCCCACATGAATTCCTACGCATTCTCAAATGAAGCAATTTGTCTATAATGCATATGAACTTACGTCATTTTAATTCAAAAATTATACACGTAATCAATAATATAGCTAATAGACGCAAGTGCTATATTATTACATTTAATTTAAGCTCTTTTGTTTTTAAAGTTATTGGATTTTTTTCAAGTACAGCCATCCACTTGAAGTCTGCGCCCAGCTAGCAACTCGAGACGTCAACACACTCCAGATTAAAGAAGTACCATAAATTTAGAAATTTATGACTGTATTTTGAATAGGTTAGATTTCAAAGAAAACTTGTCGTGGGAACATTTTTTAGGCATTCGTGTTTAAATTTCTAATTACCTATTATTTATATAGGATAATTATTTGCATACTGTGACCACTGTGGTTACAGAGCGCCCTCAGATTGACGATACAATTTTAGAAACAAAGAGTATAAAATTGTGAGGCTATCTCAATAGGTAAAACTGTTAACTTTCTGATAGCATGTATGCAGCAAAGTTCTGCGCCCTCACGTTTCTAAGACTGAATTCAGTATGCAAGAAAATCATTTTTAATCTCCTGAATAAATGATAATATAACCGAATTCTCACTTCAAAATGTCTCGACAGCATGAATATTGAATACAGCAAGAACCTGCGCCCTCACTTTTCTATGACTGAAATCACTAGGTACGCAAGGAAATAGTTATTAATGTTCTAACAAAGAATTAGGTAACGGAATCGAACTAACGCCCTCGCATCCATATTTTAATACGCAATTATAAGACCTATTAAACTTTAAAAGATTAAATATATACATTTTACGTAATAACCAATTATTTTACAGCATTAACTGCCCTCTTAATATTTTTTTTTAGTTTATATTTATTTTAACCGTGTAAAGTCATGACAATACAAATACATAGGTATGTAAAAACATGTCAAAAAAAACATATCACAGATTCTTCGCAATCGTGCACTACATGAACTTTCTCGCTAAATAAAAATGAACTCAGCAAAAAAAAAAAAAGAAAGCGTTAGATTTGCTAATATTATGCCGATTTGATTGAAGTATCATGTATTAAAAATAGCTCACATACAAAATAACTAATAATTGTACATAAATTATAATATCTAAATAAACAATTTATTACTAACTTATTTTTGTTTCAATACCATTATTCAATTTATAATTTATGGATGTTAAGAAAAAAACTGCTTTTATTTAATATAATATTAAAAAAATCGTATACTATAAATATAACATCTATATTCGCTCTCACTACTATGTTCAAAACAACGCACGGCATTTCCTTAAAAGAAACATATCCGAAAATATTAGTAATTTTACAAAAACAAAAATAAACACCTCCGGATATTGAAATGAACTTTTTTTTTAAGATAAACTTATATAAAATATTCAAAATTATATGATATAATTACAAGTATGTTTAATAAAGCCCTATGTAAACTTGTTAAAAACGGCTACTAATAGCGAATTTACTCAAAAACTATCATATTACGTTTTATTTTATTTTTTCACTATTTCGTCAATTTACGTCTTGTGAATTTCTAAACATCAACCTAGCCATTAAATTCACGACATCCAGAGTGAGTTCGCACTGTTCGCTGAAAAAGGGAATAATACTGAAACGGCTGAAAACGCATTTTCAATGTTCAAAGTACCTAATCATAAATAAATATTTATTGACACGTAATTTTTATGTTCAACAAATAGATTTTTGGAATTAAAATTGAAATATCAATACGTTCTTTCTTTGTATATATATAAATTTTGTAACAAACTCTAAAATAAAGTCATGTGAATTAAACTGTAACTCAGATTCGTATTCAAGTAACTAAATCAATGAAATTGATTTAATTTTTAATGACTTAAATCCTGGTCACACGGTACCACTGTAAATGCTTCCTAGCCCTACCTAATTAAAATATTATTCAAATAATTATCTAATGAATTGGCCATAAATAAATTGTTGTGATCGTCTAGTTCAAATAATTACGGTTAGAACCCTTCATGTTGTGTTAAAATCATAATATAAAATAAACTGTTTAAAATAATAAAAAACATAATTTTGTTTGTAATAAAATAAAACACAGTAAACGCAGTTATTAAAATGCCGCAAAATCACGAAATAAAATGTGTACAAAATTATTGTCAATAACCAATTTCGATACATGAAAATTATGACCGGGAATTGATTTAATTATCCGCAAATGATATTAAACGAAAGAAAATATAAAATATCCGCAATAACATAAACATGGAAATTAAAATCAAATAATCTGCATTCGTGAAAAGCAATAAAAGTCTATCTACATAAGTGAACATGCGACTCACCCGTTTCAGCATCAGCTCGAACAAACATAATTGATTTAAATTAATAGGTTACAATGAAAATTATTATTATCACTAATTATATACATTTATTTCTAACTTAATATTACTAATTTTATTATAATGCGAACTCCAACACGGTGTATAACAACGATGCCCTGAAAAACCCGACTACGAGGGGACCTTGGGAATTTAGACCTTAGGTCTTGAAAATGGGACCTAGACCTAGGCTATGTCTTTGATATTAAGGGGGCTCACCTTCACACCTACACCCCCGCCATCTCGCAAAACCTTGATGAGTTCAACCTATCAATCCTGATCTACTATTAAATTCAAACCTTCCCACCTACACATTCCTCATCAATCTGTCACACTTTAAAAAATGTACTTTACGCAGAATGCCAAATAATTTATTTATTTTACTTAATTTACGCTAAGCTTTACGCGCTGCTGAATTTACGCTTCCCTACTTCGTCATGCAGCCGCGATTTATCTGTAACAAAGATAGTGATTGTTGTCGAATGTGTACAAGGTACTCTGAATATTATTTATGCTCTATAACATCCACTGTACTGCCTATCCCTTAAATTGGATAGCATTGTCACTCTACTTCCACTAATTGACGCAGATGCCAAAGGTCCGTATAATCGAGCGAGTACGTCCCAGAATAGACAGAGCGAAATGTTACAGAACACATAAATAACTCAGGCCTTGGTTGTATACCTAGTGTGTAATGTTACGGACCCTAGCTTCTAAAGGACTAACGCGTTAGAACCTTTAGGTAAGGCCTCTGATTCAGCTACATCAATAACCCAGGACCTAGTGTCAGCCAAGTTACCTTCTGCCGAGTGTACCTAAATGCATGTATAAAAAATAGACTAAACGTGTAGTGTGTCAGCTTGTGTATGTAAGTGTAATGTGGTGAGTACGCGAATGTGTGTTCATTGTATCCAGGCTATGCCACGGATTACAATGTGTGTGTATGTAATAGTTTTTTATTGTAAGTTCACTATCCTGTCACAAATAATAGAATCAAAAGCAATCAAATGCGTGATATCACAAAGTGTGAGAAGTGTTGGAAAGAGCTAGTGAACGTAAGAGATGTATGTGATAATAACTCTCTCCTAAAAATCATTTACTTTGCAATATCAACATTTAATTCATGCAGTTTTATTTAAAATAATGCATATAAAAACAAGAGCTAAGTATTTTGATTCCACTTTCATTCAAGTACATACTAAAATATAATATGAAGATAGAATCAATTTTTGACCTTAGTGGTCCCTAATAAATCTTCTCTGGAACACTCCATCAGCCCCAGTGATTATGCAGAAATTACCTAACACACCCTTGTATATTGGAACAAAACTACATAGATAGTCCCACCAACAACTTTGTAGCTGAATAGCTATTGAACCCTAATATTAGCTATCAAAACACTCGAGTTCACCCGACGCGACGAGATACCTAAAGGGATAAAAATATATACATTATATTGTACTTCCTTAGCACTGACTCTAATTAGAAAAATACAAAATGACACACTTATAATTATTAACAAATAAAATGAAATCACTTAAAGTCTTTACACACTGAGTTCAATGTCAATTGTCACTATCAAATTCCCTACTTATTAAAATCACTTATCTGTTCACTAAGAAATGTCTAAAATATCTATAAATAGCACTAAAATTATATTACAGGACCACTATTTTAAACTAACAACCGCAAAGCGTTCACTCTAGATATTAAATATTTATCAATAAATTATTTAATTAAAAAGGGAATTCTTTAAAATTATCGACCTTTTCATAAGGGACCCGAACCTCGACTGCCTGAACTATTTTAACACCATATCCCACATGAATTCCTACGCATTCTCAAATGAAGCAATTTGTCTATAATGCATATGAACTTACGTCATTTTAATTCAAAAATTATACACGTAATCAATAATATAGCTAATAGACGCAAGTGCTATATTATTACATTTAATTTAAGCTCTTTTGTTTTTAAAGTTATTGGATTTTTTTCAAGTACAGCCATCCACTTGAAGTCTGCGCCCAGCTAGCAACTCGAGACGTCAACACACTCCAGATTAAAGAAGTACCATAAATTTAGAAATTTATGACTGTATTTTGAATAGGTTAGATTTCAAAGAAAACTTGTCGTGGGAACATTTTTTAGGCATTCGTGTTTAAATTTCTAATTACCTATTATTTATATAGGATAATTATTTGCATACTGTGACCACTGTGGTTACAATAGTCATAGTCATTTATTTGTAAACATAGGTATCAAAGAGTGTTGGAACAAAGAGAAAATTAAGAACTCTATGTTTCGCCGATAGACATACAAATTAAATTTTAAAATTAAATCAATTAGTATACATTTTCAATTAATATTTCATACATTAATAATACATAATTCAATTAATAAAAATGACAATACATTACATTTAAGTTTACAAGCAGCAAATTAAAGATATTAAATAATAAGAATATATATTATGACATTAACTTAGATTATCTACAAGGAAGTCAGATAGGGTATAGTAACATTTAGTGACTAATATTTTCTTTAGGTCATTTTTAAACATGTGTAATGGTTTCTCTCTAAGAACTATAGGTATTTTATTGTAAATTTTTACAGCCAAACAGAACACGCTCTTTCGCATTAATGCAGTCCGAGAAAATACTGTGCACAGATTATGAGCTCGGTAGGTTTCTCTGTTAAACACCTGGGACACTTTCTTAAATAATGTAGGATTTGTTTTAACAAATACAGCTGTTTCTAAAATAAAGAGGCAAGGTAGTGTTAGTATATTAAGTTTCTTAAAATATGGTACACAGCTGTCTGTTTGCTTCAGGCCACACATTGCTCTAATGCATCTTTTTTGTGCCTTCAATATATGTTCCTTGTTGGCCATGATAGGCTGCCAGGACCGCCTCCATGTCTACTTGTTTTGATAATTTGTAAAGCGCTTATGCGTATTTGCTAAGTTTTTTTTACATATTTCCTCTGTATGTAGTTTCCAAGATAGCTTATTAACAACAATTATTCCTAAAAACGTTGTTACATCAACCGATTCGATAACATGTCCTTGATATTTACACTGTATTGGCAGCATAGGAGTATTTTGTCGAAAATGCATTACTTTGGTCTTATTAACATTTAACATTAAATTATTATCATTAAGCCATTTTATTATAGTACTCATTGTATCATTAATTTCCATTTCATAATTATTAACATTATTACACTCGATTACAACTGTACTGTCGTCCGCAAACAGCACCATAGGGTACTTGACATGCCTAGGAAGATCGTTGATGTAGAGGGGAAATAAGAGTGGCCCCAAAACGCTACCTTGGGGCATACCATACTTCAGCATACGCTTATCCGACTTGAATGATCTTTCCTCTTTTGAGTTTAAGCAAATTTGGGTTAGCTCTGTAGTCTGCTCCCTGTAACTCAGATACGACTTCATGAGATGCAGAACATTTCCGCGGATACCATAAGTGTTTAGTTTCCTTAGAAGTACCGAATGGTCGACACAATCGAACGCTTTGGTTAAATCCATGAAAATGGCGCATACATGTTGTCTTTTATCCATTTTAGAGATAACAGGGTAGACTAGATCGTATATAGCCATATTAATAGATTTATTTTTGCGGAAGCCCTTTTGTGCAGTGGCCAGTAGATTATATTTTTCCAGATAGTTGTATAGAGCTTCATATATCACTTTCTCAAATATTTATGAAAACACCGAGCATAGGGCAACCGGTCTATAGTTCGATAGGTATATACCTATCGAACTATGTTTGTCACCTTTCTTGAACAGCGGCTTAACAATCACAGGTTTTAGTTGGTCAGGATAAATTCCACTTGAGATGGATATATTTATTATGTGGCTAAGTGGGGATGCTATGATTTGGGAAACCTGTTTTATGACTTTGGTGCAGATACCGTCATGACCAACACTGTTTTTATTTTTTAACGATTTTATTATCTTAAAGATGTCACAAGGAACTGTTAACCTCATGAATAAAGATGCCCTTAATTTCATCAACAAAAAAGTTATTAAATTGCATGTATAAGGAATTATCGGTTTCAAAATAAACAAATTGAAGATATTCAAGTCGCTATCATTATTCAACGACCCAAAAATGAATGGCGACATACGGGTCAGAGTGGTGATTGCGTAACTTGTAGTGTTAGGACAAATCAACTATCATTCTCCCTTAAGGCCTCTGTACACACATACGAGACTCACATCCGAGTGTTAATACATTGCGGATTACCATGGTATAATGAGTTCAATCGATCTGTCAAACCGCGCAATGTAGTGAAACTCGCATAAGAGTCTCGTATGGCATGTGTTAATAAGGCTTTACGGTTGCAACGTACAGGTAGGCAAAGTTACGCACTCGACCTACAAGTCGTTTCGCTGATCTCTTAAATTAAGATGAGGCAGCATAAGATGAAGCGGAATTTAAGGGGTTAGTGAACGAAGTGAACGTTAACACAATCACAGCCAGAAACCCGCCTAGCGGGCGCTGCGTAATTTTTCTCAGAAGTGGCGACAGTCCGCTAGCGCCCGCTCGGCGGGCTGTCGCCAAAGGTAGGTTGCTCCATCGGTTTCATTGGAATATGTACTCGTATTCAAGATTTCAAAGTCTGTCAGTAAAAAAATTAAGTCCACTCACCCTTAGGTTCAATGTACTATCGCCCAACGGTTCACACCTCTAGGATTATTTAATATTCATATAATAAACTTCACAGCGTTCTCTATTTAAATTATCTACCAATAGAAACGGCCAGCCTGCCGGCGATTTTGTTGAGAAAGTGTGAACCCGTAGCGTTGGCCGATAGTACCTTAAGTTTTCGTCTTTCCGTAAAGTCCATCTTACTTTAACCCACCTTAGCTTATATTATTTCTACGAGAATATAATTAAATGTAAACTCACGTGGTACACTTGCCAGCGCTGGCGATCGCCAGCTGCAGCGCAAACAACAGCGCCGCGGCTGCCATCTCGTGGAAACCCGTGACGTCAGCGCATTTCACCACAACCTGAAACAACAATTTTTAATTGGGTGGGTATCATTACTGTACGTAATAAAATATTTAAACCTACATAGCGATTTAACTCAGATACCGTAACGATATTGTTCTTTATATGGATGGTAGTTGAGCAATTTATACGGTATCATTATTTTAAAAGCTCATTTACATTGGTCGTTAGAGCCCGCGTCCCATATGACCTGTATGACCGGCCCATAAACAAGATAACCTTTTTTTTTACCTAAACTGCCTAAGTACTGTTCGATCATACTATTCTAAAAGCCGCTAACCAATACAAACACCAGATTCATATACATCCATCAACCTTTTTAGGGCTCCGTAGCACAAGTGGTAAAAAGGGAACCCTTATAGTTTCGTCATGTCCGTCTGTTTATTTGTTTGTATTATGTGTATTAAAATAACATTTTAAATGTAGGTATATTAATATCGGCCGCTGTATAGTCATGTATTCAAATTACTGAGAATACGTAATTCAACATGTGTCACGGCAATCGATAGGATTGTAAAACGAATGTACCTAAGGTTTCTCAGATTACCTATCTATGAAGATAAGACTTTCTTAATTCACAGTAAAGTGGTTTTGAATTAAAACTAGTAGTAGTCGGTACGGAACCCACCATTGTACGTGATTCGACACGCACTTGGCCGCTTTTTAATTAAAATGCCGTTATTATTCATTTTTCTTCTGGCACTTTCACATTTGTGTATTTGCGTATGGAACAAAACAAACGTTACTTAACAGAGGATTGAGAAATTTTACGTTACTATGGATTGGATAGTGTTCAACTCTCATTTACAACACGAATTAACTAAAACACACTAGGCATCCAATTAAATTATTGAGGTACAACGTCGTACCAGCAGCACCGTCGGCTACTTGTTTAAGTTGTATTTATGACGTATAAAACCGTTCTACAACTTCGTAAGCCTGATGGCCGTAGGGCGAATTATCGTGGCCTCGCATATAGGGGTTTGCTGTTAAGTTACAACTAGTTAAGCCGGAAAGTAATCAAGTATAACCAGTATAAGCATATTTATTATTATTATTCTCCTTATTGATTCTTTTTCACATGTTAGGTTTTTTACAATAAATTTATCAAATGTAAAATATTAAAATATACATACAAAATATAAAAGCATTATAAAAAAACCTAACCTAGAGTGCCGCCGGCAGCGAGGCGGGGCCTAAGCTACCGGTGGTTAGGGCGACAGAGAGAGGAACCTCCTGACTATCCGCGCCGTGTCCAAGAGTACCGCCTTCTGCATCTGACCCTTGACCCAGCCATCTAGCGGGAGTCTCTTAAGATGTTGGTCGAGACTCTTCGCAGGGACGACTATCGGGACAATGATCGTCGAATCAACATTCCACATAGCGGTTACCTCGTGTGCCAGGTCTAGGTACTTACTAACCTTGTCCTTCTCGGCCTTCACGAGGTTCTCATCATGGGGGATGGTGATGTCGACGAGCACTGCCTGGCGCTTCAATCGATCTGTCAGCACGATATCAGCTTTGTTGGCTATAATAGTCCTGTCCGTGATGACAGATCGATCCCAATAGAGCGTGGCACGACCATTTTCGAGATCTGGCGCAGGTGTGTACTTATAGTACGGCACTTCGAAGTCCACAAGACCGTACAGAAGAGCAAGCTGCTGGTGAATAATCTTGGCTACCAAGTTATGTCTGTGCAAGTACTCGCCGTTAGCAAGATGACCACAACCGGAAATGATATGCCTGAGCGACTCTCCGGGACGGCGGCATGCCCGACAAATGTCGACCGTACTGTCCTTCAGGATATATTTCCGGTAGTTGTTCGTCATGATAACTTCGTCCGCAATTGCACAGACAAAACCTTCGGTTTCCGCAAAGAGATCCCTAAACGTAACCAGTTCACCGACGCGAGCAGGTCTACGTCGGGCCCCATAAGAGCCTTGTATTTAGAACCGCCCATGTAGCTCCTTACTCTTTCATACCGCCCTTATTATTATTATTATTGTATGTCTTTTCCGCTCACGGGACAATGGTGTCGTCCCGGACCTTTGGAAGGCGTGCGCGGAGCCGAAGTACCGAGGTACCGAAGTACCAACCGAGTACCACATAGCCAACACGTAGAGGCCCTTTTGACAATTTAATGAAATGCAAGGGGCACACCGAGCGGATGCTGTCCCTGCCCGTGTCATGGGACGCACACAGAGACAGCACCCGCCAGGGTGTACAGGAACTATTGCTGGTTGATGGAATCTAAATGAACCGGACTATTGGGTGAATATGATGGACTAATGGCTGGGCTATTGAATGAGACAACTGACGTCTACCTAATAAAACTGTCTCACATTTTTATCTCAGGCAGACGGTGACTCGCCCTCTGCTAGATGGGCCCCTATAAATAGCGACATTAAAAATGGCCTAAGGGCAACACCGGTGCAGAGGGCTGGGGGTAGAGAGGTGGCACTGGACTTTAAACATATAGCCAACTCGCCACTTAGGTGACCACACCCCCGAGCAACAGCTCTAGCGACTCCACTCTGGACAGCCGGTTAAGGCAAGCCAGAGGCGGGGGGCCTGTTCATACAACCAACCTACAGGACACCCCCAGGAGCACTCAGGTACATAGGGTCGCTGCTCCCTAACAACTCGCCACAAGCTGCCCTATGTTGACTGACTGCACTGGAAATCCAGTGGGCGATGGGGTCGTCACATCCCTACGCCATTATTATTATTATTATGTGTTTTCTTTGTTTATCTCTCTAATAGGAGGAAGTTTTAATTCAGAAATCGCGGGATTTTGGCCAAACGAGTACTGAATGATAGAACCTACGGTTCTATAGCTAGGAATTTACGAACTACTCGACATGTGTTCATGATGACCGCTTTTTGTAGGAGGATATATGTAAGTGGGTGGATATCAAGAGTTTTGAGGTTGGTGTGCAGAGTGCGAGGGATAACTCCTGTAGACGAGATGACGATCGGAACAGTCTTGACGGTGTTCACCTTCCATTGGGTTTTAATTTCTATAGACAGGTCTGTGTATTTGCTGATTTTTTTAGTATGGGTAGATGCAAGGTTGTGGGTGTTGGGGACGGCTACGTCGATGAGATATACTGTTTTCGCTGCTTTGTCGTGGAGTGTAATGTCATTATTATTATTGCGCCCAAAGGTAGAGACCCTGTTCGGTACAAAACGATACATTATTGCGCAAGTGTATATTATATAGAAGAAAAAACGTTGCGACATACCAATTTCAAATTAAACTAGTCTTGTAAATATTATTGTCAGAATGTCATGTGGATTATTACCCTTTGAGACAAAGCCATGGATATTTTTAATATCTTTGAACTGGGTACTAGGTGATGATGGTGACTTAAGGTCAGTCGGCCTAAGTGTGTGCTACCGGCTATCTTATCCCGGTTGCACGCTTCACCCGACTATTATACAGGATGAAATTTTATTGACTGTCGAAAATTTCATAGTGGGTTCCGAAGCGAAAAATAAAAAGTATGTATTTTTTCTTTCAGTATCTTTTAGTACCTATTAAAATATTGAGAGAAAACAGCTGAAAGATATCCTAAAAAACCATGTGTTCGTGGATACCGCGGTGACGCATCTTGCGGGAGGTGTTCATAACGCTCGCCCCACCCCCACGTTGAGTCCCCGAGACAAACTTACGCGTCAAAACAACGATTTTTTAATGAAATCTAGTAAAAAGAACATGCAAGGGGTACTACTGATTCGTAAACATTGTTGTGTCTCGTTCGCGATTGCGTGTCTTTACGAGAGATACAACACGGAAGCGCACGACCGCTCACGCGGAAATGCGCGTGCGACTAATTTGCAATTTTGGTCGAGATAAGATAGGTGAGCGCGCTCCTCCCCCCGCACCGCTAACCCCAAGCGTGATTCAGCTCCCGATTATCCACACGTTACTAATTATTTATTCGGACATCACATTTTTAAGCGAAAATTTTACCTATGTTTTTTTTTTCAGAAATGGCATCTTTTATTGATACCTATATCATCATCATCATGTCAGCCGAAAGACATCCACTGCTGGACATAGGCCTCCCCCAAAGTACCTATAACTATAACGTCTGCGTTGTTAGAGTATAAGTAAATACGATTTGTTTATGGAATTTATGTAAGAAATCTGCTTTGACATGATCATATCGTACCTCACCTCTTAGCTAGATGAGAAACTATTGGATGTCGTGAATATCAAAAGTTCCACGTAACATTAACACGTCAATACGACGTCATAATAATTACGCCGACGCTAAGCAGCCCTCCAACTTTCCCTGTTAAATGTTACAAGGTCTCAAAGATCTCTTACAAATTGCTCTCGTGCTTTAAGAGACTATGAGTCGTTATTATACTCGTCACGTAGCGTAGTACGTCTCGTTGCGAAATAATAATAAGGTCCGCGAATTGTAGCTTTAGGAGATAACGTTTTTATGACCTTTGGAATTTTAGTGCCTGCTACAGAATGCGGCTGACGTACAAAGCTGATATCGGATAGCTTTGTGTAACCAAGCATGACTCGTAGTTGATGTCTACTTTATATAATCGATTCCGTCATGAGTCGACATACCTACATTTGTAATATTAAAACGAGTTGTTTATATTTAGTTTCATTGATATTATATTTAACAAGAAATGACCATTAAAGACAGAACTAAAAAATATTTTAATAACTTTTAATATAAAACACCTACATACGAGTACACCCCATGTTCTGCAAACACCTTTCATTAGCACATTTTCCCATTTAACACATTTCTCGATTATGATCGGATTCTAAAATTAATTCGCACGTGGAAAGGTGCTAATTAAGGTATTTGGGAAGCGAAGAATGTGGAGATAATAAATCTATTTTATAATCTTTGATATTTATACATGACTAATTACAATTCATTTCCGGGAAAAGTAAACCGCTGTAAGGTATATACTTAATGGCAAAATAGGGTTATTGTGGTGTGTTGCGAGACAACTTTCTCACAGTCACGCTGCCACTCATAAAATCTCAATTGAACACCTTAAATTGTATTACTTGTTGTTCTGAAAAGTTATTTTTATTGATTTGTGGTCTGGAGTCATCTCTCATTAAGACACTGATTGTTAGCCGTAGCTAGTATGTAGTTCCTAAGCATACTATTGAGTCCTATACAAAGGGCTTGAAACTATTCATGCAATCATTGATATATAGACCTTTGCAATTAGCAGTACAATAACAGATCCACTATTAATAATATTGTACCATAACAATAATATAAACGAACAGGTATGTATGTCTCTTGCTAATGTCAGAGCTAACAATAGTCCTCAAAACAATTTCTTATTGGCAATACAAGTGGCACAAACATGCCTACCCAGATCATCCTTAGACATAAACTATTGTTATATAAAATTAAGCCACCTATTGTCATTTAATACCAGTGAACAACCTTGCACAAATTGATCTAAGCTCGAACTTTGAGTTCACTCAGACACCGACTTTCTCGAAACCGACTTTTTAACATCAGGCCCTAGAACAGTATTTTTCTTTCTACAGACCTAAATTTCCATCAAACACTTGAATACCGAATTTCCCGTCTACAAGGCACCCTTCAGTCGAGGGCCCTTATATAAACCTTAGCACACAAAGGTGCTAAACAGTTAGGGTTGGCTCTCAGCGCCATATGGGCTTGAATTAGGGTCCTCCCTCAGCTGCAGGAGACAGGTAAAACATTAATTTCTGGAAACCCTTTTGTAACACAAATTACAAAAGTGGTGGTGGCTGAGGATTAACAAAGTTAGTGGACCGCGTTGATGGAGTTTAAAGTAATGTTTATAGTTTTCTTAATTCACTATCACTTTGGGTGTGGGTGTGTTTTGGAAACAAAACTTAAGAATAATTTACTATGTTGAGAACTTCTGTAATGGGCCAAGCGGCAGTTTTTTTTTTATTTGGTATGTTCATCACACAGCTGTTGGATGGAAATATTGATCGTTGGAGACTTTTTAAACCAGCTCCTCAATTTGACTTACTCAGAATACCTACACACAAATATTTTTCATTCATTCATAAATGTTGTATTTGTCTTTGAAACACTTTCTACATGTCTGATGATTGGGCGCTTCTTTAGGGGGTGATTTTTATCTACATACATATAAGTTAAGCTGTATATTTATATACATGCTGTCCATACATGCGGCCACTTTAAGGGCAGGTTGCATTAAGCTTTGCTGAATTTGATTTTACGTAAGTATTAATTATAAGTCCAAGCATCGCTACGTGTGCTACGCCGCGAATAATAATAAAAAAATTGTTCAAGTATTCGAAGCTCGGCGGCGCAATACGAAATACGAAGTGTAAAAAGTAGGACACACACGGCGGGATCCGACGCTAAATAGGCCCCTGACACGGTGCTCAAAGTTTTGCACTTATGCTGGGGACATACGGAAAGCTCTTATGACGACAACCATTGAGCTATAGCTTTTTGAAAGTTTATTTGTGCTTTCGCATTTCGAACTTTTACGCAAGTCACAGTCTTAATGTGATTGAGGTATTAAATTCGTTATCATTATCAAGACAGTATATTTTATACTATTTATTTGCGCCATCAATCCTATACATTTGGTTGTTTTACGTACCTTATTTTATGCTAAAGCCATGTTAAAATTTTATTACTGAGTAACTAATAACTTGGCACAGAAAATGAAGATAACTTTTAGGTATTTGTTACAGAAGCCAGAATACTCATGGAACATTCTCAGACAACCTCGTTAGTTAGAAGACCGAAATAAATAACGACGACATGAAACGTGTACAGAAATTATGCATCATATCATATTCAATTATTCAAGAATCATAATAGGTACCTACGTAGGTTATCAGTGAATATATACCATTTTTAAATCAGTCTTTTACTTTTTGATTTCAACGCAGAAGTAATGTTCTTTATAAAAAATATGTAAAGTTAACTAACGATCAACCCGTCCGAAACGACACCTCGTATATTCAAAAGCCTACTTTGTCCCCAACATACTTCTCTGGAAATAAGTACCACTTTCAACAGTGTAGTACGGTGAAACACACTAATTTTCACACCATTTTGAAGGATGAAATACCTGAAAAGCATCCTCTGGGTTGCGACGGATAAGAGCCGGAAAGCCCTCAAGAGTCCGGTAATTAAAACATTGCGAAACTTTTCGCTGAGAATAATTTGAGTGTTATTCACAAGTAGCTCATGACCGTTAGAAGATGGCAAGTGAAACAAACTGATTAAAAGTTTTTTGTCAAGTAGCTACAGAATTTGTTTGATCAATAATTAGTGTAAGAAGTTGTTGAGATAATATTACAGATAAGCAATACAATTGTTTATTTATTTAAACATACGTAAGTATAACGGTACTTAATCATGTCGCTTACACACTAAACAAGGCATAGTTAGGTACGCCATCCAGTCAGTTCCATAAATTAATTACAATTCATTTAGGAGAATTTACTGCAAATTATTTAACTTAATTTACTAAAACAATAAATAAACGGAGAATAAATAATTATTTAAAAAAAATACTCTTTATTGCACACCTCAATTAAGGCGCCTTCCTGACTTGTCGACGCGGGGGCGGTACGATATGAGAAAACTGTCAGCTGTCAGTGTCAACCGATACTAATGCAGTACTGCCCCACTTCTGCGCATGGTATTATATACTACTGCGCAAACGTATTACTGACAGTATTTCGTCAAGTGAGGAAATCTCACATCGGTAAATTCACGTCAAGTAGCAAAATACCTATGACATATCGCACCCGCCCCGCCAAGTCAGGAAGTCGCCTAAGGGACACAGTAAAAACAGTACATAATTCCACCACGTGTTGGGGACAATCGCGTGTGCTGATTTGTGGCCGAAGGGTGTAGTTTTTCGGCGGTTTCGGGGCAACCTACCGAGTTCTATACACCGGAGATGACGACGCAACGGAGTTACCTAGCCTTAAATAAAGTATTTCAGTTTTTTTTTGTATAGATATTTATGTTAGTATGTAAGATATATGTTAATATGATCCTTTGGTTGCCTGGAGCAAATAAATAATTACAACAAGTAGAGGCAAAAATGCCAAATATTACAAATAACATTTGAATATTGGCAATAAGATCAAACACACTGAACATTATTTTCGACCTAGCAGGACTTCAATCTGTGGAGGTATTTCTTGCCTGTCCGGGGCAAATAGCTTAATATGGTTTATTCCCAATTCTACAGATTTCCATTACAGATTCGCTTCTTTAGAGATTCCCAATTCTACAGTTTCCCAATTCTGCAGATTTCCAATTCAACAGATTCCGAGGGTTATTTTTCAGATAACTAATTCAATTCTAATTCTACAGATTACCAATCCTACCGTATCCGATTGACGGAGCCCCGCTCGGTGGGGCCTAACATACCTAACCTACTAGGTAGGACTTTTTAAGAAATACAAATCTGTAGGATTGGGAATCTGTAAACTTGCGAGAATCTTTAAAATTGGGAATATGTAAACATGACAATCTGTAGAATCGGGAATCTGTAGACGTGCGCCACTAGGCTTAAAATATTAAGCATTAGATTTAGTAGCATTTATAACGTTAGAGCAGGTTTTACTGTAATAAAAAAACTGTAATTTAAAATTAAAAAGTACAAGATCAGACTGTTAATAAATAAATAATAATCAATATTTGTGGACAGTATTACACAAATCGACCTAATCCCACACTAAGCTAAGCTTGTACTATGGGTACTAGGTGACGATATACATACATTACATAAAGTATGCGGTTTATATAAATAGACAAAATATCGTGCTCATCACACAAATGAATGCCCTGACCGAGTTTCAAACCCGGGACTACCAGATTCGTAGGCAGGGTCACTACGAACTCGGCTCGTAGGATAAGTGGTTGTTAATGAAAAAAAGGCCAAGTGCGTGTCGGACCACGCACAATAAGGGTTCCGTACCAACACCTCCTAATCTACATTTAAAACCACTATACAATACATTTAATCGAAAAAGGTCGTATCTTACGCCCTTTTGTTTTGGCAAGACAGTTTTTCAGCAATAACTCAAAAACCATTACACCTATCTTGTTCAAACCAAAAATCATTAAAAGGATTTATTAATGTAGATCAACTTCTTTTTTTCAGAACTTTAAACTTTATAGTTTGCATAAAATAGAGGGTGGGGACACACTTTTTACGACTTTGACAGCTAATATCTCACCAACGGTTGAGTTAAATGATTTTTTTTAGAAACCTCTATGTCATTTTTGAAGGCCTATCCACAGGTATGCCATACGCCTGTGTAAAATGAAAAAAAAATTGACCCCCCGATACATGTATGGGGTGCCGGGGGGCAGGTGCCCCCCAGTTTAATATTTTTTTCGTAATTTCACATCATATTTCTATAGACAGACAGACAGACATGACGAAGCCATAAGGGTTCCGTTTCTTGCTATTTGGCTACGGAACCCTAAAAATACATTAAAACGTTTCAATTCCAACTCAGAATTAATTTTTATATAATTTCAAGGGAGTTCTATAATTGGCTATACTAATAGTTATTAAATAAATAAATAAATAAACATGTCTGTATATATTTTCTGTAAACGCTGTCAAACTACTTAAATAAATAAATAAAAGTCGATGATGATGAGCGTACTCGCAAAATTATCCCAAATCCCACGCATGGCTTAAAAATATTTAATCGAGGAAAACGTTCCACGTAATACAGAAACAGCAAGGCTACGTAATCATTGTGAAAGGCGTTTATCTCGCTATAAATTCAAGTCATTCGTCAAATATAAGATAAAGCCGAGGAAATTGTTGTTGTTAAATTTATGTTCGGAAGCCATTCTTGGAGCGGGACGGCAAAAGGCAGTGAACCAAGTTAGAGCGGTGGAATTATACGTCATTGATTTCTTAGAATCTTGACGTAGAGAAACTCTAAATTAGTATCACATTCATAAACATAAGACCGCAATCTCTAATTTGCGACTTGAGAAAAATAAACTTTAAAGTTCTATACAGTTTTACAAGACCACCTTAAGGGGGTCACAAGTTAAAGTTGTGTGACTGTACTTTACTGTGTATGAAAATCCCCATTTGTTTTTTTTTACATTTTAGTCGGAATAGAACATATAACGAAGAAATCCAATAAAAGGTTTTCAGCAGTCTGTATATGTTGGGTTTTCGGGTGATAATTGAATGACGTGTAGTTCGTGTTACGCTTATACGAGTGCCATACGTAGTATAACTAAGGTGCGGTCAAAATAGCGGTTCGTGGTTTACGTGGAATTCCCTTGCAATACGTTCCTTACTTTTGAAACTAGTGCAAACCTTATTCTGTTGTATAAAAATAATAATAATTAAGTAGAATAATCCAATAATTGAATATACGTGATCTATAAATTACATTACATTTATTCCCGATACCTGGAAGTTTTCTATGTTTTTAATTAAATATATATATGTAAATATATGGTCGTCTAGTACCTATAATACAAGCCTTATTGAGCTCACTATGGGATAAGTTAGATTTTTGTTTACAAAATTATGTCCTCTATTATTATTACATCTATGTAAATTAGTTATGACTTGTACAGTAGTATTTTGCAATACCCTATCAAGGATCGGAATTCAGTGAAGCGTTAAAATAGCTATTTACGATACAAGGGTTGTAAAACAAAGAAAGGCCGATATCGCAGATGTTTGAGGCCCGAGCCGCAGGCAAGGGTCATAAATATACGAGAGAGGGCTTTCTGTTCTACGACCCGTGTTTTGTACACAATTTTACGTCACCACTTGCCCAAAAAGTGGGTTTTTCCGGACGCGCAGCATGCGGAAAAACGCGCTTTTAGGCAAGGTGTGGTGTAAAGAATTTTTCAATCCACCGACTCTAGTCGGCAGTATATCGATAACATACCACCCACTCACTTGATTCTTACATACTTATCTTCATTTAAACGTATCAATGTGACGATGCCAAATTCTCAATTAAGGTTTCGTTGAAGGGCGTTTTCAGTATATAATACACCTTGTTACCCTCTTTTCCCACAGTTAGTTATTTTGTGCTGGCCTGAAGCCCGAAATGTGACAATAGAATATAATTCTTACTTTACTTAAATACTTATTTTCTATCAAAAGCATTAGTACCTATTTTTTATTAAATAGGCTATTGATAACGTTTATAACATGTGATTCATATGAAAAAAAACCTCAATTTGGGATTTAATTATAAAAAATTGGGATTGCTCTTTGCCATACACATAGGTACCTATATATTTCCAAAACGTCATTAAAATGTTAGCGTAAACTCAAATAAAGTATGCGTATTATAATTATAACTAATACAATGCGTATTATAACTTCGCTATCTATCTAAGCCAATATCGCAATATTGAAGGAATATTTTAAGTTAACGTGGAATTTTGCTTGATTCAATTAATTACTTACCCGCATTATATTAGGGGGTATTAACTTCCTTATAATTTAATTTGTAAAATCAAAGTGTCAATGACTTCAGAGTGTAAGTATTTGAACGATTGTTTTTAGGGTTCCGTACACAAAGGGTAAAAACTTGACCCTATTACTAAGACTTCGCTGTCTGTCCGTCCATCTGTCCGTACGTCTGTCTGTCACCAGACTGTATCTCATGAACCGCGATAGTTAGACAGTTGAAATTTTCACAGATGATGTATTTCTGATGCCGCTATTATAACAAATATTAAAAATCGGCCAAGTGCGAGTCGGACTCCACCGTTTTTATAGATAATGGTACGGAACCCTTCGTGCGCGAGTCCGACTTACACTTGGCCAGTTTTTTATTTTATTTAAACTGTGCGATGTAATTAATAAGTAACAAACATTACAATTATCGTAAAATTTATTTCATTAAGTAAATACCTAACCTCGTCGCACATATTTATTTCGGAGACAAATCAGTCACGAATAGAAAAATATTATTAGTCACGATGCTGTAAAAGGTTTTCTACTAAAATGTCTACTAAGTCAGTCGGACGGTTTGACGGTTGGCCAGATACCCGTACAATTTACGACCTGATAAAACATCACCACGCATGGTTGAGCCATGACGACATACTGCGTCGACCGAATCTGATAGACACTCGTATCGCAACGGAGAGACGAGGAAGTTCACGATAAAATGGTCATGATGTGAAACTTGTCTACCAAATGGATTACCCCGATTAGGTATGAGCGACCTATGACCCGTATAGGTTGACGCATGATTAAATCCAAGCTGAGATTTTTTGACGAAAGATTCGGGATCATTGAGGAACATATATGGTTTTTACTTTGTTCCGAGTAGACTATACGATTGCCAGTTTTATAAGTAAAAAAAAAACGATGAAATAAGACGAAATACGTTTTTAAATTAGTTAGCTGTACGTAACAATTGAGCGATTTCTTAAAGTTTTACGAGTATCACCATCTGACGTCGGTGCCAAATGTTTTTCGATTTGCATGAGGCACTCGTATCTAAGTCTTATCTGTTATTTAAATTGTTTGGCACCAACATCAAAAGGTGATAAAGCTTTAAGAAATCGTGTAATTGTTAGGTACCATAGCTAAATATTAAAAACGGATTTTGTCTTATTTCATCTCATGCTTGGAATGGAAATCTCAGTAATGTTTTTGACCTTTAGTTTTTTTCTAGTTTTCTTTATTTAAAAATATTTTTTATTTCACCCTTTTTAGTGAATCATTTCCAGAATGCATCTCATGACAATTCCAATGAGCCCCAACATGGCTAAGCTACGCTGATTTATTACGGAGTTCCATTGTCAGATTGATCGTAACTTCGTCAGGGTCATTTAAATTGACTTCGTTATAGTCGCTTCGCTATCTTCATCGAAGTATCTTAGCGCCACGCATGAAGCACTTGGTGTTTTGGATGACCATCCTTGGCCTTGATTCATCAGTTCACCAAATCCTACTTGCTGAATGTATTTACATTGCTTGGTTTGTTACCGAAAATACTAAAATTGCTATATGTTTCCCTTGAATTTTTGAGGAGTTCCCGCAATTCCTCATGAAGTCAAAAGAACTAGATTCTGTTAACAACGGTAGTATTGTAGTAATGTGAACATACACTAAATCTAACTTCATTGCGTTTTTACAATGTAACGAATTGAATGAAACACAATATACAATTGATAGTTTGAAGCAAATTTAAAAGCTCCTGAAATCGGACTTAAAAATATCTAATTTTTTTTGCGTAGGTGTACGAGACTACCTATTTCTAAACACGTCGACGTGAAAATTGCACGGGAGCCAACTCCCAAAGTAGAAAGCAATCCGGGATGTTCCATTCCAGGAACGAGCTCATACATCACAGCAGACTTCACTCCTTTTCCGTGTTATCAAAAGTCCAATTCCATTGTAAAATGGATGAAAGATTTTTATTGCATACCCCGCCATTAATTTGGGAGGGAAAAATGGGAGCCGCGAGACATGGCCCGCGTCAAGCGTAGCCGCATAAATTTTTCAGAGGGGCCATTTGGAGTTCTGTCTACATTTTTGCAAGGATATCAGGATGTGCCCAATTACAGAAAGGACCTGCGGTATGGCGCAAATAAAACAAAAGTAAAATAATCAAACTCAACATTCCGAGAGTAGGGTACTCTTTTATCTATACTAACATTATATGATCTATACTAATGTTTGTTTGTTTGTTTGAACGCGCTAATCTCAGGAATTACTGGTTCGAATTGAAACAATATTTTTGTGTTGGATAGTCCATTTATCGAGGAAGGCTTTAGGCTATATAACATCACGCTACAACCAATAGGAGCGAAGACGCGGACGAAGTAGCAGACAACAGCTAGTGTTTAATAAACCCCAAAATATCGTGGTTAGCCTTTGGAAAGCCGAAGCAAGAAAATAGGCCGTAAGAAACACATCACCTTCTAACTTTATATTACATATTTGCCGCGACATTATTACTTACCACTCAGGCAAAAGATTTTTATGAAACGTTATTGTATAAAGGCTAATAAATGCATAAACACCACCATTTACGCATTTTTTACCTAACCTAAAACTAGGTTTGTAGCAGGAGCATCATGATTCTTAGTCTCAAAATTGTATATTTATTAATAACAGTACTTTTTCTATTTCACATCAAAAATAAACAGCATTTTAAGTACCATGATAAAGTAGGTATCTATTGGTATTAAAATCATCGAAAGCGCAATTTTAGCGTCACATCTATCTGTATTAAAGCCTACCCAAACGGAGTTTGCTGTTTGAATGTGGCTGATAAGGTTAACGGGAGTCAATCTTAGAACGTTATAACGACACACTTTAATGATCCTTTGTCGCCACTCCGACGCCCATCAATTGCACCGCCGGCAGCAGGAGTTATACGCACATAAACCCAAGAGCTTTATGTGGTACCCGACGATATTATTGTTATGAATACTGCTAACTTTTGTCGACGTCTGATTTAATGGCAGCAATGTGTGTAACACGCGGTGTTCCTGAAGTTTCATTAGTGGTAGGCGCACCAAGGTTGTGTTTGGTCTCGTGTTGAGTTAAATTACTTCGTTTAAATGCCGCGCTTATTCCTCGCTGATTTCACTATTCTCAAAAACTGACTGAATGTGATGGATATTTTCAATTTTTAGCCTAGTTTTGTAGTTTTTAATTATTAGAGAGTTTAATAAAATATGAGGATTGCACAACTTTCGGAAATAAGAAAAAACACTGATACTCTCAAGCAAATTTAGGCTACAAATCTCAATATAGAGAGTTCAATTGAGTTTTTATCGTCACAAAACGACGAACTAAGAAAAAAATATATTAGAAAAGCAGCTTGCAGATGATAAAACTACATTGTAGCGCTCGAAGACAAGCTGGAAGACCTAGTTACTCAAAAATAGTCGAAAATCCTGTCTCTAATCGATTACCATCTGGCAATTCGTCTGCTCGTTTGTCTCCTATGTAAAAAAAAAACATATGCAGTACTCCATTCGTACCACCCAGCTTCCGCGCATCCCGCGACAGTCAGTGAGAACTTATTTAAATTTAGGGCGCAGTAAAAAGCGGTACTGATTCTATTGACAGTTAACATTGACAGCCGACACTTACATAGCTCGTATCCACCTCCATATCTACAAAACAGGAAGTCACCTTCGGTGAAAGCTATGTAAAGCAAACCCTATGTGATTAGCAAAACCAACATCGTTAGCGTGATTCGATAAGATTGGCTTGATACGTTAGCCGTTAGATCTATGAAGGATAGATTACGAAGATTTAGCTTCAAGTAAACCGCCGGATTGAGTGTTTAAATCCCTTTAGTTAGCGATAGGTATTGTGTCTTTATATGATATTTTGATTATGGTGTATTATGTCAATTTAATAACAATAGACTTACTACGAGTACGAGTATATTATTCAACCGTTATTTTTGGTGATATGAATTGCCTGAAATACCGAAATATAATTCAGCACTCAAACAAAAATTGACGCCTTAAGTGGTTGTATCTGTGATATTGATTACGTTATGATGTCCTAAACAGTTGAGACAATTTAAAAAATATATATGTACTACTTCTAGAGAGCCTTTTTATTACTTAGAAACTTACACATATACTCAATAAACAATTTCACTTAAACTGTTATGTCTTCTACTGTTAGCACTTACTCAATATTGGAGTGCAGTTGTGTGCCAACTAGTCTGAATCGCCCCTGTTGGATTTGGCAATCCACGTCGTACTGTTTGCTTACAGAATTGAATTTTTCTCGGTTGGGATTCAACGTGTAAAGGTAATATTTACCCGTTTTTTAAATAAAATTGCTAGAAATAAATGCTACATTGCATGTTATATTCGATTTGAAAAGAATACGATCAAAGGGATGACTGTACAGAGCACAGAAATTGGATTCCAGAATTAATTTCAAATATACCTACAGTACCGGCCAATAATATATCACCTTTAGGTATTTAGGGCGAAACTTTTTTTATATATTCCTAAATGTTTATAACTTATCATGCAATAGGTAGTATTTAGACTCTTTGGACGAGCGATAAGAAAACCTGGCCACATATAAAGGTTTTTATTTAGTTTTTTGTTTTTTTTTCCACAAAAACACTTCAGTGGACAGTTTTCCTACAGTTGTATGTAAATGTGAAATTATTACCTAAAATAGCTTAAAAACGATAGGTTGTTAACAAGGTGAAGATGACGAAGACTCGTGGGGCGAAAAATAGCTATCTTTGCCGGGTACAAGCAAGGGCGTACCCACAAACAGCTTTAATAATAATATTGGGGGACAATCTTACACAAATCGACCTAGTCCCAAACTAAGCTAAGCTTGTACTATGGGTACTAGACGACGATATACATAGTTATATAGATAAATACATACTTAAATACATAGAAAACATCCAAGACCCCAGAACAAATATCCGTTAAAAATGCACAAATAAATGCCTTGGCCGGGATTCGAACCCGGGACCTCTAGCTTCGGAGGCAGAGTCACTACCAACTAGGCTAAACAGGTCGTCGACAATAAGCTTACAAAAGTATAAAATATGGATAATATCATAGATTATATGACAACTTTTTTGTTACACACAAAAGAGACCAGTGTAGAAGTATTACCAAATGCAAACCTATTTACTAAATTTTTATACTACCCTATTTATACTTATTTAGATATACCTATTATACTTAACATACTCGAATTTATGAAACATTACGTAATCGACCTCTAAATTCTAGGCCGCAATTCATGCATTTCAGTTTTTAGAAGAGGACATCTCTAAGATGTCGCTCTTGTTTCATGTCTGTCATTCTAATTTTGAAAGATAGACTCGTAGAAGTGGGGATATGCTTTGGACAGGCCAAGGAAACATCTCATTTTGTACGTTGAATTTCCCAATTTCATAAGGTTAGTAAAATACGGTTTTTACAACCCCAAAAATATTTTTTTACAATATCAATAAACGAAACTTATGGAAATTATCGGAAAATATAAAACTTAAGCTTATTTATGCTACTATTCAGATTTTTAATTACATAAACATGAAAAAAGAAGATACGGTTTTTGGATTCTATGTAAAATATTGCTGAATATACCGTATTTTATATGCTAATGATATAACTTGTAACAGAACGACATCCCTCAGCCCATGAAAGCTTCTAAGCTTCGGGAAAATCGGGAAAGCTTATTTATTTTCTTGAATTTTCATTATCGATGAAGGTTTTCATGGTAAAAGTTAACGGGCTTTAAATTAAGTTTTAATAGGTTCGATTGTTTACTATTTCTTCATAAAATCTTCCAAGTTTTAATGTATTTTTATTGTAGTATTATCAATATAATTATTAGAATAGCTTTAACAAAGTTTTGTTAATGTTATTTAGGCCAGGCAGGGCCATCTAGCGACAAGTTGCTTAACTGACAAGAGATAATAATCCAACCGTGTCAAAAGTACGTCATTTGGTAGGTCCAGTAGCGATATCTGTAGCCATCTGAATTTATACGGGTAGTTGTGAGCACATAATTCACAGCGCTAAAGTTGAAGTAAAAATTACCTCACCTTAGACCAGCCAGTGTAGGTCTGACCTCCGACTACGAGTTGTTAGTACGGATCTCGGTGTCAAGATATACTAGGCGTGAGCTGTGAGTCTCGCTGACGGAAGTTATTAATCGAATAGCAATAGCTGCCGAGCCGGCTTGAGTGGGTAGACTCGCGCCTGACTTTATGATTACCCAATTAAAATGAAATTTATGATAAAGTAAGCAATTGTTTCTGCATAGGTGACTTTTTATTTTAGTGAGGTTTTAAAAGGAATAGCGAGAGTGGAGGTGTCTGGTGTCGAGTAGGAGAACTTGCGAGTTTTGTCAACCAATAGTATTTCAGATTTAGGTTGAAAACCAATGAGAATCGTTCCCTCCAAATTTACGGAAAAACATAGTGATCGCGTGATATTGGTGGCGCTGATCATCGGATGAGGGGGGTATATAAGGAGATTCACAACGTTTTTAGGGGACTTTTTGCCTTCACCAGAGCGACAAGTAACACTAGTCTTGGTACTTCAGGAGTGTCTTTATGTGAGTTGTTTAGTGTCTTGGCTAGGGATTCTGATAGGGTTTTCACTGTGTTAGGATATTTAGGATGTGTGTGAATAATCCTTTCTGTTCACAGGGATTTCTTTGTCAGCGAATGTCTTAAAACCTCGTATAGCAAATATTGGTGATATATTAGTGTTCCGTTATTTGACTAGATAAACCACAATCGTAAGTTCGTTTTCCTTTCTTTATTTTGTTTTACTGAAGTGAGACGTTATGAAGGTATTGCTTATCCAAGAATCAAACCATATTTCTCGTAACGGAGCAAGTCCGGAGAGTAAGATGGTTACCTATACATATTTATCTCGCTAGGGTACCCCCTAGATTTAGGTATGTATGGTGATTCGGGATTAGCATAGCCTCGTAATTTTAAATTGTTAATTTCTGACGTGCTTTATCAATAATCGAACCATATTTGTCGATACGGACGAGTCCGGAGACTATATGTGGTTAATTATATATATTTACCTGGCCAGATAACTCTCTGGTGGAAGATATGTATGAGGATTCGATAAAGCATATCACATTCCCGTAAACGGATGATAATAGAATTGCAGTTTATCACTTTCTCCTTTAGAGATGCATTTTATTCTATCGAGTGTCGTATTGCCTTATTTAACAACTGCGTTATCTATATATTTGCTATATGAGAGGTACATCGGCGACGTTTGATTACTACCCGATTTAATTAATAACTTGTCTTTTATTTGACCTACATTTATTGTGCATGCTAATTATTTACCAAATTATGGTGGCGGATTTTGTGTGTACTATTTCATTTATTGAGATGCGTAGGTGCTATTCATACGAGCTGGTTATTATCGAATCTTATCTTAACTATTATGCCTTGATCATAAATCATAAATTATTTATACTGTTTATACAATGACGGTAGCAAACAGGCTTACGTCTTGCTTGATGGTAAGCAGACACTGTTACATGTAGGTGCTTGCGATTCCAGAGGAATCACGGGCGCGTTACAGACTCTTTACTGACTTGTGTGTAATGTTCATGTTGATTATAGTATCGGATCAGTGTTATTTTAATGTTACGAAATTTATTAATGTTTTGATGTGTTTTGGGCGTATCATATTATAATGTTATATTATACGTAGCGCCTGATTTACATTTCGTGATATACTTAGTGTGGTTATGCGTTTCGTATTGAATTAATATCTCCTTTAAAATATTTGGGTGATTTATGTGTCTAGTCGTAACCTTGCCTGAACTTTATAACAATTTATAAATTATACACGATAAATATAACTATTAATATCCAACGCAATCATTACGGATTATTGAATGGGTTTTGTATATTTCATAGGTTTTGCAGTTAACGTTGTAGTTGCATTTTTAGTGTAGGGTATTTACTGGTTGTTAATGTAGGTAGTTAAGTAGGGTTCAATTAGTGTTTAACATTCAATTGATTATTACATCTAGTAGATTTCTATGCCATAGTTCGGACGTTTGGAAGGTTTTGTGAAATCAAAACCTTTTTAAGAGAAGGATAGCGTGCCAGCCAGATCAGTGATACTCAGAAGATACCATGTGGATAATCGATGACCAGATCCAGGCCACCATCAATCTACTGCTGTGCCATGACAATGTGACATCCGCCAAGCATCCATCAAACGCTATATCCAACGGCGTTCCTGCGCGCATTACCATATGTTACCAGAAGTTTCCAGCGCTGCGAACAACTGACTACCAATGAAAACCATCGCAAACTACACCTGTACCATGACGATCTGCCATACCTCCAATGCTCAACCTGTGAGGGAGTTCCTGAACACCATACCATTCTATCTCTGGGTTATCTCCTACAACCCTGAGTGGCAATCAACGGCTTTCCTTACCACTGCTAGAAGACGGTCACGAAGATGTGCTGCAACATCGAGCTGGTTGGTCAAGGCTTCAACAACTGCATATGGGAATTGTTCCGGCATGACGGCTTTGAAGAATACGGCTGTACACGCACAAATGAAGAGATCCTTGGATGGTTTTCTAAGTTTCGCAAAACTTTCTGACTGTGTGAGCTATGGTACTTATTTATATTCTCTTGCGATTTAAATGGCATAAATTACATCTTTATAGCAAGCCGAAATGATATCGTTGCGTTGTGGGGTATGATTTTCTTAATCACTGAAACCAATTAATTGTGTGAGCTATGGTACCTAATTATATTGTATTACGATTTAAATGGCATAAATGATGTGATCTTTATAGCAAGCCAAAATGTTGTCGTTGCGTTGTGTGATCAGATTTTATTATTTACTTACAGCCAATTTCTTGTGCGATCTTGGTTTTTTTATCTTTTGATGGAACTTTGTTTCCGATTGCAAATCTGTCTACTACGTAATTAATATTACGTCAATATCTTCATCATTATTCTGATGTTATTACTCAATCTATGATACTTATTTATGTTCTCTGACGATTTAAATATCATAATTAATGTTGTTTTTACAACAGGCCTAAACCATATTTCACGTACGACAAATGTCTTGAGTGATCTTGACTTATTTACCTTGATGGAATTTGATTTCCAATTACAGCATAGTCTGTCATTTACGTAACTCTTATTTCGTCAATATTGTCATCGTTATGACGTCACCCTATACGTATATACATATCTATACTTACTCGTGTTACGAGTAGATACTGTTCTAGTATTCTACATCTATTTAACAACTGACATATTTTACTAACAATTGTATTGTTGGAACTGGCCGAAATGGATTTTATCTGTGGCTATTTCTAGCAATGAGGTAACGTCACAGCCTGGACTGCCAATCGTTTGATACTATTATGTGTGGTTTGTTCCAGTCTATGACGAGAGGTTTTGGTTGTACATGTAGTACCCAAATATACCTAATAATAACTATTTTGCTAAAGAACGGTTTTCCTCCAGATCGATGAAATACGGTCATCAATGGGTGTTAGGGACGGTCTTTACAGATTCTTAACGACAGGCTTTTTTCTTTGGACTGAATCCACGGGACGGGCTTTGAAAAGGGCTGCTGACCCGGTTAGGTGCCGGATTCTATTACTGCTTGTCGGAATCTTTGATTCATACAAGACACTATAGATCCGTCCAGACGAGAAATCTGTATTGCCGTTTGCTGAAACTGATCATTAAAGACCCCAATATATATGTACCCTTATATACTCTACTATATGGGTGAGATGGGATGTGAAAGTTCAGTGGCGATACAGGTTATTGAACACTCGAGCAAAACTCCTTGCTGTCGTGAGAACGCTGGTCAATGCTGAGGTCTTGCGGTTGCATAACTCAGTAGTGATACTTAGCTTATGGGATGACTGTATGATTCGATTTGGACACTAAACCGAATAGTAACAGCTTTGTTTTGTTTGCACAATATTTGGGTACGAAGTAATAGATTGATCATCATCATATGATCTGTTTTGACGTCCCTTGCTGGACGTAGGCCTCCCTCGCAGAGTGCCATACTAATATATTTATATTTCAGCTAATCTGTGGATCATAGTAGTTTATACTACTAATGCTTTATGCATTTATTCCAACTGGTTTCTAATTCAGATCACAGTTGTGTAACATTGATTGATCATTATCATATGATCTGATTGACGTCCCCTGCTGGACGTAGGCCTCCTTTATATATAGAGTGCCACTATAATATATTTATATTTCAGCTGATCTGTGGATCATAGTAGTATATACTACTTATGCTTTATGCATTTATTCCCACTGGCTTCTAATTTAGATCACAGTTGTTTACTTTGCCTATGCTTTTATGCATTATAAAATGGCTGGTCTCATAATATTATGGGCTACGCTCTTATTATTGCCATGTACATGTTCATTCATCAGGCGCTATTGTCACATAACTCTCATAGTCTCGGTCATGTGCCTTGTCCCTGTACCACCTGCGAGGATACCCTGATTGCTCGTGTTAGGTGTTAGGTAGGGACATATCCAAGCGGCTAGCTTGAGGCTCAGGTTCCTTCGCGAGACTTCTGCCTCGACATAGTTGCCTCATCATGTCCAGAAATGGCTTGGTGGTTTATATGACTTATGCATGGTACTTTTATGAGAACTGTGGCTTTATGGTTGCGTGCAATCAGCTATTTTATATTTACAATGTTCTCATATCTTTTAGGTTGAGATTTACGCCATATTTGGTAAGAAGCCAGACTTTACCTGTTATATCCTATTTTGTAGGAAACATTAATGCTATCTCGACATAGCAAATTTAGTTTTAAGGTTTTTCTTACTATATATTTCACAGGAATTTACCTACGTTTATCTGCTACCACGTTTAACTATATATGCTACAATAACTTATTTTGCTCCATTAACTATTTTCTACCATTTTTTCTAAACACTTAATCTTCTAGGTACTACATGACTACTTCGGATCATTTATACTTGCCTTCATTTAATTCCAAGCAATTTATTTAAGCCTTTACTGATCACACTGCCAACGACGGTATTTAAATAGTAGGGCTAGATTCTAAACTTGTTCTATTTCATATAGCATTGTGTTGATAATTTAGAATTATTTTCTTCTAGTGTTGTTCTATTACTTTTATTATTCTCATGAGAATAATGTTTTAATTTCTAGTATGTTTATGTTATAGGTTTCGTAATATTGTGTTCATGGTTAGTAATTGTTTATTATAGGATATTGTTGTTATTCGTTTAGGCAAGCTTATCCTAATTTTAGGTTGTTGTAATATTGATTAAACATTGTCCGATTCTCAATTGTTTATACATTTCTCACACCTCAGTGAACTAATAATAATAATAATAATAATATTGGGGGACAATCTTACACAAATCGACCTAGTCCCAAACTAAGCAAAGCTTGTACTATGGGTACTAGACGACGAAATACATACTTATATAGATAAATACATACTTAAATACATAGAAAACATCCAAGACCCAAGAACAAATATCCGTGACAAATGCACAAATAAATGCCCTGGCCGGGATTCGAACCCGGGACCTCTAGCTTCGGAGGCAGAGTCACTACCAAGTAGGCTAAACAGGTCGTCAACTATGGTTACTACGTTTATAACAAGGTCTTAAATATGTCACTAGATGATCATGCCATTAATCTTTCAATTATTAGTGTTTCTTATGATATTGTAATTAACAAGAATTACTCATAATTTATGTAAATAATTTGTCTGTTATTATGTTAATTGTATTAGCTTTATGGCAACAAGGGTTTTTGTGTGTCCGCTTGTTTTCCCTTGTCTAGGTTGGCCTAGTAATCAAGCGGATGTCTAATAAAGTTCTCCCCGGACTTTATTAGATTCGAGTTACGAGTAAATTCATTTTTATTAAATAAATGTTTTGTTTGTTTATTTTCTCTCTCTCAACTTTTTGTTTGATTTATTTTCTTTCCCTATAGTAGGAACCCTATCATTTAGATCTGAGAAACTTTAATAAAAACTTCAGAGCTTCAGTAGGTATTAGCAACTTGAGGAAAATCCTGGTTTTCAGATTTTCTGGTAAAGTAAGTATAAAGCTTTAGGTATACTTTAGGAACTTTAGGGAAATTTTAGTTAGGCTTTCTTTAGATAAACTTTCCTTGGACTTTCCATAAGTTTTCATTAATTTCCTCCCTTAGGGGTTGTTACAAACTTTATAACATTCCACCGTGGATAATACAAGTACATTTCCCGACGAACCCCGTTATTCTTTCGTTACGCTACACACAATGTAGGCAGCGCGACACAGCGAGCTAATATCACTTATCGGAGGCATGTTTACAACCACTCACCTGCACTGAAATGTGGGCGGGGTGCATGAAGATGGGGAGATGTCGATACGATTGTACTCGTTGGGGGAAAAAGTGTTTGATTGCAATTTACGGTATAAAATGAGGATGATGATTTTGTTATTACAAAACGAGTCAAGAGAATTCATGGACATAAAAATGGTCAAGAATCATGATTTTACTTTTGACTAAGAAATATAAATCAGAACGAGCTACGATGATTTGCGCTTTTATCGTTATTCGCTGCTTGGATAATGCGCCCGCCATTCTGTCACCCACGTGTTTTTGCAGACGACATACCTACGTTTTTTATCAACAGTACATTCATTATTTAAGAGCTAGAATCTTGTCGGTCGATTAATCGCTACTGTTCTCCATTAACTGTCAGCCTTTTGAGTTCCTTGTAAGACGCGGCAGCCACTTTCTCTTTCACTTGACCTGATAAATCAATCTAAGCCTTCTACGAGGTAGAAGAATAATGGTATAAGACTAGGTACCCTCAATTCCTCATGGAATCCTCCATCAGAACTCAAGCTTGACAAAAATGTGTCTTGAAAACCTACCTTGCTTGACAAACAAAATGAAGAGAATAAATAGCCAAACCCCAAGCAGCAAGCTCACGTTATAATGACGCGATTTATAAGTGATTATCTCTCCAGCGACGTCTTCTGGTCATTAATCACGGCAATATTTACGTGATTTTTAGTCGCGTGACGTCATTCGTCCGTTAGAGACGTTAAATTGACGCCATAAATAGTCGTTTGACGACATTCGTCTTTATGAGACGTTTAAAAAGACATCCCGAAAAGTCGCGTGACGACATTCGTCCTTATGAGACGTTTAAAAAGACGTCATGAATATTCGCGTGACGACATTAGTCCGTTAGAGACGTTTAAAAAGACGCCATGAAAAGTCGTGTGACGACATTCGTCCTGACGAGACGTTTAAAAAGACGTCACGAATATTCGCGTGACGACATTCGTCCGTTACAGACGTTAAAATGACACCATGAATAGTCGTGTGACAACATTCGTCCTTATGAAACGTTTAAAAAGACGTCATGAATAGCCGTATGACAACGGTCGTCCTTATGAGACGTTTGATATGAGGCCATGGATTGTTGTGTGCCGACATTCGTCGTTATGAGACGTTTAAAAGGACGTCACGAATATTCTTGTGACGACATTCGTCTGTTAGAGACGTTAAAATACCGCCATGAATAGTCATGTGACGACATTCGTCCTTATGAAACGTTTAAAAAGACGTCATGATTATTCGCGTGACAACATTCGTCCTTGTAAGACGTTTAAAAAGACGCCATGAAAAGACGTGTGACGACATTCGTCCTTATGAGACGTTTAAAAAGACGTCACGAATATTCGCGTGACGACATTCGGCCGTTGGAGACGTTGAAATGACACCATGAATAGTCGTGTGACGACATTCGTCCTTATGAGACGTTTAAAAAGACGTCATGAATAGCCATATGCCAACGTTCGTCCTTATGAGATGTTTGAAATGAGGCCATGAATTGTCGTGTGACGACATTCGTCGTTATGAGACGTTTAAAAAGACATCGAGAAAAGTCGCGTGACGACATTCGTCATTATGGACGTTTAAAAAGACGTCACGAATAGTTGTGTGACGACATTCATCCTTATGAGACGTTTAAAATGACGCCATGAATAGCCGTGTGACAACGTTCGACCTTATGAGACGTTTATAATAATGCCATGAAAAGTCGTGTGATGACGTTCTTTTGTTGAGTCAACTTGAGACGTATAAAATTGACGATATAAAAAGAAGAGACGATAGAAAATTACATCTGTAGCACTGCACCCGTCGGCCGGCCGGCTCCGCGCCATAGGTGTACGTACCTCGTACGTATTCGCTTTTATTCGATTTTGAAGGCGCATTGACAAGAACTGTACGCATATTATTAGAGCTGACTTCTGAAATAATACACCAAAACCATCCGGAAGAATCACTACACGTTGGTGAAAGCCGCATCTAAAACCATCAAGCCGTTTTAGAGTTTATCGCGAACATAGAGACAGACAGACAGACGCGGCGCCGGCGGGGACTTCATTTTTTTTATTTTAAATGTTATATAATATAGATAAGTACGTAAATTTTAATAAGATATAGTTTATTTAAGTGAATAAGTGGGTAAAAAATATATATGGACACTATAATATCAACAATAATAAAAAATAAATTCAATCGATGTGTGGCAGGGCAGCAGCACCGTCATCGAAACCCGGCCATTTTGCCACGGGTTTAATTAAATTTGTGGCGAGTTACACGTATGTACATGCCGGTGTCACGTATGATGGCAACGCTTATTCGAGTTCTGAGCCATCCCAGTACGGTACTCAAGGTTCGATTCCAACGGTCTGCTATGGCTTTCTCCCATGTGTTTGATCAAAGATGACATTTGGGGTGCAAAGACGCCATCCAATGAAACTACACAAACTCGATAAAAAAAAACCATATAATTATGGAACCTACTCACAAGATTTCACGAGAATCGGTTGAGAAATGCGACCTATACTTAGAGGAGAACAGATCAATGATATTTTATTAAGTACTTATAAAATTTCATTGGAACAGACCATCAGGAATATTGGAAATCTGGACATACGAAAGAATTTTTGTCGAAGCAGGAGACGGTTCGCTCGCTCGGTCAATTACATTACTGATTCTGTGGTATCAGAATAAATTAATAATCAATAACCTTGACCACCAGTGGGTAGGCCCCGCCTCGCATTTTTGGTTTTATTGGTTTTTATTATGTTATTGTATTTTGTAGACTTACAATTGTTAAAAATATTGTATTTTTATATTTTAATTTATATAACATAGCGAAACCTAGCCTAAGACCCTATTGAAAAAAAAATCAATAATAATAATCGATAAAAAATTAGTCCCTATTAGTGCACGAAACCGGAACCATTTCGTGAGAGATGAAATTTATCAATACCGCGAAAAACGAGTGGTTCTCCGTCTCTTTTGCATTCGCATAGAATATCGTAAGTGCGAATGAAACGGAGAATTTCGCTTCGCAGTAACCGTCCACCAACCACAGACAGTATGACTACTTAATAAATTAAACAACGAAAAAAAACAAAATGTTTTATTATTATGTATAAATTACGCGATTAATTTAAATATAGCATTGATATGAATTAAGTCATAGTAGTTAAAAACGTATTTCATCTAAAATATCTAAATGGACACTGTTTTGAACTTTTGTCGTTTGAACTTATAGCGGGAGTGTGTTGACAGTGTTGCCATAATAATATGGTGAGTGAACATTTGTTACATAATTGCGTAACTTTTGATTTGACCCTCTCATGTACACGTAACTTTTAATTTTGAGTTATTTTATGGAACATTTCTAGCTTATAGATTTTTAAAACAGGTATGTTTAAACTTGTTTAAAGAGTGTTTAAATAGTAATCGTCTAAACAATGTATTTTCACCGCTCCGTTTCTTTCAATGTTTTGATATGGATAAAGTGTGTTCTACGACTTCAAATATATACCGATCGAAATAATCGTATTAAGACGGTGGTTGTATTAAAGTTAAAGTGAATGGTAACAGAAACGAGATAAAACAAAAACCGGCCACGTGCGTGTCGGGCCACGTGCAATGCAAGATTCCGTAGTTGCCCACCCGTTAAATTATAAGGACTAATAAAATAATCACACACTTATAATTCAAAATGTTTGACACAACTAATGACGTTATCTAAGTAATCAATGGAAATTGTACGAAACCGGCTATTACTCGTTAACTATAAATCTCTATTTACCTGTTATAGTTTTCCTTTTAAAATCATTATATATAAGATGATTTCTGGGTCGTGAAGCAAGAGAGACAGACATTATACAGAATTTAAAATGACCCTAATAATGTTGATAAGTATTGTTTATCTCCAATAATCTTGATTATTTTTCAGATGAAAAGTAGAAAAAAACATTTATGCATACTATTTAGTCACCCTACTCAATGTGACGTCTTGTCGCTTTCCATAAAACGTATCTAAAAAGCAGGGTGACCAGGATTACTTAGTATAAGATGAATTTTACTTGAAATATAAGAAAAAATAAACTTAATATATTTTAATCAAATACTGCCATATGATAATGAGGATCATTTACAGAGTCAGAAAAAGTGGTGTTGGATCACGACCTAGAACCATGATTTTTTTCGCATACCAAGTAGCATCCGTTTAACTCCATGACACATGACTCCAACAAAAATTAGCACTAAGGCTGGCCTTTATAAGTACACAGTCTGAATCCGAATCTGAATTCATATTATCAATTCAGAATGCACGGAATTGCATACAATTTAAGAGGATATACTCCGCACGGCGCAAGTCAAATCTAGGTATTTCTTGATGTTTTCCGCGACACACAAAGAAGTACTGCACATGGTGTACGCATGTGTTTGTAAACAACATGACGTATAAAACTACTCGTTCAAATTTGAACCTTGATACGATGAAATAAGGTCTACAATGATATCAGCCAATATAGCTTTGTATGCGGTAACAGGTTGTCGCATAACGCGAGGACATAATCTTGACACTTTTGCAGCGAAAATGATGTGTACAACTATATGTATACATTCATATCGTCATGTTTTTAGTATATACTTGTACATAAATAAACTCACGCCTATATACCCAAAAGGGGTAGGCAGAGCACAAGAAAATTAATTCCAGTGTCACTTTTAGCAATTGCAGGTTTATCGATGGGAATATTGTGATATTGTAGTGACAGATTGCTAGCCTATTGCCTACAACACACTACGACCTGGTTAGCATTGTCGGCTCTTACGACACTCAATTACTGTCGCAAGTTTTAAATTGACCACAAAGACAATAGATACACATAAATATGCTGTTACACCTTATAGCTTGGCATGCTCTAAAAAATGTACACTCCATGAGCATACGGATATACAATCAGTTGCCAACTGAGTTAAAAAATTGCCTATTACTATTTTTTAAAATTATATTAAAATGTGGCTTTTTTGTAATTGTTTTTATAATATGCATGAATATTTTAATTACAAGGATGACTATTATTGATCATTAGCTTACATATTTAATTGATTTTAATATATTTTCTTTCATATTATTATAAATCACATTCAGGAGAGACTCCACTTTGACTAGTTATTTTTAAGATCTTTTGACCTTAACATTGTGCATGACATTAAATTATTTATTTTTAGAATCCTACTTTGTCGACTTTTTAGGTATAAAAATAATGTACACTATGTTATGTAAATTAAATGTTTTTCTATTTTCTTGCATTTTTAGTAAAGCAGAATGTATTGGTCATTAATGTTTGTAACACCTTGTTTTGTATACTACATTCTTGCAATGAATAAATGATTATGATTATTATGACCCAAGGGAAGAAAGGGGGTGGTGCTATTCTAACCCGGCACTACGTGTTTATTGTGTATGAAGATGTATGATCAATGCAATGATATGATATGATATACCGCTACGGTGTGTGTGGGTAGACTAAAACTAAAACTTGCAGCTAAATGTGGGTAGACTACAACTAAGGCATTATAAATAAAAATAATAAAAATATTTGAGTCCTAATAAAATTATAAATAAAAATAAATCAACCAAGTATCATGATCGTTAATCGAAAATCAATTGACAATTGCGAGCCATTCATGACTTGTCTCGATTTAGCTCACGATTACGTCCCTAGTATACTTTGACTGCGACGTTCGTAATAAATACGTCTAATCGGAGGTCACAGGTTATATTGGTTTCCTCAGGGGAGTTGTTGTAAGCTTTGTGAAGAGTCACAAAAAAACGCTGTACACGTCCTCCTCTGACGGCCGCTCGGCCGGTACTGAGTCACTATAAGCGAGTCTTTGGGAAAAAGGTCTGTTTTAAATCATTTAAAATAAATATATTTTTATCTTATTTACTACTTGTGAACAATTTTGATATGATAAAATAGAAGTTCTTTTATCATACCAAAATGTTAAATGTTGTGTGTGTGTGTATGTGTGTGTGTTTTATGTTTTTTTGACGACCTGTTTAGCCTAGTTGGTAGTGACACTGCCTCCGAAGCTAGAGGTCCCGGGTTCGAATCCCGGCCAGGGCATTATTTGTGCATTTAGCACGGATCTTGTTCTTGGGTCTTGGATGTTCTCTATGTATTTAAGTATGTATTTATCTATCTAAGTATGTATATCGTCGCCTAGTACCCATAGTACAAGCTTTGCTTAGTTTGGGACTAGGTCGATTTGTGTAAGATTGTCCCCCAATATATATAAATATATGATTTGTTAGATGTATTCTCCGATATTTTTATTTTCTTGTATAATAATTTCCAATCGTCCTTCTTTCCAGTATTTTTATTTTCTTGTATAAAAATTTCCGACTAATTTTTTTCCCAGCATTATTTTTTCTTGTATAAAAAATTCCGATTGCCTTTTTGCCAGCCACTTAATTTTCCACTCGAACAATTTCATGTGCGTATATTAAACCCTTTGAAAAAATTCTCATACGCATACTTTCTTTGTTGTAACTTTTCACCGAGGAAAATTTGAATATATTATATTTTTAGTACGTCACTCCTTGTGGCACTCTTTAGGGGAGGCCCATGTCCAGCAGTAGACGTCTTGCGGCCTATATAATGATGATGATATTCATGATGATGACGTCACTCCTGGCTATATAGTGGCAATTACCGCCCACTACGCGTGCGCAAAAGCCCCAATTTTTATCCAGGAGGAGACGTAAAATTTTGTACTTACCACGGGTTAATACCGCTTCGATATCGCTTTTGGCTCGGGCGTCAGATTCCTGCGATCTGAGACATTCTTTGTTTTACCGCCCTAGGTAATTAATGTACGTTGTATGTATGTATGTTAATGTAAGGCCAGCCATAGGCTGCTGTGGCCGCTTACCGTCAGGCGAGCCGTAACTATGCTTGTTTGCCACCGACGTGGTATATTAAAAAACTAGTCCTGATAAGGATAAGGCTGGTTTCCTCACGATGTTTTCCTTCACCGAAAAGTGACTGTAGTAAATATCAAATGATATTCCGTCTGTTTGAACCTACGACCTCCATATGTGGTGACAGCAATGGCATTCATCGATGACGTTTCGGTGACAGTGACAAATATTATGTTATGGCCTTATACGCGATGAGGGACAGGAGATATTGTCAGTGTATCTCGCTCCCACGTGCGATATTGTCTATCTTACATCTCTTTTACGCATCTTTGTATATTACCCATTTGTGTATATTACCGGCTCCAGTCTTATTCTTACTCCATGTGACCTCCGGATTGAAAATCGCACCCCTTAACGCTAGACTACATACGCTATACGTACGATTACTGCAATTCGCCTTACAGGTAAAAATAGTAATGTGTCTATAATTTGATCTGCCGCAATGAATGATATTTAGATTGAAAAAAAAATTTGCCTGACTGAGACCAAAAAGTGCCAAATATCAAACTCCAATTAACAGTGTTATAACGCGAGTAAGCAAAATTGCGAATGTAAGTAATAATTTTCTATTGAGAATATAATCTATTAGAAAATATTCACTTAGATAAAAAGGCAAATATGATATTTTGAGACAAGTAAAATATACGCCTAAGAAATTAAACGTGTAGAAACTCAAGTGATTGGAAAAGTAGGCGATCGGAATTTTTTATACAAGAAAAAATAAATATGGAAAAAAGGCTGTCGGAAACTTTTATACAAGAAAATACAAATACTGGAAAGAAAGGCGATCGGAATTTTTTATACAAGAAATTAATATCGGAAAATGCATCTAACAAATCAAATATATATATATAATAATGCATTAAAAAACATTTTTATAAGTTTGAACATTACTAAAACATGCAATGAAGTTTGTCATAAATAGGTAGTTTTCTGTGGCTCTTTTAGTTAAACGAAATTTTAAATCGTGAAAATTCAGTCGGTAGAAGAAATAAAGCATGTTCTGACGCGTTCAACTATATATAATACATAGTATGAATTCAATAGGTTACAGAATAAACAGAGTTGAAAGACGCCATGTTTTTGAATATTTCGAAATCGAGGGTGAGAAAAGTGCTCGAGATTCTTCAATATACGTTTAATTTCTAAATGTAGTCTGTAAAACCCCAAGTCAATAAGTTGTTCATTAAGGATCTGTGAATAATTATCCATAAATTTTTACTAATTCTGAGAAATAACGTATTGAAAACATAGTAAAACGCCGAAATGTACCTTTTCCAGCGTATACCCTCTTAACTATTATCGACACACATTCTGATTTTTTCAGATTATGTATTTCTCAGATTGATGCTGACATGAGAATATGAAAATTCCGATTATTAATTCCAGACGCACCTCTTTCTATACAATTAGTACAGACAAGCACACACATACTGGATTCAGATTAGAAATTCCGATTAATAATATTTACATTTTGACAGCTGTCATCCCAGTACAATTTATGTCACCATTGACGTTTGTTGCACCGGGGTGACACCTGTCAAACGCGAGATTACTGAACTGATTGAATTTTTTAAGACATGTGTGAGGCAAGGCTCCAGAATTCAGACTATGAATTCAGATTATGAATTCAGGTTGGGATTCAGACTGTGAAAGGCCGACCTAAAAATAAATATCACGCAAACAGATTAAAAAATCAAACAAATGATTTAGGAAAACCCACGGTACTTATACACGAGCGATCCAATAATAGGGCATGCATTTCAGAATCTCGAAATTCCGGATTCTCGGCCATTTTTTCCGATATTACAATTCCGGAATATTATTTTACCATCTAACCAGGCAATTGATTAATTGATTCCAGTTTTCAGAAATGGTTCGTTTAATAACCATCTTTAATATAAATGTGAAGATTTAATGATAGGAATCCTGAGAAAATGAGGGAACTCCTCAAATATAATAGGCACGCATGTAACGATTTCAGTATTTTCTATAGTAAATCACGCATTTGTTTGCGAAAACCAAGTGTAACTCTTTTTCGCTCAGTCTCAATAAACCTCTCCGTGCGTTTCGTGGAGCGCACCCACTAGCCAGTACAATTTCTATGAGAATCACGTTAGAACGCCGGGCGCGTACAAAGTCTATGAAGAAATAGGTAAATCTGGTGCGGCGCACGGAGCCCACACGAGGCGGCTGGTGGCGGTATTACCCGACCAAGCGAAGTAAACGCTCAAAATATAAAGATTTTCTTGCGCGCTAATTGTCAAGTTAGCTTAGTTGGTTGATAAATATAACATGACCTGCACTTTTCTCGTATCGCGCCATCATTCGTATTTCGTGTTTATTGTTTGTTTTTGTAAAGTGAGTGTGACTATCTTTAATGAAATGACGAACTGTGTGTTAAATAAAAAAAAGTGTGAACTTGAAAATCGAGAATATTAAAAACAATAATAAAACTTTTAGTGATTGATAAATTAGAAATAAAATCGACTGGGCCGCCAAGGTCATGTCTTAATATAAAACCATTTGCCATTGACCAAAATCAACAGATCGAGGTAATACATAAAAAAAATTGTTAGTAGGAAAATGTGGTTGTATTGCAATTTTTGAGTTATATATTATAGTATTTCATAAATCCATAAATTAGCGCACCACTGGTTTTCGTAGTCAGCAGCCGCCAGCCCGCCACTGGTCATAGGTAACAAATTCTCAACCCTTCAGTGTAGGCATCATGCATAGTTTTATCATTTATCTAGAAATTCGCGTAAAACAACTTTAAATTTCCACCAACGGATATTTAATTAACTATTTTTTAATCATTTAAACAGCTAAATGTCTAATAGTATAAATATATATTTGAATACTAGCTTTTCCCCGCGACTTCGTCCGCGTAGGACTCGTTCTCGCCTTGGATTTTTTTTCCCATTCAATCTTTCTTAAACTCAGATGGTTGGACGGCGTCGAAAAGGGCACCAGAACCTTAGGGGGGACATGTTAGAGAAGGAAAGCCATGAATAGATCGGACTGGAGAGATTTGCTTGACCAGGCTAGGCCCCACCTACGGCTGTAACGCCTCAGATGATCATGATGATACAATCTTTCACCCTTCTTTACACCCCTTAAGAAATCATTGTAGTCAATATGACATTCTCTAGTAATCCTATTGTCAAAACGAATGATTAAGTGCTTATTTAGGAATATCAAATGTACCGATTCTAAACGAATGAATCTCGTCAAAAACAATTACATGTACAATAATAAAAGTCTCGCTACGCAGTTCTGCCGTTAAACGCTGTCCCAATAGAGCGAGTTCTTCGTGTAAGTATGATGGTCGAAGGCCGGAAGCAGAGTGGCAAGACATGCGAGGCCGAAGGCCGAGCGTGCCAACAGAGCGGGTTCTTTATGTAATGATAAAGGCTGAAAATGCGAAACAGAGCGGCAAGAAATGCGAGGCCGAAAGCCGAGCATTCACACACAGAGGCCTCCTTACCAATGGCTGAGGGCCGAAGGCCCGAAGCATAGTGGCAAGGCACGCCAGTCCGAATTCCGAGCATCCCAACAGAGCTTGGCTCTTTTTGCAAGGCTAAAGGCTGAAGGCCCGAAGGGCGAGCCAACATAACACTAACTGTTCCCGAGTGTCTTATAAGCTAACCTGACGGCCCAAGGCTGAAGGAGAGCAGCAAGGCAAGCGAGGCTGAAGGCTCAGCGTTACATTATAGGGCACTATTTATACGTGGAGACTGTCTATCCCTGAGTGTCTTTTAAAAGCGAGTTCGGCCCTCATGGTCGCTTTTATAAGACACCAAGGAGAGCGGCAAGGCGCGCGAGGCCAAAGGCTGAACGTACCTCTTCAGCTTTATTATATGTATAGATAGATAATTTAATAGAAAGTCCGATAATTTAATAGTTTAGTAGGGAATTTAATAAGGTGAATCTAAACTTTGACCGGTACTGTAGCAATAAGCGCATTAACTATTGGGAAGCTGTTTATGTCAATATCATCATCATTATGTCAGCCGAAATACGTCCACTGCTGGACATAGGCCTCCCCCAAAGACTTCCACAATGACCGGTCCTGCGCCACCAGCATCCAGCGGACACCCGCGACCCTTACCAGGTCATCAGTCTACCGTGTGGGCCTCCTCACGCTACGCCTTCCATGGAGTCAAAAATAAATGAGGAAATATGTATTATGTTCACAAATGCACAAGGCGAAGTTCGAAATAGAAGTTTTGTTTTGGTATACATTATCAGAACAATAGCGTATCCTATTTGGAGGCAATATATATTGCCCATAAAAAAATTATAACCATCATAATTTAGGGTACATTGTATCGTAATTGATAAAAAAAGTTAAATCCCAATTCCGGATCCAGTTCCGGAATTCCGGAATTTATTATAAATATAGAAAATCAGTTCCGGAATTGAAAACCATCAGATATTGCACGCCCTACAATAAGGATATAGCTTTTGCAAGAAAAGGAACTTTCTTATCAACATTTTATTCTACCGTTTTGTTGGCGTGATTGATACTTACAAAAAACTCATGCCTGTATTCCCGAAAGGGAAGGCAGAGCACATGAAATTCAATATGGCGTGATTGTTACATATGTATACTTACGCCAAATTGCAGCTTTCTAGTAAGGGTTACTGAGCTAAGCCGCTAAAACTATGGTTTAGATTAAAGCTCATGAATCAAACATAATTCCAACAGTATCAATACATAGCATCATGATTGATTCATGTGCTTAAAACTATAGTTTAAAGTTAATTCCAATATAATCAATACATCGCCTCCCAATCCATACTAATAATATAAATACCTTTTCACGTTTTATAGTTTTTAAGATTAAAATAAAATCTGTATATTTTTAGGAGATGATTTATAAACAAAAACCTTTTTTTATATAAATCTTTGATAAACTGTATGTATATCTATTTAAATTGCATTATTTATACATAAGTATTTCGTAATTAAAAAAAAACTACTTTATCTAAAATGGAACTTTTCAGGAACAGCGACGTAACTTTTTTAATTTAACCTGGCAACTTCATGGCCAACGCTAACGCCATTTTGTTTTCTATTTTCTACGCAAACCGCGCCTCCGCGCAAACGCATCGGTCGATCGTGGGTTTCGGTGAGTTATTGTGATTTTTGAACGCGAAGACAAGAAGTGTATTAATGCATAAGTACTTTATATTGTAGCTGAAGAAGAGCTAGAAAATAATAATGATGGTAATAATAAATAACGTTATTATCATATCTTCAATGTGGTTGACGCCACGCAAAGTTGAGTGTTTTTGGCCGAATTCGAAACTTTCGCAGCAGTACAATAAATATTTACAAAAACATCTACCACCAAAGGAAGATTGGCGACTCATTAAGCTTAAAAGGAAATTCTTTGAGACTGGTAAGTTAGCGTTTCTGGTCTAATTCAAGCCGTGCGTAGTACATATATAAATATAACAGATAGGTAGCTATTGTAAGTTCATTTTAATGTGTAAATAGGCATTATGACAGTTTTTTATTTAGTTATTACTGTAAGACCTCAATTTGAGACACATCCGTGAAAGCAAAACTTTCGGAGCATCAAAAGTCACCGAAATATCGCAATTTCAAAATCACTTTTTTGGACTTCCCCAGTCACGCCTGGCCTATTCCTAGGAACCTTATATGTATACATTGTGTGAAACTTTGTTCGATTGCTATATAATATGCGCTTCTATGAAAACGGCAAAACAAATGTTGCGATAAAATATGTGATAATTATATTCAGTAGTATTTTAATTTTCAAATAATTTCATACTTTTCAAATGGACTTGCCCACGTAACTTTATGGACGATTCTCACCGAACGGCTGGAGTCTGCGCGCACCCCACTAGAGCCATAGGAATTCGAACCCTCCATACAGAAGTTAAATTTCATATTTGAATACGAAGTCTAGCTTCTGTATCCAATGGAGGGTTAGAAGTCCTTTGACTGTGGTGTTCGCGCCGACTCCGGCCATTATACGTCCCAATCTGCTGGGCACAGGCCTCCTCTCATGGATGAGAGGGAATGGGCTGTAGTCCCCACGCTGGCCTAGTGGGGATAGGGGACTTCACTCTGCTAATACCGATGATACAGAATCGTGCTATCGAACCAAAATGTTGCACATCGTTATTTTAATCATACATTTTGCAGTAATTTCAATCTAAATCGTTCAATCTCAGGATTCGTCATCATGTCTTTTAGTTTTGTTGTAAACAGTGTACTTCTACCTAGTGTACCTGCAAAACGCGCTCATGCAAAATTCTTTACATTACATTCATACCTACTGTCAACTATAGGACCAATGTTTTTGTTTGAGATTGCGTGAGAAATCTGAGGCTCAATGAAAATCTGCTAAATGAAAGACATGAGCTTATGGGTTTTAACTTTATAATCATTCTGCACTATTAACAATTGCAATTCCAGTTATAGCTGTTGCATTGCATTAGGTCCAAATTAGAAACAATAAATAAATAAATATTAGGGGATAATGTTACACAAATCGAAGTAGTCCCATAGTAACCTCAATAAAGGCTTATGTTGTGGGTACTAGACAACAATATATTTAATGTATTAATGCTAATTGCACAAATAAATGCCCTTACCGGGATTCGAACCCAGGGACCTCTAGCTTCATAGGATAGGCAGGGTGGCTACCCACTGGGCTATAGGCTCAGCTTCTGAGATAATAAGACTCTTTATGTTCTAGAATATATTATATCATTAACATAATGTTTACATAGATGATTTGATGCTGGCAAGGCGAAAAGCCAAGGAAGCGGAATGGACCAGTGATTTAACTGATGGTGACGAGATACCATCCATCCAGAAAAGAACAATTAGGCAACCAAGACCAGTCACCAGTAGTGATGACGAAGAAAATAACACAGATTTTTTTCAACATCACAAAATAACTATAAACAAAAAAAAGAAGTTGGAATTTTTTGAAAATACAGGTATTAACAATATGTGTCGTTATTGCTTTCATAGTTAAATACAAGATGGTACTTTTTACTTTTTTGGTTCAACAATTTTTAATACAAATTATTTATTTATTCAGTGTGCCCATTGACAGAGACCTTCACCAACTCCAGTCTGCACGAGGATCCTTATGGTGAAAATGCAGGTAGTCATAGGTTTAATTTCTATTATTTTATTAGGTATTTAATATTTTATGACCACTTTATTTTTAGGTGCATTCCACCTGGTCTAGCATGTTTAAGATAATTGGTCTGTCAAGATAAGGTTCCAGGTTTGAAACATTACCACTGTTTGTAATACTCTTGGTTGATGCTGGTATTTTTGTATGTATGGTAAGATGTGTATTAACTTTCAGAACATGAACATACTGAGGCTAGATCTCCTCAAACACCTGACTTTACTGCCGCTGACTCCGCTGAGGCCACAATAATACATACTCAGGTCAAGACCCCTCAACCTTCATCTAAAACTGACACAACAGCAATTGGCAGTGCATCAGGTAATTGAAATTAGAATATTTTGATAATTGATAAACATTTTTATTTTATACTAGCTGTTGCCCGCGACTAGCCCGCGTCTTCGCTTCTATTGGTTGCAGCGTGATGTTATATAGCCTAAAGCCTTCCTCGATAAATGGACAACACAAATATAATTTTTCAATTCGGATGAGTAGTTCCTGAGATTAGCGCGTTCAAACAAACAAACTTTTCAGCTTTGTAATATAAAAATAACATGACATGTTTTTTTACCATGTCGGGTTTTCTTGGATAATTTCTATGTATTTATTATCTATATAAGTAAGTATCGTCACCTAGGACCCATTAGTACAAGCCTTGCTTTGTAGACTAGGTCCATTTTTGTAAGATTGTTATTTTATTCATTTAAACATGCATACGGTCTATTTGATTATTTTTGTATTAAGCAGTAACACCTGCTAATGAAAATTCAAAATTTTAAATAAACAGATAAGTAGAAAACAACTGAGCTATCGGAACAATCGAGCACAGGTTCGATGTATAACATATGGTAGCTCGATACATTAATGGTATATTAATTTTAAAATATTTTTGATATATTTTCAGGTTACGAATATAATAGTATGAAAATACTAAATACAATTTTAGAGCAAAACAATCAACTTCTGTCATGGATAAGGACTCAAAATGTAGCAGATATCTTAAAAACAAGAAAGACTCCAATGCAACTACCCATAAACTTACCTATTGATAGTGAAGATGACATTTGTCAAATTGAGCATTTCTTAGAAGACGACAAGAACTTTTCAAATCTGGTGAGTAGGATTTTTTATGAATAATTTTTATGAACTTAATCATCACATTACAGTTATAGCTAAAGTAATGTCAAAAAAGAAATTTTTCCTTCAAATGAGCGGATCAAAGTTATACTTTTCCCTGGAATGACTAGTAGCATTCCTCGTACTTTTTCTATAGTTTTTCGAGGTGCAGATTCAATAAATGGTGACGTATTTCGAATCTAAAATGGGGTTCATGTAATTTTGTAAGACACTTGGTACTTGGTAGCAAAATTTATTCCGTCTTAGACACTTGAATCTTTCGCTTCACTCGGGATTCAATATATCGCCCTCGCCGTAAACAGGTAAATAATTTTGCTCCCTTGAAACACAAACTACAATTACCATGAGACCAACTCTGAAAGTAAAAAAGAATCAGCTGTTCCATACAAAATTAAATACCTAATTTCAGAATATCGTCGGTGACAAGCGAAAGTCACTAAGTAACAAATACCTACTTAAAGTAAAACTCGTATCTCAATATCGATGTAGTACTGAAATACGAGGTTTTGAGTAGCAGTGACAGATATTTTAGTGACTTTTGCTTGTCACCCGACAATAATACAGGATTGCCCATTAGATCGGTCAGACTTAATATGAAACATAATATCTAAAATGAATAAAATGCATTGTATTTCACATGCTTTAAATAAAAAATATGAAATACAATGCAAATTTTATTTTTAATCTAATAAAAAAAGAGTTATTTTTATGGTTATTTAATTTTTTAATAAAATTACATTTATCAAAGACAAAGTCAAAATATTCTTTATTCAAATATGCCTAGCAACAAGCACTTTCGAATCGTCAGTTATAACATGTATTAACATATATATTAATTAATTATTTAGAGCAATTTATTAATGCTATTATTATTCTTTAAAATAAATATTGTATTGTTGTAGACACGTCATTGTATTGTTTACATTTTAGATGTCATGTTTCATAGTAAGATTTTCAGCCTACATCAAAATGTAGGGTTTTTCTTCAATATGACCGGGTTCAATAAGAACCAAGTACAAGTTTTTTTTTTAATTCATGTGTATACAGATTATGTTGTCACTAAAATCGATGAAATGGTTCCTAAGAACATATTTTTCATGTATGTCTTTTAATTTCAGACTTGCCCATACTGACCGATCTAAATGGGCCAACCTGTATCCCATAGTAAAAGTTTTTTATAAAATTAATAACAGTTTCATACATTGTACGTATATTTACTTTCTGTTATATAATCCTACCCGTTAACTTAATATTTAAGTCTACTATCGCTAGTTTCGGTAACGATCTTATAAACAATTTTAGTTCAGTTAACATAGAAGTGTAGTACGGCTGACAGTTCGGTAATGTGTCTATTTTATTACTAATTACTTTTAGTGGTCTTTTTAGGGTTCCATAGCCAAAATGGCAGAAAAACGGAACTCTTATCGAGTCGCCGACGGCCACTTTAGCTTAGTTGGTAGTGACCCTGCCTACGAAGTTGGAACTCCCGGGTTCGAATCCCGGTCAGGTCATTTATTTGTGTGATGAGCACGAATATTTTGTTCCTGAGTCTTGGATGTTTTCTATGTACTTAAATATGTATACGTATGTATATCGTGGTCTAGTACCCATAGTACAGTCGAGGAATTTGAATAGAGTCCAAAAGTGAGAAACATTCAAATTCCTCGACCGTACAAGCTTTGCTTAGTTTGGAACTAGGTCGATTTGTATAAGATTTTCCCCCAATATTTATATTATATTATTAAATGTGTGTCATATAAAAAAATCATTAGATATTTTTTTACAGGTGCAACAAAAAAACTCCAAAAAGACAAAGAAATTGAAGACAGCATCAAAGTTTGGCTAAAACATGCACCTCAGCGAACAAAACTCGAAGAGAAGAAATCGCTGGTTCGTATAAATCCTACTGTCTAGTTACTTGTACTTTATTTGCTATACTATATGTCTAGTTACTTGTACTATAATGTTTCATGTTCACAGAGAACGCCAATTACGAATGAATCTGAAAGCATCAATTCCCCTCATGTTATTAGTGATGAAAGTAAATACAGAAAGGACTTATGTTATACTATTTTTTCCGAATCTCCGATTAGTAACTATGTTAATCAAGAATCTGATTCAATTGTCACGAATATGTGTAGTAAAAATACCATTACACATCATCCAGACTTACAAACTTTTTTAATGGAATGGACTTTAAAATATAATATTACCAATGCTGCCTTAACTGCTTTATTATAATATTTGAAAATAAATAATACTGACCTTATGTCTGATGCTAGAACTTTAATGAATGTAAATAGTAAATATAATGTTAAGGTGCTTAAAAATGGAGAATACATACATTTAGGAATAAAAAAATCTTTGTTAGATTTTCTGAGCATGAGAAATGATGTAACAGATATCAAATTAAATTTTAATATTGATGGTTTACCATTATTTCATAGTTCCAATGTCCAGTTTTGGCCGATACTAGCTGATATGGCAAATTTTAAAGAAACTGTATTTGTAATTGGAATTTTCTGTGGCGTATCTAAACCAGATCCACTTGATACTTACTTAGATGATTTTATTAAAGAATTGGACTTGCTTTTAAGAAATGGATTGTTTTGTAACAATCGGGTAATACCTGTGTCTGTAAATTTTTTCGTATGTGATATGCCGGCACGTTCATTTCTTAAACGAGTAAAATCTCATAATGGATATTCCAGTTGTGATAAGTGCACTTGTCATGGCGACTATGTTCACAATCGTATAGTTTTGGATGACCTCAATAGCTCTTTAAGGACTGACGAGTCATTTTCTTTACAAAGCGATGAGGATCACCACACTGGGATTTCTCCGTTGATTAAATTACCAATTGGTCTTGTGTCAACTTTTCCTATTGACTATATGCATAGTGTCTGTTTAGGTGTCATGAGAAAGTTATTACATTCATGGGTTAAGCCAACTAAATCTGAAGTCAAAAATGTTAAATTAAATAGTAGAAAAATATCTTTATTGAATGAAAGCTTGTTATACGTACGTCCGTTTATATCTACTGATTTTAATCGGAAATCTCGAAGCATCCAGGACATCGATCGTTGGAAAGCTACTGAGTTTCGTACATTTCTTTTATATATTGGGCCTGTATTGTTACACGGGTTATTGGAAACTCCTGTTTATAATCACTTTCTGATTTTGCATGTGGCCATTTCCATACTGGTGTCAAACAAAAAGGTCCAGCGATACTCAAGTTATGCCAAATACTTACTGAAAGAATTTGTTAAAGATTGTGTTGACATTTATGGTCAACAATACGTAATATATAATGTGCTTTCGCTGATTCACCTCGGTGATGATGTAGATAAATATGGTGTATTAGATAATATTTCTGCTAAGATTTGAAAAAAATTTGGGAACCCTAAAAAAATTAGTTAGAACTCCTTACAAACCATTGCAACAAGTGTGTAATAGAATTGGTGGAAGAACGTTTTCCAACACTATATTTAAGGGTGCACATTGTTCACATCGTCATGTCAATGGGCCAATTCCATCTCTTGATTTCATGCAATACAGTAAATTTATATTTGAAAATTTTACTCTTGACATTAATTCTTCTGCTGATTCTATATGCCTGTTGAGATTGCACTATTTTTAAAATTATTAACATTTTAACTGATAATGACAAAATAATGCTTTACGGTGAAAAGTATATGACTTATGAAGATTTTTTTACTTATCCATGTTCTTCAAGAAGCTTACAAATATTTCTTGTTAGTGAACTGTCACTACTAACACTAATAAATGTGTCAGATGTTATTTCGAAAAGTATAAAGTTACGTTTTTTTTTTCAAAAATTTGTTGTATTACCTTTGAGACACATTTAAGGTTAAATTTTGAAATCAATTTGTGTTTTGTTTGTTCTAATATACGTAAATAATATGCATACCTGCATGTTCAAAATTTCCAGTTTTTTTGCTTACAGATTTGTGATGTTGAAAAGGATCTGTGTTATTTTCTTTTTCAATCTCTCCTGGCATAGAATAATATATTACCTAGACGGCCCATCCCTTTAACATGCTTGTAACCAAAAGACTAGCTATTCTCGTAGTCGACATAGCGTCAAGTAGTGAAATTATCAGTACCGCTACTTGATTCTAAACCGACTACGAAAATAGCCAGTATTTTGGTTAAGGGATGGGCCGTATAGGTACTATAGTTTATGGTTAAATCATAGGTTAAAACATTAGGTAAATGATAATATATATTCTAGAACATACAGAGAGAAAGTTGGGACAAGAAAGTCTTTGTAGGCAACAGATGTCTATTGAGAGACTGCACTATTTTTAAAGTTATTAATATTTAACTGATAATGACCAGTGGTCGTAACTTTTGTAGCATTTTCGGTGCAGCGTAGTGGTGTTAACGGAGTTGGTATGGACAAATACAATTTTAGCGGTTAGTTAAGGTTAACATTAACGTTAATGAATCATAAGAATTTAAATCATTTATCCCAATACTCTTAACACTACTACTACGCTGCACCGGAAATGCTACAAAAGTTACGATCACTGATAATGACAAAATGACTCATGAAGATTTTTTTATTTATCGATGTTCTTCAAGAAGCTTACAAATATTTCTTGGTAGTGAACTGTCACAACTAACGCTAATAAATGTGTCAGGTGTTATTTCACAACTTATAATGTCACCTTTTTTTAATATTTGTCGATATTTGTCGACTTTAAGATACATTTAAGGTCAAATTTTGAAATAAAATTGTGTTTTGCGTGTTCTATACACATACGTAAGTAAAGTACAAAATATGCCTACCTGCATTTCAAAGTTTCCGACTTTTTTGTTTACAGATTTGTGATGTTGAAAAGGATGTTTTATTTTCTTATCACTCTTGGCATAAAATAATACATTACCTAGACGGCCCATCCTTTGACATTCTCGTAACCAAAATTCTAGCAATTTTCGTAGTCGATATCTAGCGTCAAGTAGCGGAGCTATCAGTACCGCTACTTGACCCTAGACCCACTACAAAAATAGTCAGTATTTTGGTTACACCCGTTTATGTATAAAGTTTATGGTTAAATCATTGGATAAAACATTAAGTAAATGATATATTCTAGAACATACCGAGAGAAAGTTGGGGCATCTAAGTCTTTGTAGGCTTCACGTGGCAACAGATGTATATTGAGACACTGCAGTATTTTTAAAGTTATTAACATTTTAACTGAAAATGACAACATAATACTTTACGGTCCAAAATCTGAGTATAATGACTAATGTTTTTTTTTTATCCATGTTCTTTAAGAAGCTAACAAATATTTCTTGTTAGTGAACAGTCACAACTGAAACTATTAAATGTGTCAGATTATATTACAAAATATATAATGCATCTTTTTTCTCAAAAATTTACCTTATTTACCTTAGATACATTTATTTTGTGTGTGTGTAACCATTTTTTATTGTATTATTTCGGATTTGATCCAAATTTTGCGCGTGAAGATCTTTACTTGTATGTTAGAAAATATTTTTGTCGTTCTTAACACACGAGTAGTAAAGATTTTCACGCGCCCAATTTGGCGCTAAGCCCTACCCTAAAAACGTCATAACCTGGTTATATTTTGAAAATAAATTGTGTTTTATGTGCATAACCATTCTTTTATTGTATTATTTCAGATTTGATCCAAATTGTGCGCATGAAAATCTTTACTCGAGTGTTAGAAATAGCTATTTACGATAAAAGGGTTGTCAAACAAAGAAATGCCGATATCGCAGATGTTTGAGGCCCGAGTCGCAGGCGAGGGTCATACATATGCGAGGAAGGGCTTTCTGTTTTACGACCCGTGTTTTGTTCACAATTTTACGTCACCACTTGGCCAAAAAGTGGGTTTTTTGGCAAGGTGTAGTGTAAATATTTTTGTCGTTTTTAACACACGAGTAACACTCTAGTAAAGACATTCACGCGCCCAATTTGGCGCTAAGCCCTACCCTAAAAACGTGTACGTTACAACGTCAATAGACGTCTGATATGACGTCGTACAACGTCATAACTCCACGCATTTAAGACGTTTATACTGACGTCTATTAATGTCGTCTCGTAACAGGGAAAATGACGTTGTGTGACGTTAAATTAGACGTCTATTAACGTCAAAGGTGACGTCTTGAAAAATGACGTTCTGACGTATTTTAAACGTTATACGCGACGTATAATTTTACGTACAAAATGTCGTCTTATAACGTAAACCATGACGTTTTGTGACGTAAAAATTGACGTCTTATAACGTAAAACATGACGTTTTAGAACGTAAAAAGTGACGTCATATAACGTAATAAATGGCGTCATGTTATGAAAATAAATGTCGTCTTAAAAACGTAAAACATGACGTTAAGTAACGTAAAAATTGACGTCATATAACGTAAAATATGATGTTATAGGACGTAAAAAGTGACGTCATGTAACGTGAAAAATGACTTCTTACAACGTTAAACATGACGTATTGTAGCGTAAAAAATGACGTCTTATAACGTAAAACATGACGTTTTAGAACGTAAAAAGTGACGTCATATAACGTATAAAGCGACGTCATATAACGTTAAAAATGACGTCTTGTTATAACGTAAACAATTACTTTTTAGGACGTAAAACATGACGTTTTAGGACGTAAAAAGTGACGTGAGTTATCCCGTAAATATTTGTGACATCGGCACGTGAAACATCACGTAAACGAAGACTACATTATGATGTCATTTTTATCGTCTTTTGCTGCCTGGGACGTGAAATACGCATCGTTGAAGAGTTCCGTTCTGATCATCATCAGCAGTTCCACTTCATCAAATGTCACATTTTTGTATGAAAATGCTCGATTTGTTGATAAAAACACAAAAATTACCATATGTTTGCCTTTAAGATTTGAGGAGTTCCCTCGATTCCTCATGGATCCCATCATCTGAACTGCGTTTTAACAGAAACGGGACTTGGATATATACATACAATCAAAAAAAGAATTTTCAAATCGGTTAAGAAATGACGGAGTTATGGAGTAACAAACATAAAAAAAAAAACAAAAAACAAAAAAAAAACATACAACCGAATTGATAACCTCCTCTTTTGAAATCTTGAAGTCGGTTAAAAAGAAGCTGCCTTGCCTTATTAGGTGGAGTATCATCTTACCTATTCTATTTCAAATAGTTTTTCATCAACATATTTTCTCTTCATTAATCTGTCTTTCTTTCCATCCTTCGCCAACTCAATATCTCAAATTTTATCCGCGCTTTATATATAGATTATATAAAGGGCGGGCGCTTTATATTAATATATAGATTATTTGTATGATGTATAATGTTAACAATAATAGACTAGTGTTTTTAATATTTTATGTTAAGTATAATCTCCAGTTAACACTGTATTGCTTGAATGTGAAGTGTTAATTTATAGACAAAAATAAATACATAAAATAAATAAATAAATAAAAATATGATAATCAAATGTTTACTTTAATTAAGCATATTTCAAAAATAGCTATTTTATAGAATAAAACAGATCTTGGTTTTCTGTTAAAAATTGTGACTTTTGAGGACACAACACAGAAGGTGAGTATCATAGAGCTGAGATATATGAATGTATCTACTTAATTAATACACTAATGTCAAACAGTTGCGGTAAGATGATATTTATCGCTGACAGATAATATAGTTAGATACTTAACTACACAAGTATAATTTGAATCTATCACAAAACCAACATGGTTGTAACTTGCTATCAGTAGTTCATATTAAACATGTCGTGTATCAAAAGTATCGATATCGCGTACCCCAATCCAGCACTAGCACGCCCTGAATAAAGCGGGTGCGTCTCTAACCCGATTAGCAGCGCAAGTACGCGCCTCGCCGCTCTGCTGCGTGCTCCCTCTCATTTCAATTCACCCCTGATTACATATATATAGCTCCTATGTGACATCTTATACACAATTTAATTATTAGGAAATAGTAATAATATACAACGGAAACCCGACCCGGGCTTTGCTGTTGCGCAGCCCAGCCGAGTTGAATAAATGGAAACAGAACTTGCATCTCGTATGCTAATCTAAGTTAAGTGAGCTTCAAATTCAACCTCATGTTATTTAATAATAGTTTCGTACCCGGTTTCTATCAGTTTCCATTAAAATACTTAACTAACCGATTTAAACAAAAAAAAGTCAGTAGTAGGGACAAAAAATAGTTACAGAGTTGCAGAAACTTCAAATATTTGCTTGATATTTGTCACATCTAAAACTATTCACGAAATATATTAGGTCTTTGAAATAGCCAATACAGACTGCATCAAAAGCGGATTGGAAAAAAATAATAACCTGACTTCCTGTCACTAAAAAAAGTCATTTCCGCGCGCCCTATTTTATTTCGGCGCCATTCTGGTATAACGCGGCAATCCATTAAGAGAATAGCTTCCCTTATCAAGTCATAAATTTCGTTACTATCTGTTTCACGTCAAACGGATAACGTATTGATGCGTTCGGGATAGAATTGTAGCTTCACTCCAATGCCAACAGTGTTTGATAAAATTATTAGTGTCAAAAATAAATATTTGCAACATGATTACTATTTAACTTTCAAAGTGTTATTTGTTTTTTGGTTCAGCTTCAAAGGCCATTCTATAAATAATAGTCTACTCAAATTTATAACGAACTCTTACTAGAGTACATAACATTATAGAGTAACATGATCCAATTAGGAAAGTTGCGGTTCAAACAAGGGCATTTTATGCTATTCCTGACGCCTAGAATGAACCTCTATTTAAATGAAGGGAGTGATAGATTATTTCACACACAAATTTGGGTGCGCCTGTGGAATTAATTTTGTGAAAAGGTTTTTCGTTGTTTATGATACATTTTAATTGATTGATGTATCGTTGTTAAATGTTTACTGCTGTTTTTAAATAATGGATGAGTTTAGTGCGAGTAAAGCAGTATTGTTTGATCTGAGTCATGAGGCAGTCAACATGGCGTCAATTAAGCTCGATTCCCACAAGAGCTACAATGGAGACCCTGCTACGTACGTATATATATACTCATACATTAGCTATTGAAGGATCGATCTACAATTTACTTATCATTGCCTATAATTATCTCAATAAAAAGTAACGTATTATGTTAAACAGTGACATTTATGATTTAATTTTAAGTATGTTACAGTATTTTTCTGTAGACCTTTTATGATTGAAAAGAAAACCGATTATTGAAATAATCAAAGATTTGTGAAACTTGCTTAATCAAACCGTTAAGTCACCGAATTTAGCTTGATTAACCCTATTTTAGTCGATATTGCACGTTATTACAGCAAGTCATTTACTGAATCTACTCAAAGGGTGGTATTGAGTACCGGTTAACCGTGAAGGGTCAATAGGAAACCCTTGCCGTGTTTGATTACCTTGAGTTGTTTGCTACCAAGTTATGTATAAGATAGCTTGAGATGAGACAATGTTCAACTAGCCCAGTAAAGGCATGAATGCCGTATTCGTTTTATTTAGGACATATTAGATATATTTTTTATATTGTGCTTTTTACTAGGTACGAAGTAACTAGCGAGTATACTCATAAATTAAGTAAAATTACGACATATTTTTACTGCTGTCATTCAGTGTCATCACTTGCCTTTTAGTCGAGGAGTCATTTGAATTTATGTATCGCATATGGTTCCCATTTTATCCATTATCACCATTTAAATACCTGCATTCAGGTAAAACATAGAGGTAAATCTTATAATGTATTCACCATCATTATATGTTATTGCCTATGTTTAAATAAATAAATATAAATAAATATTGGGGGACAATCTTACACAAATCGACCTAGTTCCAAACTAAGCAAAGCTTGTACTAATTAAGGAAAATGGGTCAGGTGAAGAGAGAAACTTGATTTTAATTAAAGAAAACTTTATTTAGCAAGAGTTTCGTTCCGCCATTGCACCAAAGAGTACAAATCCACAGACAAGCATACCGCTAGTGCTGCGACACATATAAAGGGATGTGACATTGTATCTATAACACCCTTCCTCAATGTAACATCCCGAACTTATAACTACACAAGAAAATAGATTTTAGAAGAGAATGTTCTCAAACAATAAATCTTAATTTTGACGTTACAGGTAATGAACTTTATTCAACAAACAAGAAAAAAGGATAATTAAAACAACGACTATTAAAATTAAACTAAAAATAAATTAATTTTAAGAATTTAAATACCTACCTATAAAAAAATATCTCCCAATTATAAAAAGAAAACCCCATCTAACAGGTCCACCTGCGGCATGGACCCCATTATGCTGGCGGCGTTGCCTCTCTGCACCGCTAGGGCGATACGCTGAGAGAAGTACGCACCAGCCCTGGGGTCCCCTGTAGAGTCGACCAGCCGAACTGACAGTGCCCTAATAAAAGCCTTCATGTCGGCAGACCAAGGGCCCAGCGTCTCCACTGCGAGCGCCGCAAATTCGTAGTTTGAGCGGGTCGCCTGTATGTGGCACTGTGCAAAGGTGTCTACGCACGTTGCATCCCACACCAGAGCATTTCCTAATTTCCACGGCACTAATGTGGCTCCGTCAGGTCGCTTGCCGTCGTCTCTCACCATTCCCGCGGGTTCAAGGACTGCAGGCAAAGAGACCAAATCATTAATAGTGCCGTGGCGAAATAGGCGGCCGGCGCTTCTCGCACAAGAAAGGCCATGTCTTCCCAGCTGGTCCACGTTTTTGCCGCAAGCGCACGCGTGAGGGACACACATTTTGGACCCCAGCCTTAAACAGATTGCTATCCTCAAGCTACTGGGGTCTAAAACGGTACCTATTTGTCTGGATGAAAGTGCACGCAGCCAATGGCCCGACTCGGGAGCTGACACTGCCAGAATTCGAGCACGTTCAAAATCATCCGGACTATCAATAAGGAGCGAAGTATGGGCTGCTTTTAGGCGGGGGGAGTCTCAATCCCGCTGGATGTGACGAGAGACTGGGATGTCTTCACCCGGACATGACTCACACCAGGCATCCCTGGCCTCCTTCAGGTTCGCAATCTCGTCGTCAAGTATCTGAGGAAGGTTTAAAATAATACCGACGAGAGACAGCGAACCGTATACAGAAGCCAGGAATGCAGGCAGCACCGAACTAGCCGAAGTGCGAACACCCAGTCCACCAAGCCTAATCGGGAGAACCGCTTGGGTCCATGACCTAACATCGAAATCAATGTTTAGACTTTTAGAAAGGGTTACCTGAAGGGAGGAGTCGATGGAAGACAGGATGGAAGGGAATTTCCAAACTGGGCAACTGCGGAGTAAATACATAAATTTGGGAGTAAATAAGTAGACACGGATGATGAAAAGTGCCATATGGGGGTTTATTTTATAAAGAAGATCTGAGGTATGGTTGAATAAATTTAATTTGCAGTTGATAACAGGAGTCATTGATTCATCAAAAATTGGAGAGCCTAAGAGGGTGAGGGATGATTTAGAATGAACTGAAATATTAGGTAAAACAGAGTTAAAATTTGTTAATATATCTATTTTTGTATTCGATGGCACGTGATCTGGTATAAAAATTTCACATTTTGTAAAATTTAATGTGAGTCCGATTTTCGAAAATTTTGCTATGATTGATTGTACATCTTGTAGGACAGTTGCGGCATCTCCGCTAACGCAACCGTCATCTAGATACCAAAGATTGAATTTTGAATTTAGACTAGTGATTATGGGATGAATGACTAACCCAAATATTGCGGGCCCAAGCGGGTCTCCTTGTTGGCAGCCCATACTTGATAACAATTTTTTATTACCAAAGAATAATTTAGATGGTGCACCGTAGCATTGCCATAGGTATCTATAGAGCTCTGGCAGTTCTTTTTTGACTTCTGCTAACAATGCACCGCGGTCCACCGAATTAAATGCATTTTTGACGTCTATTTTTAGAAAAATTTGATAGTCCGGACGATCCTAAAACGTGCGCGCAGCGTGCACCGCTGCCTCACAGCCGCCCTTGATGCCAAATCCCAACTGCCGGGGCTTAAAGATCTTTGTTAGCCTTTCTTTGAAATTCCTGCAGGAGAGCTTTGAAACTAAGCGTCTAAAGGTGCACCCTACAGCTATCGGGCGGATGCCACCATCCTTCTTGGCCAGGGCCACCAGGTTAGCGCCGTATATCAGCGGGACGATGTCAGAATGTACGCGGCCTGACAGCATCAAGTTTAACAAAGCTGTGAGTTCTTTTAGTAAGGCTGACCTCGTCTCGCCAAGTAACGTCGAGGTCAGGTCTTTAATATGCTGAGGCGACAATCCGTCTATCCCGCCGGCAGAACTGTTGGGAAAAGAAGCAATAGCTTGAATTACTTCATTTTCGGACACAATAATACAGGGATCATCAAGCGCCGGAGGATCTGGCAGTGTCGAACTGGCGGAAGGGAATGGATGTTTTTCTTTTAAGGCCGCGTAGGTCTCGTCCGAGTGAGCAGCTAAGTCATCGCGAGAAAATAAAAGCCGGGCAGCTCCACTCACGTCCCCTTCTTAATTCTTAACATGCTTTCATTGAACATGGACTTACACTACATAATAGCAACTACATAACATACAAAAACATATTTCTACAATTTTCAAACTTTAACTTGCTTAAAGACTTGGTACACAAATCAGCAATTTGCTTTTCACTTTCTATGTATCTTAACATAACAGTTCCTTCTTGAACTTTCTGTCTTATAAAATGATATTTCAAGTCAATATGTTTCAACCTCTTATGATGCTCTGGGTTCTTTGCAATATAAATGGCAGACTGATTATCCTCAAAAGCAATAACTTGGTCACATTTAAGACCCACTTCATTTAGTAAATGTTTTATCCAACACCCCTCTGAAATGCCTTTAGCCAGAGCTACATACTCAGCCTCGGTCGAAGATAACGCCACACACTGCTGCTTACTTGATGACCATGAGACTGTACAACCATATACCTGCATTATGTAGCCTGATGTAGACTTCCAATCTCTGCTATCTCCACCCCAGTCTGCATCCGTGTAGCCAACTAAAGGCTCAGCTGCACCCTTCCTGTATACTAACTTAAGACCCAATGTGCCCTTAATATACCTTAAAATTCGTTTCAAGCCCTTCCATACATCCTCATTCACACATCCCTGAAACCGGCTTAAATAACCTAGCGCATAACATATGTCAGGACGAGTGCCTAACATAGCATACATAAGGCTTCCAATGAGCTTCCTGCATCTTTGTGTCAACTCTTCATTTTGCACATTAGTCTTTTCAATTCTTGTTCCTGGCTCCATTGGCGTAGACACCGGTTTACATTCTTCCATATCGTATTTCCGTAGTATCTCTTTTAGATAATCTTCCTGATCAATAACTATTGTGGTCTCTCTCTTTCTTATGTTAATGCCCAGATATTTAGATACCCCATTCATATCTTTCATATCAAAATTTTGTTTTATAGTATTTTTCAACTTTTTAATTTCTTTATTATTTTCTGAAATCAGTATGATATCATCCACGTACAGTAAAACATAGAATTTAATTCCTTTCTTATAGTACAGGCAATGATCGCATTTGCTACGTTGAAATTCTTCAGCAATCATCAACTTATCAAATCTTTCGTTCCAATATTTTGGAGATTTTCTTAATCCATACAGTGATTTCTTTAGCTTCAGGACCTTGCCATCCATCATTGTCTTCATTCCTTTTGGTTTCTCCAAGTATACTTCTTCGTCTATGTTGCCATTTAGGAAGGCACTTTTCACATCCATTTGTTGCAAATTTAAATCACATTGGCTTGATATTGCCAGTAAAATCCGTAACGTCGTCAGCTTAGCGACTGGAGCATACACATCTGCATGATCGAACTTATCTTCCTGTTTAAAGCCCCGCGCCACCAGTCGTGCTTTATAAACCACTTTATTGTCATCACCATTTTTAACCTTAAACACCCACTTACTATCAATAGCCTTCTTCCCTTCAGGTAAGTTTGTCTCCTTCCATGTGTTATTTCTTTCTAACGCTTCTAACTCCTGCTCTATAGCTGTCAACCATTCCTTTCCATCTTTTCCATTAATAGCCTCTTCATAAGTTAAATTTTCTTGTCCTTGCGCCAACAATCCCACTTCAAAATCATCCATCCACTTAAGTTTCTTCAAAGTTCTTCTATTTCGCGTCCTTATTTCCCCTTTCTCAGACTGAACCTTATCTGGACAAAACCACTCTTCAAGGTATTCTTCATCGAGATACTCATTTTCACTTTGGGACCTCTCACTATTTTCTGATACTCCTTCCTCTTCTGTACCCTTTTCATGTTTCTCTATCTCTTCTGTTCTTTTTTCTTCCCTTTCAGCATCTTTGTCATTCTCATCTGTCTTGTGCTGTTCCACTTCTTCAGTAAGTTTGCTCTCTTCTTCTGTTTCAATTACATCATGATCTGTCTCTTCTTGCAGCATTTCAATTTTCTTCTTAGGTGTCTGACCTTCTTTATTTTCTTTATCTTCTGCTGCTGTTATAAATATAACATCCCTGTGAGTTTCCACTTCTCCTTCACTTTCAAACCACACTCTATATCCTTTTGTCGTTGTTCCATATCCTACAAATCTTCCCAACTTTCCCTTTGGATCCCACTTTCGTCTCCTCTGTTTCGGAACATGAGTGTAAACCTTAGCTCCAAATATTCTCAAAGTGCTAAGATCAAAGCTTTTCTTGTACATTAATTCATACGGTGTCTTATCCTTTTGACTGCTAGAGCCTGTTCTGTTAATTGTGTACACAGCATCGTTTACCGCCTCAGCCCACAGTTCCTTACCTACATTTGCGTTAATCATCATTGTCCTGGCAGCTTCCACAATAGTGCGCATTTCTCTCTCAATCCGGCCGTTCTGTTCAGGTGAATAAGCTACCGTGACCTCATGTACAATCCCTTTCCTTACAAGCATCCCTTTTACTTCCTTATTTTTAAATTCACCACCACCATCTGTACGCATCTTCTTTACCTTGCATTCAAACTCGTTATCAAATCTTTCAATAAACTCTGACAATCTTTCTTTCGTCTCATACTTATTTTTAAGGAAATACACATACCGATAACTGCTGTAGTCGTCCTTCACTAGTAGGAAGTATGATGATCCACCGAGGGACTTGGTCTCCATAGGTCCACACAAATCTACATGGATCAGCTCTCCTGCGCACTCTGCACGGCTATCACTGTTGGAAAACGGTAACCTATGCTGTTTGCCCTGTATGCAAGATGTACATTGATCAATCTGCCCTTCATATTGAACATTATTTCTGCTCAATATTGCTTTAATGTGCTTATAATTTTGATGAGCCATACGCTCATGCCATGAAGATAAACTCAGTAAAGCAATACTTTCATTTTGTTCAGAGTTACATTCAAGTTTAAAATCCATCACATACAAATTACCTTCTCGTTTGGCCAAAGCCATAACTGACCCATTTAAGAGGAATTTACAATAGTTTTCATTTGATAAGACTACATATCCACGATCAACTGCACTTACCAATGAAAATAAATTTGCATTTAAATCGGGGACATATAACACATCTTTCATTACAGACGGCACATATTCAGATCCATTAAAAGCTAGCAAATTTATATCACCTACCCCTTCGACATTTAATTCCATTCCGTCTCCCACAACAACCTTTTTACTTACTATGCGAAAGTTAGACAGCAGGTTTTTATCATATATCCTGTGGTCACTTGCTCCCGAATCCATAATTAAATTAAACTTGTTTTTAAGTACCGGCTGGACTATAAATGCGTTCTTATTTACTGAAGCACAACTTTTGGCAATATGACCTGTCTTTCCGCACTGGTAACATTTTACTTGCTGGCTGCACTGTGTAGCTATGTGACCGACCTTATTGCACTTATAACACTTTATTTGCTTACATTCACGCTTTAAATGACCGACCCTACCACACACAAAACACTTTTGAACACTATTGGTTTCCTGACCCGCTCCACCTTTGCTTCTCGATACGAAAGCTGACGATGTGGTGACTTGTTCGGACTGTCCACCCCGCTCCTCTTCAATAAGTAGTCTTGATGTTAATTCCTTCAAATTTTGTTGATTATCTGGTACAGATTCCCAAGCGCTTACAAAATGTTTGAACTTATCAGGCAATGACATCAGTATTTTAGTTATAATCATCTTTTCGGATGGTGCTTCATTCAAGTTTCTTAGCTGGTTCGCTATCTCTTCTAAATTTGATATAAATTTCGTCACAGGCTCTCTTTCGTCAAATTTTAGGTTAAAAAACCGCTGTTGCACCAAGTAAACGCTTACTTTTGTAGAAAGATTCGTATAACGTGGTTAACCTTTCCCACATGTCATGACTGGTAAATATGACAGGACCTGCTCGCCGACCCGCGTTACAATGATTTGTTGTGCCTTGCATTCTTTATCTAACCATATTTCTTTCTTCTTTTCATCTGTTTCAGTGGGTTTCTCGCTGCCGTTTACGATTCCAAACAGCTTTTTCGCTCGTAAGATAACTGACATTTGAAACTTCCATGCCGCCCAATTTTTTTCGCTCAGTATTACAACCGACTTATCTTCGTCTTTCTCCATGTTTACTCTCACCAGAACACATCGCAATATACCGCCGAACGTCGTTCTTTTATAGACAGGTACGCCGCTTTCCCGCCGGCCGTGCTGTGACGCCTTCACTTCACTTCAATACACCAAGTATGACGCTTTGCCGCCGACCATACTATCACGAAAACTTTAATTTAACTTCTCTACTCTGGGCCCATAACCAATTAAGGAAAATGGGTCAGGTGAAGAGAGAAACTTGATTTTAATTAAAGAAAACTTTATTTAGCAAGAGTTTCGTTCCGCCATTGCACCAAAGAGTACAAATCTACAGACAAGCATACCGCTAGTGCTGCGACACATATAAAGGGATGTGACATTGTATCTATAACAGTACTATGGGTACTAGACGACGATATACATATTTATGTAGATAAATACATACTTAAATACATAGTAAACATCCAAGACCCAAGAACAAATATCCGTGAAAAATGCACAAATAAATGCCCTGGCCGGGATTCGAACCCGGGACCTCTAGCTTCGGAGGCAGGATCACTACCAACTAGGCTAAACAGGTCGTCGTTTGACGAATAAATGAAATTATTATTATTATTGTGTCACTAAAAGGCACGCAGTTCTCTTACGGATTAAAGGTAATAATATTTAGACATCTGTCCCCCATTTCATCTACCTGGTGCTAATTCAGTTTTACAAATTAATTACTACATCATCCCACCATACGAGTGAACCAAGTTAACAGTGCAATGTCACATAATTAAATCCCAATTCCCACTAAACCCACACGAGGACTCCTCCCTCTCATCGACAAACTATTTATTATTTTACAAACACCCTGCATATTTATTCAAGTATCTATTTACCAGGTAAGCAATTTTATTACTAAATTCACTAATTAATCCAAGCGAGTCGTATTTCTTAACAAGCCGCTTGTCATACTATTTTATAGCTGTGTACTCGTTGGGATCTAATTGGGGTTCGTTAGACCTCGATTGTTTGCTTCAACAGCGATGGCAACGCTCATAGTACAAGGGCTCGGTGGCTTTTTCTTGACCTATATTTAGGTAGATGTATGAGATGGGTTGTGCTCCGAAGAACTCTTCGACATGATGCCCACGGCCGCTTTCTACCATCGCACTGCTCGCCGTCGGCAGGGCATTCATCCTCACACCTTAGAACCCAAATAGTCGCATACGGTACGGTTTCAGAGAAACTTCCTCCCTCGGACGGTCCGGTTGTGGAATGAGCTCCCCGCCGAGGTTTTCCCGAAGAACTATAGTATGGGATTCTTCAATGGTCGGAAATGCGCATGTGACACGCTGGAGTTGCAGGTGTCCATAGGCTGCGGTAACCGCTTACCAGCAGGCGGGCCGTACTCTTGTTTGCCACCGACGTGGTTTAAAAAAGAGATTACTTACAGCAATATACCATAAAAACCCATTAACATCGCCAAATATTCTGCTTACTTGTATTTTATTACACGTGGCCCTATACGGCTATTACCCAAACTTTTAGACGGGCATTCTATCCTTGTGGGTAATGTGGATATGCATTTTAAATCATAAAATCCTAATAAAAACTGGCCAAGTGCGAGTCGGCCTCGCGCACGAAGGTTTCCGTACCATTATCTATAAAAACGGCAAAGAGTCCGACTCGCACTTGGCCGGTTTTTAATATTTGTTGTTATAGCGGCAACAGAAATACATCATCTGTGAAAATTTCGACTGTTTAACTATCGCGGTTCTTGAGATACAACCTGGTGACAGACAGACGGACGGACATCCGGACGGACAGACAGCGAAGTCTTAGTAATAGGGTCCCGTTTTTACCCTTTGGGTACGGAACACTAAAAACGGACAGTTAATGAGCTTATAAAATCCCTTGGGGGCTCAGTCGCCGCTACGAAAAGCAAACTTGGCCCAGACATTTTGATTGGCTCCCCAGAGCCACTGCAGTCTGAGGACTATCACAGTTAGTAGTTTATCTATGCACTAACTAGGTTCATTAAGCCATTGGAACTTTGTCAGAATTTTGAAGGGCTGGTTTGTATTTTAATGCGGTTCAAATGCATGTGTTTGCTTATGATAATGACTTTGATCTTTTGAACAATTCCTCACATTTTGGGAATCGCCATTTTAAATTTCATTATTTTTTCGCGGGGAGAATTGGGTTATGAATGGGGAGAGAAATGAAATGAAATTAAATGTTTATTCACAAGAACATACAGTGTACAATAGGTGTTAGGTACATAATAATATTGCAGTTCCAGTCCGGTACATTCAGCCATTCCAGGCATGTGAAAATTAAAATAGGTTCTTAATTTAACTAAAAATTACATTAGTTGAGTAAAAACTCATATCTATCCATGTCATAATAAATTCATAAGTATAATATTTGATGTCATAAACTTAGGCGTAATATTTAACAAGATAGAATTCAATACAAAAGTCACTCAGGATTTATTAAAGAATAAATTATGTCAATACAAAAGTCAAATTGATATCACTAAATTAATTAGTTATATTTAGTAGATGTCAAAATGTATGTCCTAGAAATTCTTTTACAGTGTAAAAACAGTTATCGCATAATATTTTAAAAACTTTTTTCTTTAACTCATAACCTGATAATGTCTTTAATGATGCCGGTATTTTATTATAGATTTTCACGCACATGTTGTACGCGCTTTTGTTCCTAAGGACGAGTCTGCTGTTTTCCGGTAGTGCTAGACGATATTTTCTTTGTGGCCTAGTTGTTTCTTTGTCAATGATGGTAAAAAGATCTGAATTAGCTTGAACAAAATTTGCTACTTCGAAAATATAAAGGCAATGTAGCGATAGTAAATTAAGTTTTTTGAATAGTGGTTTGCAGGATTCTCGACGATTCACGCCACATAATGTTCTTACGCATCTTTTTTTAGCAATGAATGCGCGATCGGCGTCAACGGAATTTCCCTACATAATAATTCCGTATCTTAAAACTGACATGATATAGCCGTGGTATGTAAATAAGGCACTTTGTAATGAAACCGTTTTTTTAAGGCGCCACAGCGCAAATAGTACATTACTGCAGAGGCCGTGAAGTAAGGGATTGCTGGACGAGTTTGGGATAAAACGAGTCCTGCAATCCCTGTTCCGGCCGAGGATTGTATAGTACTTTTCTCAAACATGTTAGAAAAAAACACAATAAAAAAACTACAATGTCAAAACAACTAAAAAATATAAAACGTCCAAAAATAGCAAAGCATCACGACAAATAACGGAAATTAAATAAAAACACGAACAATGCTACAAAATACAAGCACTATTTAAAAAAACACGAAAGAACTAAAAAATATCAAAAAACATGGAAAAACAAAAAAAACATGTCGAAAAGTACATATACAAATACAAAAAAACTTTTAAAAAGTCCAAAAATATCAAAAAACACAAAAAACGCTACAAAATAATACGAAAAAACTAAAAAAAATACATAAATCCTCGAAAATAAAATACAACAAAATACAAAAATACAAGAACGATAAATTTAATTACCAATTAATAATAAATTTATGCACCTTCTTGCAGACTATTTCTGCATGTTCCTTCCAGTTGCAGTGTGTATCTAAGGTCACACCTAGGAAAACTGTTTTATTTACTTCTTCGATTTCGTCAGAGTTATGTTTAATTTTGAGTTGGTTGGGCGTAGTCTTATATGAATAAAATTGCATGAATTTAGTCTTACCGAGGTTAATTTCAAGGTGGTTAAAGTTAAGCCAGTGGATAACATCTTTTAGTGCCCCGTTAATATCATTTTCAAAGTCGTCTATATGTTCACCTTCGATTATTATTGTGGTATCGTCAGCGAACAGGACGCAGTTATGTTTAATCGAATCTGGTAAATCATTTCTGTATAATAAAAACAAGAGAGGTCCTAATATACTCCCTTGGGGGACGCCGTATGCGGTAGTTTTATAGCTAGAGCTGAATGTGGTTATTGTGCTATCGATAGTTCTATTGATTTGCGTGCATTGCTGCTCTCTATCTGATACATAACTTTCGATCCAGGAGTAGGCTGGTCCTCTTATTCCATACTTGTATATTTTGTCTAAAAGGAGCTTGTGACAAACCGTGTCAAATGCTTTTGACATATCCAGAAATAGTACGCCAACTGGAATGCTTTTGTCAATGCATTTGGTAATTCTATCGTTTAGTTGAAAACAAGCTAACGCGGTAGACTTTTTTTTCCTAAACCCATTTTACGAAAAAAAACTGAGTTTGGTGTCTTTGGTATACTGCCTGTAGGGGCGCGTTGTTGAGTTTGGGACCTGAGCTGTACAGGCTGTGCAGGATGTGTAGATCGTGCAGGCCTCGCAGGCGATGCGTGCTGCGGAGCGAGGGCCGCGCGGGGTGCGCGGACTCAGCAGCTTTCGCGGGTGGTGGAGACTGTGTAGACTGGGCAGGCTGCTCTGCCTGTGCCTGCAGTGAGAGCTTCCCAGGCAGTATTGGCTATTGTAACTCTGTTTCCGGGAGGACATACTCTTGACCGTTTATATATAAACGATTATTACGTATGACAGCATGCTTGCCATTTTTTCGAGCATCTATTAAATATTTTCTCAAATGTGTCCTAATTGATAATGCGGTACTATCTAGAACCTCAGAGACGGCATATCCGGAGTTATAAAACAGTGCGCATTCTCCAGTACATATTTTTTCATTCGCCGGCTAATGAGCTCGATTATAAGCGGGCGGCGACTGCCATTTTTTCCTAAGCGTCTTATTGTTTCAACATAACCATTAACATTTACATTTAATAGATCGCAGAACATATTATTAATTCTATGAAAGAAGGGATGAAAGGGGGGTGAGATGGGATTTTAAAGCTACTGCTACAAAAATAATGTATTCCAATTTAAAATGGAGCCATAGTAATACTCATAATAGAAATAAAACGTCCCAACAATCTTCCAAAATCACCTTTGTATGAAATCCCATCTCACTCCAATTACGAGGGACTACGGGGTGAGGTGGGATTTCCTGTTTATCGTCAAAGTTATGAAATGGAACTGCCCAAAATAAAATATAAACTAAAATACAAACGTCCGGAACACTTATTATATACACCGTTCAGTTTGCATATGTAAAAATAAAATGTTATAGAGGTTTGAATGTCAGTTTTGTCCCTACTCACCCCATTACGGTACTGTAAAATTAAAAGGAACTCATGTTAAATATACATTTTCCACATCTGACCATCTAAATAATTGATCTAAATCATCTATCTAAGTGGTCCATTTAAATGATCTGCAAAAAACACTATTTGTGTTTTGCGTATATGTGTTTATAATGATCTCTGATGCGTTGGGATTAAAGAAAGTAACGAATAGAATAATTTGCAGGGGATTTTAAGTTAAATTAATAAAACAAAATTAAAAATTTTGAAAAACCCACGACGGATTAACCTAATTCAAAAATTATAAAATAAAGTAAATGTGAATCCCCCGACAGGGTATTTACGAAGTAAGTACATGGAGATAATAAATAGATTTCAAAAACGGTTGTATGGTCGCGAGGTACAGTTACAAAGCCAGAAAAATCCGTCGGGGGCTGCCATTGCCTGCCCTGAAATGAAGTAAGAATACGAAGTCCGTGTTATAGGTACTTCAATTTAAGTTGCTGTATGTAATGTACCTCGAGCTTTACTATTATTTTTTTTTTAATGAAATTAGGAACAGACATGGTAATGGCAGCCCCCGACGGATTTTTCTGGCTTTGTAACTGTACCTCGCGACCATACAACCGTTTTTGAAATCTATTTATTATCTCCATGTACTTACTTCGTAAATACCCAGTCGGGGGATTCACATTTACTTTATTTTATAATTTTTGAATTAGGTTAATCCGTCGTGGGTTTTTCAAAATTTTTAATTTTGTTTTATTTTATTATTTTTAGAGAGCAATGTCTATACGTTCCTCACTCAAACGTTCCAGTTGTAGAATGAGCTCCCTCCTGAGGTTTTCCCAAGGGATTATATTATAGTATAGGGCTATTCAAGAAAGGAGTGTATACATGTTTAAGGAGTCAGCAACGCGCATTGAAACCCCTGGAGTTGCAAACATCCATAGGCTGCGGTAACCGCTAACCATCAAGCGGACTGTATGCTTGTATGCCATCGACGTGGTAGAAAAACAATGGTTGTTTCTCACTTAACGCTATATATTCCGGAAACAAGCACGGTAGGCCGAAGGCAGAGCTCAGCGTAGAGACATATGCCCAAAGTGTCCCATTAGAAAGCACTCTCGACGCCAGCCCGAGACCTGAAGGGCAAGCCCAAGTAGATCCTTCCTATCGAGTGTTTTACAAGAGAACCTGGAAGACGAAGGCTCGGAGCGTCCTTTGAGAGAGTTCTCTCCGCAAGCCAGAGGGCCGAAGACCCAAAGGGCGAACCACCACTATCCACCTGTGTCTTTACAATTAAATTTGAGGGCCAAAAGCGCAAAGGTGAGTGGCAAGGCACGCAAGACCAAAAGCTGAGCTCCGCGCAGGTGAGAAGGCCCGAAGTGCCTAAAAGCCTCAGTGCGAAGGGTCACGCTCTGTACGCGAGCCTACACGGGACTCTCGTGCACTATCCTATCGCTAAATGTTCAAAGTAGAGCCGATCCGAGTTCTGCGTGGGGCCGAAGGTCCTAAGCTTCTCTTCAGACCGCGCACTACGAGTATATGCGAGCCCACGTAGACGCTCACATCCTCCTTCCTCTATCACAAGCACATCAAATTTAATATCACTAACTTGCATCATTCATTCTAAATTTCGACAAACTTTTACTTTTTTACGAATATATAGCAAAAAATCTTAATCGGTTTAGCCGATTTGGAGAATCTGCGCCTATTGCCCTTAATTTATCTTTTTTTTACCTGGGGAAATGCATTTACGCATCCCGCCTAGCTGGGGAACTAGGACGGGTATAACGGACTCCCGGGAACCGCCCGGACTACCGTCTAAAACCACCAGGGTATGCCCATCACGCAGCATTACTGGCGGTGACACGGGATCGCCAAGGCACACAACTGCGAACACCGCCTGCTGCAACAGCCGAAGCTGTTTCCTCACTGCTTAGGCAAGCGTCTCCCACCCGTCGGCAAGCGTGCAGGGCGACACCACACACTTGCCGACCAAAGGACCTCCACGCTGGGAGAGAGTGAAAAACCCCGGATTCACCCCCTCAGATCCCCTTGTGACTTTTTAAAGAGGTTTTCTCCCTCGCAGTCACCACCTGGCCCCGGCCTGACGGTGTAAGCCCCCGCTCCCGACCATAGCGGCCCTCTGCCGAAGCTAGGGTTACGGGTCCGTAGTTATTTTTACAGGCATACGGCATGGTCTGTCCCTCTCGCCGCACCTGGGGAGTCTTGCGAATGCGGAACCCCCCATCCCCCCATTGGTCGCATCTGGAGTGTCCTCCGCTAAACAGAGGAAAACCCAGAGCGACCCCGTCTCCGGGTTATTGGTAGCACCGGTAAACGATTCCTCCGAAAATGAATCACTTACCGTTGCCTCCAGGGCACACCGGCCAGAACCCTTCCTCTTCCCCCAGACCCGCGAGGGAAGAGCCCAGACACTCGTGGAGGTTACCCGACTAGCGCCCCCCCTTAATTTACCCTAAATTTTTATACCTTATCCTTTCCGTCGTGGGTAACCAACCACCATATTAATTGCGCTCTGCTCTGCATATAATTTAGTGAACCCGTTTTGGAATAAATGTGCTTTTCAGAGTTCTGTAGCCCCGAAACAACGTAATCGGGTCCCGTCGGGTCGTTTAGTAATAGGGTCCCGTTTTTACAACGTGTAAAAGCGAGACCCTATTACTAAGACTTCGCTGTCTGTCACCAGGCTGTATCTCAAGAACCGCGATAGTTAGACAGTTGAAATTTTCACAGATTATGTATTTCTGTTGCCGCTATAACAACAAATATTAAAAACATATGGATAATGGTACGGAACCCTTCGTGCGCGACGGTCCCACTCGCACTAAGCCAGTTTTATAACATAACACGATAGTTTTATCCATGCGTAGTGTGCCCATGGCATATTCACGTCGTGTATCGCCGATAAGTTCTAACTACACAATAATACCTACTTTAACCGAAACCATAATATTTAGATAAGCAGACCTGTTTGGGGGACATATGACTTACGCCTACTCTTCCGTGGCGGGTATAAAGAGCAAAAATTCTACTCTTAGCAGTTCATGAGTAGTTATAGGTAGAGAAGTTACTATCACTTACTCGTCATCACTTTTTAAAGAGCTATATCACGGTATTCTATCTATGAGGATTCACAAAGTTCCTTACTATGTTATTCTGTTTCATCATACCTACAGCTCTTAGCAGTTCATACACAGAAGCTACTCAGAACACTATCAAAAGAAACACGACACGTTAATGCATATATATGTGCTCTCGCAAACTTCCCTATGGTGCTGATTTGCTCCATAATCAGCACCATACTGCAGTTCATGTGAAGAGGTTTCTCAATTCATACCAGCCAAACAATCGAAACACGGTTCACTAAATGATCACCTTAATAAGATTCCCTGCAATATTGTTCTGATCCATCATCAGACCCTTAACATACCATGTGCAGAAACTACTCAGCAAACTCAATGAAAAGAGTCCAAACACGGCCAAATACCTATATGCCTTCGAAAGGTTCTGTGTGATGTTATTTTACTCCATCATCAGACCCTCAGAAGTTCATTTACAATCGCTGCTAAGCAAACATAAACAAAAGGGCCCAAAAACGAACAGTAAGTAATCGAACCCCTGTACAGTTCCCTACTATGTTTTTTGCTCCATCATCTGATCCTCAGAGTTCAAGTACATGTACTCTTTACCCAGCACTATCGAAATCATCCACGGTGGTGAAGTTGTTCCGGAGAAAATGCGCTCAAACCAGCACAAACGCACTTTCAAGCAAAAAATGTTTACTGCAGCGCCCCCTGGCGAGTTATGGTCGTAACAATTATTATGGGGTTCGTCCCGAATGAACCACGAACCCATTGCAGAAAACCGTATCCAATTCGGTCAAGCCGTTTTGGAGATATTGAGGTGCACACACAAACAAACAAACAACCTCTCACCCTAAACGCATATACCTTCTCCGTTCCGTCGTGGGTAAAAATCACATTTAATAGAATTTTAATGCTTAGCCAATCAAGACTGTTTGATTGGCAATTGTTTGTTATTCAAAACCTACCTACAGAATAAGTACAGGTAGTAAATTTCTTAAAATAAATCATATTTAGGTAGACGAGAAAGAAGGACCCGTTATTGAATTACGATCACAGACCATATCTAGGTCTGTGACTACGATTAATTTTAAAAGGTGTTAGTACCAAAACAGCTGTGGATATTAACTTTGAATGTGAAAAAACTTTTATTATTTTACTCATACCTTAATTTATACTTAATTAAAATTTGGGTCTCCTTTGAACTAGTGCTAAAGTCGATACTTATAATGAATTACCTATAAAGACCCTTTTTCGAAGATGTGCATAATTAGACTTTTATATAACGCCTCGCTGGATTCATCAGACTACGAAACGATAATAGGTAACATCTTAAAACAAAAGAACTTTACAGCGAGCACTTACACTGGCAAGATAAGCTTAAAGGTGCCCGTCTACGACCTATGTCTGACATTTTGTTCGAGATAATACCCTTAGACCATTGGTTTTGTTAGCATTTGAACAAAAGAAGAACTCTAATTGAGCTTGGTAGGAGTAAGCGAACCAAAACTTGATTTAGACGAGAATGAAATTTTTACATAATATTGGGGGACAATCTTACACAAATCGACCTAGTCCCAAACTAAGCAAAGCATGTACTATGGGTACTAGACGACGATATACATACTTATATAGATAAATACATACTTAAATACATAGAAAACATCCAAGACCCAAGAACAAATATCCGTGAAAAATGCACAAATAAATGCCCTGGCCGGGATTCGAACCCGGGACCTCTAGCTTCGGAGGCAGAGTCACTACCAACTAAGCTAAACAGGTCGTCACATATTTATAGGCATTTTGTTAAAAAAATAAATCGCAATTAAAAAACACAGTAAAAAGGGACTTAGACAAAAAGCAGTATGTAAAAATATTTTTCACCTCAGCGGCGAGAACATATAACGCAAAGGAATAGTGGTAGAGAGAATGAAGTTACTTAAACTAACCTACGATATGAAAAATGAATTGTTAGTTTTTTTCACGCTCGCAGCAAAATTGCATTTCGCTCACTGGTCTCAAGCTGGAAATAGTTATTTGTTATACAAGGGTGCAAAGTTGTATTTTACCCGCGAGTGTGGAATTGAAACACGAGCCAGCGAAAGGATTCCATAGTTGAACCACGAGCGAAGCGAGTGGTTCTAAAATAGAATCCTGAGCGTAGCGAGTGTTTCAACACACGAGAAGTAAAATACAACTTTGCACCCGTGTGTAAAACAAAACTTTTCTCCTCACTATAGCGAGGAAAGTGCAACATGCAAAAAAACACAGTTCCACAGGCATGATTTTCATCACTGGAATCACTGATTTTTTTACGATATTATAACAGAAAACTCTGAAAGTTGTGTATAATATTTACGCGAGTTGGAGTCGGTGACAAGTTGTGTATATTTTAGTTGACATTGACAATGATGACATTTCTGACGATGCGTTTTGAAATTGCATCGACTCAACTTGTGCGTTTACAATTATACTCAAAGTCATTATAAAAAAAATGTTACTTATAGAATTTTAAGGTTTACGACTTAAATCATTAAATAAAGCTAAATTTGGTATTTTTTATTAAATTCTCAAACCATTTATTTAATGATAATTGATATCAAACGAACCATTAATATGAGCCTTTTACGTTTTGTTATCTGTCAAAAGCGACTCAAACACGCTCCAAGGTCAAATTACTTTCCCCACTTGTGGATAAAATGCGTTTACCCGTTTCAAAGGATAAAAGACGGCTTTCCGAGCTAGTGAGGGGAAAAGTCGTTTTCACGCTCGCAGCAAAATTGCATTTTGCTCACTGGTTTCAAGCAGCAAAACCGTCATTTTCGAGCCGCTGAGGTAAAAAATATTTTAGGTACCTACTTACCGAAACTATGATTCGACATATCACAAGACTAAAATGTTAATATGGATGTGGTCCGCAAAATTATTGTTCATTCTTCTCTTGTGTTATTTTGCGCTGTGGTTTTCAGGAACATAGCGTAAATAATCCAATGGTATTATTTAATGGTATACATAAACAGTGGTATTGTTTCCATTATATTCCAGAAAATTTGAAAAAGTCAACATTTTATTTAATTACTACTAAGTACTGTGACCGTACACTGTGTTTAAGGTTTTCGAAAATCAAGAACAGATAATCAATGTTCGTCTATAATAAATAAAATAAAATCAGGACAAAAAAGACCCTAATCATATAAAAAACAGTGTAAAAGCGCCTACGAAAGCAAACCCTTGCAGCGGCGTCATTTAGCAAAGCTGTGTCGTCACGGGCGCGTGAAAAGCGTCTCATCTAGCTGCTCTCGCTTTGAGGTGCGAGAGGCCGCTATAATTGCCAATAGCTCTGGGCGGAATCTTTGCAGGCAACTTGCGGCTCAAGTTATAAAAACCTCAGATATGGATTAGGTATGAAGATTACGCTTCTCTGTACGTTTATGGTTTCCATTAAAAATCAACATTCAAATTATGATTTTTGGAAAAAGCATCGATAGGGAATTTACTACAAACCCATTTTTGTCAAATATCTTATAAAGGATAGTAATAAGATAATTATAGCATTTCGGTTACCTAGGTAAAGTTTTTAGAATTAAAAATAAATAAAAGTTGGATACACTATTCCCTTAATACATATTTATCAAATGTCTACAAGAGTTAACATAATAATTAAAAGCAAATCTTTACAACAATCCAAATATTTAGTAAACATTAGTATTTGCAATATTTTAGAAGTCTATGAAGTCTCTAGAAACGTTATAATATAAATAAAAATTACGTAATCCATTGCAAACAAATTTAAGGATGAAGTCAGCGAATTTCAATAAAATCCTCTCAACTGGGAAATAATTCATATCTGATGGAGTGAACTCAATAAATAAAACACAAGAGTGGCAATATATTGCATGTATTCATTAATCCGGCAGCCTCATTCGGTAACTGGCACCAAATTAACTGTAACATTCTCTCTTTTTGACGGCTTGATTTTATGAAGATTTTAAACTTTTTATGCATGTATGTTTATCTACATTATTATCAACTTAATCTGCCCAGCCAATCGAAACAGCAGCAAAATAAAACGAACTACATTTTGGTAATCGTCCGTTTGTGGGATAATCAATTTCATTATAATTTGAGGAGTCCGTCGATTACTCAAGGGTTTTTTACTTACCTACGGTACGTTAGCATAAAATCGCCTTCGAAATGTGTACTAAACTACATTTAGATGAGCATTAGCAACGAATTCTTATCGGAATCGATCTAGAATTCTACACCATTGAGAAGTTACAGAGGACGTAGGTGGTCCTCATCATTAGTTTCAATTCACCAAATTTGAGGTTTCCGAGATAAAAAAAATAGAAAATAGTCATGTCACAATGAGCTCCGTCAACTTTACATTATCAGTTTTTTGGTTTGAACAAAAAAATATTAAAATCGGAATTCATGGTAAAGAAATATCGCTGCGCAAAGATAAAGTAAAAAAAAATGGAGACCAAAGAAGGACCTCATCCTTTGTTCTACTGAAAGTGGCGAAAGTTAAATTTTGTCAGTACATCCATCCATTATTGGGGAATCAGTTTCCCAGTCGCAAAAATGGTTGGCTGACTAAGCTCAATACTGAATGTTCATAATCGACTGATAATCGAGATGAATCGCTCCCCTCCAACTCATCAATTCATATGTATTACTAATTTTGGTCTAATGTTATTTTTTCACTTTAGTACGTCTCGTCTGATATTCGCAGATAACAAAAAAAACTCAGGTCGGGGCCGTTACCTAAACAATGGCTGTTCTTAATTTATAACTAAATAATACAGATTATCTGTATTTTATGAAGTAGGCACTTTTGGTACATGTAAAAACTTAAAATATAATGATACTAAAACAAATATTTATAACTACACACAACAAAAAATAAACAATAACGAATAAAAAAAAAACCACTTCGTCCAAAAATTCTGCGTGCAGCGTAGACCCCATTACCCTGTCTACTTCTCTTCATATCGGTTGACCAATCTGAACATGGTCCCATGGTTTCTACTGCAAGCGCCGCAAACTTAACTCTGTACTAGAGAGGAGTATTTGAGGCACTTGAGTATATCATCCGCAACGCCAGCCTGGGATCGGGTTGCCTAAATTTGAGACAGAGACAACGTATATATATATATTTTTAACCCAGCCTTAAACTTATAGCTACCTATTCTTATGGTGTCTAGGTCCAAAACCATGCCCAAGTTGCGTGAGTAAAGGGCATTTAAACCAGTGTCCAGATTCATGTGTGATGACAGCCAAGTGTTGGGCACGTTCCGAACCGCCTGCGTACTTTTTTGAATTAAGGAAGTATGAGTTAACCTTTAGGCGAGGTGTATCCCATACTCTCTGTATGTGCCTAATGTTTGGAATATTTGCTCCCGGACACAAGTCGCACCAGGCCCTCTCATCCTCCCCCAAGCTCGCAATCTCCGCAAAGGGGTATCTGTGGGTTGTTTAAAATAATATCGACGATAGACACAGCAAACTGTACGCAGAGGACAGGAAAGCTGGTAGTGCTGCATGGCACTAGGAGCGAACCCCTATTTGGGATCATGAAGTAAAATTAAGAGTGGCATCGCGTCGAATTAAGATTATTTTAATAATATTTAAATATTTCGGGCAGGTAAGTACAGTTTTAAGACATTTTTAGTTACGTTAGGGATAGGTATCCCTAAGCGAAGGTATGACATCACTTTGTAAATACAGAACGGATAATCTTAACCAATCTTCTAAAATAAAACATAACTTTAAAAGATTTTCCATTTAAGATATGTACTGTTATTATCTTCAACCGGCAAGTCAATAAAAATGACAACAATGGAAAAAGATGTTTCAAATTCATTGAACCTACGCTTATAACCGCGTAAAAATCCATATCAGCTGCCGCGAGGTAAGATCGTTCATAATTCCAAAAGCATATTTCCATTGAGCATAAACTCTGCAAGGTTGTCAGTTCGTTAACTCCGTACTGTCATCCAATTCCGACACGGAATTGGAACAAAACTTCCGGGTCTCTATTCGGTTCATATGTATACAATGTCAAATTACAATTTTCTAGTAGTTACGGTCACTGAGCTAAGCTGGAAACTTGTATCCACATTATTAGTAAATAAATAACGTGAATACGAGTGATCAGCTTAGCTCAGTATAAATTGAATATAAATATATACATATGACTTACTTAAATATGCTGAAGCCCAGAGGTCTGAAATCTTTTATTTACATGATATATTTACTATTAAGCTTAGATACCATCTGAAACGAAGCTATGAGGGTCTGAAAATCAAATGAAACGATTCGAGTAAAGGCCTTCTTTTTTCTTTGTCTTGGCCGGGGCACTTCCGTACCCCCACAAAATAGCATTAGAATATAACTAAAGAATATTAACAACATCAACAAATAATTACGTAACACACACTAGAATAAAAAAAAGTAAATAAAATTACTACTAAAGCTGCTGTTTCTTACTACTTATATTTAGGTGTTTATGAATATTAAGTTTTATTGAAATCGACGTTTTGACCGAGCGAGCGAAGCGTCTCCGTTTCAGCTTTCGACAAAAATTCTTTCGTATATATCTCTGTGAAATTATGTGAGCAGGTTCGATAATTATACAGATTTTTTCTGTCAAGACAGTTTTTTTGATATTATGAAATTAAATAAATAAATATTGGGGGACAATCTTACACAAATCGACCTAGTCCCATACTAAGCAAAGCTTGTACTATGGGTACTAAACGATGATATACATACTTATATAGATAAATACATAGAAAACATTACTTAATATCAACTTTAATACCAAGACCTTCGATCAGTAATAAACCTAGATACACTATTTGCCTGTCAACGGCGTCCACGCTCAAGAGTGCTTAAATTCCGTTTAAGCACTCTTGCGTTCACAGTCGCGCGCTAGCCATCGGCGAGTCAACATGCCTAAGTGCTCCGTGAAAAAGTGCAAAAACAACACGATAACGACGTTAAAAAAGGATGGAATTTCGTATTTTCGATGAGTATTTATTTAAAGTTTCATAATTTATTGAATTTGTAGTTATATCAGGCTATAACACGCTTATAAAAAATATTTTATGTAAATATTTGAAATACTCAAACAGCCAACCAGCTACGCTGCTGTCTCTTTCCGTCACGTTGAGTTAGTCGTTTATTGAAACGAAACGGAGAACGGACGAATTGGACTATAGTAAAATTTCGAATGAAAGGAGTCGCAGACTGAAAACTTTTTTTACGAAAGTTTACATGTATAGTTTTTATTGTACACACATAATTATGTATGGAGTGTATTTGTATTTTACTTTATTCATATATCAAAATCGGGTGGTAACAGTTTGTTTGTCTGACATGTCGCTCTGCTCAGTATACGTTGTTTAAATCAAAAACTTTTTTACTTCATTTTGATACGGTTTTCACTTACATGTAGCTTACTAACCTAACTTACTATTAACCTTGTTACAGTTATCCAAAAAATGAAATTGAGAGAGATAAATGGAGGCAAATTATAGCTAAAGAAAGAGGTGAAGAATATTTTAAACCAAATGATTCTAGCGTGGTTTGTTCCTGTCACCGTTCAGAATTTAGTTTTATGACAACGCATATAACTGATAAAAATAAACTATGTATTCAGTTTTCATTTAAATGTATTTCTTAATAATTGCCACTAAACTGACATTGATTAACTTTTTTAACAACTCACGCTAATTGGGTACACTTATTTCTGAAAATGCCCTTGTAACATTTAGTTAAAGCAAATTGTTCGTGATGATTTATATGGTATGAAAATAAAAAAAAATATGAGGGTACAATCTTACACAAATCGACATAGTCCCAAACTTAATAAAGCTTGTAATATGGCTACTACATAATATATACTACTTATATTTAAATATAAATAAATACATACTTAAATATAGGTACATAAAAAAACATTCAAGACTCAGGAACAAATATTTATGCTCAATTGCTTGCCACACAAATAAATGCCCTGACCGGGAATCAAATCCGAGACCTCCTGCTTAATAGACAGACAGGGTCGCTATCAACTAAGCCAAAGTGGTCGTGTTGGTATAAATCGACGTTACCACCTGACAAGTCGTATGCTTGTATTCCACCGATGCCTATTAAAAAAAAAAAAAAACAATTTCGACTCCACGGCACACGATACGGCCTCTGTTCCAATGTTGACATCTAATCAGTGGAAAATCAACAGAAACGAAACTGAACCTAATTGCTCTTGATTTACGGTGTACAATCTGTTAACATAATGCGGACTTTTGTGGAAATTTTCCACAATCGATACGTGCATTTTGTAATGTTATAACCGCCAAACACTTTCATTCAAAATAAAACGTTATGTTTGTGACGTAAGGCTTAATATCGAATAAAAGGAAATGGTACAAAACGCATTACTTTTTTTTTGTGTGTCTCCTATACACGCACACAGTCGCAATGAAATTCGGACACTTTTTCGACTTGAATTTGCAGGTGATAGTGTATCTAGGTTTATTATTGATCGAAGACCAAGACCCAGGAACAAAATATCCGTGCTAAATGCACAAATAATGCCCTGACCGGGATTCGAACCCGGGACCTCTAGCTTCGGAGGCAGTGTCACTACCAGCTAGGCTAAACAGGCCGAATTTGACTAAAACTTTTTGTGCGAGGTCTCTGTAGACCTCAAAGTGACTTTTAGGTTATAAACTGTATGGAAATGACAGGTGTCAGGATTGACTTCTTAACCGCCCACCACTATAATTCATAAAGTATATTGTTATCGTTTTAACACTGTCAACGCATAGCTTTTGTTATTTTGTTACTTTTAAGAATATTATTTGAAATTTTATTTCATATTAACAAGTAATACGAGTACATACGAAAGAAATGTATTATCAGCAAATATCGTGAATTTCTATAAGAGTACAAAGATCAGAATAAGGATGGCGATCGTTCGGGATGCCTATACTCAGCATTTCCGAACGAACCGGCGAAGGGCCAATAAATATGACATACCAGGAAATTGGAGTGAATTTCTGCTTAGTCGACTTCCGCTGGTCGTTTCGGAACTTTTTGATCGTATGTCGAATAACTAGCGAGAACTGAACTGGAAATGCTGATGCAAAGTATGGCACATTTTGCCGGTTTAATACATTTGTACAGTCAGCATAAAAAGTAGCTACGCATATGAAGAGGTCAAAAGCTCTTATTCCCTTAATAATAAGAACTTCTGAACTTTTCAAATGCGTAGCTACTTTTGATGCTGACTGTACCTATTTTATGTATGTATGTAAATACTTTATTGTACACTAAACACAGGTAAAAATACAGACAAATTCAGTTATATCGGTACAAAGGTGAAATTATCCCTATATATATATAAAAAAAATCCCTTTTAGACGACCTGTTTAGCCTAGTTGGTAGTGACTCTGCCTCCGAAGCTAGAGGTCCCGGGTTCGAATCCCGGCCAGGGCATTTATTTGTGCATTTTCACGGGTATTTGTTCTTGGGTCTTGGATGTTTTCTATGTATTTAAGTATGTATTTATCTATATAAGTATTTATATTGTCGTCTAGTAACCATAGTACAAGCTTTGCTTAGTTTGGGACTAGGTCGATTTGTGTAAGATTGTCCCCCAATATTTATTTATTTATTATCATTTATAAGGGATCTCTTCCCGTTAACCTTTTATTTTAGTTCAGTATATTGAACATTTATCCTTAAAGGTATATTTCAAAATGAAACGGTGAGTATTATGAATGAAGGATCATGGTAAAAGAGCTGCTGGTGTTGGCGTTGAACTCGCTACCGCATTTTGTTTCTTTAAATATCAGCTCGGGATGCATGTAGTAAAGAACGATAAACCACATTTCCACCAGAAGTAAAATACTTTACGATTTCAAACACGTGGACACAAAACAGCTTTATAGTTCTGCATATCTCTTGTATTTATGCTTCGTATTAAAAAATGAGCTTAGCTGTATCCAAAAAGTAGCGATCTATGTAAAGTACAGTCTTTTATTGCTTTCATATCTATACAAGTTATTATGTATTTGGTGTATACTTTGTGTGGCTTGCAATTTACTACTGTTCACTTTAATTTATTATAAACAAGTATGTAATTCGTAATACAATGGATAACTGTTATTGGCCTTCTGCTATGTAACCAATCTGATGTAAAATGTATATTTACGACTGTTGTTGTCCTGAATAAAAAAAAATATACAAGATGGAATATTGCCCGTTGGATCACCGAGGCATTGTCTTTTAGACCGCGAAGGGCTAATTTTCAGGCTTGTTCATGCATCCACGAGGCCTATTATACTTATTTATACATTAAAAAACAATAGTAGATCATGCTTGAAACTTTTCCAACTGTTATAAGAACTGAAATTACCATTTTAATATTATAATCATCTAATATCATAATCGTCTCACAAGCGAGACAATTGTAAAGCAGAACACAAAGGTGAATTAAATCACAAATTTCATACACGACGTAATAAAATTATGAGCTTTGCTCTGTTTCAGGAGTAGTTACACGAGTAAGATTACCACGCACAATGCTAATTTATGTACTCAAGAGATGATAATAACCACTCACGTGCTCTCCGCAACTAGGGTTGCGACTTGGGAAAACGTACAGTGCTCTCGCAACACTAGTTGCGAGTTGGAGTTCCAACGGTTTTTAAATTGTTGCTATGCGGAACATGTAAAGAACGCTTTTTAATTGAGTTATATAGGTAGAGTATGAATGTGGCAACATTAAAAAAAATTAAAACCGCAGTCTAAGGAACAATTTTTATAAAATATAAAAGTTGTTTTCATGACCATCGAAGTTCGGTACGTCAGCGAGAGAGCTCGCGATTAAAAAATGCTGTGAGCAATCAATTGTGCATTTTTTAATTGGTATTATATACCAAATTAATGCTGGTTTACTGCTTCATAAGACGAAGCATATATTTCGATACTAATTAAAATGGAATGTAATAAATTCTTCCAACAAAGTACGTTGAGTGATGAAAATTTTGAGAGGTTAATTTTAAATCGTACATTATTATGTGATTATGCCATATTTCTGTACTAGGCTATTAAAATCAATAAATGCGTCTATTCAAATCAACATAAATCCACTTTTAATGAACAATTAGGTATGTTCTATGCAGGATTAGGTGAATGAACTTGTGACGTCTATAAATACTATTGTACGCAACTGTGGTTGCACAAGGCACTTCCGCCGATTCGCGTCGGATCCACGTATTATGTCATAAGGCGTGGTGCACACTGGGCTATTGTCGCAGAATGGTTTAATTTAGTTTATTCATTTTTGATAGGTTCTTTTACGCATACTAAGTGGCGGCCCATTACCAATGTAACTGCTTACCTTTTATTTATGAATGTATGAAGTCGAGGTAGGGTTCACTTTTACTTGTTCAACTGATCATATAAATTTATAAAATTCACATATTCCATGTAATGGTTCAAATAAGAATGTATGGTTTTCTTTTTTCAAAAAACCAGTTCTGATTTTAGTTCGTATTTACCGTTATCTCAGTTATTTGTAGCTCGCATATAAACTATTGTATAGTCGTTTTAACTTAACACCCAAAAATTTGCAGTGAAAACCACGTACCAATAAAAAATACTTACCTCACAAAATAAGTGTATGAATTTTGTTGTTACTTGTGATGTATTTTTTTCAAATATTAATTTAATTTAATTTCTTAAATTTTCATTGTAATTTTACTCGTTAGTGGTTATGGGATGTGTCAGACAAGGATTCAATAATTATTTGTGCAATAAGAGAGCAGTCGTTTTTTTACGACGAGTAATAATTTCGTAGATGTAAGGATAATGAAAGGTTGATTATGTTAGGTGATTTTAATGCATGGGTAGGGGTAAAGCGAGATGGATTTGAAAAGGTTCTGGGTACTCACGGTGACGAGAGAGTGAATGAGAATGGTGAGAGTTTGTTAGATATTTGCCTCGAGAGAAATCTTTTTGTGACAAATACAATGTTTGCCCACAAATGGATTCATTTGTACACGCGTGAGGCGGAGAACGTAAGAAAGAGTATGATTGATTTTGTGATAGTGGACGAAAGATTGAGGAAGAATGTTCTGGACACTAGGGTGTATCGCGGGGCCGGAATAAATACAGACCACTTCCTGGTGATGAGCCGAATGAAAGGGCTGTTTCAAGGATGGCGGCATCGACCTCGTATATTCACTAGTGTTCTGGAGAGAATAAAAGTAGAAAATTTGCAAGAGGAAAGTGTGGCTGATGAGTATATTCATAAACTAAAGGAAAATCTTAGAGAGATAGATGATATATGCAAGATTGATCAACTATGGAATGGTTTTAAAGATAAGCTTGTAAGTACAGCCAGGGATGTATGTGGTGTGAAAGAAAGGAGCAAAGGGAAGAAGAAGAAGAATGTATGGTGGGATAAAGAGGTACAAAAGGCAGTAAGTGAGAAGAAGAAAGCGTGGCTAGATTGGTTGGCGATAAGAGCTGACCAAAGAAGTCAAAAAGCCACGCTTGAAGACGTGAGTGAAAGGAAAAGTAACTATAAAAGGTTGAATGTTCTGGTAAAGGAGGTAGTTAAAAGAAAGAAAGATGAACAGAATGATGAGATGGATCAGAGGTTATCTCAGGATTTCCGGGCAAACATAAAGTTTTTCTGGAAAGCCATTCGACTAGCCAGAGGTAAAACTCAGACCTCAGAGCTAACCTCGATTAGAGACCAGCATGGAAGTTTATTGAATGATGAGGAATGCATATTAGGGAGATGGAAGGAATATTTTGAAGGTTTGTTTGAGAGAGAAGAGGAAAATACGTCAGGAGTGAATGATAATGCACTGCCACATGAGGAGTGTAGTATTAGTATGGATGAAATTGTAAAAGCTTTGAAAGGAATGAAACCAGGAAAGGCAGCGGGGTATGATAGAATTTCAGTCGAGATGCTGAAGGCTGGGCAAGGCGTCGTAGCAAGTCAGTTGTATCGCCTTTTCAACTTATGTTTTAATACCGGCATAGTTCCAAAAGATTGGTGCAAGGCGGTCATCGTGCCACTGTACAAGGGAAAGGGCTCACAACTTGACTGCAAGAACTACAGGGGCATTAGCTTACTCAGCATCGTTGGCAAATTATATGCGAAAGTGTTGATTGAAAGGGTAATGCAAGAAACCGATGAGAAAATATGGGATGTACAAGCGGGATTTAGGAAAGGTATGGGATGTACGGATCAGGTCTTCTCTTTACGATGCATAGCCGAAAAATATTTGGCCCAAGGTCAAAAGGTCTATTGCGCGTTCGTGGATTTGGAGAAGGCCTATGACAGAGTGGTGAGGAATGAACTTTGGTCGGTACTGTCCGGATATGGAGTGAGCGACCATCTCATTCAAGCTCTGAAATCTCTCTACGAGGATTCCTCTGCTTGCGTGAGAGTAAACGGGTCCTACACTGAATGGTTTAGCATCGAAAAGGGTGTTAGACAGGGATGTGTAGCGTCACCGTGGCTGTTTAATCTATTTCTGGACAGTTGTTTGCAAATAAATGTGGGTTGGAAATGAATGGGTTGCTTATCAAATGTCTACTCTACGCCGATGACCAGGTTTTATTAGCGTCATCGGCTGAGAAGCTACAGAAGATGGTAACTAGCATGCACAGATTATTTGCGAGAAAAGGAATGAAAATGAATGTAAGCAAGACGAAAGTGATGGTATTTGAAAGAGATGAGTGTATGACAGTTTGTGAAATTGCTGTAGATGGAGAGAGGTTGGAGCAAGTGGATGGGTTTGTGTATTTGGGGACTTTGTTCACGAGAGACGGTAAGCATGAAGGAGATATTGAAAGGAGAGTGATAGCTGGGAATCGAGTGAATGGGGCACTTCACGCCTTTATGAGTAGCCAGAAAGTGTCAGAAAAGGCGCGGCTGGCCGTGCATAGAGGAGTGTTGGTGCCGACACTAATGTATGGTAGTGAAAGTTGGGTGTGGCAGAAGAAACATCAGAGTCGAGTGAATGCAGTGGAAATGAGAGCGCTGAGAAGTATGTGTAGCGTTACTTTGAGAGATAGAGTGAGAAACACCGTTATAAGACGGAGGTGTGGAGTGAATGAAGATATAGTGACGAAAATTGAGAAAGGTATGCTAAGATGGTTTGGACATGTAGAGAGGATGGATGAAAGAAGATTGACAAAACGAGTGTATGAAGGAAGAGTGGATGGAAAAGTTGGAAGGGGAAGACCTCGGCGAACGTACTCCGACCAAATCGGAGACATTCTGCAGAAAGGCCAGGTCAGGAGTACCCTAAATCGGCGCGCATGCATGAAGAATGTTATGAAAGTTCATGAAGCGAAAGTTGTATGTCAGGATCGTAGCAAGTGGAAATCCGTGATCTCTGCCTACCCCTATGGGAAACAGGCGTGATTATATGTATGTATGTATGTATGTATGTAATAATTTCGAATCCCGAGGTAGCGAAGGATGCCTTAGTCGAATCACTAGGGAGCGTGGCAAGTGATTCTATGATAGATTTTATAGCGTATCAAGGGATTTGAATACACGATATACATATAGGTAACTTTGCTCTCGTGTACCACACACATACCACATCACATAAAACTTATCACCTCAGCAATGAGAACCTGTTAGAGTTAAAAAAAACTTGTTGGGGTGCCAAATAAATATATGTCCTATGTCCAGCAGTGGACGTCCTTCGGCTGACATATGAAATTACAATATAGTCAGTTCTGGTACCGTACCTACTACTACTATACTACGCAACGCAAAAGAGGGGGGTTATAAGTTTAATGTGTATATCTCTCTATGGCATCGTAGCTTTTATTTAAACTGGTGAACTATTTGGTTGTCTTTTTTTCAGAGCAGGATTTCCAAGAGAAATTTAGTAGTATCTTATAGCCGTGGATCAATATGACTGAAGCAACTATAAATGCGTAAACACGAGGTCATTGAGATCTGATATGTCGAGCCAAGAAGTTGCAACTATTATGGTGTGTACATAAAAAATACTGCATTTTTAACTCCTCGAATTTATAATAAGTTAATAACATAACTTTTCTCTCGGGAAACGATAATATTAGTAAAACATGTTTTATCAAAATCGGTTCAGCCTTTGTTGAGATATATAACTTTGAAATGAAAATATCGGCGGTTTTCCAACTTTTCTACTTTGTCAGTTATTCTATATCACGACAGCCAATGATATTTAAAATAAAATGCCAAACGTTATTATTACTTCAAGAATATATAAGTAATTAAAGTCACCATGAGTGTACCGCTGTTAATTTCGTATTAGCATTGTATAAGTCATAAGTTAAGGATCTGTAACTATTCGTAATTGATTTAATAAGAAATGTAAATTTCGTAATTTCAATATTGACGATCACTGCGTGAACTGTGGTTTCGTTGCGCACCAGTGTATCCCGTCCTATATCGCCGCCATGATTAAATTTTGACAGCGCAGGTCCGCCGGAGTATGTCCGTTAGTTTGAGTCCGGACCTTTGCGTGGGTTTTTGTATACTTTTGAAATGAGAACAAAAATATAAATCGAGTTGTAATCGGTCGAATATCTATTAAGTTGTGAAGTGTAACATGTGTAGTATATGTGTTAAGAGTTTTATGTGGTTTGAAGTGTATGGAATTATTTTTAATCGGGCGTCAAAAGCGGCACTCATTACGTTAGGTATGTAAGGCTATTTTTTGTTATTGATAATTTGTGACAGAAATTGTTGCGATTTTGACAAAATTGGCACTTGTTATTTAAAGATTTATAGTGTCTCTATTTACGTCTGACAATATTTTTGTACTCGTTTGCCTAAATTATTCATACAAAAATCACAAACAAACTACACTGTTTTGCGGCGAATTGAAAAACTGACAATGTAAACATTGCAAATGAAAAAGGTTTTATGCAAAATATTTCCCCGGGATCATATACTTTATTTGGTATCAATCGAAGCGTAAACTATTACAGTTTTAAATAAACATAACATTTACATATGTTATCGATTTAGATTTTAAAATAAAAATATATTTATTGCAAAAGATCTCATTCGAAACGGTATGTAAAGTTTGTGACTTTTTTAAAAAATATTTTACTATGGTGACATATGTAATTAATTATATAAACAAATTGCCTGTTCCTTTAGCTTTATAACATAAAAAGAATCATAGCATAAAGTTTAGACGAAGCCAGGCAACCGATTTATTAACAACACAAGACAATGCGCTGCTAATGCTCGGTGAATCTTGAGCACTTTAGACTACCTTTTTTTTTAACGCGAGCACTTGAGTGGTTAACTGACAAAGGTAAACTTTATTACTATAATGATCCAATGTATTTAACTCAAAGGTTAACTGGTGGAGAATCTTACATACCTTAAGTCCGGATTTGATACTATAAGTTATTCTTGTGCAATTTAGATTTAATAAATAAAAAGATTTTTTGTGTATATATTTATACACAGCCTCGGTTCTGAGTTCTGATTAAATCCATACGAATATTATAAAGCTGAAGAGTTTGTTTGTTTGTTTGTTTGTTTGAACGCGCTAATCTCAGGAACTACTGGTTTGAATTGAAAAATTCTTTTTGTGCTGGATAGTTCATTTATCGAGGAAGGCTTTAGGCTATATAACATCACGCTGCGACCAATAGGAGTGAAGACGCGGACGAAGTCGCGGACAACAGCTAGTCAGAAATAATTTAACTAAAACAACATGCACTAACATAATATTTTTCAATATGTATCTAATTTCCCAGGAACAGTGATGGCAGTATTCCGTATTATCGATAAAAAGTAATAAATAGATATTCCGTAGAATCTATTAATTGTACATTTTTAAATAATTGACTAGCAGATTTCTTTCCAAAATTGCCAGTTGTATGTATACCAATGTTCCCAGAACTGAAGACGGGATTATAAAAGGGTTGATACTTTTATTAAACGTATTCCACCATTGTATCTGAGCGGTGAGGCATGCGACTTTTTATCTAAATGTTGTGGGTTCGAACCCCTACATAATAAACATTTATACATTTTTTGACATTATATCAAGATGTTCTGTACCACTGAGTTTAAATAAATACGAAAATCATTAGGTACAATAATTAACGTCGATGTTACTTAAGTACTACTTGCCCGAATAGTACTTGACTAGTCCTTTTTAAATACCACAGTGTTTGTAATTTTGTTTTATCTAACAAAATATTAATTCAAAACGTGTTGTTCTTAAATTAAGCTACTGTTATCTAAATATGAATGAACAGATATTTCCTAAGTAAATACTGCTCCACTCGAACACTGTCTAGTATCTTACTCTTGACTAAACAACGTTGTCAATCATCCCAGACGGCAAACACATTGTCTCTTCCAAATACAATATTAATAAACTTCCCACCATGACGTCGAGTTGCGTCCATCAACTTGTTGTATAACTAGTCTAACCACGAGTAAATTGTATGTATAATTTGGGCCCAAAATGCAATTACGGTATCCGAGGTGACACAAGGCTGTCGGCCCAATACATACATATTTATCGACAGTTCTCCCAAAGGGCTGCAAGGGTTGCCAGACAATGATCGAGACATCCGCTTGTTACTACAGTTTGTTAGCGCCTTTGTTAGCCAATTTCCGGTTTACGTCGAAATTGACAAAATGAATTATAGAATTGTTTACTACATTTCTGTCCCTATAGATAACGAGGCACTTATTCAAGTAATTATAAACACAAATAATTAATAACAATTTAGTGAGGCACCTATCTTAAAGTCTTAACATCGCCTTTTTTCTTTTTGCATTAGTATTATTATTACGATGCTACAAAATAAACAATACAAAAGCAGGTTTAGATAATTTCAGGAGACTAAAAAGTGAGCTGATCTTCTATTATTAATACAACCAGCGTAATAATATTCGCTGTTAACGAGTTGAAAACGACAAAGGTAAAACGAGCGTGCTTTTCAAATCATAACAAGTGCCAACCCTATACTTTACCAGTTATATTTTACGCATATCGATATCGATACTTGGGTTGAATGCGTAAACAAAGCCCTTTGAAGTCCGACAGGACTGGTGGCATTAATGCTGGGAATTTTAACCCCTCGTTAAATAAAGATATGACATGTTTTTGGGCTTGTCGATTTAACGTCAGAGATATTATTGCAGTCAGAAATATGAATTTCCGTGTAATCACTAAGCTCAGGCTTTGTTTCTGACACGAACGACATATGCACCATAAAGCTCATGCCTGTTTTGTCAACATTTTTCATGTTAACTTCATTATTACGTTACTTTTTTTGCTGTTCATAAGTCGCAGTTGTTGCGAGTTGTGTGGGAACTTGCTGTAGGTTGATCATACGTTGCCCTTTCACGGACTCAAAGACAAGACTAATTTAATCTTTGGGCCTTTTAATTTTGATTGCTTCACCAAAATCAGGACTATGCAACTCCTTCTGTGAATCGAGGAGGAAAAAAGACTAAAAAGTCTGGCGGACCAAACAAATTGAGATTGAACGATTGAGCGAGGCGATTGAAGGTCCCTGTTTCAGCTTGTATAAATTCTTACTAGTCGTATTTTCAACCGATTCTCGTGAAATTTTGTGAGCAGGTTCGATAATTATAATAGATCCTTTTTGCCATGTCAGATTTGGGAAACTAAAAGAAACACACTCACAAGGTCTACAGCTCACAGAGCCACTAGTAAATTAGTAATTATTTCTCAACAAACGAAGTTCGCATATTTCGCCAAAAAAACCGTTTCGACATCAATGTACCTAATTATGAAATATGCATATGACTAACCGGAGCTGCTAAGAAATATTGTGGTTTTATCATAGAATTTGCGGCTGAATTTTATAAACATTGCCACAAAAAAATTATAGACATTGCCACAAAAAATCACAACATTAACCACCAATTCCTATGCCAAATAAAGACTCAAATTACTGCTTTAATGAAATGTCTGAAGTTAGACAAAAACACACATATCACCGAGACATAATTACACTCTAAAAAACAAATAATCATATAAACTTACACATTCGATCGGTTCTTTCTATTCCCAATCATTTCAGTATGTCCCTCGTAATTATCAAACTTACAATATTTCATGAGAATTGGTTGAGAAATGCGACCTGTAGAGGAGATATAAACGGATCTTTTTTTAATATTCGGCTATCAACCGTGCCAGTAACAGAGACACTGATCCATTGTTTTGGATAATAATGGTAGTGTAAGTAAAAGCTGACATAAATTCTTTGCCACTCTCCAATGACACGATGATTGGCCATCTCGACTGACACATTTTAAACATAAAGGTAGTACATGCCAAAAAAGTAGGTAATAAATATTATTAAAGCCTTGCTGCTCAGCCGGTGCATTACTGAAAACAAAAGCGAAGACGCGGTAAAATAGCCAATTATAAAAAATAGCCAATTTTGTAGTTCTGGAGATTATTTCACTATACAAAACACTATCACAATATTAGCATACCTAGATTAACCGTTACATATCATTTCAGTTTCTTCGGGGTAAAATCAATGTTTTAGAAAATATGAAAGTCTTATTCAAATTTACATGAATTGAGAGAGGCAACCCTATCGCTCCAGCGGAGTGCAGGTCCAAAAAGGTCTTAAAGAGACTCTAGTTAAGATACGGCCTCTTTACTGTGGTTATTTCCTCAAAAAAATGTATTATTTTTCGTGCAGTGTATAAAAATAAGCATAATTTGTGTCTTAAACAATACTTTCCATTTTAGGGGTTGTACCTTAACTGTTCGAAAAATTGCAAATGCATTTAATCAACTTTATTTGTTAATTGCAGCAGTCTAATTGAATGGCCTTTATTATCACCTACTAAACATTCCGTGCCAAAAGTAAATAAAACCAATGTTTTTATCGACTGCCGGTCATCATAAAAAGTATAATTACACTTATTTATTCCAGACTCCGAGGCTAATGCCGCTATGACGGAATGATGAGGCTTTTAATGAAACAATAAAGAGGGAATCCTTTTAAGGCACCCTGCGCCTACCGTGTACCAAATTAAATTGAAAAGTGGTTTCCTGTTTTTGGCAAAATAATTATAAAATGATGTACAGCTAATCGAAGGGTCGTCATTGATTTATTGTGAAGACATTCTTGACGAGGGTATTTTTTTATATAGGAGATCTTTTGAAAATTGTAAATAAAAATAAAATAAAATAAAAAAAATTAGAAAAAACCACGACGGTTTTACCTAATTGCAAAATAATAAAATAAAACAATTAAAAGCCCCCGACCGTATAGGTAGTAAGTACATAAACATAAAAGTCGATTTCAATATTAGCATACCTAGATTAACCGTTACATATCATTTCAGTTTCTTCGGGGTAAAATCAATGTTTTAGAAAATATGAAAGTCTTATTCAAATTTACATGAATTGAGAGAGGCAACCCTATCGCTCCAGCGGAGTGCAGGTCCAAAAAGGTCTTAAAGAGACTCTAGTTAAGATACGGCCTCTTTACTGTGGTTATTTCCTCAAAAAAATGTATTATTTTTCGTGCAGTGTATAAAAATAAGCATAATTTGTGTCTTAAACAATACTTTCCATTTTAGGGGTTGTACCTTAACTGTTCGAAAAATTGCAAATGCATTTAATCAACTTTATTTGTTAATTGCAGCAGTCTAATTGAATGGCCTTTATTATCACCTACTAAACATTCCGTGCCAAAAGTAAATAAAACCAATGTTTTTATCGACTGCCGGTCATCATAAAAAGTATAATTACACTTATTTATTCCAGACTCCGAGGCTAATGCCGCTATGACGGAATGATGAGGCTTTTAATGAAACAATAAAGAGGGAATCCTTTTAAGGCACCCTGCGCCTACCGTGTACCAAATTAAATTGAAAAGTGGTTTCCTGTTTTTGGCAAAATAATTATAAAATGATGTACAGCTAATCGAAGGGTCGTCATTGATTTATTGTGAAGACATTCTTGACGAGGGTATTTTTTTATATAGGAGATCTTTTGAAAATTGTAAATAAAAATAAAATAAAATAAAAAAAATTAGAAAAAACCACGACGGTTTTACCTAATTGCAAAATAATAAAATAAAACAATTAAAAGCCCCCGACCGTATAGGTAGTAAGTACATAAACATAAAAGTCGATTTCAAAAACGGTTGTATGATTGCGAGGTATAGTTACAAACCCAGAAAAATCCGTCGGGGGCTGCCATTGCCTGCCCTGATATGAAGTAAGATTATGTGGTCTGTGTAATAGGCACCTCAATTTAAGTTGCTCTATTATAAGTAATGTATCTTAAGTTTTATGAAATTAAGAACAGACATGGCAATGGCAGCCTCCGACGGATTTTTCTGAGTTTGTGACTATACCTCGCAATCATACAACCGTTTTTAAAATCTACTTTTATCTTTATTTTGCAATTAGGTAAAAAACCGTCGTGGGTTTTTCAATTTTTTTTTATACCACGTCGGTGGCAAACAAGCGTACGGCCCACCTGATGGTAAGCGGTCACCGCAGCCTATGGACGCCTGCAACTCCTAGGGGTGTCACATGCGCGTTTACGATTTAATTTTATTTAATTTTATTATTTTTATAGAATAATGTACATACATTCCTCCCTAACACGCTTCAGTTGTGGAATGAGTGTATACATTTTTAAAGAGTCGGCAACGCGCATTAATACCCCTGGAATTACAAGATGGACGCTTACTGTAGTCCCTTGGGAAAACCTCGCCAGGGAACTCATTCCACAACTGGAGGTTGCGGTAACCGCTTACCACGAAGCGGACCGTAGGTACACTTGTATATCATCGATGTGGTATAAAAAACTATAGTTGTTTCTCACCTAACGCTATATATTCCGGCGAAAGGGGCATAGTAGACCGAAAGTCGAGCTCAGCGTAGGGCCAAAGTTCCGAAATGTTCCATCGGAGAGCACTCTCTACGTGAGCCCGAGGGCCGGAGGTCCTAAGTCAGAATTAGACCGTTCCGTTTCCGGGCTAGGCTTAGACCGAGCTGCTTCTGAAGGCTTACTACGAACTTCGAAAATCGAACTTCGTATCGTACCGTCCCTTTCCGTCTTGTACTATATAAAACGAGAGTGAAAGGGACGGCACGACACGAAGTTCGATTTTTCGAAGTTCGGAGTAGGCCCTCTGAGCATCGGCCGTACAACAACGTGAACAAAGGCGGCCGGGTCGGACCGCTTCCAAGCATCACCGGGCCCGGCCGCGCAACGACCGTCGTTTTGTTGTCATAGAAAGCGGGCCGGCCCGGACACGGAGCGGCGTACTGTGAATCATGCTTAATCTTCCTACCCCCGAGTGACTTACAAGAGAACCTGGGGCCGAAGGCTCGAAGTGTCTTTTGAGAGAGTTCACTACGTGAGCCCAAAGGCCGAAGGTCAAAAGGGTGAGCCCACACGGACACTCACTATCTATGAGTTCTTACAAATAGAACTTGAGAGCCGAAAGGTAAGTGGCGAGGCACGTCAAACCAAAGGCAGAGCCTGACGAAAGGCAGAGGTCAGAAGGCCCGAAGTGCCTAAAAGCACGAATATGGAGGGCCACGCTCTCTGCGCAAGCCTACGCCGATTCTCACTATCGCTGAGTGTTCAAAGGGGAGCGTTCGAGGCTAGTGGTACTGAAAGACCGAAGTGTCTCATCAGGGCGCTTTCTACGCCAGCCGGCGAGCTAAAGGTTTGAAGGTCGAGCCCACGCGTGAGCAGCAAGGCACGTAAGCGTAAGTACTGCGACTATCACGAGGTCCAAAGTGTCCCAGTATCCCTTCAGTACGCGCTTACTATGCGAGCCATAGCTATAAAACCGAAGGCCTGAAGGGCGTGTCCACATGGGTACTTTCTATCCCAAAATGTCTTAAAAGAGAACTTGAGGGCCGCAGGCCCAAATGTGTGTGAGGAGGCACATGAAGGCGGAGGCAGAGTTCTGCGTAGGGCCGAAGGTCCGAAGCTTTTCCCTTCAGAAAGCGCACTACGAATAAATGCGAGCCCACTATAAATGCGAACCCACTAGAAGCTCGTACTCATATGCCTCTTTCACAAGAACAAGAAAATTTATATTAGTTATTGGACCATTCAGTTTAAACTTCAACTAGTGGCAAAGTGAAAATAATTAAGTATGCCGTACATCTAAATTAGTGAAGCCGTATTGATCCTGAAATTATTTTATACAGCATAACACGATGGTTTACTAGTGCCCCGTGGCATATTTACGTCATGTATCGCCGATAAATCACAAACCCCATAATAATACTGAAACCAAAACCATAATATGATTATATATTTAAATCGGCAGATGTGTTTGGGGGACATACAGCTTACACGTAACCTTCCGTTGCGGGTATAAAGAGCAAAAAATATACTTTTAGCAGTCCTTGTAGAGAAGCTACTCATTAAAAGAGACGTATTACGGTATTCTATCTATGAGCCTTCACAAAGTTTCTTACTACATTATACTGTTTCATCATACCTAAAGCCCTCGGCAGTTCGTGCACAAAAGCTACCGAAAAATCAGTATCAAAATAATCACAACATGGTAATACACGGTGCTGTTCTGCTCCATCATCAGGCCTTCAGCATTTCAGGAGAAGAGGCTTCTCAATAAATACTATCAAAAGAGTCAAAACACGGTTCACTAAATAATTACCTAAACAAGATTCCCTGCAATATTGTTCTGATCCATCATCAGACGCTCAGCAGATCGTGTACAGAAGCTACTCAGCAAACACAATGAAATGAGCCTAAACACGGTCAAGTAGCTATATGCCTTCAAAAGGTTCTGTGTGATGTTGTTCTACTCCGTCATCGGACCTTCAGAAGTTCGTTTACAACGGCTGCTAAGCAAACATAAACAAAATCGCCCAAAAACAGACATAAAGATATCTAACCTCTTAACAGTTCCCTACCATGTTTTTCTGCTTCATCATGATCCTCAGAGTTCAATTACATGTACTCCTCACCAAGCGCTATCGAAATCTTCTATGCTGGTCAATCAGAGTTCCGGAGAAAATTCGTTCAAACGCACTTTCAAGAGGAAAATGTTAACGGCAGCGCCCCCTGGCGAGTTATGGTCGTAAAATTTTTTGGGGGTTCGTCCCGAATAAGTCACAAACCCATTGCAGAAAACCGTATTCAAGCCGTTTTGGAGATATTGAGGTGCACACACAAACAAACAACCTCTCACCCTAAACGCATATACCTTCTCCGTTCCGTCGTGAGTAATAAACGCATATACCTTCTCCATTCCGTCGTGGGTAAAAATTTCCGACTATGGACCATGTGTCTGAAATAAAGTGAATTATTATTATTATTATTAAAAACAACCTCTCACCCTAAACGCATATACCTTCTCCGTGGGTAAAAAGTGAGGTCCAGTTGTATCTAGTTGTGACGTGTTCGAATAGACATTCCATATTTAACCCTTAGACAGGCCTAGCGATTTATCTACTTTTGAATACTGATTATGGTAGATAATAGCGTTGATAAAAAAGTAATTTCTTGTTTTATTTTTATTAAAAAAAAACCCCTGTGGTACCCATATGCCCACTGCACGTTACCGAAAATGCACGTGGTCCATATGTAGCCACTGCTCTGCTATCACTAGCAATGTGCACAACTTTTAACTCTTACGCCTCTTCACCCATCACTGCAATTTAGTGTCGGTAACTCCACCTCTGGTCCAATGTCATTCGCCTTGAAATACATATCGAGGCGCTCCACATACATACTCCAGTTCCCTGATGCCACTTCAAATTCTCGAATTCTTCCAACCGCCATTTTGCACGCGTTACGTTAGCACACCTACCGAACTAACCTAATAATAGTACGTCAATTGCTGCGTTCTCGTACGTAATCCCAATAAAATCCTGAACACTTGGAAAACTAATAACACGCGAACTACTACTTACTAACTGTGCTGTGTGCTTTTAAGCCCAATTTAAATCCTCGATCGCCAATGTGCTGTCGCAACAAATAAAAGGCACGCATCTGTGCAGTAAGCTTATTCTTGGAAGACTGACTCGCACACATTAATACATTACAATACATACACGCAAGGCAATGGGGAACTAACTGTTCAATAATCCAAAAATACTTGCCCCGGCCTTTTTTTCCACCTCTAAACATTTATTTTTTTATATATCAAGGATTACCTTCCACAATTTACTTAAAACCGTTAACACGTTCGCGTAACAAATTCGAAGCACCTTCGAATCGCAACACGTTTTACATATTAAACAATGTTCCGGTTACCTTGATTGCATTCTTAGAAATGGTTTTGGATAACTTTAAGTGTTTGCATTATTTTTTCATCTATCAAAACAAAAAAAGTCGCAGTACCCTAATAAAAATAAAACAATTAATTACTGACAAAAACTTCTAATATAAACTTTATTATAAAATATGGACTTGTGTCTAAACTAATATGTTGGCACTCGGACTTTCCTTTTACCATTAGTAACTTCCATTAACTCAGCTATTAGCAAAGATACTGGTGCTATTAAAATTATACTACCGAGCCATAAACACGGCAGACGTCACGCTACATATCCGTTAAGTGGGTTCCTAAGCAATTACTAACTTCTATCTATTTGGCGGATTGCCTGCATCCGGGCGAGATGAGGAGATAGGGCTGGGTAAACAGACGGGTGTTACATTTATATCGTCGTATTCTGTTAAATAAATATATTAATGTATATGATGATCCAAATAGTATATGATTTCATACTTTTCACTACCAACGTTTCCCTAGCGCTACGTGCCGGTATAAAGTATTTATACTTCCGCTTTGAAGGAAAAGCTTAATCTAAATCAGTGAATGTTTGTACATATTATGTGTATGGGAAACCATTTATTTCGTCTATAGTAAAAACGTCGAAAGTGCCATTAACATTTTTTTTTATTTAATCGGGTACCTGGTTCTTCCTGCTCAGCTACCGTACAAAAAGTGTTTCTTGAAAACGTTATCCTTTAGATGCCAGTAATAATGCAAGAGTACTCTAAAACTAATTTATTGTATGTAACAGGAATTTAAAAAAGCAATATTTTTACATAAAGTAATTATATAAGGCAATTTTTTTGCCGTATTTAACTTTTTTTATTGAATACGGTGAAACCAAGGAAAATTATTAGGTGCCTACTCGTTGGAATACTGGGCTCTTGAGCCCAGTTATCACATTTTGTATAAAATTTATCGTATATAGGATAATTTAAAGCCTTTTAAATCCATTTTTAGGGTACTTATCTACTCGGCCTGTTCAAGAGTTGGACTTCGTTCTGGATAAAAAAAATGCAATACTAGATTGAAATAACTTTCAACATAACATTTCATTTTCGGCATAACTGCCAAAATTGCAATTTTCCCGGCTTAGCGTGAAACTTTATAATGGTCAGCACTTACTCGAATAACACCAAGTAATATGCTAGAGTAATATCAATGAGAGAGCAGAGTAGCGGAAAATGTTCGCAAGTAGATACCTACTAAAGCGATAGATACTCACTGAATTTGGCTTTTAATAACGGAGTTCGTGTTCAGAGCGTGCAGCTGACTGCAATGTTGGTACAAATACTGGTTCTTACCTGAATAAGAAAAAACAATATTAATATACAGCTAATTTAAAGGAAGAAAGATAATATTTATTGTAACAAAACAGATATAAAACACATGGCGTTTTCATGTGACAAAAGAAGAGAAGACATCGTGATCAACCACTGCCACTCCACAGCACATATCGTGTTTTACTGCTTTACCCGTATAGGGCGAATTTCCGTTTCAGCCTATCGATATGTTTATATACTTATACAGCAAATATCTGTATCAATTCTATTTATTTTTGTGATACACGTTTGCTAAATCTAGTAACATTTGCTTCGGCCGATTATACTAGGGGACAATAATTGCTCGTTCGAAAAGTTACGTAATTACCCTACTGCTTACTCACGCCAAATGTTTTGTCTTGTTTAGTCTAATTTTATCAAAAACGATCGTGTGATTGTCATACGCATCCTAAATTTATGATTAGTATTAACAATATTAATATACATGAAGGAAATAAGTTTATTCAAGACGTTTTAAACTGATAATACAGATAAAATAAAAAGGTACAACCATGTATTAAACCCGTCGCTGAAAGGGCTCCGCTTGTCAAGATATCTTATAAATACATGACACTAAACCAAATAGGAACATATCATAAATACTCACAAATAAATCACATTTTCTACTGCTAATAAATTACATTTTCTACTGGCCGAGCAGCCAATTATTCGAATTCGGCAAAGATTACTTCTGATCATAGAACACCACTTTGAAGCGGAAATATTTTTACTAAGGCCGAAATACACATGCACAAAAGTTGCCACTCACAATATATGTATTTTGAAGAACGCACTCTCGAACTAAGTGCTTCTCAGATTTTGTTAAGAGGTTTTTCGGGGACCTGTTTATCTCGTATCATAAAAACTTATAAATTACCATCCACATCATCACTTGAGCGTAAGTGAACGGTGATTCTGCAAAGCCTATTATGAATTATGCATGCCTCCCTTACCCCCACCTATTAAGGCATTCAATATCTTTATCGTGCGACAATCCTCTTGCTTTAACGTTACGTTTTAGTAAGGGACGGTAGTAGCGAATCGAACGAGTTGGTGTCTGTTTTATGATGTAATCAGCGCGTTTGATTAAAGGCGCGATTATTCCCCACTCGTTTTATTATGCACCCCGGACTGTTAATTTTGAAACGAGTTTTCGATATCGATGGAATATTGTTTGATTATTTTACAGCGGCGTGGAAGTTTGTTGTAATTATTACGGGAGTCATGTCAATTACAGATATAATTTTAACACATGCCTCATCAAAAGTTCTAGATTGCAAAGTAAAAATATAATTTTCCTCTTTAACGAGGTTCAGGAATCACTCATCCATACCAATACTTTGCTAGTATCATCAGTGTAGGTAACTGATGAAGCAGTCAGTGACAAAAGATAGACGATACAGTGTATATTGGAATCTGATTTTTTTAGGTAAAAGATTTAACCATAAAAAAATTAACATAGGAGTGGAGAGTCGAACGTAGGTCGAACTGGATCTGATCTTTTAGTATAACATACGCAACAGTATGTTTTTTTACTCTTTACACTTGAAACATCACTAGCTAAGGTACAAACTAAATACATAACAAGGGATCACTGATGTGTTGACGCTTTTGTAGAACCAGGTCAGAAAACAAACAAGAAATGAAAACATCGATATCAGCTTAAGCTAAGCCGATAATGGTTTAGGCATCGAGTGAAAAATTTAAATTCACTTCTGTATTACTCTAGCTTGCGGAGTAAGCCTAAACGGATTCGATTCCGGAGCCAACAGTATCGTTTGTATCGAGTCAGGACGACGGAGTCGAGTCCGATTGGTAGGTAGTAATCGATACAAAAATCATGCATTGCGACCGCGATCCTTTGGTATCAGATAATCTCATGGCTATTGCATAGTATATTTAATTTCCCCACGAATGGTTTAGCCCCATTAGCAATAACGTAACATATAAGTTTGCTTCAATCGTATGAAATTGAAGACCTTTAACCAACTACAACAATCATACTAAGAGTACAAAATATTCTCCTAACAAATGCAAGAAATCGATAAAGTTCATGGTTAAGGGATAGCCTCAATTATCTAAACTACGGCCTCTGTGTAAGAGGTGTGCTTATGGTTTCCGCGCACGAGAAAATGAGATGTAACAATCTTTGGGAAAGGCTTTTTTGAACTATTTATTTCGATTTTAGGCGCCTTCCTGATTTATCGACGCGCAGGCGGTACGATATGAGAAAACTATCAGCTGTCAATGTCAACTGATACGAAAGCAGTACTGCCTCGCTTCTGCGCATGAGATTACTACTGTGCAAACGTAGTACTGACAGTATTTCGTCAAGTGAGGAAATCTCACATCGGTAAACTCACGTCAAAGAGCAAAATACCTATGACATATCGCTCTTGCCCCGCCTGTCAGGAAACCGCCTTAGTTAAGTAAGTCTTGTGTGAAAACCTTAAAAATAGCAGTATTTTTAAGGGTTTCACACAATTTATAATTTCAAGCAACATAAACTAATTGCCGGCCTAGATATGCCGGATTTCATTGTGTATACAAAGTTTCATATTATTCCAGCATGCTGTTTTAAACTGAGAGCGAAACTACATTTGTATGGAGAAGCGAGCTTCCTACGGCTTCTTAAATATGACAAATTCGAATAATTTACTAACTTAACATCAAGAAGTAACATTAGGTTAACTAATGGAATACAAGAATCAAACAGCGCAAGTATTATATTTTTTTATTCAATGGTAAAAATCGCTACGTCTCTTATGGATTCTAAGTAAGTCTTGAAACTGGCATCAACTTGGTTAATAGGTACGAGTACTTATACCTACTTATTCCTTACCTTAGATCATTCTCACTTGAATAGAGCGGATATAAACATTACTTGAAAGTATAAAAGCTATTTTGAAAAGTATAAGTCACTACACTAACATTTAAAAACATACTACAACATTGTGATACCTTAGATATTCCTGAGCCTGTACCGCGAACTGAAAACGAAAAACACTCTTTTTTGAACAATTTGTTTCGACGTACGTATCTGATTTCTTCAACTTTATTATACTTACTGCATTGCTCCCTAGTTACTTCATCATTTAATCTAAAATAGTCATAACATGCATACTAACCTAATATGGATTTTGTATGATCCGAAATAATTGATTCCGTATTTTTATTTTTCAAAAAAAAAATTATACATTTATTTTTTATTAATATTTCCTCCTAATAAAAGAGTTTGGATGAGGTTATATACATATATCATTATTTTAACTTCATTGTGCCGTTTAATAATGTCTTGTTTTAGGAAATAATGGAAACTAAAGTCTTAACTTTGGATTTTTTTTATTGCGAGAAGTTTGCATTTCTTTATTGAAACAATCATATAATAAAGTCAAGAATCATATATCTGAAAATCAATCCTTATATCCAATCAAACGCGATATATTATTTTATTGAACTCCTTTAAGTTAGGTTTTAACGGAAACATCTTTTACATACTTCCATTAATTTATTACATACATGCCTTCATGTATAATCACGCCTTATTCCCAGAGGGGTAGGCGGAGATCACAGGATTTATATTTGCTAGTCATGAACTCCCATAACATACTTCATGCATGCGCGCTGGTTTAGGGTACTTTTGACTTGGCCTTTCTGCAGAATGTCTCCGATTTGATCGGAGTGCGTTTTCCGAGTTCTTTTCCTTCCAACTTCTTCATCCACTCTTCCTTCATATACTCGTTTTGTCAATCTTCTTTCATCCATCCTCTCTACAAACTATCTTAACATACCTTTCTAAATTATCGGTACTACATATATCTTCATTATTAATTTATTACCTACAGTATTTGAGAAAACTATACCTATAGGTTAGTGGTTTTAATCAGTTTTATTTGTGTTTGATATCGTTATATAAACAAGCTGCATACCTAAGAATATAATTCAAATAGAAGAAACATCGAATCCTAACACGAAAACCTTGAAGCGTTGACCCAAAACAAGCTCACTCCGGTATATTCCAGGTTAATTTAGACGCACAAACTCTTCAGTATTTTATGACACTCTTTGCGACTCGTTGATCAGGATGAAGGCAATAAAACAAGGAAAACGCAACCCCCTCACCTCTTCCCGTAGTTATATAGAAAAACTTTTTCAGGTAAACAAACGTGAGGAAACATTTTTCTTTTTATTCAAGACGTGCTTCCGTTTAAAACATCAAAACTTTAGTAATATCAAAGATGTTCAGAAAGTAATCTCAATTACCTACTAGAGTTTAGAGATTATTATTCACTGGTACTCTATAGAGTTTAATTCTATTGCAAATCTCGAAAAATACGGCATAAAGGACCAACTATTTGATTGCGTAAACTTAAAAGTGTGATTTTCTTCATGACTCCAAGGCCTTGCAGAGAGTATTTGATTTTAATTTCAGCATACCTGTAGAAGGTGTTCCTGAGAAAAAGGGTCTTGAGAGACGAACAGGAGGATAACGAAGGATTATAATATAGAATCACCTTTCTTAGGGTTATAGCGTTCAGTATTTATTATGTATTTCACACGGTTCCGCTTTTCTTGTGACCTAAGGACCCTAAAAATAGCATAGGGTGGCACCGGCAGTGGCGTGAAGTTTGGCTCAAGCTACCTACCGGTGTTTAGGGCTGTAGCATGAGGAAAATTTCGTCAGCGTTAATCACGATAGTTGCGTAATTTTTCTAACGAGTGCTAGGATATATGAACAACCACTGATGTTACCTTTAAAAATATGGTGCATATATAAAGCGCATTCGAAATGATGCAAACCTACCCTGCACGGAACAATCGATTATTATACTATACTTGGTACTGAATATTACGACGAGGTAGGTACCATATAGTGAGTGATTAGGGCTGTAGAAAAAGGAAAATATTGTCAGCATTCATCACGCCTTAGTTACGTAACTTTTCAAACGAGTGTTAGGATATATCAACGGTCACATTCACCTTTAAATATATATTGTCAATGTCAATAAAGCGCATTCCAAATAATATAAACGTACCCTGCATGGAACTATCGATTATTGTACTTGGTACTGAATATAACGATTAGCTAGGTACTAAATAATTTCATTTACTCGTACATAATATACGAGTTTCGACTACTATATAAAAAAAAACTTCACTTTTTATGCACCAGTCACCAGAGTGAAACCATAATAAATCGGCGGATAAGGATATCCTGGTATTTAGCAGCTTTTAGCGTCGCCATTATTCCTCTCTTAGTTCGATTTCCTCTCAAATGGGTCAAAAACATTATCCTAATGCGTTTCAACATTTTATTCCTTCGGCTTTCTTTTCCATTATTTCCTTTAAACGACACAGATTTAGAGAAGTGTTCTGAAGATTCCACCAAATGCTAATGAATAAATAATTCCAATGCTCGTGGCAGAAAAGGCTCGATTGTTGAAAGCTTAAACTATAAGTATTATACAAAGACTTTTACTCATAAAACATCTGTCAAATCTATTTTAATCAGTCTTTATTCGTCACCTCGCTATAATTATCTTAGTAAAATACAAACCTTTCTAGTACAGTCGTTACTCACGAGATTTGCTAGATGGGTTCCCCGAACGCGTTTTTCGCCGGCATGTTTTAATCCCCATTCGCTTTTTGCCACGATCGTGTTTTGTCACATGTACTTTGAGTCAAATCCGTATTTTCTCCTTTGAGTAATTTGCCTTAAAGCATGTTGCCTAACTTGGATTTAGTCCTGTCTACAATTTGTTTAATAGTACTTATTGCCATGCTTACTTTTGTCCCACATAAATGAACCATAATCTATATATCTATATATATACAATAAAATTAATAAATTTCTAAAATTCCTGCCAGTATTATAAGACAGGGTTTTGTGTCCCGAAGGATCTCAGGATCCGCTGAATCAATTTAAACAATTTTTGGTGTATAGGTAGATTATTATGCTGGCCTTGTCATAGGGTAGTTTTTATTTGACTGCGACATTTAATTAATTTTTCGATATATGTGGCCTCTTTGGATTTTACTTTTATTTTTCTTTAAGCCTGCCGCCTTCGTTGCTGTCACTTCTGTCCTGTCAGTGGGAGCTGACGTCAAAATAAAACTCATTCTAATTTGTCAAAATGGCGCCATTTTGCAGGTATTTAGTACATTTATTGCAAACATCTTGTTGTTAATAAGTAAACAATAAACAAAAACAATGAGTGAAATAAGAAAATATTTTGTATTTCTAAACTGAAGTATCGGAACACAAACAAAACGTTGCTCTGACATTTGTCAATTGACATTACGCTTGACGTCAAAGTTTCTGAATATCTGTAAAGTTTTAATTAAAGTAAAACGAATTAGTTTGTTATTGCTATAAATAAGCTATAAAGGACGGAATGCTGCATGCTAACGAGAAATGGGTTTGGTTGCTCTTCTCACAGGCTTGACAGATGCAGCTTGTGCCCACCAAATAGGGTAAAAATGGTAAATTATAATTACCTAACCGGCGACAAAACTTACTTAGTTTCAAACTGATGTTTCAAAGTGCCGAGAAAATAAAGAAATTCTGAAGAGATGACGAGAAGAGTGGAGATGAGATTTTATGAAGAGATGTTAATTGTGAAGCCATTCAATTGCTATGAAGAGATAAATTGACATATATAGCTATGTAAAAGGTGAGGAAATTACTTGGGTAACTCAGTTAAGTTAGAAATAAGTACAAACGAATGACAAAAACGATATCAACTACTTATACCATCCCAACCATGCAAAGTGAAATAATAGTGCGATCATAAATATACGTAAATAGAGCCGAAGTGAAATTTAGTCTGATGTCAAAAAGGCAAAGTGCTGTGTTGACTTGTTTTTAATCTCACATAAGTAGTATTAAATGGTCTATGATTATAAAATTTGAATAGTTTGAAGTTTTTTTAATCATTTTTGCCAGTTAGCTAATTCTAGATAAAGTGAAAAACGCTTTTCTATCAGTTTTTGTAACACTAATATAAGTTTGAATTAATTGTACATGGCCAGTCCCAGTGAAATAGATTTTTTCACTATACCGTTGCTGTTGTTGTTGTTGCACAATACCAGTAGACTAGAGATCTAATCCAGGAAGTCACATTTTAGCCACAGGAAAGTGGCCGGTACACCATTATTACTTAATAATATTTTTAATGTTCATATTTTTACAGCGGGCAATTTTTAGTTTTTTAGAAAAAACTCCCTTAAGTAGTTGATTTATTCTTATGGGTGAAATGCGACGCAGATTGGTTATAGTAGTAACTGTTACATAATAAAAGCCCTGAAACTTAAAAATGGTAGTGCACCTAATAATGCACACAATTAGTCAGCATTTTAAATTTAACTTAATTGTTATGTATTGTGCAGACATAGGCCTCCCCCAATTTCATGGGGGGTTAATGCCATAATCACCACACTTGGCATGAAATTGGGGGCTGCCTATGTCCAGCAGTGAACATCCTTCGGCTAATATGGTGGTGGTGGTGGTGGTGGTATTGTGCAGAACCGAGGCTTGATCCACATTTTTTTTATTTTACATAAGAGTTAATTAATAAATTGAAATAGAGCAACAATATTTATTTCTTATATATAAGATATTTTTTCAGCAATACACAGCATTAATTAACAATAGAGAACCTTCTGAAACAGTGTCCAGTATGTATATTTTCATTTCAGAATTCAGGAATATTGGCTATTGTCTAATGTCTGTCTGTAAAATTTGACAAAAAGTGGCGGCCATATTGATTTTTCTTATTTACTTAATCCACCTACCTACCTAACTGATGTGGTCTGGTTAGAGAATCTAGATAAGCGATTAGCTTACCAGCCATAGTAGTTAGTGAAAGGTAAGCCTTTGAAGAAAATATAGCACGGTCACTAGTGGTAGTATTGAGAATGCAAGGCAAAGATTCACTGTGATGGCGTAGTGATCTGGATGGTCCAGTGGTAAGGAAAATGGTCCATTAAATCAAAGACGTGGGTTTTATTATCGTCTTAGGAATCTCCTGACTTGTCGATGCTGGGGCGGTACGATATGAGAAAACTGTCAGCTGTCAGCGTCAACCGATACTAATGCAGTACTGCACTTCTGCGCATAGTATTACTACTGCGCAAACGTATTACTGACAGCTGACAGTATTTCGTCAAGTGAGGAAATCTCACAATGGTAAATTCACGTCAAAGAGCAAAATACCTATGATATGTCGCTCCCGCCCCGCCAAATCAAGAAGTCGCCTTAGGCTAGCTCTTGGACGTTCAGATATCGATTTTGAACGAAATCGGGACGTAAATAAAGAAAATCAATATGGCCGCCATTTTTTTCCAAATTGTTCCTCGGATTCGTATTAAGAGAGCTCGCAGACGCTCAAATATAGATTTTGAATGAAATTGGGACGTAAATAACGAAAATCAATATAGCCGCCACTTTTTACAAATTTTACCTCGGATTCGCATTAAGAGACCTCGCGGACGCTCAAATATCGATTTTGAACGAAATTGGGACGTAAATAAAGAAAATCAATATGGCCGCTACTTTTTCCAAATTTTACCTCGGATTCGCATTAAGAGACCTCGCGGACGCTCAAATATCGGTTTTGAACGAAAATGGGACGTAAATAAAGAAAATCAATATGTCCGCCACTATTTCCAAATTTTACCTCGGATTCGCATTAAGAGACCTCGCGTACGCTCAAATATCGATTTTGAACGAAATTGGGACGTAAATAAAGAATATCAATATGGCCGCCACTTTTCCTAATTTTACCTTGGATTCGCATTAAGAGAGCTCGCGGACGCTCAAATATCGATTTTGAACGAACTTCGAACGTAAATAAAGAAAATCAATATGGCCGCCACTTTTTCCAAATTTTTCCTCGGATTCATATTAAGAGACCTCTCGGACGCTCAGATATCGATTTCGAACGAAATCGTAATGTAAATAAAGAAAATCAACATGGCCACCAGTTTATTCAAAGTTTACCTTGGATTCATATTAAAAGTCGTCTCGGTCGCTCAAATATCGATTTATATCAAAATCGTATCGGATCGGCACTGATTAAAAAAAACCGGTAACCCTGTTTTAACCTAAACATATATATAACCTGAGCTGCTACCACGAAACAAAAACGAACGAAGTTCAAATATCTCCCTCTCTGTCGCACTTAAATATCCGAGCGACAGTGCGGTAGCAGCTCTAAATTTCTGTTTTAAATTTTTGAAACTTGACAGCCCTTGAAAATATAAAGCGCAAACTCAAGTTCCTTTTTTTCCACGCCACATGCTTTCCTGCTTACTCCCCATCGTTGACCTAAAAAAAGCCGAATCGGCAGACTGTATATGTAGTAAGACTGTGGTACGGTCAGGTCAAGTGCAAAAATACGTATCATCGATACTTATTTATGAGAGGATTAAATCGTTAATCCTCTAATAAATACGAACCGCAACCTTAATATACATAAGAGCAGGACATATTTTTTAACAAGTTGTATGCACCCATATTTTTGCAGTTGACTGTACTACGTACGATAAGTATATTAATACATTTATATAATTACTAAAATCAAGAGGGGAGGCCTTTGCCCAGCAGTGGGACACTCTATAGGCTATTAATAATAATAACAGGTTTACAGTCAGCATCAAAATTTTCCACGCATATGAAGGGGCCAAAATCCCTCAGGCAGGGGGCAGGGATCCCTCGTAATAAAGACTTGAACTTTTCAAATGCATAGCTACTTTTGATGCTGACTGTACTACATCACATTAAACTTCTTCTCCAAAAGGCATCTACGTGTTGGATTTATATTCCCACGCACGCCTTCCAAATGACCGGGTTTCAGCCCGTGAATTTAAAACGGAGATACATAATGACAATAAATACTAAGAACCTCAATGTTACCAGTATTGAACCCAGGACTGTCAACTTTGCAGGCAGAGCCACTTTACACGTCTTCTAAAGAGTGAAAAGGTTTCCTACTGTATTTGTGAATGTCTACTGTGGGTACATGCATTAAGTACTTACCGTATTGTATTCGTTCTTCTAGCATTCGCCCAGGCTATTCTTATACGTTTTCGCCGCCTACGTTTTATTCTATTCCTGTTATTACCCATATGTGTTAACAAACACGGAATAATTCTCAAAAATTGTACTTAGTGGCGCGGAGACGGAGTGACACACGTCCGACCTCGAACGCAGTTCGCTGGGTTCTGAGCGGCCGGCCGCGCACGAGCGTGTGCACGCAAATCAGTATTTATGAAATATTATTTTAAGAAGTTTTAAATTCAGAAAAAGTAATCGATGTATGTCATCAACTACAACATTACGCATTTATTGATATAATTTTCATATTAATAGTTAATGTGCAGAATTTGTTAAATATTTTTATGTAGTGATTTTTATGTAGCTTAAGTTTGCGATTTTTTTTCTATCGAGCAAAAGTTGCTAAATCGTGTTTTAAATCGATCTTGTCACTAGAGAAAGGTCTCAAAATTGTTGTGCGTATTTTTTGGAAACCCATCATGTGCTACAAACGCGTCACTATTTCGTCAAAACGTCTGTTTCCTGACCCCACTGCGCCTTAATCGTACTTTATGCAATCGTTATACATAAGTAATGTAGGTTTTTTTAGTTGATTACCGCGTGAGGCTTGCCGGTAAGTCAGAGTAAGGAACGAGACTTAAAAAGCTAATTATGTTATATAATTATATACAATACTTTTTCTACAAGTCAACCGAAACTAATTAAATAAACAGAAACACTTAAACAAAGTAACCCTGCGGAAACCTATTCGTTGATAGCTTTTGCGCGCAAGCCGCGTGCGCGCGCGTGCTAAGTTGACTAACGGCGCCACGTGATTGTTCAGTTTTCATTAAAGTTGACTAAAGTGTAGTTTAATGAGTTACGTAGAGAAATTATAGTTTGGTCTACTAATTCTTAATTTAAACATTAAAGTCGACGAGTAAAATAAATAATTTATGATATATTATTTTTATTCGGAGCTAAAACATGTAACAACAAATAACAAAGGTTAACAAAGTTTTATTCAGTTTCGACAAAATTGATTAATTTTATCATTAATATCTAAATATATATAATATTTTAGTGAGAGAATCTATGTACGAGCAGGAATTGGAGAACAAAGTCATTAAACAATTCTGTAAAGAGTTTGTTCACAGAATAAATTAAATGCTTTGTTATCGTCCCACTTGAATATTAAAATTACTTCAAAACTTGTGTGAGCCCTTATGTAATTACATGCATTCAATTTTATGGTAATAGAATTTGCGTCTATTAGAAATTAGATTTATTAAGAATATTATTTAAATGCGTATTAACTGCCATGTTTCACTTGCTAATAAATGCCTTTTTTTTTAAATCATGTTATGCAACGTTGTTTTATTTTATGTAGGTACTTAATTATTAAATTTAACAAGTACTTTAAAAAAGCGGCCAAGTGTGTGTCGGGCCACACGCAATATAGGGCTCCGTAGCTATCTAGTATCCACCCGTGACATTACACCGGATTTAACACATCTAAGTAATCAATAGAAATTGTAAGAAAGTTTACTTTGCCTAGAACGCTTCTTAAGGCTATTACCTACTCTAACAATAGTGTCTACTTAGCTGTGATAGTTTTCCTTTTAAATTCAATACATATACTACTACCATGGTTTTTTTCACATACCCAGTGGAAACCGTTTAGGTGGCAGAGGGGGGGCGGGAGCCGAAATCGCCAAATATCGAAATCACATTTGAAGAGTTACCTCAGTTCTTCCTGGATTTCGTCGTTAGACCTTAACCAAATTTATATGTAGTACCGGTGTTACCAGCTTCGAAGCAAAAAATATCAAAATGGGACAACAAAATAAATCAATTATCGCTTAACATGACCTATTTGTACTTTTAAAACAAATAAAAACATAATATATTTATTGACTCCAAAGTAATATTGAGGTGTTATTTAACTTAGACAGCCATTACCAGTTTTTAATATTCCCGTAAAAAGCACATGCCTTATTAATGACATTATGTCTTTATATACCTATTTCGAGAAATTCCGACTTATTCACGTCAAGGTTATTTAATTATGTAGGTACCATCTTAAGCATTACCAACATTTTCACAGTAAATTCTCCGCTATCAGAGACTGCAATTGATATTCAAGTTTATTCTTAAAATGAACTAATCCATAATGCAGGAACAGAAAGTTTGCACTTCCCGCGATATTGATTCTGGCAAGCAACCCACATATGTTGTTACGTACAATCCAGAGTACTGTCCGCAAAAATATCCTGCAAAGCAAAAATTAGACAATAATACCCACAGACAGCATCGGCACAAGAATTACATTACATTTACACGTCCACAATCCACGTCCACGAAGTTAAAGACAGAATGACGAGGGCCAAGCATGAATCTACTCGTAATTAAGAATGAACCTGGACTAAGCTCTCTGGGAGGAAATTGTGAAAGGCCGGCCGCTTTCTTCATTATTAGTAGTATTGCTGAATATTATTTAATATGAGTACTTAGCTATTTGGGGTTCATTGGGATAAAAAATATCCTTCAATTGACATCATAAAAGTTATCATTGACGCTAATTAATCATGTTTATGATTCTATTTTTTATTCAGTTTTTAAAACAGTTACCAATGCAGTGTTGTAATACGCCGTTTACTTGGATTTAAGTTTATTGATTTTCATTGAATTTTTTTTACTGACACATCCATACTGACAACGTGTAGTGTACTTTTTTCTATTTATCAATCATAACCATTCCTTTGTTCTAACTCTTAGCTAAAAGTGGCCTCAATATGTTACAAAACTAATGCCTCCAGTACCTCCAGGTTATTTTCAAGCATTTTGCCACACGTTTAGGGTTCTTACTAACCATCGTATTGGGAGTGAATCTCGCCATCCTAAGGTTCTCCAGAGGAGAAACTGAATAATTCAACTGAAGAGCCCGCGTAGTTATCGTTCGTTTATGCCAAAGATGTAAGCTCTTAGATTTTGCATATATGTATGCTGGGTATGTACTATTTCTGTCCTTCTTCATCAACCTTTTTCTACTTACACAGCAAGGGAGAAGGTGAAGGTACACAATTCAAAAAAAAATTTTTTAGTTATCTAAATGAAAAGCTAACCTATTATTAAAGTTTAAATTTTGTTACTTGATGTTAAGTCATAACCAGCTAGTATACAGTTAATTGAATAAAAAAGAAAGGTAAGTAGCCCGTGTGAATGACCAATGACAACTTTACTGTGAGCGGTTTTAATATGGTCCTTTCTCTATTGGTTGCAAATTGAAAATAAAGAAGCGCAGTTAGTACCTACTTAAAATAAACCTATTTAGTGATAATAAGATCTTTATTAACCCCACCCTCTTCATTGTCTTCTTCGGGACGACAAAACTCGAACTCTTCGGGAGATCTTTCTCAGGAGGATTGCATTTATCGCGAAGGTGCACTGTACACCCGCAACATGTTGCTTGGAGTGACAATTTATACATGAATTTTTATGCCACATCTGGCCTAAAAGTGGCTTTTACCGCACGCTACGCGTACGGAAAAAGCCGCTTTCTGGCCAAATGTAGTAATAAAATGATATACGCAACACGGGAGGTAGTAAATAAAGGCCTTTCTTTGCTTTACCACCCTAGTTGCGTAATGTACTATAACCGTTTTCGTGATATAGTCTTAAACGTGACTCATGAAAGTTCAAATATTTATATTAATGTACTAGCTTTTGCCCCCGACTTCGTCCGCGTATAATTCGTTCTCGCCTTAGAATGATTTCTTTTCCCATACAATCTTTCTCAAGCTCAGTTGGACACCAGAAAATTAGAGGTGACATGTTGGAGAAGGAAAGCCACGAATAGATCGGACTGGAGATATTTGCTTGACCAGGCTAGCCTAGAGCCAACCCGCGGCTATAACGCTTTAGATGATGATGATGATACAATCTTTCACCCTTCTTTATACCCCTTAAGAATTGATTACAGTCAATATGACATTGCCTAGAAATCCTATTGTCAAAACTAATGATTAAGTGCTTATTTCGGAATATTAAACGTACCGATTCTAGACGAATGAATCTCGTCAAAAACATTACATGTGCATTGTACAATGATAAAAGTCTCGCTACGCAGTTCTGCCGTAAAACGTTATCCTATCGTTATCATATTAAATAGGGTAAACTATACTCCATTATTATCCAGGCCCATATCCAGCATTGGACGTCCTAGGGCTGATGTGGTGGATACTCCATTCGTTCGTTTTCACATGATGCCTAGACATATAAACAGACACATTGTTGAAACGATTTCTTTTATCGATTCTAAGTATCCCCAGCCAACTTTTTTTCGAATATTTTCCATGTACAGACTTTCTACCCTCTTCAGATTTATTATATGTATAGATAGATACATAAGTATAGATCTAAGGTGCTCCAACTGTCAATGCTGACGATTGGGCTGCCCAGCTCAAGTGATCTCTTATATTATATCAAACAGTATTTATGGTGTGAAGGGTCAACAATTACGTAAAAAATAACGCACTACAAAATTAAATGGTACCCCGACGATACAAAAATGTGCATTGAAACAGCTGTTTTTGTATTTAAGCATATGAATAAAAACAATGCCAAAGTATCGCAAATGCATTTTGATGTACACGCAAAGTAGAACTAATTGCTAAAAGGTTTTGCTCAAAAATAGCGTCAACAACCATAAGGAATTATGATACTTCGGTTTTGACATACTGTATCGTCAAATTGTTTGCAATACCTCAAATTCTGCTATGCTTTAAGTTAAATTTCTTGACACGCCGTTATACTCCCCAATTGGCTGAAACTTAAATCGTAGAATGGCGTATGTGGATTTAAACCACCCTGTTTCATAGACCTTACTTGCATCCCCGATTTAATATCCCTTTGATGGATTGTCATCGGGACAAAAAGAATACTTATAATATATATCAGTGAATCCAGAATATAATTATACTATTAGCATACAACTCATCTTAATCTTACGGCAAAAGTAACTTTGTAATTGCATAGTTTTTATATGGGATTACAAAGTTATATATGCAGTTTTTGAATCTAGAAAATGGGACTGAAATTTGGGTTTCGGGTCACAGTTACTTAATGGGTTACTTAATCATAATAGTGTTCAAAATTCGAAGAGAACGTGGTGGCTGGCGCGCACATTGGGCAGTGCCGCGGCGCAGCGCTTGCGTTTATTTTCTTTGTTTTCAGTTTCTTTCTTAAGATTTCACAAATTTTGAATGAGTATGTTTTTCTTTTGTCGTCAAGTATATACTTACCAATTTTGAAACCTGCAACTCATGGATTATAGGAGTTCCCATACAAAATTATTACAAAATCCGCACAATTTTTATTGCCTAAAACCTGACTGGGAATTTACTCAACAGATTAGTAAAGTTTGTATCAAAATCCGTTTAGCCGTTTTCACGTCATGTGCGTTCAAGTAAACAGACAAACAGAAACAGATAAACAGACAAACAGACAAAAATTCTAAAAACTGTTGTAACGTGTTCTGTTATCGATACTAAGTATCCCCAGCCTATTTTTTTCGAATATCTTCCATGTACAAACTTTCGACCCACTTTAGCTTTATTATATGTACTAGATTTTGCCCGCGACTTCGTCCGCGTAGAACTCGTTCTCGCCTTAGAATTATTTGTTTTCCCATACAATGTATCTCAAGATGAGATGTTTGGACGGCGTCGAAAAGGACACCAGAACCTTAGGGGTGTATTCTCTAGAAATCCTATAGTCATAACGAATGATTAAGTGCTTATTTCGGAAAATCAAATGTAACGATTTTAGACGAATGAATCCCGTCAAAAAAATAACAATTATAATGATCGAAGTCTCGCTACGCAGTTCTGCCGTAAAACGTAGCCCCAGCAGAGCGAGTTCTTCATGTAAGTATTATAGGCAAAGGCCGCCAAACTGAAGGCTAGAAACAACATTGTCCAAAGGCTCACTGGGACCACTTGGGGTGCTTCCGCTTCCTGCCTCCGAACCACGGCTTTAGCTCTGGTGTATCCAACAGCTGAGTACTGTGCTCCAGTCTGGTTGAACAGCAAACACACCCCGGTCGTTGACACGCAGCTAAACCAGACTCTTCGACTGATTAGCGGATGCCTTAAGCCTACCCCCACCCATTGGCTTCCTACCCTTTGCAACATAGCTCCTACACACCTACGAAGGAAGACATGCCTACACCGCGAAACCTGCAAAACGAATGCCAACCAGGACCTACCCATACATCTAGACCTCGCTGACTTCGACAGAAAAAGGCTCAGCTCAAGAAACCCCCCCGGCACTGTTGATGTCTAACCTACCCGCCAACTGGAGCTTGGATGAGGCCTGGCATACAGACTGGGAATACCACAGGGACCCCACAAACCCCTTCTCTTCTCTCTCCTTCCGAAAACCACCAAATGGTTTCAAGGAACCTCGCCGGGTGTGGTCGGCCCTCAATCGCCTAAGAACGGGAGTTGGAAACTGCACCCATCACCGGTATAAATGGGGTTGGAGCGGCTCGCCTGCTTGTGACTGTGGGCACGCGGACCAGACCATAAACCACATTGTCTTGGAATGTCCTCTCACGAAGTACTCAGGCCCCTTGGACGACTTCGTGAACCTGACCGATGGAGCCTCGGCTTACCTGAGTAGAGCTAAATTTTAATTTAAATATTTTATATCCAGTGATAATGCCATACGATAAATAAATAAATAAATAAATAAATAGCCAAAGGCCCTAAGCAGAACGGCAAGACATGCGGGCCTATCATTCGAACAGAGCAGGCTCCTTATGGAAGGCTGAGGGCCGGAGGCCCAAAGCAGAGCGGCAAGGCACGCGAGACCGAAGGCCGAACGTCCCAAACGGAACAAAATGGACCTTCGGCCCTAAACCGAGTAGTAAGGCACGCAAGGCCGTAGTTCGAGCATCCCAACAGAGTGGGCTCTTTAATAAGGCTGAGGGCCGAAGGCCCGAAGTGTTAAGACACGCGAGGCGGAAGATCGAGCATCCCAGCAGCGGACTCTATGAAATGAGAGGTAAGGCACGTGAGGCCGAAGGTCGGACATCCCGCCAGAGCGAGAGCATCCCAAATATAAAAAATCAGCTAAAAATCAATAATGTGATTATTTATAGACGTAAAATGGATGATTTTTATAGAATTACAAACCTTTTTTTCTCAAAAATCTGTTACAATGAATTTTTAACGGCAGCTACGACTCCGGCTTCTTCACCAGAAGAATCACTTCGGTTAGACGAAATGTAATAGTTTCCATCTGCCGAAGAATCATCTGAGCCACGATTCTATGGCCTGATCTGCATTTTTGCACAAATTTCAACTTTTTACCTTTTTCGTGAGGTGTTCATATTCGCGCCGTTGATTTTATTGACAAAACTTTAATTGTTAATCATGTTAAAAAAATTACATTAACACTGACCATACGAAGCACATACGTCAAGAACATCAATTTAACTATTTAGAAATATAAATATCGTACACGCTCGTTCTTATCTGTTTTGGTCGGAAAACACTAAAACCGGCATTAAAGACTACCCACCAGAAAAAAAAATATGAGCGAATAACAGTTTACGCGACGTACCTCATTCGTACGTCAGTGGTTAAGGGTTAAAGGGCTAAACGCTAATATTTTTCAAATTTTGAAGAGACCGTGGCGGCTGGCGCGCACACTACACAGCGTCCCGGCGCAGCGCTAGCGTTTACTTCTTTTTTTCAGTTTTGATATTAAGATTTCACACATTTTGAATGTGAATGTTTTTTCTTTGTCGTCAAGTATATGCTTACCAATTTTTATACCTGTAACTCATGGATTATAGGAGTTCCCATACAAAATTCAACCCCTCTTTTTACCCCCTTTTAACCCAAATCTGCACAATTTTTATAGCCTAAAACCTGACCGGGTATTTACTCGACAGATTAGTAAAGTTTTCATCAAAATCCGTTCAGCCGTTTTCACGTGATGCGCGTTCATATAAACAGACAAACAGATAAACAGACAAACAGACAAAAATTCTAAAAACTGTTGGAACGTGTTCTGTTATCGATTCTAAGTATGGGGATACTTAGAATCGATAACAGTCGGGAGCCAACCTTTTTTTGAATATCTTCCATGTACAGACTTTCGAACCTCTTCAGCTTTATTATATGTATAGATAGATAGATAATTTATTTTTTAATCTAGAAAACGGGACTGAAATTTGGGTTTAGAGTCACAGTTACTTAATGGAATAACTCATAATTGTGTTCAAAATTTGAAGAGACCGTGATGGCTGGCGCGCACACTGGGCAGCGCCGCGGCGCAGCGCTTGCGTTTACTTTTTTTTCAGTTTCTATCATAAGATTTCACAAATTTTGAATGAGTATGTTTTTCCTTTGTCGTCAAGTATATGCTTACCAATTTTCATACCTGTTATATGCTCATGGATTATAGGAATTCCCATACAAAATTCAACCCCTCTTTTGACCCCCTTTTAACCAAAATCTGCACAATTTTTATAGCCTAAAACCTAACCGGGTATTTACTCGACAGATTAGTAAAGTTTTCATCACAATCTGTTCAGCCGTTTTCACGTGATGCGCGTTCATAAGACAAACAGATAAACAGACAAATAAACAAATTTGTAAAAAAACTGTTGGAACGTGTTCTGTTATCGATTCTAAGTATCCCCAGTCAACATTTTTTTCAAATATCTTCCATGTACAGGCTTTCGACCCTCTTCAGCTTTATTATATGTATAGATGTATATTATAAACATGTGACACAAGCATATTCCATCATCCTATTTTGTTAGAGTTAAGTGGATGTTGAAGTTAACAAAAATATATTACCTAAAGTTCTAAACGCGAGCTATTTTCACTCATAGGGCTAGGGTAGGTAGCCTTATTATTCTCTTCATTTTAATATAATATAATCTGTTTTTTCCTTCTAACCACTTGTTTGCCATCTTAAGGGCTCATCGACCCTTCTAAATCTTTTTCTATTGGTGTATCCGACGTTAATACCAAACATAAAGTACGAACGTATCTCGACGGGATAGAGCTTAAATTTCGTTGCTTGGTAATAAATTTCCTACATGTAAAACATACCTATATTGCAGAGAATCCGAAAAAAATACAGCATTTTATTTACATAACGCCTTTTTTTTGGTTGGTGGTCATGGCGCAAGCAACATCTCCTGATGATGCGTCGTAGAGAGGGGAAACAAAGTGTCGTGGTTTTGTTATTATTTGTATTTATTTGCATGTTTGTGCAAGCGGAGTGAGGGTGGGAATATTAACTGCATGCAAAAATACGCAAGTGGCTACATAGCATTATCCAATATCAGACCTACACGTTCTTTAGCGGAATAGAAAAAGAAATATTGTTCAAGAAGCTCTTATCGTGAAGTTTCTTGTTATATAATAGAGCAAATAAATAAAAAATACCTACTGCAGCGGTGGAGTATGTAAATCCAGTATTGTATTCTTTATTAGGTTTTCACCTTTCATAATTATGTTTTCACTTCTCATGCTCTAAAAGTGCTTCATATTGGATCTGCAGAGCGGGGCAAAAATCGTATTTTAGTCCCTAGAGAAAATATGTATACATATTTTTGATTTAAAAAACACTTCACAACAGCCAATCACAGCAGTCATCGGCAGTTAATCGGAACTGTGGTTTTTTATTGGTACGTATACGGTGGTAATTATTTAAGTATTTATACCTTGTAATCTGTTACTTCAACCATTTGACATTTATGAATTAGCGTTTGTAGTGACGATGAGGCTAAGACGTATCGTTTGTCAAATGAAGCTATTATTAATGAATGGTTGATTGAATCGATTTTACAGCCGATTTTTGAAATGTTTTTATGATGCCTTTATATATTTTATATCACACGATTGTATCAGTCTCCTCAAACAAAAAAAAAATACTTATCATGTATGGCGTTCTATATTCCATACAATAAAAAACATTTTAAGGAGAAATAAGAAAGAGAGACATATTTTCTTAATTTCGTCATCGCTATGCTGGTCGGTCTGTCTGTCATTTATGTCAATCAATAAATATTGCACATAGTTTCCAACTTTACGGAGTTTTACTAATATTTAGGTGTACAGCGTCAACAAAGTGGTCTTCGAACCGTTTTATAGTGTAAATTCGAACCACACATGTGTACACCGCAAATATGTTATGTGTTTCGCACGCCGAGTGGAATAAAAACCCGTGGTGTTACTCGCGCTGAACGCAAGGCAGAAGCAAAAGTGTCGACGCCTGCGAAGGCACCAGGGTCTTCACCAGTATCGCTGACATGTCTTTTTTTTAATTAAAAATGGGATTGCTCTAGGTCAGCATCTAGCCGGGGGGCAAAGACGAGGCCGACGATGAAGCGAGCTCACCCAGAAGATGCCTATTCACTCGTGCCTTAAAAAGGTCATGCCGCAGACACGACGTTCGGGGCAGACTGCAGCCGTATGTCAAATAAGGCGCCGTCGTTGAGGGACGACGGTGTGCCGCACCCGCTGTACCCGCATAATAAGGTACCGTCTGCATCCACATCCATGTCAGCACGAAAGAAGGGGCTGGAAGCCTGGAACTAAAGGCCAAACAACGAAAGGCGTGGATTGAACTTCAGTGCGATAGAGAGTGACAACTGGCACAAACAAGTAAACTAACATCTCCATAGAAAAATTCGTACTTGTAGCTGAAAGGTGGTATTAGTGGCTCTTATGTTGTATATGTTTTTACAGCTGTCACAGATTTTTCTCTGTCATTTATGTCAATCAAAAAATTGCGCATATTTTCCAATTTTACGGAGTTTTACTAATATTTAGGGTCAACAGATATTTTTTTGGTCATAAATTTATCTTTATAAATGTATGCGTACCTAATCGATTTTTAACAATTTACGGCAATATCTTCTGAATCAAAACGACAGACTTAGTCACAACACTAGTTATAAAAAGAAAACGACATAACACGTAACCATTTGGGTGGTGAACTACAAAAATGTAACATAACTAAAATTATGTTTAAGAAAAGCAAAATATTATTTTTATTTACTTGAAAAGTCTTAATACTTTTATTTATAATTCCGATAAGTCTTGCGTGTTTACATTCTATGGGTGTTGTGATGTGTCAAATGGTTGAAGTAACAGATTACAAGGTATATGAGAAACTTCGTTTTTGATATCAACCAATTAGAATACAGATGTATTAAAATTCACCAATGAGAAAACGTAATTCATGTCTCAAGACATAAGGTGTTTATAGTTCCTATTTTACAATTATTAAAAATATTATTCAGCCAATATCATCATACCAGAAACCAAACGCATATTTAAAACTAAATTGCTAAACTTTTTGTTTGCTCTTTCTGTAACGTGAAACTATCTTTTATCTCCCTCCCTTTTACTCAAAATGTGCCAATGCAATAGATCTCGATGCTCGGTAATAAAACCCATTTTAACCTCGCTGTGCCTATCGACCCTCGCCGTTCCGGCTCGGGTAGCTATATGCACACCTCGCCTAAAATGGATCGTTTTATTCCCTAGTCATACAATCTAATATTTTTCTAAACGACATATACTATGAATTTTAAAAATTTCAAGTTTTTAAAAATATTAGTTCGAATATAATTGAGTCGTATCGTGTTTTTAGGGTTCCGTAGTCAACTAGGAACCCTTATAGTTTCGCCATGTCCGTCTATCTGTCTGTTTGTCTGTCTGTATGTCCGTCTGTCTGTCCGAGGTTTTGCTTTGTGATTATTAGTGCTAGAAAGCTTCATTTTGGTATGGATCTAAAAATCAATAAAACTGACTAAGTTGTAAAATAAAACCTAAAAAGAAAAAAATGGATGGTACCTCCCCTACACTAACGTGTAGGGGATATATAAAACAATAAAGCTGACAGTAGTAAAATAAAATCTCATAATATATATTTTAAAGGTACCACCCTCTCCTATACCTAGTGATGAATTTCGTTTTTGCTTCAACCGTATGGTGTGGGGTGTTGTTGGATAGGTATTTCAAAATGAATAGAGGTCTTCATCAAACATTTTTTGGTAAAGTAAATCAGAAATATTCACTTCAAAATAAAACAAAAATTGTGCAACTGTAACTTTTGAACTACGAGTATGTGTCCAAAAATATGAAAAAAATCATGAAAGTAAAGCTTAATAAAGACTTTCAACGTAAACGATAGCGGACATGATTAGTTAAGCCGTTTTTGAGTTATCGTAAAAAGTCCTCCCTTCTTAGTAAAAGACGTTATTGTTTTTTTTAAAGTAAGTTCTTTGGGCAACTACGGAACCCTACACTGAGTATGGCCCGACATGCTCTTGGCCATTTTTTTTTATTTATATGTAGGAAAGGGAAAGCAAACTAAGATTTGACATTTATATGTATTTTATGATTATGCTTACAATTTATTAATAATAATTAGATTTTCTCGTATTGTTAAATAAAAGCACTAAACACCAACAAGTAGGCTTTATAACCTTTCAAGTTAGTATACGTATCCTCAGGAAAGACGGAAACCCAAATCTGTGTATTATTTAATTCATCATCATTCATCACAAGCTATTATTTATAAGTTGGAAGATGTTCAAAAAAGATTCATGGCTTAAGTTGTGTTTATTTTTATTAGAGCAATTTAGAAGTTTTTCGCCTGCGGCCGCGGTTTAAAAACTTCAAAGGAAAGAAGGAGTGCGTGGGCTGCAAAGATGAAATTAACACAAGTCAAGTGTAAAATTGCAAACAAAATTATTTTACCGAATGAAACCATTAGGTAGATCTACATAGAAATTGTAACGTACTCGTATGCCCGTCAATCGAAATTTGCTTGGCTTGTACCCATGAAAATAACAGTAAGACCGGAATATATTTACCGGCCTGTTTCACTGTCAGCCTAGTTGGTAGTGACACTGCCTCCGAAGCTAGAGATCCTGGGTTCGAATCCCGGTAAGGAACTTTTTTCTGTGGTGAGTAGAAACATTTGTTCCTGTGACTTTTTTGTTTTCTATGTATTTAAGTATATATATCTATTCAATATATTATCGTCGTCTAGTACCCATAACACAAACCTTATTGAGCTTAATACGGGACTAGTTCGATCTGTGTAAAAAATTTACCTATGACATTTACTTATTTCTATTGAAACCTTTAACGTACATTTTTAAACCTCATAGTCCCAAGAGGACTGATGATCGATATCTTGTAATATATTGTTGTTGGAAGTTTCATTTATATATTTTTTAAACTTTTTTGTACAAATAAATCACTAGCGTACAAAGGGCGGACTTATGCTAGGGCTTATTTTGTGTTATATATAATTAAAAGCATCTCTCGGTATTATTATTTTATATACTGATGAATAAACTATAGAACGATAAACATAATATTCTTCTAGCCTAATTTTAAATATCAGTTAATTAGAGGAATGTGTCACCAATTTTTATTTTTATCTTATATGAAAAACAAATAAAACGCAACGTGCAAACTTCCGCCACATTAGAAAACTTACATAAAGGCAAAGCTGAGTTACGACGTAAATGGTTGGTCGCTCCTCGAAACGGCCTCTGTAAATTTTCAATCTTTTCCTTCAATTTTCGTTGATATTTTTCTTTTACGAGGACTTCGGGAGTCCCAATTTCACTGGGCCAATATTCGAGAGCTAATATATAAATATAGAAGGGACCCTTTTTGAGCCCTTCTGTCCTTAAAAGAATATATTGACTTCTAATTTCTGGACATTATTTATATTTATCGTACCGTTTAAGACTTGTGCTTTCTTTATGGACAATTTTAGATTAATCGCGTAGTTCTTTTCAACAAGAAAAGTGGCCCTTAGATTACATAGTAGAAAGTGGGGTACTTTGCGATGCTTCTTAAATACGAAACTAGCCGCCAATTTCAAAATGGAAAATAATAAGGTCTTTAAAGCAGAAGTGGAATGCGCAAGGAAAGACAGCAATATCAGTACTTTGACAGCTTTAATAAAAGCCTGTTATAGTCATAACCAGGGGGCCAATTCTCGGTCCGATCGAGATGCATGTCTATCGTGACATTGTATAGAATGGTAGAGTCACTTGTATGGAATCTCGAATAGAGATCATCTCGATCGAACCCGAGAATTGGCCCCCTGACTTAAATGTAAATCTGTTAGGTACAGTGTTTTGAGAAAAAGATAAGTAGGTACATAATTTCGCAAACAACGTGCAACCGTGGCGACGTCTGCAACCGAACAGTATTTCAAGTGAGTCTACAAACAAGTGGAGTGCAGTTACTTATTAAATTCCAGACATTTCTTAGAGATTTGCACTATCTGTTGATAATCCGCCATTATAGCTTGTTATTTCAAATTCAATTATATAATTCCAAATTAGCAGAATACCAAAATACGTAATACAACATGTAGCATTAGGTTCTCTTCTTCTCAGTCGTGCACTCTTGGTCTTTTATACTGACCAGCGCAGATTGACCCTAGTCTTACCCGATGGAAAGCGATGACACGGCCTAAGATGTTGCTCACTGATTCAGTAACAGCCTATTTATTCACTCTTGCCTTGAAAAGACCCAACCTCTACTCTCTAGGTTGTCAGAGCCGTCGTGGTTATGGGTGTATTTATCCATATGAATTGCAGCTTTTGCGATATTTCTCCATTTCTCTTTTTGTAGCATACCAGCAACACATTAAACTTCTTATAAGCAAATTAGCAAATGAGCCAAGAGGGCAACCATTTCGGAAGTACGTATATAAAAGGTAACAATTCATACTTCCAAATTATTTGTCACTTAGTCTAATGAAGTGCTTATTCTGATTTACTCGTAGTATACCTAAATAATTCATGTCGATTTTCTCTTTTAATGTAACTAAATCTTAAATTATTACTTTTGTCACAATTACACATTGTACGCCATGACAATGAACGTAAAATACTATCTGGTAACTGTTTGACTAAGTAAGGCGGCGTTACACGAATGCATTTAGTTCCAATAGATTTACTTGCCACGCTCCATACAACGTCTCGGCATATGCACCGCTCTAAGCCCTAGGGATTTGCCCCGCACCAAACAATACCTTCGCTAAGCTGGTTCTGCGGGACTGCCAGCGGAGAAACGTTTTAGGGTGAATTTACTCACGTTTCATTCTCTGTCATGCCGTGACCCTTATAAAGCAAAAGATACCGTACTAGAACAGGTTAGAAAAGAAACTGTCATTGATTGAAAACAAGATTAATCCCTTAGTAACAACCATATTTTGTTTAAGGGACTATCATCGAACGTGACGGTATGATGAGAAAATTGCAGTTCTGAAATTCTCATTACATTAAAAGTTTGTGTTTGGTTCGCATTCGAATATCATAAATGATTATAGTCATAATCCCAGAAGGAAAACAAACTTATAGCAGGGTAACCATCATTTATACCCCCAAAAAATAGAAAATATAGATGCTGAGTTGTCAACATTAACGTTCGTAAACGTGTCAGTAATTGGCAAGGTGTTGATAATCGAATTACAGATATTCCCATCCCGACTATTGAAAATGCACAATTATACGAGTACAGGTTGATTCATCAGGAAATATTGTGATAGAGTTGTAAGATATTCTTAATATAGATTATATACAGGCCTTAGTTTCGATTTGATAAAAATGTTGATTTCAAGACGGAAGAATAACTTTGTTTGACATCTTTTAGTCACTCCATGCTTTACGTCATTTCTCATGCAGCTGCCGATAGGCCATGACTTGAAGTTAGTCTAAAAATTACAGGGAAATCTGTATAAATAAAAATCAATGTTTGTTCCCCATGCGTTTCAAAACCATCGATGAGATTGTGATGGATAAAACTTTGATAGTTACTTTTGATAGTGGACCTGGTTACGAGTATGTAAAAAAACGAGTAAGATCGCCTATTGTATCTTTCGGGAAAGGAAAGTAAATAAATAAATATTGGGGGACAATCTTACACAAATCGACCTAGTCCCAAACTAAGCAAAGCTTGTACTATGGGTACTAGACGACGATATACATACTTATATAGATAAATGTACATACTTAAATACACAGAGAACATCCAAGACCCAAGAACAAAATCTGTGCTAATCTTTTTTATGACATAGGAGGCACACGAGCAGACGAATCGCCTGATGGTAAGCAATTAGCGCCGCCCACGGACACTCGCAACACCAGAGGGATTGTAAGAGCGTTGCCAGCCTTTAAGATGGGAATACACTTCACCAGCTATGATGTCATTGGGGGGAGGCGTCGTGGGGGTTAATTATTTTGTACGGCCAAAAAAATTCTTTTCCCCTCACTAGCTCGGAAAGCCGTCTTTTATCCTTTGAAACAAGCGGGTAAAAACGCATTTTATCCACAAGTGGGGAAAGTAATTTGACCTTGGAGCGTATTTGAGTAGGTTTTGACAGATAACAAAACGTAAAACGCTCATAATAATGGTTCGTTTGATATCAATTATCGTTAAATAAATGGTTTGAGAATTTAACAAAAAATACCAAATTTAGCTTTATTGATTTAAGTCAAACTCTTTATAGGTAAGTAACATTTGTTTTATACTGATATTGAGTATAATTGTAAACGCACAAGTTGAGTCGATGCAATTTTAAAACGCATCGTCAGAAATGTCATCATTGTCATTGTCAACTAAAAATACACAACTTGTCACGGACTCCGACTCACGTAAATATTATACACAACTTCCAGAGTTTTCTGTTATAATATCGTAAAAAATCGGTGATTCTAGTGATGAAAATCATGCCTGTGGAACTGTGTTTTTTTGCAGGTTGCACTTTCCTCGCTATAGTGAGGAGAAAAGTTTTGTGTTACACACGGGTGCAAAGTTGTATTTTACTTCTCGTGTGTTGAAACACTCGCTACGCTCAGGATTCTATTTTAGAACCAGTCGCTTCGCTCGTGGTTCAGCTATAGAATCCTTTCGCTGGCTCGTGTTTCAATTCCACACTCGCGGGTAAAATACAACTTTGCACCCTTGTATAACAAATAACTATTAAAACCCTATCGATTAGGGTATCAAATGAAAGGGCTAAATGAGCTGCTTCCAAGAATATACCACACCATTACGTTAATGGTATATAAATGCATGGTGTGGTACACTCTTAGACCATCCACTCTGTATATCAACGCGGTGTACGAGGCTTGCACTGAAAGTGGCGGGAATCGAATACTTATTAATTTATTTTTAACATGTATTATACCTTTTTATAATCTCTGAAGTTTCCTTATCTCAACACACTGGCCACTTAGAAAAAAAAAAGTATGGTTCGGTTTCAATTGTTTATTGAAGTCGTCGAGTCACTGCTTAAAATGGAATTGTGCCGTGAAAATTTCAGAGCTATGATTTATTATGACTTTAAAAGTGGACTAACACAAAAACAATGTGAAGAGCGGATGGTTGCTGCTTTTAATATTTAAGCTCCTTCAAAGACTACAATATACAGGTGGTATTCAGAATTTCAACGTGGCCGTGTATCCCTCACCGACGAAGTGCGTGAAGGTCGACCAAAATCGGCAGTCACGCAATAAAACGTCGATGTTGTGCGTCGTCTGATAAATGAAGACCGACATGTGACATATCGGGAAATTCAAGAGCACCTGGGTATTGGAATGAGTCAAATACAAATTATTTTAAAAGAAGAATTAGGCGTGAAAAAGTTATTTTCCCGTTGGATACCTCACCTATTGTCTGACGAGCAGAAAATAGTCCGTGTCAATTGGTGCCGCAAAACTTTGAAAAGATTTAACAAGGGACGCTCAAATGCTGTTTTTAGCATAGTATCAGGTGATGAGTCGTGGATATACGCTTATGAGCCTGAAACTAAAAACCAATCCCGAGTATGGGTCTTCGAAGACGAGCTCAAACCCACAAAAGTTGTTCGTTCTCGCAGTACGGCTAAGAAGATGGTGGCTACGTTTATCTCTAAATCTGGTCACGTAGCTACTGTGGCTCTTGAGGATCGTAGAACAGTCAATGCTGATTGGTACACCACTATTTGTTTGCCGAACGTCTTTGCTGAACTCCGAAAAACAAACCCTAGTCGTCGCATCATCCTTCACCACGACAACGCCAGCCCACACACCGCTCGGACAACAACTGAGTACCTGGACGGTGAAAAAGTCGAAATATTGGACCACCCTCCATATAGCCCTGACTTAAGTCCCAACGACTTTTTTACATTCCCCAGAATCAAGGACAAACTGCGTGGTCAGCGGTTTCAGACGCCAGAAGAAGCAGTGGAGGCCTATAAAATAGCCATTTTGTCGACCCCTAAACTAAAATATGTAAATAGATTCCATCAAAGCTACCACTGTGTTGCCATTAGAATAAAACGTTCAATAAATAGAAAAAAAAAATTAGCGAAATAATGGACGTATATACAACATTTATTGGTAATTTTAATTATTGTGTTTAAATACTCAGTTTAAATAACCAGACTTCATAAAAAAGCTGTCGCACAAATTAATATTTAATAAAAACTATTTTGTGGTACAAATGTTTGTTTAGGAATGGTAAAACTCAGGTGTAAACCACCTTTGGTAATCAATTTTAATATAATTACCATTATTGTCTTAACATTGAGTGCATATCTTTTCACCTCAAAAAGGAAATTCATATATGGGGTTGTTTATGTGTTGTGTAGTACGCCCTTTATGGGGAACGTATGGCGGCCATGACACTTGTCACTTCATTCGGCATCTGACGTCCTGTCTTGAGCGCTCGAATGTTTTCTTTCCTCGTTGTGGAATTTTTCATTGTTGAGTTTTTGTTTACTGTTAAGTTTGTTTTGTGTATTTACGTTGACTCTTTGTTAAGTTTGTACCGTGAACGTGAGTTTTCGTTTTACGTAAGTAAAATGGAACCCGTGGCAGGTCCCTCCCAGGACATGAAAGAGAATATTTCTCTTTCCCCACCAAGGAAAAGACCGGCATCTCATATGAGTGTTTCCGAAAAATGTATGGTGATGAACTGCTACAAATATACGTACAATACGTGGCCCCAGGACAAGTATTGGACACAAGTTGAATGTGCTAAAAAAGTGGCGGAAATATTGGGAATATCCGAAAGAACCGTCATAAATATACTAAAAGAACATAATACGACCAACGAATTCGCTTCGCCCAAGAAACCTGGCCCGAAATTGGCAGTAATTGACAAATTGGACGAGTTTACGTTTGCAGCCATTAGACGGATAGTGCATCAATTTTTCCATCGCAATGAGCCGTCTACTATTCAAAAGGTATTTTTTTAATTGTAATCATGACCATTTATTACTGTTATAATGTAATGCTGTATGATGGCAATATTACCATCTTTTAAAAAGCAGAAAATGTTCTAATTAATGATAACAACCTCCGTAGCCTAGTTGGTAGTGACCCTGCCTACGAAGCCAGAGGCCCCGGGTTTGCATAGGGATTTATTTGTGTTTATCACGAATATTTGTTTCTCAGTCTTGGATGTTTTCTATGTATACAAGCATGTATTTAAAAAAAAAACACAAAGCATGAATACTTACTTGACAATGTACTAAAATTTGTATTATGTTCTTAGGTGTTGCAGGTTGTTAATGATGACCCGGACCTACCAAATTTGTCTGCATTTACCTTGCGACTGGTACTTAAGCACCTAAATTTCAAATATGCAAGTCGGAAACGCCATAGCTGCCTCATTGACCGGGCTGATATAATATTGTGGAGAAAACGATATTTGGTAAAAATAAAACAATATCGCAGAGAGGGAAGACCAATATATTACCAAGATGAGACTTGGGTTAATGAAGGTATATATATTATAATTTACATAATTTGTTTGGGCTCATTAGAATTGTCTTAATAAGTAATTGAAAAAAATTCTGGAAAAATAGTTGCAATAAAACATTGTACAATTGACATTAAAAATATGTTTACACTTTTGATCCTTACTCCTGTAAAAATTTGTAAAAGTGTAACAACTAAATATCTTTGATGTTGCCTGTACCAAAAGTATTCATTAAGTGATTGTAAACATTTATTCATCACTATGTTACGAGATTTACGAGTAATTGTAGTAATTTTTATTTTAATCTGATTCTTTCTTGTTAAAGGGCACACGGTAAACAAAGTGTGGCAAGACCCAAAAGTTTTGTCATCTCGACAAGCATTTTTAGAGGGTCTTACAACCAGACTGAAGGCTCCATCAGGAAAAGGAAGGCGGCTCATTATAAGCCACATTGGCAACGATGAAGGATTTTTAGAAAATGGACTACTATTATTTGAATCGAAGAAAAATACTGATGACTACCATAAAGAAATGAATGCTCAGCATTTCGAAGAGTAGCTGACTGGTATATTGCCAAGGCTTAAGCCCAATTCTGTACTAGTCATAGACAATGCTCCATACCATTCTAGAAAAATGGAAAGTGGCCCTGTAAAGAGGTGGAACAAGGGCCAAATTATTCAATGGCTGCATGAAAGGAATATACCCTGTGACATGTCCATGATAAAAACGGAGTTATGGGCTCTGGTAGAAAGCCAACCCAAGATCAGCAAAATGGCAGTTGATGAATTAGCGGCTGCTCACAATGTAACCATTTTAAGACTCCCCTCATACCATTGTGAACTAAACCCTATTGAATTAGTGTGGGCACAGGTAAAAGGACATGTCGCCAAAAATAATAAAAGTTTTAAAATGGCCCAGGTCAAAACATTATTCCAGGAAGGTTACACCAGAACGCTGGAGATCGTGCATAGATCATGTTATTAAAGTAGAGGATGAAATGTGTCAATTAGATCATTTAATTGATGATGTTGTAGAGCCGTTTATTATAAACACAGGTGAAGATGAATTGAGTGGATCGGAACTTGAAGAATAAATAAACTTATTAAAAATATTGTTGTTTTCATTTGACACAATACACTGTTAGGCCACCCTTTTTAGGCCAGCTGTTAAAAAATAGGGATAATTTTCTACCATGGCAAGTCTTTAATTTTATTACAGATTTGGACTTTCATAGACACATAAAAATTACATAAATTATATGATTTGACAGTCTTTAACAGACAGATCAACCTCACTTAATGCCAAGCTGAGCAAGTTATGTACGTAGTGCCTAGTGACGATATCTTTAATAGTAAGTATACTACACCACTAGGGAGATAAAACAGAAAGCCCGAGATCGCAGATGTTTGCGGCCCCAGCTGCAAGCGAGGGCCTCAAATATGCGATCAAGGGCTTTTTCTTTATCTCCCGTGTTGTGTACATCATTTCATGCCTACACGTTTTCGTACGCGTAGCGAGCGTAAAAAGCTACTTTATGGCCAGGTGTGACATAAAATATTTTTCTTTGTATCTTCTACACATAGTATAGAGAAGTCCAGAAAGTTTGTTTGGGCCGCTACTAAAAACATATTTGTTTCATAATGTGTAGGTAGTAGGAGTAGGTATCGCATTATGTAGGCAATTGCAGCATTTCATTAAAGGTATGTATAATAAATTACGTATTTTGATGCAGCAAGTAACTTCCGTATTCCATACATAGACAGGGATTTCAATATATTATTCACCTAGTTAGATAATTGTATTTTTTATTATTAAGAAAGGGTTGGCGACATCTGGTCCCACATATTGAAGTTGACAGATGTCATTGTGACAATGACATTTCTTGGTAGATTTGATGGAATCTAATTACATATTAGAGTTTACTTCAGAGTTCAAAAAGTGCTTTATGGACTGGTTTGAACGCATGCATAAGTGCATGAAATACAAAGGAGAATATTTTGAAAAACAATAAAAATAAATAAACTCACTTATACTGCATATTTTCTTCTATTCCCGAAACTTTCAGTTTTACCCTCGTATGGGTACGCAGCTAGTATTTATCAAAAGAAAATTCATAATTATTAATTTTCGATAAATACAAGAATTCATTGAAATGACGACCAATTATCAATTTTGAAAAATTCCGTAATCAGCCTGCATAGCTTATAAGTAGCTATAAATTTTCATGTACATATACTGCCGTATTCACTGTGTATAAGAAGTAATAAAAAAGTATGAGCCCACAATGTTTCATGACTTGCGCCGTTTCAAAGCCTTACAATAGAGAACTTGGGTCAATTCATGCACCTACATAGGGATTTCTTCCGAGAGATTTGCTTGGTACGCCTCAATTGAACGGTATATGAGGGGGAAGGATCGTGATGAACTTTGTGATGTCATGACCGTCCACTTTCTACAAAATCTGTGTTGAAGGAAAACATCAAAAGATAGTTAATAAAACTTAATCTTCCCTTAAAATTGCCAATACTAGCGGACAATAAATATTAGCAGACAATTGTTACAAATCGAACTAGTCCCATAGTAACTTGATAAGGCTTGTGTTAAGGTAGGTGTAATATATTAACAACGATATTTTTAATAGATATATACTTAAGTACATAGAAAACATCCAAGTCTCAGGAACAAGTTTTTCTTCTCACCACAGAAACAAATGCCCTTACCAGGATTCGAACCGGAAATACTATATTATTAAACATAAACAAATAAACATGCTTTATATCCTTTACATGTAATCATTAATTATATATTGATTAAGAGCTACTTGCTTAATTCACTGAAGGCAATGAAAATACGGATACCTGTAATTAATATTAGATTACACGCAAACTATATTGCTCTTAAGTTTACTTAATCATAACGTACTTAAATATTCACCTTATACTGATAATTCACCTTCATATTTCTGATCATTCGGTTAACACGCAATCTGATACCTGGCAACCTGGCAATATTAATTATATTATAAGCTTAACAAACAGGTTTGAGACAGTTAGATTACTTATTGTTAGAATAACCTTTCAAGGTGTCTTGAAAAGGTGAAATTCCAGAATCGTTGAACCTTCCCCTTGCTGCACCAGACATCTCGAACTTAGAGTTTTACTTACAAAATATACTTGTATTTTTTTCTATTTGCAGATATATTGAAATTGTTTGTGTTTTAAATCTTTTGTTTTATACGGAGGATACGTGAAACATTACTAACCTAACTGTCTACCGACTTTATTTGTAACTACGATCGCGCACCAGCTTAAATTGCAACTATACTAGGTTTTCTCATCTATAAAGTAGTGCCTATAGTGTAATGTACATTATTATTCACCTTATTTTTTCCACCAGTTTGGTTTTTTACAATAAATTTATAAAAAGTAAAATATAAAAATACACGTACAAAATATAAAAGCATTATAAAAAAACCTAACCTAGAGTGCCGCCAGCAGCGAGGCGGAGCCTAAATATATATGTATAATTAATAATTATACATATTACCCTGTTACATATTAATTACATATTATTATTCAATATTACAGGAAAAATATAATTATATGTATGTATATCTAGTATTTTCTTATTATCAAAAACATTTCTTAACTAATTGTGTTATTTAAATCCTTAGGTACATGTAGTTTTGTATTCTTAACTCCTATTATCATAATGAAAGTAACTTCTTTCAAATACTTTTTAAATTGAAATCAGTTCTCGTGAAAAGTAATGGATTATCCTTGAAAAACCAACATTCATACTAACTTATTCAGACGCGCAAATTAGTAGCAAAATGCGCCGGTAGATGGCGCTTTACCTGTGGCGTTTAATTTCTACATCACGTTGTTAACATTTTTCCAGAATTAATGGGGTTGACGGTCGTTGTACGGAACCCACGGTGCGCGAGTTGGACTAACACTTGACGGTTTTTTGTATTGGTGCGATTTTATTGAGAGGTATCAATATCAAGAGCGTTTTGTACACTAATACAAAAACGTTCTACGCAAATCTTAATTCGCTTACCTACAACAGAGATATTTTGCCACAGATGGAATACTACATATACGTAGTTAGCGGACGTTGCACCCATTGCTTTTACTAAGTTTTTTAGAATATTGGCTTAGATACTTGTATTTAATGTACTTAATCATATTTAATAAGTCATTAACGTAAAAACCTTCGTAACTTAGTGAAACGCTGTTATAGGAATTACCATGCATAACTTACGTAGCTAAACTATGTACCTTTATGATTTCAAGTTTGGCGAACTCCTACTTTTGAGAAGTTTGTGAGCACCTGGGTCATGCCATAATGCCGCACCGTTTGGCTAAAGAACTACATCAGAAGGAATCTTTTCTCTTAACATAAATTAAGGTAAGAGACCAAATACTTGACACTGTCAATCAAGAATCAATAACAATAGGAGTCATCGAGAGGTGTCAACTAATATTAGTAGTCGCACGGCTAACCGCAATCAAAGATAAATAAAATAAATAAATAAATATTGGGGGACAATCTTACACAAATCGACCTAGTCCCAAACTAAGCAAAGCTTGTACTATGGGTAGTAGATGACGATATACTTACTTATATAGATAAATACATACTTAAATACATAGTAAACATCCAAGACCCAAGAACAAATATCCGTGAAAAATGCACAAATAAATGCCTTGGCCGGGATTCGAACCCGGGACCTCTAGCTTCGGAGGCAGGAGATATATACAGGATGGGCCCTGTAACAGTAGCAAAAAATCAAACGAAAGAAAAATTTTTTTTAGGTTTTTTTTTTCAACTGAGACCACATGGAAATTATTATTGGGCCGCTAAATAGTCCACACTATTTAGCGGCCCAATAATAATTTCCATGTGGTCTCAGTTGAAAAAAAAAAACGTAAAAAAATTTTTCTTCAATTAAGGCTTACGTGTTTTTATTACTTTTCTGAAGTGAAATTAATGTCAATTTATTTTAAAAAGTCAATAAAGTTGAAAAGATTATTAAAAAATACCAAAATTAATCTTGAAAACACAAAATGCAAAAACAATTATGACTCATAAACTTGATACTACTTCAAACACTGCATTGACTGATGTGCTATATAATCTCGTGGTGTTAAGATACATTACTCGGAGGTTAATAACTTTAAATCAAAATTTCTCCGAAACGAATATTTTGTGAAATTGTATACCAGGTGTTACTGCAGATGCTCTAAGGAAGCGTCCTTTTAAATATTTGCTTCAGTTATAGGGCCCACCTTGTATATGAAACCACAGTTTTTATACGCACTGTGGTGCTGATGTCCGTGCGCACCTACTCAATACCTACAAAGAATGGGACGTCTACGGTATGTACAACTATTTTATTACTTAATTGATAAAAAAATAGAGGTGAGCGATTGGTGTATGGCTTGTGCGGTTAGCCAACCGTAATCAAAGATATACCTATATGAAGACGCAATTTTTATACGCACTGTGGTGCGGCTGTTAGCGCGCACCTATTCTATATAAAAACTATTGGGACGTCGACTGCATGTAAAACTATTTCATTACTTAATTAATTATCTAAAATATATCTATACACGTGGCAACGTGTTTAGCCAAGTTCAAAAATAAGGAACTGGCGACGCAGCAGCCGTCGTGTGTACTGTAATACTTATTACAAGAACCACTTCCAGTTACTTTTGACCCTTTTACAACTCGAAACCTATTTAACCCATTTATATTATTTCATTTATTTATTTGCTTCAGGCAACAAAAGGCCTATAATTGAACATTACAAGTGAACATTAATATTAAATTGTCAAAATTATATATAAGTATTAAAAATAAAATAAAAACATGTCATGAATTACCTACCATGTTGTATTGTTATATACATGAAACGTGGCACATTTATTAAAGTCTCTTAGCTTTTCCAGAATCCAGAATTTCATATTTGTAGCTCAAACAGTTATTGATGTATTAACGTTTAAAACCAGCATTTTTATGAATGACTCACTGCCTCAAACTCCCATAATTAGTAGGGTTGTTTGAGAACCCAGGGGGTCGGGGGGTCAAAAACCTAACCTACTTCCAGATGACCTAGAAAATTGAAATTTGGCGTCATGGTGGGTAATTGTACAAGAAAAAAAACGGGCCAAGTGCGAGTCTCGCGCACCGAGGGTTCCGTAAAATATTTTTATTATATAACTAAAAATTTACGGTTTTCGCAATTTTTCCTTTAACTGTGCTATAAGTACGTACAGGCTTCATACCAAATTTCAAGATTCTGAGTTCACGGGAAGTACCCTGTAGGTTTTGATTCCCTTGCGAGTGTCGAAAATTTGATTTCGTTGGCTTAGAATTTTGATTGTTTCACAGCTCCAAGAGACAGTAGACTTGAGTATTTGATATAAATCCCAGCTTGATACCTCCACGCGTTCCTGAGAAAAAAGGTCTTGACAGACAGACAGACGGACGGACGGAAAACAAAGTGATCCTATAAGGGTTCCGTTTTTTCCTTTCGAGGTACGGAACCACCATCTTAAACAACCTACCTGAGAACTTATTGCATGACCTCACTGGTAACATTCATAGCCATGGAAAATGCAAAAAGCTACTTAAAAATATTATATAGCCTTAGAATGACATGTAGTATATGTACTCATAATATTAAATTATTATTGCAATGTTTAATAAACGCGGCATGAATCACGCGATCTCCCAACTATTATATAAACCCTCGAGGTAAATAGTGGCTCATGTGTCATAACATTTTGGAATAAAATTGTAAGTTTTAAATAAATAAATAAAAAAACAGAAAAGTACGATAAAATATTGACCTGGAAATAAAAAAATAGATCAAGTTCTTAAAAAAGATTTTTATAAAATTATATTAATGCCAAGTTCTCATGTTCACGAATAGAGCCACAACGATTAAAATCTTATTCTAGCTCGGAATCTTAAAAAGCTTGTTTACAAAATAGCATCCTGCCGATTTACTTTCCGAAAATAATCCGATAACTACGTTCCCTTGACTGCAGTATCAATCGAGAACTTCTTTGTCTGAAATTCATCCGAAATTCAAAAGGAGGCGTTCCACAGTGTAAATAATAAAAGTGGTTCGGAGTTGCGGTTTTACGAAATGTTTACATCCGCCAAGAGAATATAAATTGGTCTAATTTAAAAGCATATGAAATAAGGCCCGGTCTCGGCTGCTTTTGAAAATGGAAGTAGAAAAATCTTAGATTTTATTGGAACGTTTTACTGAGATTGATAGGACCAAGTATCCGCGTAACAAATAAAGGTGTCATGGGGTATTTGGTTTTGGTTGGGTCAAACAGAGAAGCTCTTTTTTGTAGACGGTTAAAACATAGGCTTAGTACGCGGGCGAAGCCGCGGGTAAATGCTAGTTTTTACATGAAATACAGTCAATATTTAATTGAGAAATTTAACTGGCATTTGTGTTTAGGTATGTGTTTTAAAGACGAAGGAGAAATTTTCAAGGTAGGTAATTCTATGTTTTATGATAATTAAAAAATATAGTTTTTCTTACCACCCACCACTTACCACCCGTTATTTTATGCATACAAAATAAACAACTAATTTACTGTTGTATGCTGATCTAACAAAACAAGACCATGACAAAGGCCGTTGCAGGTAAGGGAAGAAAAAATGCCCTTCATGATTAAGGGCTGGTTTTTTTTTCTATAGTTACTTACATCTATTCTATAGTTGTAATATTGTGCCAAGTTTTGTAAAAAAAATCCCTGTGGTTCGGCCGGGAAAAAATAAAATCCGAATTCATGAAATATGACATTACTTTAAAACTATAAAATTTTGTCATTCTTACTTTTTTTTATTTTGGTGAGTAAATAGTTAATATGTCCTGTAAGAAAATTGAGTCTCTATCTTTAATATTTCTGTAAAAAAACGCAAGAGAAAATTTCAAAAAAAAATCTTACATTTCTGAAGGAGTGACCACTCTAAATATCATGTCTAAAAAAGGATTATTTAACGTTCTATCAGTCATATTAGTTTGTTATTTATAATCAACAAGGAACAGTGTCAAATATAAAAAAATATTTTGGTTGGATTTTGTTACATTTTATATCAGCATCTGCAACCGACCTTCAGTGCTAATATATTTGCGCAAGAATGTTTCGTACAAGCCAATATACGGGGCAATACTAATAACTCTTCAACATTTTGTTGTTAATAAACACACAATTTGTTGTTAATCATCAGCCTGCATTTACCGTTGTACTAGACATTGGGTTTATAAAGAGGTATTCAATTATTCATTAAATAAAATCAAAAATGCGAAAACACGTAAATGTTTATGTTCGTGAAATTAAAAACCACTAATCACGGCGTTCTCAGGGACTATAACCTTTTTTACACATATTAAAATATCCTTTTACCATACTTTACTCTTTCCTGACATTTCTAACTCTACCCACATCTTTAAGATAACAGCCCTAAAAATACTTCACTCGCACAAAAATGTAAATGTACTTTTACTTGAAAATACGCTTGAGCGCTCATGTGGCGTAATAATCCATTTTGGGGTCACATAATTGGGGTACAGTGGAAATTCATGTCTTTACGGAATACGACCGTTAGGCCGGAAAATTGTTGCGTATTGTTGTATACCCTCGGGATATTTTAATTAAAAAATTTAATATTTCCCTTTTGTACTCAAAACTACATAGACAAATAAATTCATCGATCGAAATCACAAAAGCGTTTATTTTACATCTAATGAAAATGTACAACATCTAAAGTGAATGTACTTTTAGCTGAAAGTGTGGTACAAAACTTCGTAACGACGGTTTGTTGTAACGCCCATGGATTTATTAATGGTAATAATATATCAAATTAAACTGAGTGAATACATTTTTGTTCTAGATTAGTTCATGTGTATTCATGTCCCTCGTGTGTTAATCCCATAGATTTATAAAGTAATATTCATCATCAAATCAAGTAATAATAACATAGTAAGACCTAATATTGCCGGAAACACAGGAATGTGTTTGTATCAGTAGTTGTACTAGAGCGCTCGTGGCCCAGCGGCACCCGCCTACCGCGTGCGGTATGCGAGGTTAAGCAATGTGGGCGCAGGTCAGTTCTTGGATGGGTGACCGCTTTGAGTGGTTACTAACTGAGCGCTCTCGTGCTTTGGAAGACACGTTAATCCGTTGACCCCAGCTGCTGTCTCGACAGCAGTCGTTAAGCCAAGTTAGAGGCTTGAGAACTTCTAACAGTCAAGTTGCCCACTTACTTTTACAAAGGGGGGTCGAAGTTGCACCACGTCGATAGGGAGTACCCACCGTTACCCTACACGTGACCCCTGGGTGGTGCTAAAAGTGCAACAAAAACTGGCAACCGTACTTGTCTTCTCGAAGATCTCACGGTTCGTAAATAAATGCCATACGATTAAATAAATAAATAAATTAGTTGTACTATGTAGATAAGACGTTTTTAATTTTGTAGATGAATATAATAATTAACTTATCACCCATTCGTCCGAAACACAAGGAACATCCAATTTCGGGCACGTGATATTTCTTCTTTATCGATAAGTTCAATATAAATATCTAAAGTCATCATTGTAAGAAATAATTCCATCAAATGACCATAACCGTCAAGAAGCATATTATTATGATAAATCATCATCCTCCTAGCGTTATTCCCAGTACAGTTGCATCCTGAAGAATGCCTGGGGTCCGCTACCTGATCCCAAGAATTGGCGTAGGCACTAGTTTTTACGGAAGCGACTGCCATCAGACCTTCCAACCCGAGGGGGAAACCGACCTTATTGGGAATAGGCTTGTCAAGTGAGTGGGCAACTTGACTGTTAGAAGTTCTCAAGCCGCCCTGAGGCCTCTAACTTGGCTTAACGATTGCTATCATAGACAGCAACCGGGATCAACGGCTTAACGTGCCTTCCAAAGCACGGGAGCGCTCAGTTAGTAACCACTCAAAGCGGTCACCCATCCAAGGACTGACGTCGCCCGACATTGCTTAACCTCGCATACCGCACGCAGTACGCGGGTGCTACTGGGCCACGAGCGCTCCTCTTATTTTTATGATAAATATCTGGGTAAATGATTCTTTAGTTGTCTAAAACGCCGCTGCGCTGATGCATCTGATTCTTACTTAGCACAAAAAGGCTGTTTTACCTGCACTACGTATTAAAACACCCTGGGCTACCCGTTACGTTCAGTCTAGACTAATATTCATCGGACTCTTAAGAGGGCGCAGTACGATCGGTGTGGGTCGGTTCTCCATACAAACGTATTTAGGCTCTCATTTTAAAACGCCATGCTAGAATAACATGAAACTTTGTATACACAATGGGATCCGGCATACCTAGGTCGGAAATTAGTTTCTATTGCTAGAAATTGAAAAAGAAAAAAATTACAGCGGTTTTTTGAGTTTTTTACGGCTTGTATGAAAACCTTAAGAATCGCTGTATTTTTTCGCCATTATATTTTCAAGCAACAGAAACTAATTTCCGCCCTAGACAAGCTGGATCCCATTGTGTATACAAAGTTTCATGTTATTCTAGCATGGCGTTTTAAAATGAGAGCATAAATACGTTTGTATGGAGAACCAAACGTACTGCGCCCTCTTAATGGAATTATGAATTATTCCGGTGTTCCGAGAACTTGTTTGAGTAAGTCACCTAGTCGTAGTCACAGTTTTCATCCCTCAAAGGGATTCAATCGGGGGTGCAAGTTAGGTCTATGAAAAGGGAGTATAACGACGTGTCAAGAAATTTAACTTAAAGCATAGCAGAACTTGACGTATTGTAAACAAGTTGACATTTCGGTATGTCAAAATCGAGGTATCATAATTCCTTCTGATTGTTGACGCTATTTTTGAGCATAACCTTTTAGCAATTAGTTCTATTGTTGCGTGTACATCAAAATGAATTTGCGATACTCTGCGATACAAAAACAGCTGCCTCAATGCAGACTTTGTATCGTTCGGTGTACCATTTAATTTTGTCGTGTTTTTTTTTTTTTATGTAATTGTTGACCCTTCACACCATATTTAACTGTTAGATATAAGAGATCACTTGGGCTGGGCAGCCCAACCGTCAACATTGACAGTTGGAGCATCTTAGATGTATGTATGCTTATTTAAGTTATGTTTATGTATCTATACATATAATAAAGCTGAAGAGGGATGAAAGTCTGTAGTCTGTCATGAACGATATTCGAAAAAAAATTTGGTCAGGGTTACTTAGAATCGACAACAGAACACGTTTCAACAGTTTTTAGAATTTGCGTCTGTTTATATGTCTAGACATCATGTGAAAACTAATGAATGCAGTATAATTTAACCTTCATTAATATTGCAACTGGATCTTCGGCGAGGACAAAGCTATAAAAATTGGGCAGATTTGGGTTAAAAGGGGGTAAAAAGAGAGGTTGTTTTTGTATGGGAACTCCTATAATCAATGAGTTACAGGTTTAAAAATTGGTAAGCACATACTACACGAAAAAAAAAACATTCTACACAACTTGCCGCCCTCCACCACGCCTTTATTATTGCGTATAACACTCTTGGCTTGACTTGGCACGCCCATCGGGCCTTCGGCCCTCATATGAAAAGCCCGCTCTGTTGGGATGCTCGACAATTGGCCTCGCGTGCCTTACCTCTCAGCTTCGGGCCTTCGGCCCTCAGCCTTATAGAGCCTGCTGTTTGAATGCTCGACTTTCGGCCCTGCGTGCCTTACTAATCGGTTTCGGGCCCTCGGCCCTCAGAGTTACCTAAAGAACCCGTTCTGTTGGTACGCTCAGCCTTCGGCCTCGCGTGCCTTGCCACTCTCCTTGGGGCTTTCGGCCCTTATGGTCACTTATAAGACACTCGGGGATAGACAGTGTGCACGTTGGTTCGCCCATCGAGCCTTCGGTACTCAGCGATGCATAAAGAGTGCGCTATAATGTGACACTCAGCCTTCAGCCTTGCTTGCCTTGCTGCTCTCTTTCCAGCCTTTGGTCCTCAGGTTCGCTTATAAGACACTCGGGGACAGGTAGTACCACGTTGGCACGCCCTTCGGACCTTCGGTCCGCAGCCATACATAAGGAGGCCGCTGTGTGTAAATGATCAGCTTTCGGCCTCGCATTTCTTACCGCTCTGTTTCGCATTTTCGGCCATCATCATCAGAACCCGCTCTGTTGGGACGCTCGGCCTTCAGTCTCGCGTGCCTTGCCGCTCTGCTTTGGGCCTTCGGCCGTAAGCCTTGCATTAGGAGCCTGCTCTGTTGGAGGCCCGCATGCCTTGCCGGTCTGCTTAGGGCTACTTTGGCCATCATACTTACATGAAGAAATCAATCTGTTGGGACAACGTTTCACGGCAAAACTGCGTAGCTAGACTTCTACCATTATAAATGTTATTTTTTTGACGGGATTCATTCGTCTAGAATCGGTTCATTTGATTTTCCGAAATAAGCACTTAATCATTCGTTTTGACAATAGGATTTATAGAAAATACACCCCTAAGGTCCTGGTGTCCTTTTCGACGTCGTCCAACCATCTCAGCTTGAGAAAAATTGTATGGGAAAACAAATAATTCTAAGGCGAGAACGAGTTCTACGCGGACGAAGTCACGGGCAGAAGCTAGTCATATATATAATTGCTTTCTTTGCAAAACAAATCGTTGTTTTTAAAATACTGGTCAAGTTCGCAACTCGCCCAATCATTTTACAAATACTCGCCTGAGGGGAACTTGGTCACGAAAATATTTTGCTGGTTTGTGGATTAATAGAAATGATAGACAGAAAAGGTGACTTTTGTTCACTGTGTGAAATACACAGATACAAAATAACGAAAGGATAAATAAAGTCTTTTTTTTTTCATTGGTACTTACTCGTTTTAGACCACTTACAGGCAGAAGATAAGTTTTATTGTGTAAAGAACCTTATTTTAGATAACTAGTACAAAAAACCTCGATCATGCCATGCCTTCCTTCTTTGTTATATTGTACGTGCGCTTTCAACTTAAGATTTAGGTATAAATTTATCTCGTGACACAAGAACGATCTTGTTGACTTCACGAGATCGTTATGAATTTTCTCCACATAATAGCCAGAAAGCTGAGTATACCGCAGTGGAAAATGCATTAGGCATCCTCCTCAAAGTTACTTATGGAAGAATTTACCGGTCGAATCCCACTACCCTAAAGTACCCAGAGATGTGATCACGTAAACTGTTCGAACGTGCGTAAGGTTGATGTAGTAAATGTCATTTTCTATAAAAATTAGATCTACCTAACGTATATTTAATACGTGAAGTGATTCAACTATCAGGATCCCCGATAGTTTAAATGAGTTAATAATATACTGTTGCCCAAGCGCGTGATTGGTGCCCTGCTTTTAGTCATTAATTGTTCACAGATTCTGTTAGCAATCCAAATTACGTTAGCAACACTTCATTGGCGATTCAATCCAATTTTCACAAAATGGACAGCACATTTATTCGCAATAAACCGCGCACATTTTGCCACAACATTTGAAAGTCTATTGCTGCCCACAGTCTATTGATGAACAGGTGCCTTAAATTTGTGTACAGTCGGGCATATCCAATTTACGACGAGTTAGTAATCTTTGGATAGGGTATCTTAAATATCTTACAACTACATTGAATAAACAACACCGTACCTGAGAAGCATGACACTGTAACTCCATTTATTTAAGATTTGGGCCTAAAACGGTATCTTACTCAACTTTCCGAGCTCTTTCGAACCATAAAACTGTAATTGTCAAATATGCCATGGTTACCTATTTCCTTAAATGTATATTGATGTAAGATCATGGCTCATTCCGAAGCATTTTAATCTAAATGACATACAGTCTTATGTTAGTGGCAGTCAAGAGCTTTGTATTTTATTGTAAGTCTGGAGTTACAGTGTTAATACTCAACTTAAACAAAGATACAGCAAAACGCAATTAGATATTGGAAACATTTTAGTGTAACTCCGGACTTACATTTTTATTGCGGGCGCGGGAGGGGGTTGTTTAGTCGATTCAGCGCGGGAGTTACCAACCCGCAGTACGACTCTAAACGTGCACGTGGACGGGGCTATGCTGAATCGTATGGCTTCACTTTACGAAAACAGTTTATCTCCATAATGCCGAAGTCTAACCGAGGGAATCTTTTACTTAGCAACACACGATTTAGAAAGTGAGTTTTAACGTTATTATTTAAGTGTCTTTATTTTAATAATAATTTTGTTTTAGCTAATCACTCGGTCCCTGAGAATCATGACACTGTGTATTTTATTATATCACTTACATTGTTGTGCCTCTGAGGTCAGTCTACTTACATAACTTTTTATTTCTATTACTTTAGTGGTAAAGAAAACCGCACGCATTTGCCTTTTACAGAGAATCAAAAGCGGTTTTTGGTTGAAAGCGAAAATAAAGATTTTCGACAAGTTTTCAGAGCTTGAGAGAAGAATTTGCCAGTCAAGAGAGTTCCTGTAATCCCAGAATTAACGTTAGACAGATTTGCTTCACTTACTTAAAACCAAGATAAACTTTTGCATCAATATGAAAATTCTGTATGTGGCTCAATAGGAGCAGCAGGCTCTGCTGAAATAATATCAAGCATATCAGAACAAATCGAGGCGGACTTAAATTGGCCAATGTCTCCGTATCCCCACTACTACTCCCAAATAGAATCTCATTTCTGTCAAGTTAGTCTGTCTGCAAAGCTACTTCAAATGAAATTATACCGGATTCTGTGAGATGTAGGTAGCTCAAGTAGCCCGGAATTATTAAGCTATGGAGATTTCGTTGACACTCCCGCTGATCCTTACGCTACAGGCAATAACGATTCTGGTTCCGACTGGGTTCCTTCTAGATTGATACCTCGCAAATCACACCGACACCCTATATTTACGCAAGATACTCAACAGCAATTGGCAAATGTCATTGAATTTGACCCTGACGGCTCAATGAGTGGTATAGAAGATAACTCAGATGACAGTATTTCTTCTAAAAGACAAGTAGTAATTGCTAGCTCTTTGTCTTCTATATCAGTAGAAGATTTTTTATCAGTAGGCGAATCAAATATCCCCAAAAATGTTTTATAATCGAGCGCGTCTAGTTGCAAAGTGGAAGAGGCAAATAGCAAAGGATAGAAGATTACAAGGAAAAAGTTACGTGAGTGCAGTCTCAAAACATTATAAAACAATCAAAAATAAGGAAATGAAGTCACCAACACACCATGCCCGTAAACATGTAACTTAAAATGCAATACGAACATTTCCCGTGAAGTAAGAATAAAAATATCTCATATTTTTTGGAAAAGAAGGCAATTCATAGCTTCATCGGTAGGTAGATGTATGTAACACCAGTCGCCGTTTCCCGTGATCGCAAAAACGACGAAGCTGGTCGTCGAAAATACCTATAGTAAATTTTACAATTTGAATAACAATCCCGGAAGACTTCATATTTGTCAAAAACTGTTTATAAATACCCTGTGCGTAACAGAGTAAGAAGTAGAATTATTTTATTAGTAGTTTTACTCGTAGTTCTTTTGATTTTTGATTAAAAGCAGAATACGGTATGTGACATAGTTTTTTTTTGTTTTATAGTAATAAATGTCACTTTGAATAAGAAATTGGTTCCACTTTGTTAAGAATGTCAATCTCACATAAATATACTTTAGAATAATTAAGCATTTAGTTATTCAAACTTGATTAGTTTTACTTTAAGCCACCTTAAACGTCGCACCTGCATCATTTTGGTACAAAATTGCTGCTCCTGTAAAATTTAGGAAATGGCAGTTGCAGTGTTCTGCTTCTCAGGTACGGATTTACAAATTCAGGTTCTGTTGCGGACTGTACATCGAACTAAAAATTTCATTTCGATTCAGTTCCAACAGATGAAAAGGTGTTTTTAGAACATTAATCGTTATTTTTGTCTAGAGTTATGAACGTATACCGGCCTACACAATGCAATATTTAGGACTCAGTTTTATTCAGACCGAAAAAAATGTGTGAATGTAATAAATATCTCCGCATTTCCAATCGGCTTACTTTGCCCTTTGTGTAAAGTAAACGCTAGATGGTGACCCCTATAAATCTCCCATTCGATCCTGTCAGAGGTCAACTAAGCCACAATACGCTGAAGCAAGGCACAAGAAAAGGCGACTGAGTGTCTGAATATGCAATAGCAACTCGATAGCTTTAAGCCTTGATAATAAACAACCAAATACCAAGCAAGCAAGGAAGCAAGTTGGTATTTGTACTTCCCAGACCATTTATATATAACGTTTTAAAACTGTAAACCTACTGAATTTTTCGATATTTCAAATGTTGCAGGGAATTTTGTGACACAGAACTGTTATAATGATAATATCCAAATAACCTAAGGTTAAGTATGTAATTTAAGCTTAGAAAAAATATTGTTAGTTGGTACTAAAATTTTACTTTTTTCAAATTTAATAAATTAGGTATGTTTCTGAAATTGCCACTATTATACACACTATTATTATTGATACTGAATCTCATAATAAAAACAATCTAATAGGATAATTACTTCTCATTCAGGTCATGACTTATACCATGCCCACACAATCGTGAGGGGGTGAATTTTTGTACCGTACCCTTAGTTATGCTAATGCAATGCGAGTGACCGGATTCAGCTGAACGAGCGAATATATTGCGGTCTCACTGTTGCTATGAATAAATCTTTCAACGTTATCGGTCTATTGGAGGCCCAGTGAAGGCTACTATACTCTATCTTTTGAGGTTTTTGCATCTCGTATTAACGTTTCGCTATAATTCTGATTAAGAATGATAAAAAGAAGCGTTGTTTGCTAAAGATCACTACCAAAGACCCGTGTCTATTGCTTACAGTTGAACATGAATACATCTCACTAAATAGCTGTTCACAATCGTTTAAAAACTTAGACGTTTATAATCCTATTTCTTAAAATAAAATTGTAAACTTAAATTCATATTATAAATCTTGTTTACTTAATCGCATGTATGTAATGTATTCAACTAATAATTAATTCACATTAAATTGCATATTTTTAATAAAATGGGTATATAACTTTTAATAAATATATAATTACTATGCACAATTTTCATATGGCAATGTTTCTTAGAAAATGTTTCTTCAATTTAGCTTTCACAATTGACTTACGTTAAAATTCACCGTTGTTAAGCGATTCCCACCGGCTGTAACACTCACATTAATGTATATTTTTCTATTTTGTATTATATCAGCTCCTAAATCTACAGTCCGCTTATTTATTTACCATGTACGGACCTGCGAAGATTTTACATAGCTTTTATTTATTTTATCAGCGCGCGTGGAAAGTGCGCAAAACGGATACAAAGTCAAGCATTGAAAACAATAATTAATATTGCACATGTCAACTTGGCAAACAATAGGTTGGTATGACATATGTAGGAACCAAGCTGAAAATAAAGGCAATATCGTTGTGATAATATAATGCAGCAATGGCGCGAAATGCGTGGTTCATACCCATTTTTCAATCCGACAAGCGGGGCTGAGCTACATTAATCGCCTAAGCCTTCGGATTAACTTTTTAAGGTTCCTTGGCAATCTGATTGTATAATTAAGTTCGTCATAATTTGTCAGCGCGCTTTTAACGGTGAAAAGGTATTTTAACAGGTTTTTATTGAATGGATATCTACCAGCTACTACACAGCTACAACAAGTAAGTAAAACATGCATTGGGACCTACATTTTGTAAAGAAGTCAAGGCTGGTTGGTCATTAATGAAATTTTGGATATAATTATCTCATATTTTCATAATCCAATGAAATCTACTTTTTTTTATATATTTTTTTTATACTTTTTATACTTACATTATATCGTGCTACCGTCTAAGTTTTATCCCAAACACTAGAATATTATTGAACATAATTATTAAGTTCTGTGAATGTAAATTAATTTCCAACTTTGAATAAGCTAAAGAACCATTACTACACAAATCGCTCGCCCAAACCAATTACGTGAATAAAATCATCATCCAGCGAATTGCAGAGGCAAAAACCGAAATGGTCTGAGTAGCATTTGACTAAATAAATTTGCTTTTCCCATTTGGAGCTGGTGGCTTTTAACCACAGTAAAGATATCTGCGAATAAGCTGGATGCGAAAGCGGCGATATGGAGAATTTTGTACATTCTTCTAATTTGCCGCATTTGAAGCAACGTGAATCTAGTAGTTAGAAAGGAATTAAAGAGTTTAACATCTCAGTTGAAAAATTCTTTGCAAATAGCGAAGAAAATAAAAGTAAAATCTAAACAAAAGTTGCCTGAATGATACGCAAAGAGAGTTTATACTATTTACATGCATAGCTTTTTTTTGTTTCATAGCAAATACCCTCAAGGTGATACCATATAAATTTGGTGATGGGATCTAGGAGGAATCGAGGACTATTCCCCAATTTCGGTATTATATGTAGTTAACCAAGCATTGGCTCACGGAAACAACAAATTTGGTGATGCGGAACTGGTTATGATGACCACAGATGACATATGGAACTCCTCAATGATGTAGGTAAGCACTTCACAGATCCCGATGGAATTTTGTTAACGTAGCCACTACTGCTCGTCAAAATACAGATTAAGAAGTGGGTCTTAAGATGAATTCCCTAGATGTCCACTCACAATGCAAAATCCGTATTATGGCTCCTCTACATGATGGCCCATCCTGGTGGCCCACTAGGATAGGCCAGCGTGTAGAGAGGGTAGTGGTGTCGGATGGCTTATGGCGGGGCGGGATGGAGATGGGATGGCCGCGGTGTCGGTTTTTCGACCGCACAAGCGATGGCGGTACGCATTTACACGTGGTCCATTCCGCAGTGCGCGGTCAGCCGCGGTTGAGTGTGGACGTTCGTGCTGTGTATTTTTTAAATAGAAAATGATGTGTATGTGGCCTTAACGCGGAAAAATAAAGTTATTTATTTGTTTTTGAAAAATAAGGATAATGGCCTCCCCTCAAAAATAAAAACACAGAATAAATGTAAATAATTATGATTCCTAAATGTTCTTTGCGTCTACTTCTACGTATACAGCTAATTACCTACGTAAAATATTGCTATATATTTTTTTAGGTACATAAATACCAAATTGTCTTGTTTTATTTTTCTCCTTGTTTAAATAATTAAAACAAAACCGCCGTAAATTGCACATTTGAGTCTGTATAAAGAAATGCACGTTCACATCGAAAGTAGAAAACTACATTCGGCAGCCCAATTTTATCATCCTGAAAAAAGCTCGCACATCACGCCCGGACATATCAAACGATATATTTTGCTTCACAAAAGTGGGTCGCAGTGCTGAACATAGCCAAACTTTTTGCACTCTGCATAAATAACTGTTTTCACAATATTATTTCAGTATAATGAAACGGGTCACTCACGTCTTAAAGGTCGAATATCCCTCGACATGTTTAAGGACCGCGAACCGGTCCGAAATAAGGTAGGTAATTAGTTGCACTTCAAACTCAATATTTCACTTTCGGCAGAGCCTAAAGTCAGGATGAATTTGATTGAAAATAAATCCAGAGGATTCGAGTTTTCCATTAGCAATTTACGTATGTGGCCGGATTAAAAAAAAAGGATTACTGTCCCACTTTTCAATTTCCGAACGAGCTTAAAGTCACCCCTAATTCCGGCGAGCCGGGCGATCGAGCATTTTTGAAATCTCCCAATCAGGAGGGATATTTACATTATTTACGCGACAGTTTGCTTACTTTCCATTTATTTGAGCCCTACCCGCGTCCCTCCCTATTCAAATGCCTACTCCAAAATAGATCTCGAATCGTACAACCGATCCACTGGATGCAACAATAGGTGTTGCCCTAGGATCATTAATAAACTGTTTTGATTGCTCATGAAAGTACGCTGACGACTTCAACAGGATTATTACCATGCCTACTTACACTAGAAGGCGCCGAGCAAGCGTTAAACCAAGCAGCCACAGAGCTAGCCCAATGTTTCGGATGTAATAGCTTAGGTTTAAACCTAAAAAACTAGCCAGGTGCGTGTCGGGCCACAAGCGATATAGTTGTCTGTAGTTACATTATTACTATTAGGGGTTGAAATCTCACAAACTTATATTTAGTATATAAATATTTGTTAGTTAACAATGACATCTAACTAATCAACGGAAATTGTACGATAGTTAGCTTTTCCAGGCATATTTCTTAAGTTCGGTGGATTTTTATAGCCTATAGCAGTAAAACAAATCCATGCAAACGTCCCATTTGATGCACCCACACATACACACGTCATTACCAGAGGTCGGCGGGGTGAGCTATTTTTACGTCATTAATGTATGTAGTTGTGTCTTGTAGATATTAATATGAATAAGGTGTATCCATAAAAAAATATTGAAAGAAGACAAAACTGGCATGATTAAACTTAAGTGAAAATGCATTACTAAACGATATTGAGCTTTTTTATTTATTGTAAATTTTCTGTCTTGTAATTAAAGTTGTACTATAAGTTTTTCTTTATTTTCAATTTTTAATGAGTTTCGACTTGAGTTCAATATCCATTTATGGATAGTAAAAAACTTTCTACATCCACTGAAGTGATTGGAGTGAAAGTGTACATTAAATAGTACAATACAGTCTTCTAATTTCTAACTGACAGAAGCAGATGGAGACCAGTATATAACAGCTCTAACTTGAATCTATTTTATAGTATTTGTAAATTGCTAATGGAAATTCATCCTGACTTCATATCAGGCTCTGCCGAAAGTGAAATATTGACTCTGAAATGCAAATAATTACCTACCTTATTTCGGTGTTTTACATTATTTTTATATCGGTGCAATTTACAGAATAGAATAGAATAAAATTTATTTTGCAAAAACTACATATAAATTCCTAAAAAAAAGAAGAAAAAACATATTGTCATGTATTAACGTGTTTTTAGGTATTGTTCGCCGTTAGAAAGTTAAATATTGACGCTAGTATACATATGATATCAGACAATATTTAGTATATGAAATATCCCAGTACTTAAAAGAAATGCTGGTTTATGATCATACACCGGACAGGCGGGGGCAAAAATGTACCAGTGCTAGTGATTAATTAAACATCGACTAAGTTTATCGCCATCCAAACAGTAGTATAAAATTTGCGAACATTTTGAATCTAAATATACATAATCATTTGCTTCCACTCACATATTTCATTGTTATTCAATTATAATTCTGTAAGAACATTAGACTAAGTATCCATTATGACATGAGACATGAATTGACAATGTAAGCTATATTTATCTTTCTGCTTGTTGATATTTTAAAACATAATTTGTACTACGCACATCTACAAAGTTTGTCTTTTTTTCTGTTTACTACAATAAGATTTTGTTTTTATTAATATTAATGTTATATGCAATTCAATATTAAATTTGCATGCCACGAGATGGCTGAATGTATATGGCTCATGTTAAACACCTGTCACCACTTTTGTACCTGCATTCATGCAAATAAATGTATTTCATTTCATTTCATCGATAAAGAGCAATTTTTGACCATCTCATCTCAGAATCATAAAATCAAAGCTATGGAATATGTATTTACTATATGTCTTTTCCGCTCACGGGACAATGGTGTCCCGGACCTTTGGAAGGCGTGCGCGGAGCCGAAGTACCGAAGTACCAACCGAGTACCACATAGCCAACACGTAGAGGCCCTTTTGTCAATTTAATGAAATGCAAGGGGTACACCGAGCGGATGCTGTCCCTGCCCGTGTCATGGGACGCACACAGAGACAGCACCCGCCAGGGTGTACAGGAACTATTGCTGGTTGATGGAATCTAAATGAACCGGCCTATTTGGTGAATATGATGGACTAATGGCTGGGCTATTGAGTGAGACAACTGACGTCTGCCTAATAAAACTGTCTCACATTTTTATCTCAGGCAGACAGTGACTCGCCCTCTGCTAGATGGGCCTCTATAAATAGCGACATTAAAAATGGCCTAAGGGCAACACCGGTGCAGAGGGCTGGGGTAGAGAGGTGGCACTGGACTTTAAACATATAGCCAACTCGCCACTTAGGTGACCACATCCATTTATTATTATTATTACTGTAACGACTAACACTAGTATAATATTTGTAACTAACATATATGGGTTCTGAAGTCCGAAATAAAAGATTATTATTATTATTATAACTAAAGTAATGGCTAAGTTTGAATACGTTTAACTGTGTGCAACCCTCTTTTATTTATTAACCGACTTCAAGATTTCAAAAGAGGAAGTTATCAATTCGGTTGTATGTTTTTTTTTTTTATTTTTTTTTAATGTTTGTTACTCCATAACTCCGTCATTTCTTAACCGATTTGAAAAATTCTTTTTTTGATTGTATGTATATATATCCAAGTTGGTCCCGTTTTTGTCAAAAGGCAGTTCTGATGATGGGATCCATGAGGAATTGAAGGAACTCCTCAAATCTTTAAGGCAAACATATAGTGATTTTTGTGTTTTTATCAACAAGTCAAGCATTTGCATCCAAAAATGTGACACTGGATGAAGTGGAACTGCTGATGATGATCAGAACAGAACTCTTCAACGACGAAAAGTTCACGTTTGGCGATTTGTCCTCCTAGCTGTGTTTGTTAAGCAAGTTCTATTTTCACGATTAATTTTTGTCATGCTCGAGTTCTGATGATGGGATCCATGAGGAATTGAGGGAACTCCTCAAATCTTAAAGGCAAACACTTAGTGATTTTTGTGTTTTTATCAACAAATCGAGCATTATCATACAAAAATGTGACATTTGATGAAGTGGAACTGCTGATGATGATCAGAACAGAACTCTTCAACGACGAAAAGTTCACGTTTGGCGATTTGTCCTTCTAGCTGTGTTTGTTAAGCAAGTTCTATTTTCACGATTGATTTTTGTCATGCTCGAGTTCTGATGATGGGATCCATTAGGAATCGAGGAAACTCCTCAAATGTGAAAGGCACACAAATAGTGATTTTAGTATTTTCATGAACTAATCAAGCATTTTCATTCATAAAAGTGACATTTGATGAAGTGGAACTGCTGATGATGATCAGAACGGAACTCTTCAACGACGCGTAGTTCACGTTTGGCGATTTGTTCTCTTCGTTTTGTTTGTCAAGCAAGCAAGGTTTTTCCATGATTTCATGAGGAAATTGGTCTTCTACCATTATAAACATACTTATAGCCATTTTTGTATTTTATTGTATGGAATCTAAGAGTGCACCATCTAAGATTAATAATCTTTCACCGGACTCCCCCATTGAAGTCGACTTTTTTTTCTTAAAAATTATACTTATGGCAACTATAAACAACCGATATCTGACATTGACTGTGTCGAGTCACTTTTGACATCCATTGAAATTACTTTGAATTTATTCATCCAGTACAACAATATTATTTTGCTTTCCGATCAATTAAGCCTACCTTTTGGTTTCTTCAGGCGACAAAAAATGCCTCGCAAGAAAAAAGATCATTCATCTTCATGGAAAGCTGACCATTCAGATTTAGAAGATAAGGGATGATTCACAGTAGACCGTTCCGTGTCCGGGCCGGCCCGTTTTCTATGACAGCAAACGCAACGGCTGGCATATTTCTCTAGAAGAAAACGGGCCGGCCCGGACACGGAACGGCCTACTGTGAATCATCCTTAAAGGTACGACTTACTTTTGCAAGGAATGTAAAATTCATACGTCTCGAAAAAAGTTTTCCGTACAAAGGCATATAAGAAGCCAAAGGCATAAATAACAACGTCGCTAAAAATCAAAATTTATTTAACCTCGACTTGCTAAAATTTATTTTAGCTTGCAACATACCATGGACCCAGGTGGGAAATCCCATTTTCATCAACTTCATATCTGATTGCATATTCGGGAAATATGATTCAGAAACATATATTTCCAACGAATCACTTTTGAGAAAAAAGACCTTAGACATCGCTTCTAAGGAGACAATGAAACAGAATAAGACTAAACTGGGAAATACTAGAATTTATGTGAGTGTAGACGAAAGTACAGATGCCAATGGGCGTCAGATTGGGAATGTAATGGTTGGAGCACAATTAGAAAATGAAATAGGTACCCCACACATCTAGCGTTTGTCTAGAGGAAGTAAATAATGTTAGTATAACAAATCTTATTCAAAATGCCCTGAAGACGTTGTGGGGAAGTAACCACAACAAACATGATAAAGTTTTGTTGCTTCTTACGGATGGCGTAGCCTACATGCTGAAAGCAGGTAAAATTTTGAAAAAAGTTTTTCCGAATTTATTACACGTCACATGTTTGGCACATGGAGTAAATAGAGTGGCTGACAAGTGCGTTTATTGTTTCCTGCTGTAAATAATTTAATTGCTTATACAAAAAAGGTATTTCTGAAATCACCCAAAAGAATAAAAATATTTCAGCAAATGTTACCGAACGTTCCTTTGCCACCACAGCCGACGATAATACGATGGGGAACATGGCTAAAAGCGGCTATTTACTATCATCTAGACACGCGGCAGCGTGTCCAGCCAAGTTCACCGAGGAACTGGCGGACAGCAGCCGTGTGTTATTTATTTTACACGAACCTTTTGGAGCCAGTTTTGACCCCCCAATAACACCAAATCTATTTACAATAAAAAAAAAAAATTTTGGTACATGTATTAAGATCCTTTAGAACAACTAGAAACCCAAATTTCATAAATATAGGTTTAATAGTTATTGAGATATTAAATTACAAAAACCGCATTTTTACCACTGACTGACTGACTAGTAATCAAAAACCTGACACACTTCCAGGTGACCTAGCAAGCTGAAATTTGGCATGCAGCTTGGTAATTATGTGTGTACACCAGAAAAAAACAGAAAACAGTAATTTTTTTTATTAGTTTATTATTATTATTATTTATGCTATTTACCTCAGAACTCCGTCATTGACCGATTTGGAAGATTCTTTTTTTTTGTTTGAAACGGTATACATCAAGGATGTTCCCATAGTTATCAGGTAAGAATCTGATCATAGGGTTCTGGAGAAATCGAGGGAAATCTTCAAATATTTGAGGTGCACCTATAGCGATTTGGGTATTTTGTATAGTAACTCGTGCATTCGCTCTTAAAAAGCACCATTTGGCGAAGATTGACAAAAAGTAATGATATCCCATCAAAAACATAAATGTGAAAATGAGAGCCAAGTTTAATATTAAGAATATGCGGTGCTTGGTTGTCGTCTTCAGCGACAAAATAATAGAGATCTAAATGGGTGCCAAGTTCCTTAGATTCTCTGAAATGGTGCCAAGTCCAGCACTACATTGCTTACAGTAAATTAATTAACTGCGGCTTAGTGCATTTTGAGCTTTAACTTGGCAGTTTTCTTAAATATCCAACAGGTTTTATGGTATTATAACATACTGCATAGAAAACTACCAGGTTAAGGCTTAAAATGCATTGAGCCGCAGAAAATTAATTTACTGTAAACAATGTAGTGCTGGACTTGGCACCATTTCAGAGAATCTACGGAACTTGGCACCCATTTAGATCTCAATTATTTTGTCGCTGAAGACGACAACCAAGCATCGCATATTCTTAATATTGAACTTGGCTCCCATTTTCACATTTATGTTTTTGATGGGATTCATATTTGCCAGCCATCAAGCAAGTCTTACAAATATTTAATAACAAAGAATCAACGTGTATATTAAAAGCAAAACGGGCAATGATTGATATAAACATTCTCAACGATTTGAAATGGATAGCCAACAATCTATCCATCATACCAAGTACCACTGAAAAATTACAAGCACAAAATTTAAGTCTCCAGTTTGAATATTGTTCATAAGTTAAAATTACATATCTCAAGATTACGTTTGAATTCTCAGGGCAAAATTATTCACAAAAAACTTCAAACAGTGTTAAAGAAAAACGTCGGCATTTTAATTTTAAACGTTAATTTGGTATCCGGAAAAGAAATAGAACTGAGTCATACAGAAGAAATACATCAATACTATAAATTGTTTGAATTTGCTCGAAATACTCGTACTACAGTTGACCTAGAAAGGTCATTTAGTTGGCTAAAATGGATATTGTCCCCCAGGCGACGAAGATTAAAGTCTGAAAATGTGGAAAAAATGTTGATTGTTTATTATGAAAATTATATTAATAATTAAAAAAGTTAATTCCTCAAAAAGTTTTTTGTGTATGTAGTTTTCTTCTTCATTCAAATTCTTGAAATTACACAACGGGTTGTACGTCATTTTTATCGATATCAACTAATACAATTAGTTTAATGTGTCCTCGCACTATTAAACGACAGTGCACATTTGGTTCCGCCTGTCCGGTGAATGTTTATGATACTATTGATATTTCTTGGTTTTTCAATGTATATTTACTTCAAACCATGGTACCCTGTACATCTAACTACACATGCAACACACATATATATATATATATATATATATATATATCTATCTATGTATGCCAAATTATAGTTCCCTAGTATTAACGGTTACTGAGCTGAGCTATGAAAGGGTGGTGGACGAACTATAGTGAAGCTATAAGGGTTCCTTGTTTGCTACGGAAACCTAAAAAAGTATTTATCAAGGACTGGATTTTTTTTATTGCATCATTGACTATTATAATAGGCATGCACATCAAAGAGTTTGAGATTAAGACGGCGCAGTACGATCGGTGTGGATCGGTTCTCCATACAAACGTATTTAGGATCTCATTTTAAAACGCCATGCTAGAATAACACGAAACTTTGTATACACAATGGGATCCGGCATACCTAGGTCGAAAATTAGTTTCTGTTGCTAGAAAATGAAAAAGAAAAAAAAATCAGCGCTTTTTTGAGTTTTTTACGGCTTGTATGAAAACCTTAATAATCGCTGTATTTTTTCGCCATTATAATTTCAAGCAACAGAAACTAATTTACGCCCTAGACAAGCTGGATCCCAGTGTGTATACAACGTTTCATGTTATTCTAGCATGGCGTTTTAAAATGAGAGCATAAATACGTTTGTATGGAGAACCAAACGTACTGCGCCCTCACCTTTGTTGCACCTTGTGCGTAAGGGTCAAACCTGGGTCCTTGCCGCCCGAGTGGCTTGACACTCGACGCCCAATTTGATTTCCTTTTACGTTGTTTACATCATCAGGAAGGAAAGGTAGAAGGGCCAAATTACGCTGGTCGACCCGGGTACTTACAGGGAAAACGTTTTTATGTAAAGAATCCAATTAGTTGGCGACAGGTGGGGTAGAAGCTGTTTATGCTATAAAATCATACCCAAAGGAAGTGGGGGCTAAATGCTTTGTCATTTCTCTTTTGAAGTAAAAAGGTTTGAAATAATTTATCATAGGTACTTATTTAAATAATAATAACATCATCATCAGTATCTGTAATTGAGGGCAAAACAGCGGTCGTGTGATGGTTGCCACTTTCTTCTAGTGACTATGGAACCCTAAAAAGAGAAGGTCAGTTTAATGTTGCATCAGGATCTCAAGACAATGACAGAGAATTGAATGGTGATTCGAGTAATCGCGCTTATAAGACAAGATCTCAGCGTTTAAAAAATTATGATAATAATGACCAATTAAAAGGAGCGTTCGTGGCCCAGCGGCGCCCGCGCACCGCGTGCGTGTAGTTGCCCAGTCACTTGACAAGCCTAATCCCAATAAGATCTAGTTTCCCCCTTAAGTTACAAGGTCAGAGAAGTTTGTAAAAACTAGTGCCTACGCCATTAATTGGGATTAGGTAATAGCGGACCCAAGGCATCTTTCATAATGCAACTGAACTAGGATAACGCTAGGTTGACGATGAATGACCAATCAAAATAACTGTAAAACAAATCTGTGTAGATGTTAATTGTCCCAATGGTGGGAAAAATCCTTTTGTTTGATCAATCAAATAGTAAGTCCCTAAATAATACTTCATAGACAAGTATTCGAATGCTTTATAGATATTATTATACAAATAGAAAACCGGGCAAGTGCGCTTAGGGTCCCGTAGTAGCAATTTTCTTAACAGATTAACATAGATAGATATATGATAAAGCATTAGATAGGTACAATTTATTTCAGTAATTTTATAAAACATATCGAATACCATTTTGGTAATTAATTACAAAGACAAATTAAAAATAAACTATATAACTAACTTAACACTAACTTAGCATAGAATTGTATATATATAAAATAAATAAAAACTAATTATTAAATTCTTACCTTGGCTCTGAGGGAAAGTACCAGAGATATGATTATACTGTCGTGTAATATTAATAGAATCATTAATCAGATGTAAGTTTCATATTTCCCGCTTAGTAAACTACGGAGGGCAACTGTGTTTTTTTGTTACATTTTCCTTCATAAATCTGCAATAAACTTTTTACTTACATTGGTTTTGTTTTTACACACGTTCCAGGTTTCAAATTGATAGCTAGCATAGTTAATTCCTGAGATATAAGAAAAAATACTACTATTTATTTGATACAGAACCCTGAAAAGGAACGTGTTTGTTGACTGGTCAAAACACATGTAATTCATGAAAACATTTCATTTAGTAACAAGTAAAATTAAGTAAATTCTTGCTTTATGAACTAAAAAAATACATACCTCAGCAGATCATATTAAATATTTGAACGAGAAATGCAATAATCATATCCTACCTTCTGAAGTTTACTGTTTTTTTTTTCAATTGAACTCCCAGCTAAAATGATTCAATTTGTTCTAAGCACTGAGACGATTGTCAATGAATTACTTTATACAAACTAGATATACCTTACCTAGATGACACAAAACACAAAATTATTGTTACCTTTACAATAACAAGGTAGCCATTATCTCAGAGCCACAAAAAGAAAAGATTATCCACAATCGAAATATTTCACAAAGGAGCGGTTGCCCAATCAGAATTTTTCCATAACATTTCCCAAGCCGTCGCAGGAGAGGCAATCCCGGGAAGAAAAAGGAAATATTGAAATTCGGCACAATGAGCCGGGATATTGGTATTGGCTATTGGATTTTTGATAGAATTTTAAATATTTTAAACGCTGAAATGGAATGAGGTGCGTCTTCAAACAATTTTTGGCGTCGCACTCTCATTGGCTTCGGTTTCAATAACAACGTACTGCCATATACTCAATAACTTTATATCAAAACGAAGTAACGTCAAAATGCCTTAATTCCTGAATGATACCGAAGCCTCTATTGTTTGAGACGATAAACAGACAATCTGTGTGTTACAAAAAAGAGCCATTCGCTCCATATACAACTGCTGAAGTGACGAATAATAGAGAGGAATGGAAGAAGAAAACATGTTGCGCCGACCCTGCATAAGCGGGATGAGTGTAGGGAGATGATGATATAGTTCGTACCCAAAACATCCTTAAAATACGGCCCCTGTCTAGTGTAGGTATCTATGAGAATACAAAATTGGATGTTCTCTATGTATTTAAGTATGTATTTATCTACATAAGTATGTATATCATCGTCTAGTACCCATAGTACAAGCTTTGCTTAGTTTGGGACTAGGTCGATTTGTGCAATATTTATTTATTTATTTAAAAACTATGTTGCCATGGACTCCATGTTCCAAACGAATGTATGTATACATACGATACACATAAAACATACAAACAATAATATATCCGAATGGTTGAAAATAGTATTTAATCCAATAATAAATTAAAAATAAAATAATGAATACTGAAGCGGACTCGAGGAGCACATTTTGCTGTTTACACTATCGCTCATAAGTATTTAGGCACTCATACCTTTTTCCATACATCTGTATACAAAAATGACTTTCAGAAATACACTGCCAAGTCAGAGTCCCTTGACAGTTTTGCGTGCATTTTGCATTTTTTATTTAGCTGCCTTATTGAGCCTTAAATTTGTGCCAGAGACCCCCTTTAAAATGGTAGTTTTCTTTTTGCAATAACTTAAATAACATTAATTGTTGGTTCATACAAACACACTACACTTTTCTATGAACCAGCAATTAGTAGTTATTTAAGTCATAGCAGAAAGAAAACTACCATTTTAAAAGGGGGTCTCTGGCTTGGCTCTGACTTGGCAGTGTATTTCTGAAAGTCATTTTTGTATACATATGTTTGGAAAAAGGTATGGGTGCCTAAACACTTATGAGCGGTAGTGTATATGCGGGATACAAAATGTGTTACGTGATTATGTATGTAAAGCCCTTAAATTAAATTATATTGTGTTATTTTGCTGACCACTAAAACGACAAATAGCCTTCGTTTATTTACAGAGTTATTGTTACTTCAATAATCCAAATTAAACCCACATACCTACTATGAAGCCCGAAAACAGATTTATACGGAAAGTTACAAACACCTCCGTGTATAAATCTTGTTGCAACACTGTTCAAACCACCTAATCTTCTCAATGTTCCAGTGTCGTCACTTTAGAAGTTTTCTTATGTCATCTTATATTTTGACGCCGGCAACACTGCAACTGTTTGATATAAACTGCTGAGTAACAACGTTGCACGTGCAAAGCTTTCCCAACGTAGTGTTCTGGTGAGTTGTGCGCCACGTTACGTTTTCATTGTCTAGGCTAGTTTCTGCATATCCAGGACATATAATGTGTGAAGAAAAATTTGAACAATGTTTATCCATATATTGGTCGGCCTATTTAGCCTAGTTGGTAGTATCACTGCCTCCGAAGTTAGAGGTCCCGGGTTCGTTTCTGTGCTGAGTAGAGACATTTGTTCCTGAAACTTGGATGTTTTCTATGTATTTAAGTATATATCTATTAAATACATCGTCGTCAATACCCCACAATACACAAGCACAAGCCTCATTGAGCTTATTATGGGACTACTTCGATTTGTGTAAAAATTGACCCCTAATATTTATTTATTTATTATATATGATTTGCACAAATGGAAATGTAATATTTGAATAGTGACTGGTTAGCATGATTTTTTAGCATTAGTCATTCAATTTCAATTGATAGGGTAGAACTTTGGATATATGCATAAGAAAAGTTGAATCTTGTTGGTATTTTCTAATCGCATATACGACATTTTTTAGGGTTCGTAGTAAATAAAGAACCTTGGCTTTATAACGGTTACTACTAGAAATTATCTATCACGCTGACAAAGCCGTACAATAAATTTTTACATCGTTTTTTAAGGTCCTTTGCTTTCTTGCTAAACCCGTCATGTTGCATACCGTTGCATCGCTCACCTCGTTCAATAATATTGTGTGATCTAAAAACATGTTTGGATTCAGGAGTCCTTGTGTGTATAATACTAGTTAACAAGTAATAGCCGAACTTTAAAAATGTACTTAGGAAAGTAACTAATCGTAAAATTACAACCAATTACTTAGATACTTAAGATTGTTAGTTGTGCCAAAAACAGGTATCTATATAAAATCGCAACGGTCGGGTTTTGGGTCCTACATAGCACGTGACCCGACACGCACTAAGTTGCTTTTTATTTTAAATTTTATCCTTGTGATAAACATAAATGTAATATACATACATTTCAATTGTTGCATTTTCAAAGTTTCTCATTTACTAGTAAACATTTACAATTGACTGTTAGATAAGTCGCTCATTGTAAACCGTAACAATGTATACTTTTTAATTATTTTGTGCTTACTCCTGTTTATTTTCCGCTTTCAAGAGTCAAAATAGCCCTTGCTACTCAACTTGTCCAACCACTGAGAGTTGAAGCAAACCAAACTCCAGCTTTACTTTAACAAAACTGTGTCGTTCCGCTTGTGGCGTAGGTCCCTTACATTTATTACTCTCAATCGAGATGAAACTTGGAATACGGAAGTACTGAATGGAATAACTGTCTTTGTTTTAGTTCATGGCACGTGTAACTGTTATATTGAACAAGACTTAAAATTAAATTTGTATCCAAGGTTTGGTTCCGAACTATATTTAATGTGCGACGACACAACTAACAACTAACGTCTGGTACATTTACTATGTGTATATAATAAAAATAGTCTTGTTGCCTGTCGAATAATATATTATTAAATAAATTAAATTGAGATTGTTGCCTGAAATGTGTGTTTTAATGATGAATGTAGACCTCATACGCTCACATCTGAACGGGCACAGCCGTTGGAGTAAAGTCATTGTACATTTAGTAGGAGCAAAAGGCACTTGAGCTCTTCAAAGCAAGCAAGTAGTTAGGTATCATTTTGATTAAATGAAGTACTGATTGATCATCACATAAATTAATAATTTATCATAACTTCACAAGTGTTCACATTAATGTAGCTACGAGCTCTTCTCATTTCATTACTTTCGTCTAGCGCTTCGTTTTATCTACTGTTTAATTATTAATCATCCCGGTAAAGCAGCCCATCAAATCCACAAGAAATGATCTTATCCACCTCCACAATTACACCGCATCGCATCCCTAGGGGTATTCCTGACATTTATCCTCAATGTAGTGGTCTAAGCTTACAATTTGCCTCATGAGATTCACCAACCAGTCATGCAAGTGACGTCTGCCTTATCTAGATAAAGACAAGGGACAATTTCCTTTGTCCATTATCGGGACAGTTTTGTAAAACTTTATCCGCTTTTCTCATGTTTGTATTCAGTATACTGTCCCTTTCTTTCGTGCGTCCTTTATGTTATCCTAAAAGAAAATTAATTAAGTGCTATTGTTCCCTTTGAGTGCCGTTTTGTACGCATCTGTGTGAGGTTTTTGTTTTTTCCTTTGTTGAAAGAGGCTTAGTCCTAAACGGGGATTAGTTGTTAATGTTGTGGGTTATAATTTTTTATGTATTTCATTACTAGGTGCTCTTGTTTGAAGTGGACTTTTCTTTTAATTAGCTATTCTTGATATAATTTACTTAAAGGCTGAACGAGACCGTAATCATTAATGAAGTTACTTTTTACTCCATAGAGATATTTTACTAGTACTAGTGGTGGAAGGTAATTCTAGTAGTACTCGTAACTATGATAAAAAATAAGCTCGGCAGAAACATTAAAAAATATTTCACAATATTCTTACTAAATAGTGCATTTCTTTTTTATTTTGTTTATGCCGGGAATGTATTATTTAAGCGTACGCTCACTAACCTAAATTCCGAGCGCGTCACGCGTCGCGGCATGATTGGATGACGCGGCATTTTTCCCCACTGTCGCTCTGCATGCTCCAATTTGGCCACGTTTCAGTTTTTCGGTGGGAAAAAACATGTGTTGCTGAATAGAGAGTATGAAATAACAATAACTAGTCGTACATAATTGTTTTTGCTGCTAAATGCGAATATTATACAATCGATGTAAAAGGTAATATGCAACTTAACATTTTTCAGTGATTTAATTAGAATGGAAGTAGTTATAGTAATAACCAATTCTAGTCAATTGCATGCGTCAATACATCAGTTATATTAAATTAATAAAATAATTTGTAAGTAAGTAGCCTACACGGAGTCAAATTGACCAAGCTATCCGTTTTGAATCGCGTTTAAAGAGAAAAAGGCCTGATATAATGGTAGACCATAGTAGCGGTGCCAGTGCGTAGGGGCAAAATAGTTCTTGAAATATTATAAAGCTCAAAACGCACATATGTAGAGGGCGCGGCGCGGTACGGTGCGGAGGCAGTTTTGCTTTTTTGATCTTTCCGAAACTGTCAACTATCATTCCTGCTTCATATGTATTACACGCCGCCTCCGCTCTACCGCGCTACCGAATACCGCGGGGTTTTTAGGTGCAATGTCCCTCGGACCGCGTTCGCTTCACCACAAAATTGCCTCCGCCCCGCAATGACGCTGGGCTACGCTCTGTGCGTTTCAAGCTTCAAATTATGAAACCACCACCACCATATCAGCCCTAGGACGTCCACTGCTGGACATAGGCCTCCCCCAATTTCATAGGGGTAAATGCCATAATCGCCACGCTTGGCATGCGGGCTGGCGATCGCAGTATCTCCACCGCACTCTAGGAATGCTGCTGCCCATTCCCCGGTGGTCTTGGTCGTAGTTTTAGGACACGGAAACGGTTTTAGGAAATTATGAAACACGTGTGTATAAAGAACACATTCCAGAAATATTATTAAAACAAAAATGTATTAAAGATTTTACTCTCTTGAAATGGAAGTAATGATGGCAAAGCCACAAGTATATAAAGATTATTAATATTTCAACCGTGTCTAATAAGATGATTGAATATGTTTGAAACGAAAGATGTATGTATGTAACCTGCTTTATAGTAATATTTTAGGGAGCGCAATGCTTTGCAGTTTGCGAATCTTTCTTGATCGGTATTTCCTGTACCCTTAAAGCGTTTCTGTCAATTTTTTATTTAGTGCTTCATATGTATTACACGCCGCCTCCGCTCTACCGCGCTACCGAATACCGCGGGGTTTTTAGGTGCAATGTCCCTCGGACCGCGTTCGCTTCACCACAAAATTGCCTCCGCCCCGCAATGACGCTGGGCTACGCTCTGTGCGTTTCAAGCTTCAAATTATGAAACCACTACCACCATATCAGCCCTAGGACGTCCACTGCTGGACATAGGCCTCCCCCAATTTCATGGGGGGTAAATGCCATAATCGCCACGCTTGGCATGCGGGTTGGCGATCGCAGTATCTCCACCGCACTCTAGGAATGCTGCTGCCCATTCCCCGGTGGTCTTGGTCGTAGTTTTAGGACACGGAAACGGTTTTAGGAAATTATGAAACACGTGTGTATAAAGAACATATTCCAGAAATATTATTAAAACAAAAATGTATGAAAGATTTTACTCTCTTGAAATGGAAGTAATGATGGCAAAGCCACAAGTATATAAAGATTATTAATATTTCAACCGTGTCTAATAAGATGATTGAATATGTTTGAAACGAAAGATGTATGTATGTAACCTGCTTTATAGTAATATTTTAGGGAGCGCAATGCTTTGCAGTTTGCGAATCTTTCTTGATCGGTATTTCCTGTACCCTTAAAGCGTTTCTGTCCATTTTTTATTTAGTACAGTTATTTGAGGCGGCGTAAAATTGTAATGTTCCTACAGGCAAGAAAAAGAACTATGTCGATAAAAACGCGAGCTATGTGCTTTTTCTATTGGGCAAACACGAACGGTAGGTAACATTTATTTAGTGCGCAAGCGACAGTAGAAATTAGAGATTTGTGGAATTTGCGTCGGCCTGAGTTTGTCGTGTCAAAAATACAAAAATAAATGAACAAAGTGTTAAATTTGTCATAATTTAACAAGCAAGGATAGGTAATATTTCGTTTTTGATAAAAAGTTGATTTATGTTTTAGTGAATTTTAAGTTAAAAAGTGTCAATTAAAACTTGTCCCATTTTAGAGACATTGCCGATTACAAAGGCTAACTAAGTCCAGAATTGGAAGTCCTTAAAAAGGGACAATGCCATGATTACCTTATCTATTAGCTGTCACTTTTATAGGACGTTGTTCTTTTTGAGTTATGAGGTACAATTTCATATTTTACATATTTTAGGTCACAATGGCGAAGTAAGTTCATAGCGTGCCCAGAAAATTAAGGCGGTGCTTCTAGCATCCAACTCGAATAATCAGATTATGCAAAAGGGACCGTGAGCTGTGACACTGCCGACCACTGGCCTCCAGCCAGAGGGCTCGTATTGATCTGGCCGTCGTCTCTGTGCTTACCTTAACCGCAGAGGAGGTGCAAGAGCAGAACCTATGCTCCAGATGGGAAGTGTAAAAGGCCATGCCTTTTTGAATGGATTACCGTAGTCTGGCTTCCGCAGACTCACCTGTCGACAACCTTTCAGCCGCTACAGGGAAAATACCCCGATTATCGCGCTGCGCGTGCGATTGTTTTTGTAAGGTCTTATCACTAAGCTTGCATGTGACTTTTGAGCCTTCTTACAAATTTAAGCTGATTTATCGAACTAATCTACTTCCATAACCCATAAATGATAGCACTCACAGCACAACAACCGGAGCATCTTCCCTATAGTGGCTGGAAGGTTGTCGTGAGGTGAGTCTGCAAAAACCATATTCCGTTAATCCATTTAGGAGGCCGCTGGAGATATGACATTTTACACTTGCAATCTGGAGCATAGGTTCGTCTCTTGCGACTCCACTGCGGTAAAGGCAAGCACAGAGACGAGGGCCAGATCAATACGAGCCCTCTGGAGGCTAGTGGTCAGCAGTGTCACAACTCACTGTCCCTTTTTCATAATCTGAGTATTCGAGTTACGATGCTAGGAGCACCGCCTTAATTTTCTGGGTACGCTATGAACTAATTTCGCTATTGTGACCTAAAATATGTAAAATATGAAATTGTACCATATAACTCAAAAAGGACAACGTCCTATAAAAGTGACAGCTAATAAATAAGGTAATCATGGCATTGTCCCTTTTTAAGGACTTCCAATTCTGGACTTGCCTTTGTAATCGGCAATGTCTCAAAAATGTGACAAGTTTTACTTTACACTTTTTAAATTAAAATTCACTACGAGTATAACATGAATCAACTTTTAATCAAAAACGAAATATTACCATAAAATATGTAAAATATGAAATTTTACCTCATAACTCAAAAAGGATAACGTCCTATAAAAGTCACAGTTAATATCTAAGGTAATGGTGGCATTGTCCTTTTTAAGGACATCCTGAAAAACGTAATTTCAGTAGATTTTTGAATTGATTTAATAATTATTAAAACATTTCAAACCGTAGAGATCGGCATTATATCATGTCTTGTCATGTTAAGGGTTAATAAATGAAAAAAAATGCCGTAATATTTTACCATGCTCAGGTCTCTGCCTAGTTGCCTACCTTAATGGGATACGGGCGTGAATAAATGTATGTATGTCTATGTATATATCATGTTTTGTAAATATTACTGTACCTATACCCATCTCAGCGGAGCGTTATATGGTATAGTTCCTGCTTTTATTTTTAACGATGCAATCTGACCTAGCAACATCCTCAGTAAGTCAAGTGCCCGGCATAAAAACTGAGAGCGGAACTCGTTTTAGGCGGGGCTAAAATAACTATACGAGTAGGCTGAATACGACCGATTTACGGAACTCTTTCAGAGGACGGGATCTGTATATAGTTTTAGCTATTAGAGATACAGACATTTTCATAGCCGATTTTTTAAAGGTGAAACCAAGAATGATTTAGAATAGGAATAGGTGCGGACCATTTCCGTTCAAGTATTTTATGATATGACAGATTAATTAAAGTGTGAGTCAGTGACGTAATAAATAACGATTAAAATAAATAACTTCAAATTAAAGGGAAAGATTGAAAAATGTAATGCTCCGAGCAGGATTCAGGAGCAGGAGGTGCCCGAGCTTGGTTGTTCCGATAGCTCAGAGGCTAGAGCGATTGGCCGCGTATGCCAGATGTCGCAGGTTCGAATCCTGCTCGGAGCACTAAATTTTTAATTTTTTCCCCTTTAATTTGGAATTTTTGTTAGCAGCGTTACTGCTTAGTACAAAATTAAAGTAAATAACAATTTGACTTCTCTTATTTTTCTACAAATATTGATGTAAGGTAATTGTTCCTCATAAATTTATAATAGTACCAAATTGACTTTGTGCAGGCAAAACGAACTATCCGTGAATGCAGATAAAATGGTTGTTGGCCAGTTCACCAACAAAAGTAAACTTCATAAGATGGGGCAATGTTGATGAACGCAAAACAATTCTGTCACATTTCTTCTGACATGGAACCCGCATGTAAACGAAGATTTACAGAGGGCAAAACCAGCCCCAACTACCTGCTGTCAATCAGCGGGCAACAGATGGAGACGAAAACCTAAATCGCCTTATCGCCTTCCGTGACCTGGTATTGGGAAATGACACAGGAAACACAATTCTCCCAAAATATTGTACAAAGAAATGCTACTCTGTGAAAAAGTAAAGCATTAAACTGCTCCAAATCCAGATCTTAGGTAGGATGCGGAGTATACGGAGAATCGCCCAGAAGGGCTTTCAGCCAGATTCTGCGAAAGGCACTCCTCCATATTCCAGGCAGAGGTAGACGCAATCTTAGAATGTGCAACAACCAATCAACAGAGCAACTACCTCAACGATACTCCAGGGGGATATTTGCCCAAAAAGCAAGTTATAATCAAGTTCTTGTAGTGAAATACAACTGATTTATGACAGCATAGCTATTTTAAATGGAAACCAAACCTAGTTTCCTAGTTTCCACATTACCATGTGTTTAACTTTACCCAGAAAATTGTATTTTCGAATCTTAGTTGTAGACTGCGGAAAAGTATCTGTGTTTTTCCGCAATCAAAAATTGACGATTTCGAGGTTAATTTAAGAAAAATCGAAATGCCTCAAATAAACGTGTCCAAATACTGATTCAGTAGCTGTATATTTTATTTATTTATTTAATCCTTATTGCACGAAAGAAACCTTATCGTACAAAAGGCGGACTTAATGCCATATGGCATTCTCTTCCATTATAAACAGTAGAGCATAAATCTGTTATGTTCAGAATTAATAAATTACACCAAAAACGACTCCAATTTATATTTTGCCATGCCATACACATGAGATTTTCACTAATCCTTCCCACTTCACCATAAGTAGGTACAGTCAACTAGAAAAACGAAATGGTTAGGTAACTGCAGAAAATACCGAAATCGCCATACGCGTGCCTATCAGATTCGAGGATTCTCTCGATTCCTCTTAGATACCATAATTAGACCTTCACCAAATTAATATGGGACAAACCTAAGTATATATCTGCTTTGATAAAAAAATCAGTCAACGTGGTCAAAAGTTATCGGGGAACAAACTTAAAAAACTGGCCAAGTGCGAATCGGACTCGCGCACGAAGGGTTCCGTACCAACACCTCCTAATCTACATTTAAAACCACTATACAATACATTTAACCAAAAAAGGTCGTATCTTCATAGGAAACTTACGGCACTTAGGCCTTTTTGTTTGGGAAAGACAGTTTTTCACCAATAACTCAAAAACCGTTAAACATATCTTATTTAAACCAATTATTGTTCAAAGTATTTATTAATTTACATCATCTTGATGTTTTCCAGAATTTTGAACTTTATAGTTAGGAAATTAGAGGGGGGGGACACTTTTTACCATAACCCACACGCCTATGTGCATTTAAAAAAAAATTACCCCCTGTTACATGTATAGGGTGCCCCCCCCCCCCCCCCCAGTTTAATATTTTTTTTCAAAATTTCACATCATATTTCTATAGCGGTTCATAGCATACCACCACCATATCAGCCAAAGAACGTCCGCTGCTGGACATAGGCCTCCCCCATATTCACGGGGGGTATATGCCATAACATAGCATACACCTTTTCATAATTGTAGTGTTCATAGTCTCCGAGTAAATCGGCTGTGACATACGGACGGACACACAGACAGACATGACGAATCCATAAGGGTTCCGTTTTTTGCCATTTGGTTACGGAACCCTAAAAAAGCAATAACAATTCATCCTCGTAAACACCGTAAAAATGGATTACACATTAGTTTAAAAAATAATTATTGTTATAAACCCATATCCACCATAAAACCATAATCAATATAAACTCGGCAGGCAATAAAACATCCTTTCAGCAGCCTGTCGTAGAAAACATTGAGAAATATACGTTTTTTTTTTTAAAGCGGGCAATGTTGGCATGTTTCACGGTACCACTTATATTCATTCGGATAGCGGGGTTGCGATTTCAGCCTTGGCTTGGATTCCATAATGTTAAGGCTGGTAGAGAACTGCGCGGAAAATTTAACAGCCTGGGAGCGAAAAACAAGGTTATTTTAAGTGCCGTTGGGTGGGTATCGAGGGAAATTAAAGAGCCAACGAGGTTGTGCGAGCTGCGGCGAAGGCGGTGCACTGCAGACCAGAACCGTTCAATAGTATCATCATCTTGGCGTTATTCCCAGTACAGTTGCATCCTGAAGGATGCCTGGAGTCCGCTACCTAATCCCAAGAATGCCATCTGATCTTCCAACCCAAGGGGGAAACTGGACCTCATTGGGATTAGGCTTGTCAAGAACGAACCGTTCAGTAGCATTCCCTAAAATCTAACCAAGCTCATCCTGAACACTAATTACTATTTCTTAAAAACCACTCAATCTCGGAGAACGACCCCAGGTTAACATCAGCGCTTTGGAATAGTTCAAATTCCAAAGCGCTGATTAAGGCCTTAACAAAAAGGCGTGCTCTGATGCCTTAGCGCTCAGCAGGAACCAACTACAATTGCTGTCAAGAGTGAGCATGGCACTGCTGCCTAAATAAGTTCATGTACAAGTTAGGACCGAGTGATACAAGGCGTTGCAGACTTTTCCTATGCACACATTCTAACCGCGCCTTAGCCTAATGCGCAGCCGTAGCAATCTTGAGTAAACAAGTCAATCCTGCAATTCTTTGAAAATTGCAGGACTTGGCCAATAAATATAGGTAGCGATCACAAGAAATCAGCAATGGCCGCAGTGATACAAGGGCTTAGTAGCCTAGAATCTAAGCCACTGCCCGAATAATGATTGACTTTAAAATTCTATTATAAGCGAATAATTGAAAAATTTAGTGCTCCTAGCAGAATTTTAACCTGCGACATCTGGCATACGCGACTAATCGCTCTAGGCACTGAGCTATAAGAAAGAACAATCAAGCTTAGACACGAAACGGCTGCGCGGGACACGAAATTTATCAATTTTTCCCTTTAATTTGAAATGTACTACGGCTATGTATGTAATATGGTTTACCATCAGCCTACACACGTCCCACTCCTGAGCACAAGTGTCCTCTCATAGATAAGAGGGAAGGTAAGCATGATCAGGTAATTAATTTTATATTAAGGCTAAAATAGGTTTAATAGACCGGTGGCTATATCAGAATATTTCAAGTTGAACGGCATTTTCTGACCCATTTGGGCAACATAACTTTACCGAAGTAAAAAAACCTGCTGAGACGAATTCTGAATGTTGACATCGAAAGGAAAAGCGATTTTTGAATTAAATACCAGTCTATGTATAAAAACGCTTCAAACAAGCGAGCAATCCCATTTATAATAATAAAAAAAAAAGCTTTAGGTAAATACACAACAGCGAAACAAAAAGTCTGTTCCGTTTTTTCTCTTTTCATTTTTAAATAAATATAGCTTACGACTGAAAGCAGGCTCACAAGCAGCAAACGGCCTACCCACACAAGGGTTTCAGTCCACCTTTTCATTATGAAACCCTAAAAAAGGGCGCACTTCTGGTGATAATCACGCCTCGGGCAAACCGATAACCCTTACGCCGCTGGGCGTTCGGAAATCTTATGAGCACGGCTGCTTGGACCCCTGGGAGCGTTCTGGCACGTGAATAAGTTATAAGGGCCAGCGGAGGTATTAATGGAATAATGTTTGATATTAATGGATTTTATTGTCTTAATTTGTGAGACATGCAATGATATGGTATAGTCGAGAACAATCAAAACGCAATCTTGAATTGAATTTCTATATAAATTACCGAATTTTAATGAATACAGGCAGTAAAAAGTCGTTAGTCCCAATTCAATTGATTTCAAAAACTTTCTTAGTTCCTACAGCTACTGAAAAATTACGATAAACCAGAAAAAAAGGGAACATAAAAAATATTTAAATATTATCCAAATGTATGGTAGTATGGAAAACATAAAATTTTCAAAATAAAATAGTGCATATCTTGGAAACTAAGAGACTTTGTACTAAAGCAAGTTGTGACTAAAATGTCTAAAATGACCTCTTATATAATCCCTGAAAGTCTTTGCATCCTGTTACCAAAACACCCTGTATACTAGGCGCATTTAAAAGGCATCTCGGAATGGATTGTTAAAATCGAGATGATTCCATCAATCGTTTAGCGTGTACCATAAAAATAACTTCAGGTTAGATCTAGGTTAGGTAAAAAGGCCTAAATTGAAGTCAAATTCAAAAATGCCAGACATGAAACTCAATTTTAATGCCGATAAGGTCGAAAAGTGACGAACCTTTTCGTTCCGCGACTATACCTTTATACTCTACCCCCAGGAGCAGTTAGTCCTTAATTATATTCAAGGTTTATCATTGAGCCAGTTCCGAGTATTCAAATGTAAATCTTGTTATTTAAGCATCAGATAGTCGTAATACCAAAATTCCGATTCCGATCTCACAAGAGGTTCCCAAACAGTTTATCACTTGTGCCGTTATAGGAGGCGGCGGCTGAAACTCACCCAGCTTTATAGTCCTCCGTGGAAGTTTATATTCATGGTACCTTTTGAATTTTTAACGGCAAGTCGACCCAGTGCGGTCGCAGTGAGACTTTGCAAATTGAAGATTCCATGTTTTTGAAAATTGAAGAAATCGGTTTACATCTTCTATCGCCAGTAAATTTGTTTAGGCTACTTTCATATTTAAACCTTATATCGATTATACTTCAAAAATCTGTAGCTCTTGTATAAAAATCGACTAAAGGCCATTCGATATACAACGTATATATACCTTATATACATTCGATATACCATATGTATACTTAATTTATAAACAATGACAGGTATCGCAAGGCTGGGCAGCATTTTATGCATGTTGTACCCATACTACCCATTCTTAGGTTCCGTACCAAACAAGCTAAAAATATTTTTTATATTTCGACTGCAGCTTTCCGTTTGTCAAATCTATTCATTAAGTATACAGTAAGTATTTCACTTCTATTCATAGATTGCGGTGCAAAGCTATAAAACCACGAGCCTCCCCGTGTAAACCATAAACTGTAGCTACAACAGCACCCCCTGTATAGCCTTTTGAATTTTTAACCGGCCGCTCCTTTAGCCTTTAGTAAAATGAAAAGTCTGCTTGATTGCACAAAGAAACGGACCTGGCAGAATTGTAGCGCTTGGGGACGCTTGAGTGGCGGATTAATGTCGTTGTAACAACAGTCGGTTACATTTTTTCGAGAAACACTGACGACACAATCTAAGTGAAGAACCACCGCCGCGAGAGGTGCTCATGATTACGAAACGCGAATCTATCTGAAACATAACGAGCAATAATTCGACTTTAAAGACGTGTGTGACCCGTTCCATTATATTTTAACATTATTATATTTAAGACCTCTCTTAAACATTAAAGAACTCATTCATGGAATGTTCTTTTTTTCGTGACGCCTTACTGATTTTAAATATTACTAGCTGTTGCCCGCGACTTCGTCCGCGTCTTCTCTCCTATTGGTCGCAGCGTGATGTTATATAGCCTATAAAGCCTTCCTCGATAAATAGACTATCCAACACAAACAGAATTTTTCAATTCGAACCAGTAGTTCCTGAATCATTATAGGTTAGATGATCTTTGATTGAATAAATCAATAGACAACTGTTGCAGTGCCAGTCGGACTCACCCACCGGTGGCTCCAAAATGTTCTATTTATTTATTTATGACCTAGTGAATTATTTTACACAAAAAACTCAATGTTTTGGGTTTTCCAAATGAAACTAAAAATTAGTTTATTTTTTTGTTAAATTTGATGTTTGTTCCTTTTATCTATTAGGAATATTGAATATAACATACGCTATTTAAATAAGATTTGACTGAACAGGAATAAGGTCCTTTAAAGCTGAAACCCCATTTGAGGCTTACAACCAAATATATCTGCGATTAAACTGTATTGTTTTTCTTTTGTTTAATTGACACTAACAAATCAGTGCCTTCCAATAATTACAAAAACGCAATCCCTCTCGAGTAAAAACAATATGCCCTAACCATGTCTTGAAACGTATTTTGTATAAAAACTAAGCAAGATTTCGTTTTAACGGGTCCTTTCTGATTTGAGATCTCCTTCTGTATAGTGCTAAAACAATTGTCTGTCCGTGTTCTAATGAAGTACCTTTTATCTAGGAGACTGTGCAGTAGTAAACTTAAATGAAGTAGAATTTACGAGGGTCAGTCGAAAGTAAACTAGGGATTAATCAACGAGGGGAGCAGTACAAAACTTACGAATATAATGTCAGTAATAGTGAAGTTACGTTATAAAGTGTTGATTTAATGGAAAGCACCTGGTATTGTAGTGATTTTTTCGGAATAAATAGTTATAAAGCTAACTCTAATAATCGGTCGATAGGCAGGTTACCGATTAGCTAATTTGGTGTACCGGTCTGCGACCACTCGGATAAATTAAAGAACTGAAATGATACGTTGTCGTGTTTAAAAACTACCAAATAAAATGCATTCACTTCACTGTTTTCTTAGGTTCTGTAAATATATTAATTTATTAAATTGAAAAAAAAACACTTCCTACAGGTGTTCGAAAACTGACGCTGGTCACTTACTGACCTCGTGACGGTATTCGTACATTAAATAATTTATTCCCGAAATTAATACCGACTTCAGTTTTCTATTTCGCCGTGAGATTTTCACATATCCATGCAACTGCACCACAAATGTATAGTAGACTACAAATAGATCGATCGATTTTTATAACTTTGGGTGGATCAGTGTCGACTGTACTCGTACTGCTTTCGCATAGCAAATGAGGTTGTTACTAAAGAAAATAGCAAAGTCACTTTATATGGGCCGATGATCTTTGAGGAGTTCCGTCAATTCCTCAGGTAACCGTCACTCACCTTCAGTTCCTCATATATTAAGTTCCACTTCAAAATGTGTATTTTAACTAGCATTAGTTGCTATTATGACGATCTTTTATCAGAATCTGTGAAGTATTTACATCACTGAGAAGTTTCATACATTATTTGTACTCATTTTCACCAGTTCCGCTTCAACAAATTTGTGGTTTCCGAGAGCAAATGCATGGTTAACTACAGAAAGTATCAAAATCGCCATACGTGTGCGTATCAAATTTGAGGAGTTCCCTCGATTCCTCCTGGATCCCATCATCAGACCTTCACCAAATTAATACGGGACCAACTCAAGAGTACCTGCTTTAAAAAAAGAAAAAATCTTCGAAATAGGCTAACGTAATCAAGAGTTATCGGGGAACAAACATACAAAAAAAAGGAAACATGCAGACAAACTGAAAACCTTTTTCTTTCTATTGACGTCGGTTAATAAAATATTCAAATCGTTGATATATATTTAATATTATACAATAATGATATAAGAGGGACAAACTTTGACCATAATTTGAACTAGTACTAGATCAGATACTCGTAATATGCTACTGGGTATTTGGTTCACAATCGCGTGAAGAGTATACATTATCTATTATTATCTTTCAAGAACACGATTAAAATTAAGGCAATTTCCGTAATGTTAAAGTATTCTTACTCTTAGCCTCCTGACAACCGGCGTCCTACACATAGTACATAGGCCCTAATTAAGTTTTGACTCTTTGTCAATTTGACAATGTATAATTTATACTGGCAATTTTTTATACCCAGTCGTCAGGGGGTTAGAGTCAAAAGAAAGAGCATTTTCTGCCGGTTAAATATTGCAACGTTGTTATTGTTCAGAACTTACTTAAGGCTAGGTCGTCAAGCGAGTTAGCGTTTTCGAGTTTTCTAAAAACAATCTGAAACGTAGAATAAGGGTTTTAAAAATTTGAAAAAATTATATGTTTTACTTAAGGATCTAGTCTAGTCAAAGTTGCACTCAGTTACACGATCTAATGAACTTCGCTCGATAGAAAGAGACCCCAAAGTTACTCCTTTTTGTAAAGCATTTACAATCTGACGACTAAACTATTGATGTTTTAAATAAAGTTTTTGAACTAAACTAAAGCCATTCAGTATTTCTAGACATTTTTGCAGAATTTAAAAAGATAAAATGATTGTATTAATTAATATGTTTAAATACCTACAAAATGCCGAGCGCGGAGACTCGGCAGGCCCGATCAGTCGCGCGCTGGCGCTTACGGACAACGGACAAGAAGTGGTATTCTTGTAAAAGTATTGGCTTGTGGCGTAAAGACGTACGTCTCCACCTCTAGTTATCACCTCAACGCTCGCCCCACCTTAAACGCTCGCTCCATCTGTCATATGTCAGCCAGTACAGTCTAACTCCTATATACGTAACATGGTTTTAATTTGATAAAATGTAGGCTTTGCACTTGATATTTCATACACAAATTTTGTAAAAATCATTTTCTCTTTCATTCGTAGTGTTTTTTTAATCAATAAGCGGTTTATATTACTTGAATCAGGATAGTTTTAATGCATAAATCCATCGATTAGTACGTCGATAACTAGAACATCACTAGAGGTGAGATGGTTTGACAGTTACACGTATTCGCAAAGTATTTTTGAAAAGGTGGGGACGCACGCCACGACACGTTAATGTCAAAAACGTTGTCCCCACCTTACACCTCTAGCAATGTAGGTGTAGTTGCTATGGTGGGTGGCCGTCGCGGGCGTAGTTGCTATGGTCGTTGCTAAGGCAATTGACATTTGGTGTCAGTAATATATTTCATGTGCTAAGATGTTTAAAATAGACGTCTATAATATAACAAGAAATCAGTATTTCAGTCTGAAAAATTAATTTCCTTTTGTTGGGGATCATTATTTAACCATGCCTTTGGTTCTCCACAGAGAATAGATGTCTTCTATTGTAAATTCCAGTGATATGACGGACAGGTAACCTATTATGTAAATTTGTTTTGCCGAGTGTTTATGAAAATTAACATGTAAATTGGAAAGAAAATGTGCCTAACACTTTGATGAATCTAATGTCCACCTACCTAAATATTTATTTCATGTTAGCTGGGAGAGGTTTGCCGATGATTTAAGTACCAAGTACTAGTTGCCGAAAGCATGTTAAGTGTTTTTTTATTGCAGGATTATGGAGAAATTCTACTTGGTGATCATGCAATGTAAGCTGCAAAATGAAACAAATACAGCTGTAAGCAGTACAAGGAAAAATATTTCAACCATTCATAATGATAAATATATTCCGGCTTAGTAAATTAGTAAAATGAAGAACCAGAAGTTAATGACAGTATAAGGACCCTTTCAATGCTTATTCATTATTTACTCTTTCTTCATAGGATAGCATTTGTTGTAGATATTATATTTTAGAATAAAATTAAGAATATTTTATTTTATTTTTTATTAATACATTATAAAAACACCAACACAAAAAGAGAGCCTAGTCAAACAAGAAAACCCCTGTGTTGTACTGGGCGAAAAGGTACCCATCACACTTGCTGCGTTACCACTTTGGATCAGTTGGATGGCGATGGACAACCTTTGCACCAGACAAGAATCAGAGCATCAAACCCTCTCCTAGTTTCGTCGCCTTCCTTCATTTATGAAGGCTAAAGCGTCAGGCTCCCAGCACCCTATATATTTGTCTCGCTTTTAAATTTTTGAATAAAAACAGGCTTGTATGTTAGTAACTATTGTTCCCGTTATATGTATAATTGTTATATAAACAATTTTAGACATACGCACTTATATACACATATTATTATATCATTCCCTGACCGTGATGGCTCCAACATCACCTGTGGCCCTTATGTGGGCCCTGGGTACTAGATCTCCTGTAGCTTATGAGTAAGTAAGAGAATTTATGTAAATAAAATGCAAGTTATTATAAGTAATTATGTATAGTACAGGTACTCTTTAATTATAGTACAGGTCGCCCATTTCTCTAAAATATAATCAACAAGTATGACAATGCAGGATATCGATAATTTTTATGTTTGTTCTTTTGCGTTGTATGTTCTCGATCAGTCATATACGACATCTTATCACTGCTGCCAGTTGTTTTAATTTTTCATTCAGTTCTCGGTTTCTCGGTGATCGGAAGCCGTTACTCCATCATGACAGCTGCAGCATTAGACCCGGCTTGCTGCATGCTTCGTATCTTCCTTTGCAGGTCGTGTTTGTTAGTGCATATGCTGCGCGCTTGTGGCCGTATATGATTACCATTATATCATGTACAAAATTACAGAAAATTAAGAGCATAGAATTAAAATTATATAAAATCAAATAAAATAAAAATAAAAATCATTTATTCATTATAATTTGCCTATCGTTGCTATGCGATGCGACCAAGCGCTGTGTAAGCCGGGAAAATATTCTCATCAAAGACATTGTATAGAACTATACGAGACCGCTATCTTTTAAAACCTTGACAGTTAAAATTAAACTTTATGTCTAAAGTCACAAGACTGTTTTTAAATTATTCACAGATGTAGTGCTAGTGCTTGAATTTATCAATGCTGCTCTCAAGTGGCGGTCGTGGGTTCGAAACCTGCCTCGTATTAATGAGTTTTTTGGAACTTAAGTAATACGGAGTTTAATTTGATATTTACCATCGGGTGAAGGAAAACATCGAGAGGAAACCTGCATAGATCTTGAAAGCTATTTCTGTTTTGAAAGTTGCGTGTTTACATTTTTGATCACTAATTCTGTCATCGAGGTCAACGGTCCCTAATCATGAGTACTTATAGCGGCGGCGTTTCTTTTAGCATTAAAAGGGTAAAGGAGGGGGTAAAATGACTGCCGCTGCGATAAGTACTCATGAATCTCACGATTAAGGTCTGCGAACCGGTCTGAAACATGTCGAGCGATAGTTGACCTTAACAACGTGAATGACCCGTTTCATCATATTTTAATAAGTTTGAAAATCACAGGAGCATTCTGTATACAATTTTAATAATATTTCAAATTAGGGCGCAGTTTGACCATAGAAAATTGTGACGTCATTAGGTAAATTTGCTTACAAACAATACTAAGCGAGCGTTTTTGACGCTTCGTAAAAAGTTGCTGATTTGACTATCAGTAAAATACAGTATAATCTTATACGCCCCGACCGACAGGATTTCAGGGCCCTTTCCAGCGCTCGTATATTTTTTCTCTAACAAATTGGACCTTTACCTATTTATACTTCTGAGTATTTAAAAATTTGGTTTCATTCAAGATGTATATATAGGTCGATTCACAAGAGCTGGCGCGGAATGTCTATGAAATTAATGACAGTTACATACATTTTTCGCGCCAGCTCTTGTGAATCGACCTATATAAATCCTTAACTTGTGATTAACAACTTTTAAGTTAAAGATTGTTTTATTTCGATTTATACCACGTCGGTGGCAAACAAGCGTACGGCCTGATGGTAAGCAGTCACCGCAGCCTATGGACACCTGCAACTCCAGGGGTGTCACATGCTCGTTGCCGACCCTTTAAAAATGTATAAACTCCTTTCTTGAAGAATCCCATACTGTGGTTACTCGGGAGAACCTCGGCAGGGAGCTCATTCCACAACCAGAGCGTCCGAGGGAGGGAGTTCCTCTGAGACCGTACCATACGCGACCGTTTAGGTTCTAAGGTGTGAGGATGAATGCCCTGCCGACGGCGAGCAGTGCGATGATAGAAAGCGGCCGTCGGCATCATGTTAAAAAATTGTTCTTTCACTCTGTTGATTGAAGACCTCCATAACATAAGTTTTATTCCAATGAGTAGGTACTATCAACAATCTTGTGGTTTATTTAATACATAGTCCAATTTTATTTGTAATATATCTCTCAAGTTATATACGTAAATTTTGATCAAAATAGTAAATAAATTTCCTTCGGCCCGCTACTACAGTAGTCTCTCCTTTTATTTAGTATTTTGTACATCTATGATACCGGTTTAGGCATTTGCTGTCAAAATTGACAATCGATGAGTTGATTTTCTTGTAAAGAGGTTTAGTAAGTAGCAAGTCGAGTCAGAAAAGGCAGCGGGTTGTAACGGAGATCCAACCATGAATTATGTATGAGTAAATATTACTTAAGTCTTAATTTTCACTTCTAATCATTCCGTATGAATTAGAGAAAATGTAATAACAAATCTATACTCAATTTACAAAGAGCGGTAATACACGTCTGATTTTTAGGGTTCCGTAGCCAAAATGGCAAAATCGGAACCCTTATAGATTCGTCATGTCTGTCCGTCCGTCCGAATATGTCACATCCGATTTAGTCAGGGACTATACATATGTTATATATTTTGATTTAACTTGAATGCTCATCCGGTTTTTAGATTATTGTGTTTGTGTTCTGTACTAACTAACAGTAGTTTTGTAAGACTTTTGTAATAATTATTAACACTTTATGGGCAATGCCTGAAATAAAAAATGGTGTCCTGGACCTTTGGAAGGCGTGCGCGGAGCCGAAGTACCGAGGTACCAAGTAACAACCGAGTACCACATAGCCAACACGAAGAGGCCCTTTTGACAATTTAATGAAATGCAAGGGGTACACCGAGCGGATGCTGTCCCTGCCCGTATCATGGGATGCACGCAGAGACAGCAACACAATTTATTATTATTATATGAGCACTACAATTACGAAATTTGGTAGGAAGGTGTATTCTATGAACCGATATAGAAATGTGATGTGAAATTACGAAAAAAATATTTAAACTGGGGGGCACGCCATGTATTTAACAGTAGGGTCATAATTTTTTTTTCAATGCACTTGTGCATGCTAGAAAGTAAGGGAGAAACAATCAAAATAAACAAAGGAGTAAGACTAGGAGACCTACTTTCCCCAAAGATCTTCTCTGCAGTACTTGAGGCAATATTTAGAAACATTAACTGGGAAAGGAACCCTAATTACGGATTTAAAATAGATGGCACCATACTTACTCATCTACGTTTCGCAGATGACCTAGTCTTAATCTCGAACACAGCCGATGCTCTACAAACTAGTTAACGAGAGTGAAGTAATGGGTTTGCGAATAAATATGGAAAAAACGAAAACAATGACTAATTCCAAGAAGATACCAATAGAAGTCAATCAGGGAATTGTTGAGTATGTAGATGAGTACATATACTTAGGACAAACAATATCCATGAACAATCAAATGGAAAAGAGATCGACAGGCGAACAACCAATGCTTGGAAAAGGTACTGGTCACTGAAGGAAGTCATGAAAAACAAGGAAACAAGGCTTTCCACAAAGAAAAAGCTATTTAATGCATGTGTGTTGCCCGTGTTAACCTATGGCAGCCAAACTTGGGCATTAACAAATAGCAACCTGAACAAATTACAAGTATGCCAAAGGTCAATGGAAAGAAGTATGATAGGTGTGAAACGGAAAGACAAAATCCGAATCGAAACAATAAGACGTAAAACTGGAGTGGAAGATGTAGCTGTTAAGGTGAAAACACTCAAATGGCGATGGACAGGACACATAATAAGGAATAAAGAGAAGTGGAGCAAAAGAATAATATGGTGGTACCCCAGAGAAAAAACAAGGAAAAGAGGTAGACAAAAAATAAGATGGGACGACGAAATAATAAAAGTGGCGGGTAGACAATAGACAAGGCTAGCGAGACACAAAGATAGATGGAAAGGGATGGAGGAGGCCTTTGCCAAACGGCAAACAGACAGAGCCGATGCTGTCAATAGAATATAAATCATAAGAAAACATTTTTTGTAAACAATTGATTGAATAAAAGGCTTGTATTATTATATTATTATTATTATGTGCTTGCCAAGCATTAAGTATAGAAAGGTCTTCAAAAATTCCAGAGGATGCTAAAAAAATCCATTTCTACCGTTGTTGGTGAGATATTAGCTGGCTGGATAATTTCCAAGCAATGAAGTTTAAAATTCAGAAAAAAATCAAGATGATGTACATTAATAACTACTTTCAACAATTTTTGGTTTGAACAAGATAGATCTAACTGTTTTGAGTTTTTGCTGAAAAAATGTCTTACTCAAACAAAAGGGCTTAAGTGCCGAGAATTTCCTATGAAAATACAACCTTTTTTGATTCAATATATTGTATTGTGCTTTTAAATGTAGATTAGGTGTCGGTACGGAACCCTTCTTTGTGCGTGATCCGACACGCACTTGTCCGGTTTTTTCTTCGTATAGTCGGAATTGACTGTGGTCATTTTCAATCCTTTAAGTTTGGGGAATTGTTTATAAATAAATTACATAGGAAATCATGGGCGTCATTTGAGTATACTTACTCATAGCACAATACAAACGATGCAATTTGTCATGACAGCCTGAAATGGCTGAAATGAATTGCTGTCTCATTTTAACTAAACCTACAACTCTATCGGTTTTTGTGACAAACTGCAAGATGTGTAATATGTAATGGCCTTATAATGACGATCATAAACGACCATGAATAAGTCATATCTTCAGAACGATTGGAATACATAATAAACTATGAAGCCATAAAAGAACCATGAAGCGCATATATTTTTGAACTGCTTTTTCATACAAGTTTACAATCAAAGAAGTATCCAGCTGCAAAATGCGACTAATTTGAAAAATCTCAAGCTGTTAACCCCGAATTACATAGCAATATGCGCAACATTCTTCAAGCTTTAAAATAGACCGAGACTATACTTTTTACTTTACTGCTATAGATCTTAGTCTATCTTATAGGATGACTGCAGAACTACGTGAGACCGCCTATCCAGCTAGCATGATAGCACAATGGCAGATTTTATGGTCACGCTTTATCGTCATAGTCGGGTAAAAATTGACTCCGACAAACCGTGAAGCTAAAGTATGCCGCAGACCTTACGCATGTACTACCTAAAACATGATATGATATACCTAGACAATATTATCGATAAAATAATACCAATGCGGATGAGTCAATCCCTACCACGCCAATGTCTCGGTCGTTCGTCTCTTCTTGCACCCGTCGCAGACTGTCAATGTCAGAAGCATGTGAATTAGGTGCAATGTCAAATAGACGGACGTCTGGTAATGACTCGAGCGGACCAATGCGTTAAACCCCCGATTACGTATTGTTATTATGAGCCCCGGCGTCAATATATATTAGGGGTGGGCTGTGCCGTCATCGGTCTTGGACGTGCACCCCACCTCTGGCTTGTTTTGTGAATAACATAGCTGTGTCAGTTTTATCCGCGACAGTTTCGTGCACCAAACAAGCAGTTTTTGACGAATTTATATAATTGTTGCAAGTTATTTAAGAAAGGCAATAAAAACCCAAACGAAAAACGTCGTATTTATTAACAAATAAATTATGGCCATAGTGCCACAGTATAGAAATGACAATATAACAACTAAACTGAACCCCTGCAGAAATGGAACCAAAGATGGTAAAATTATAAATGATTTTTTTATTATCAGAAATTATAGATATAGTAAGAGATCTACTGCTTTGCACATGAATATTTTTATTAAGCTATGAGCTTCACCACATTAATTCCGACCGTCTTTTTTTTTAATACCATGTCAGTGGCAAACTAACGGCCCGCCTGATGGTAAGCGGTCACCGCAGCCTATGGACGCCTGCAACTCCAGAGGTGTCAAATTCGCGCAAAAAAAAAATATCTCGCTAATTATCTCTCAGGTTATTCGAATTAATCGCTGGTAACCATTTTTTAATAGCGCCATACCGTTGTCATTATATACCCGATCGCGGGTTATGAACGTGAAATAATTAGCTTTTAAGTATAAATTTATTGGTATTATTATTGGTAAACGGGACTTAAACCACTACACACTACTACTACTACTTATACTTCTTCCATTACATTAACGGATGTTGTTAGTGTTGTGTGTCGGGCGAGTAACAACCCTTGTGTAAATGTGAATAATAAAGACCAAGTGCGGGTAGTGCGGAAAACCCTTGCGGCTAGAAGATGTTGATACCCGCTGAAGCCAGTCAGCTCGTGAACACGGATGTTGCGATACATTCGAAACGTCGGGCACACCTCAGGTGAATAATTTTTGTACGCGATTAAGTCACGTTTACCAATAATAATGTGTAAAAATCAATAAATTTATTGGTATCTGTTGCATAGTTTTAATTGCAATTAATTGACAATAGCAGCCATGTTATCAAATTTTATCTATGTTCATCCAAAAACATTAAACAATACCTATCATTTGAAGACGTCAACACTGCACTGCAGTATGTACCAAATGAACGTACAAAATCTGGTAAAAGCCTTTGTCTTTCATTAATTTATCCAAACAAATCTAAATCTCAATCAGTCTATTTGATTATGCATGACCAAATTGCTAAAAAAGCGTTTGGGGTAAATAAACAACTCTATTGTTGGTACAATCCAATTATTATTTCAACAACATCAGTTCCTAAAGCGTTGGAGCCGGAAATAACAAAATAATACTATGACAGAATAAAAAAAAATCCTTTCTAGTGCGTATTTGAAAGATAAATACATTTTTATTCTGAGGTTTAAGTTTACTCACCAGCTTTTCCCACGTGGGGCGCCAGCCGTCCACAACACAAACACAGTACGAATCTACAGTCACAGTACACAAAAGTACATAGTTTTTATACAACACGAGAATTCGAAATTCGCGGGACGCCACAGGCGCCTCCTGAAATGAATCGTGTCAAGGTTGCTACGATGAAGCGCTACGCCGTAGACGTCCGTTCCGTAGCTCGTCTCCCGTACGAGAGGCTCACGTTGCTACGAGCTACGCGGGGAGATCCGTAGCCAATCGAAGTGAGGCTGCGCTGTCAGGACGTGTGCTCTACGTGAATATAAAGATATATTTTCTAACTGCAGCATTTTAATCCTTCAATTAAATGATTGACAGCAGTATAAAAACAATAAACGTTTTATACAAATGCTAGTCTATACCATTTACCATTCACCATTCATTATATGACTGGTGGGAGAATCAAAATGGATTTCCATAAATTATTATAGAACTATTACTTTTTTTATTGACTGAGCGAGTGAAGCGAGTGAAGCGTCTCCGTTTTAGCTTTCGACAAAAATTATTTCGTATGTCTGTCTGTCTGTCCGGATGTTCTTCTCTAAAGGTCGCATTTCTCAACTGATTCTCGTGAAAGTTTGTGAACAGGTTCAATATTTATATAGTTCTTTTTGTCAAGTCAATTTTAGGAAATTTTGAATTTTGAAAAATGTTTTATTTTTGTCTACTGCTCACAGAGCCACTAGTTTCTGAAAAAGGCACACGTAAATGCCCGTATTCTGCCACCATATCGATTTTTAATTAAAATCAAATTATTTTGCCGTCGTAGAAAAATTATTGTATGCAAATCGTGCGCTTGCTCTTAAACTTTACATGCATGGCAGAGAACGCATTCGTCAAATCAAAGTCGAATTTAAGTAAAAAAGTTTAATGAAATTACTATTGTTATTATTTTCTGCAATAAATAAAGTTTTCTATACTAGGAATCCATATCAAATATTACATACATATTACATACTAGCTTTTTCCCGCGGCTTCGCACGCGCAGAACAATAAACCATAGCCTATGTTGTTGTCGTTTAAAAGGACATACCAAGTTAACAATAACTAAAAACCACTCACATACGCACACACATCCATTCTGGTAATGCGAAAGAAATCGTCGGTAGTTATTAATGTTATTATGTAGAAATTTACAACTATAGTTAGAATTATTTTTTATTGTAGCACTTCCTTCTTTATAAGTCGGTATAACTACCGTTACTACCGGTACTAGTTTCACTCATTTCTAGTAATCATTTATTCTTGTGTTTTATCTTATTGAAAATCAATATTTCTAAAATTTTGTAGCGGTTATGCTTTCGGGTGCATTTCAAAGAAAGCCAGTAACGAAGTCTAAGGTGGGCTGTTTAATGTTTATCTTTTCTGAGATGTTTGTTGAACGGTGAGGGGTTGTACCGTACAGGAGGAAACATTTCATGAATGGGAAACTTCAAGATCCTCCAAACAGCTACGGAGCTACTTATGTATTGGCCGCTTTCATAATTTTTTATCTCATTATTCTCATTTTCGAGAGTCAAAGCCACCCGATCACCCTAGTTCACATACTTGGTGTATTTGATACCTTTAACAGAGTTGCATAACTGTACATTAATATGAGCAATGAAAGTACGTGACAGCACAGGATTGCAAGGCATTACCCAGCGATAGTCCAACTTTATTCTGTGATCACCGTCAGTTAGACATCTCCTCCTTTATGGAGTCTCCCGTCTGAGTATCTTGGAGAAGTGGTCGAGGGTACCTCTTATATAATTTTTGTCTGTACAGAGTTATTATAAAATCTTAATTGTAACGCTGAAATTAGTTTTCTAGCTTCTTCATGAGGAATGTGTATAATGAATATTAGACTTCTTATTCAAAGAATTCCATGTTTTTCATGCAAATTTTCGACCCAAATTTTACGCATTTAGGGGGTGAATTTCGAAACACAGCGAAAGTACTTTCCATATCTTTAGATGAAACGTCTTTGTACAAAATCTTACACTTTTACTTTAAAAATCACACGATCTCCATACAAAATTTTCAACCCCAAATTTACCCCTTAGGATTTTAATTTCTAAAAATCTCGTCTTAATGGTTACTTACGTCATATAAACAGCCTAGTGAAAATGTCAGCTTTCCAGGTCAAACGGTTAGGGCTGGGCGTAAATTAAGTCAAATAGTCAGGAATTTGCGCCCCTATTTTACCTCTTTAGGGGTGGGTTTTTCCAAAACCCTAAAATTACTTTTCTTGTATTGTAATAAAGAGTATATACACAAAGTTTCAAGTCTCTCACCTAAAACTTTACTCCGACCCCATACAAACTTTGCACCCTTATTTAACCTGCTTAGGGGTTGATTTTTCCAAAACGCAATTTTTTTTTGTCTTGTAATAAGGAGTCCATACACAAAGTTACAAGTCTCTCACCTAAAATTTTACTCCATCCCGATACAATCTTTCAACCCCCATTTCACCCCCTTAGGAGTTGATTTTTGAAAACCCCTTCTTATTGGGTGTCTACGTCATTAACCTGAATTATAATGAAAATTTCAACTCTCTAGCCCCAGTAGTTTCGGCTGTGCGTTGATGAGTGAGTGAATGAGTCAGTCAGGACATAGGCATTTATATATACGTACATATACCGTACGATTGACCGGTAAGAATAAAGCACCTCTCCATAACGCGGCCTTTTTTATTCCTCGGCACTCGTCCTCACTGACAAAGCAATGCATCCGTATACATTGTTTTTTGGTCATTGGTTTTCATTGTTCATTGGTTTTTTTTTATTAATCTATATATATATAGACCATATACATCTCTGAGATATTAAATTTATTGTATATACTTTTGTGTATTCGGACAGAGACCGTATATATAGGTCACTAAATTTTTTTTTTTATATAATGTATTATAATTTAATTTTAATTGAATATTGTGAGTTTGTTAATAACTATAGTTTTAAAATCATTATTATTATTGTCTACTTTTTTTAGTTCTGCAATTCTGTTTTGAAAACATTATAATTATCATTGTCAATTTATTTAATTGTATAATTCATGTGTTGACTTGTAAAAGTGCCCTTGTGGCCTATTTGCAGAATAAAATTTTTGATTTTGATTTTGATTTTGATATATATACTTATATACTTATATATAGATTAATAAATAAAACCAATGAACAATGAAAACCATATATATATATATATAGATTAATGAGCGAATGATGACTAAACATAGAGAAGGTTCCTGCAGCTTTTTAGGGTTTCGTAGTTAACAACGAACCCTTATAGTTTCACCATGTCCTGTTCGTCTATCTGTCTGTCTGTCTCTCTATCCGACTGTCTGACAGAGGCTTTTCTCTGTAGTTGTTAGTGCTAGAGAGCTACAATTTAGCATGTATATATAAATCAATAAAACTGACAAAGCGACACATATTTTTTAAGGGTACTTACACGTGTAAGACTCCACTGTTCGTCCGTCCGTCTGTCTGTCTGTCCGTCTGTCACCAGGCTGTAACTCATGAACCGTGATAGTTAGACAACTGAAATCTTGACGGATGATGTATTTTTGTTGCCGCTATAACAACAAATACTAAAAAAACAGAAGTAATTCAATATTCAAGGGAACTCCCATACAATAAACGTGTTTTTTTTGCTGTATTTTGCTTGATATTGATGACAGCAACGGGTAGACGCTTGAAATATTCACAGAATATTTATTTATATATTCACAAAAAATAAATAATTTAATTAAAATAAAAATAATATTTGGGAGGGCTCCCATACAACAAAGGTTTTTTATTGCTGTTTTTATAGATGATGGTACAGAACCCTTCGTCCGACTCGCACTTGGCCGATTTTTTTTTTGCTTCACCTATTATTATGGGGAGCTGTTGGATAGGTCATGCAATATGAATAGAGGTCTTTTTCAAACATTTTTTGATAGCGTGAATATTTCCGGAAAACATCACTCCAAAAGAAAAAAAAATGTGTTTAACTATGGGTCAAAAAAATGAAAGTAAAGGTTTATAAAAACTTTTAACTAAAACTATAGCGGACAAGCTCAATTAAGTTGGTTTTGAGTTATTGTAAAAGTCTTCCCTTCTTAGTAAAAGACGTATGAAACACAGCGAAGGTGTTCCCTTTTGCTTGTTATTGTTTTTTTTTTTTAGTTCATTGGGCAGCTACGGAACTTTACACTGAGCATGACGCGCCGATTTTTTAAATAAATACAGGTGAAAAACTTAAGAAGATGACTGGTTGTATGTAGTTATGACATGTTCGAATAGGCGTTTGTTTTGTTTGTGTTGCACATTTTAAATATGTAATGTCTATTCGAACACGCTACAACTACATATAAAAGGTTATCTTCTTGAGTTTTTTACATGTATTTTAAAATAAGGTTTTAGAAATTAAACGAAAAATAAAAACAATTTATAACCTGGTGATTAAGTTCGCTCTTTATGGAGGTTGCAGCACAGCTGTCAGTATGACGGGCGTACGTGGATTGAGAGAACACGAATCATGTAAGAAAAAGTAATTTCGATATATTTATCAAACATAAGGTTTTAGTCCGTGATTCTTCCGGAATGCACATTATGTATTCTAATTTTATCCCATGTATTTTGCACGCTCATGCCTGCACTAAGATGAAATATTTAAATAGGTTAGATTTTTAGTTGTACAAATAATTCGCTGCATATTCCATAATAAGTCGTAATTCTCTTAAGTAGAGCCACCTTCCGCACCAAATGAAAAGAGACGTACAGAAATGAGATAACAAGCAAAGTTAGGCAATCCAACGCCCGTGTTAGAGCGAGACAACACAATTAGCTCACACCTCCGTTGCGAGACGGGCTATACCCCAGAGCGAGACAAGCGAAAAGGGCAAAGTTTCTTCTGTGAATTATTGAAATGAATAATGTTTTATTTTGTTAATTGACTTCGTCTGTAGGCTAGGTATTTTGTGATTAATTCGCATTTGAAATATGTACATTAATTTAATCCTGCAAGAACAATTCGAATGATTTACGCGATAGAACACCGAGTGTGACAGGAGATCCAAAAGAATACATAACTGTAAAAAAATGTACGAGAAGGAATTGTGTTTGATAATACCACTTTCTTAAACTTCTTAAATATAAAACATTTTGACAGTCGTATCGAAGAATATTCTCGAGTTATCTATCAAAAAAATATTTACTGAACACTTTTGAGAGTTTTTGACTTTTAAACTGAAGGTCCTTGTACCCATGACCTTAGAGATAATATAACAATATTATTGGTGTTGAAAAATCACCGTGTTGTATCAATCACCGCGTGAAGAAATTTCGTAATAAGTCTCAGTTTCCAGCACCCGGTGGCATATTAGGTCTGTAGTCCGCAGGTCCGCTACGAACCACACCTTGGCCGCAGAGGATAGGGAAAACGGCGCACCGTAATACCGGTATTCCTTTACCTCTGCGGTCCCATCAACGCCGTTACTGTCGTACCATCACGCCCGGTCCCACCGTAACGGACAAAGTAAGCCCGCTGGGAGCGCCCTCCTCGGGCCAGCCGGCAGCCCAAACAGGCCAGCCCTGGGTGCCTCTTAGCTTCACCCTCGACGGGGTCGAAGAGTTGACCTCAGTCAACGTTGTTTAACCTCGCACGCGGTATATAATAAGTAATGATAATAATTAATCTTTATTTATATAATATAAACAATGTTTCGTTGTAAATATCTACCGAATTTGTCCATAGTCTATTCATCTTTTAAGTACCTAACTTATGTTCGATACTTTAGTTCACAATCGTACTAATTAGGAGGAAAAATTTGCTGTAATTAGAACTACGGTGCACTAATCATAAAGTCTTAATTTCGCTACCTTTTTTTCGTAATTAGCACGATTGTGAACTAAGGCATCGTGTTATTATGAAGGTAACCACAATCTACCAGTGATTAGTGTTTTTTTGATATTGTGGTTCCTGTCTAACCTAAATAGTAACGACATTTACACGCTTAATTTATTACCATACACCCCCGTAGTTCCAACTAAAGCAAAGAGAAACACTGGCATCCCTACACACAACACTGCTGAAATACATCACAAAACATCTGCAATAGACAGCTGCTAATACGCTGGGGCCGAGATGGAATTACCGACCTTGTCGGTGCTCGGTTGTTTTTGCCAGCCAGTGACATGTGCGCAGGGATGTCCTGGCGCATGTTGTGGCAGTGACAACCCTAGTTCGAACGGAAAATAAACTTAAGTAACAATGCCTATATTGTTTCTTGGGGTCGGTTTACCAATGTTTCGTATAAAAAAAATATATTTGGTAATGTTATTTCCCGTATTTTATTCTGAAAACGCGTGCCTTTCACCATTGTTAATAGTACATTACGATACAAGTGCAGAAAACAGGAACTTCGCAACGAGTGGTGATAAATTAAAACACGACCGAAGGGAGTGTTTTTAATCGACATGAGTTGCGAATTAACTATTCGCACGTTTATCGTACAACGTTTTACAGTACATACGTGTATGGCTCTTTAAAGTTTCGACATATGCACGTAATCTGCTGATTACCGCACTCGTGCGGTAAAAAAGCGCCATATGTACTGTAAAAGATATTTATTTACTGATTGCAATAATCGTATTAAAAATTTATATTTTCAGTCTCACATAGGCCCTGTTTGAGCATAGCCTAAAATAAATAGCTCTATATATTTTTTTAAAGTTCTGAAAAATATCTTCGATTGGGATGTGAAACTTGGGAAATGAAGAAAAAAACTACTTACTTTTATTATTTACTAGCTTTTGCCCGCGACTTCGTCTGCGTAGAACTAATTCTCGCTTTAGAATTATTTGTTTTCCCATAATCTTTCACCCTTCTTTACACCCCCTTAAGAAATCACTACATTCAATATGAAATGCTCTTTACCGCGCACGCCAAATTTTAATAGGAATCTTTTTTTTCAAAACGAATCATCATCATCATACCAGCCGAAAGACGTCCACTGCTGGACATAAGCCTCCCCTAATGAGTGACACAATGACCGTTCCTTTGCCATCCGCATCCAGCGGACACCTGCGACCTTTACCAGGCCATCAGTCCACCTTGTGGGGGGCCTACCCACGCTGCACCTTCTGGTACGTAGTCGCCACTCGAAAACCTTTCCTCCCCAACGGCCAACGGTTTTACGTGCAATATACCCTGCCCACTGCCACTTAAGTTTAGCGGTTCGGAGTGCTATGTCGGTTACTTTGGTTCTAATGCGGATGGCCTCACTTCTGATACAATCACGCAGAGATACTCCCAGCATAGCCCTCTCCATTGCTCTTTTGGTGACTTTGAGCCTTCTTATCAGGCCCATAGTAAGCGACCACGTTTCAGTGCCATATGTCATCACTGACAACACACACTGGTCAAAGAGCCTCGTCTTGAGACACTGCGGAATATTGGACGAAAAGATGTGCCGTAGCTTCCCGCACGCTGCCCAGCCGAGTCGGATTCGACGATTAACCCCTTTCTCGAAGTTGGACCTACCTAACTGGACAGTCTGTCCTAGGTATATATAATCGTCTACAACTTCAAGTAAAAGTGCCCGATTGTAACGGGAGTTTGTGATACGTGCTCGTGCTTTCAAAACGAATGATTAAGATTATTTCAGAATATCAAATGTACCGATTCTCGACGAATGAATCCCGTAAAATATTGCATGTACAATGATAAAAGTCTCGCTACGCAGTTCTTCCGTAAAACGTCCTAACAGAGCGGGTTCTTCATGTAAGTATGATGGCCGAAGGCCGTAAGCAGAGTGGCAAAGCACGGAAGGCCGAGTATTCACACAGAGCGGGCTTCTTATGTAAGGTTGAGGGCCGAAGGCCTGAAGCAGAGAGGCGAGACACGCGAGACCGAGGCCGAGCTTCCCAACAGAGTGGATTCTTCATGTAAAGTTGATGACTAACGGGCCGAAAAGGAGTGGCAAGGCATGCGAAGCCGAAGTCCGAGCATTCAAATAGAGCGGGATCCTTATTAGGCTGAGGGCTGAAGGCCCGGATGCTTGGCACGCACGCGAGTCCGAATGCCGATCGTCCCAACAGAGCGGGTTCCTTATGTAGGGCCGAAGGCCTGAAGCAGAGTGGCAATTCACGCGAGGCCGAAGGCCGAGAGTCCCAACAGAGCGGGCTTCTTATGTATGGCCAAAGGCCTGATGCAGAGGAGCACGGCATGCAAGTCCAAAGGCAGATCATTCACACAGATCGGGCTTCTCATGCCGATCATTCACACAGAGTGAAGTGTAAGGAAGGCTTAGGGCAGAAGGCCCGAAGCAGAGCGGCAATGCACGTCAGGCTGAAGGCCGAGAGTCACAATGCCTGGACATATAAACCGATAGACAAACAGACACGAATTCTTAAAACTGTTGAACTGTGTTCTGTTTCGATGCCAAGGGCCCTCCAATCGCTCCATTGATTTATCCAATATCTTCAATGTACAGATTTTCGACCCTCTACAGCTGTATTATATGTATACGTATAAGCATAGATTCAGCTCGAAGTACCAATTTTTCTATGGAAATTTTAGTTTAACTTATTTGTACCAGATGTCACTGGGTTCTATCTCTATCGCACTTGCATATTGAAGTGACAGGGATGCAGCGGTCGTGCGGTTAGTTCTTACTAAATACACAACGGCGCTATGATCTATGTGGAGTATTTCACTGGTATCTCTATCTCAGCATATATATTGTACTTTGTGCATAGATCTAAGGTGCTTCAACCGTCAATGTTGACGATTGGGCTGCCCAGCCCAAGTAATCTCTTATATCAAACAGTTATTATAGTGTGAAGGGTCACCAATTACGTAAACAATAATACACGACAAAATTAAATTGTACACCGACGATACAAAGGCTGCATTGAAGCAGCTGTTTTTGTATTTAAGCATATGAAGACAAACAATTCCAAAGTATCGCAAATTTATTTTGATTTACACGCAATAATAGACCTAATTGCTATAAGGTTATGTTTAAAAAATAGCGTCATCAATCAGAAGGAATTATGATATTTTGGCTTTGACATATCGAAACGTCAGTTGTTTACAATACGTCAAATTCTGCTATGGCTAACATTAAATTTATTGACACGCCGTTATACTCCCAATTGGCTGAGACTTAAAGCTTAGAATGGCGTATGAGGATTTAAATCACCCCGTTTCATAGACCATATTTGCACCCCCGATTTCATCCCTTTGAGGGTGATTATCGGGACAAAAAGTATACTATAAGTGAATCCAGATTACACACTGTTAGTATACAAAAACTCATCGTGATCTGTTCAGCCGTTTTTGCGTGATTGAGTAACAAACATCCAAACATCCAAACATCTAAACTTTCGCATTTATAATATTATATATATATATAGTGGGATAAACCACTCAAAAGTCGTAAACCATCATTTTGATATTCCACTTGATAGTTTTATACATAGATAGTAAAACTTTTTCTTCCGATCACACAAAATGAAGTACAGTCCGCTATATTGTTCTTTTTCTCAAACATGCCATGAAATATTGATGTTATGTTCCTTATAATAGGCTGCGAAGTATGACGTTTCAGGTGCGGCTAGGACAAGAGGTCGTTAATGGAATTTCATACAAATCTTACAGGTCTAGGCCGGCAAAGTCCTCTTTTTTAATTTCCATTCCACATAAATGTGTAGCACAGGCATCATGACATTCTGCCACTATGCGTATTAAAAATAAAACTTTGATATTTTTGTTCTTTATTTCATTGCATGTTTGAGAAAAGCACTATACATACCTCGGCGGGAAATATGTCTTTCGTCCCGGCCTCTGTAGTAATGTACTATTAATGCAATGTCGGGTTGACGTAAGGATTCTAACGACACCCCACACATCTAAACCGGTTAAGGCGTTGAGAAGTTCTGGTGGAATAAAGAATCCTACATACTTACACTTCTTACATGAAACCTGAAATGAAAGCATCACACTCTTTTTTTGGGCAGTCGTGTAAAAACTCACCAGGAGAAAGAAGTGAAAACTTATACAATAATTAGATTATTTTGTAATAATTATACTTGTTTTCTAATAGAACTAGCTTAATAAAAGCAAACGAATTATAAGTGGTTTAGCTTTCGCTCTTTTCATTGAAGGAAAATATTATTAAGAAACCTGCAGATATCTGTGAATAATGTGTAAATACATAGGTAGAAGTCCTCAAAATGCATTGGGCCAGGCCATACCCTCTCATCCATGAGGGAGGCCAGAGAGGTCTTGCGTAACATTTTCGAGTAAGCGTAAGGCTAAATATCGTTTCTCATACGAAAAATGTTAGATCTACCTAATGCAAGTTCGACAAGCTACATATAATCACTCAGCTGCTTCTTGTTAAAGTAACGTAAGTAATGTACGTTAGATATATATAGCTGTCAGTTTTGCATACAAAATATGACAGGTCTACCTTATGTAATCACCGCTCTGTTCAAACATATCTTTATACTTATATGCGACATTCGACATCAGGGAATGATAATAGTATCGTATCACTCATAAATCAAAGAGAAAAATATCTCCCATTTTTTATAGTGTGTCGGTAACAAACAAGCGTAAGGTTGCATTGGGAAGTATTCATTTGCGAAATATTAAGACACTGGAGCATAATAGTATACCTACACTTATAGTTTCAACGACCTAAAATTTACTCTCGTACTAAAGCCAAAATAATGTTGATGTAGAATCCATTATTTTCAACTAACGATGCACTTTAATATACATGAATTGACGTTATTCTCAATTAATTCATTTTGTCTTTAAATAACTTGACAAACCTATCGGTCACTGAATCGCTTTTCTGAAAGTAATGAGGATTTTCCACATGAATCTGTACTGTAAGTTAATCATCAAATCCTATTCAAACATTATCACAGTGTCTAACCAAAACTGTTTCATACAACTTTGAGGCACAATGAGTGAAAAGAACAAAGGACCGTCAAATAGGGAAAGGAATGCATAATCAAATCAACTTGCTTTCACGTTTCGAGACTATTTGCACCAGTATACTTATTGCAGCGGTGATACAACAAATTAAGTCTTACACAGCGGTGACAAGAGCTACTGCGTATGGGTTATATTTATATGAGTTTGCGTGTAGGTACTTGGCGAAACAATGGGCCTCTCCGTTTCTATGAACGCGATGTTAATGCTAATATTGAGGGCCGGTTCCGAGGGAGGGTACCGGTTATCCTCGGCTTGCCAGTTTTTAATTTGATTCGTGTTCAAATTGTACAATACAATACGTAGCCGCGAATTAAATTATTGAATAGTTTTTCTACTCCTGTACTTTATTCTGTCATTTACTCGTTTACTCATGACACCAATAATATAAGTTGGTGAAAACTCTATGCTCTCTGGTCTATAAGAGAACTGTTTAGCATGCTTTTACAGTTTATATATTTTCCATGAAAGCAATGTTACTTTCTTTTGAAAGTAAGGCTACGGATGTTCTACAATACTTACAGAGATATCAACGCTTACTACTAATATAAATAAATACCTTAATTTTCTATTTTATGTAATTTAAAAAAAAAACTATTTTTATTTAGTAATATTTATAAAACACAACAGTTCGGATTCGGTCCGGATTCGGATTCACTTTGCTTCGGATGCCAACTGCAGCAAATTAAAAACAAAACAAATCCTAAACAAGAAGTGACATATTTTTGATTCTTATTCAAATTCCAATTGAAAACGAAAATAATCTAGCTGATAAACTATTACATTACGTATATAAAATAATTGATTTGCGTCCGTGAGGAAAACAGTGTACGTCGATTCTTTTAAAAATGCCCGAAGAAGAAAAGGATAATTAAATCGCGTAAGTTGCACAATACTAAGGGAAACAACTTGAAAGTCCAAAAATATAATTATGTTCAAATTAGTCGTTTAAAACGTGGCGTCTCGCCCAGGCTCGTATCGCAACCCACGCCACTCCCGTTTTAGGACCCTTCTTATACAATAGTTGCATTACTATAAGAACGCGTGCGTTTCATTTGCTCTTCTTGTATGTAACGAATTTATTTAATCGCACCTAGTTACGAGTAGGATACCTTCATCAAGCATGCAGCTCCTCGGCCTTACCCAAATAAATCCCTATTCCTATTACGAGTAGTGTGACATAATAATATGTTTTGTTCTCGGTTTAATTTATTAAGCCATTTGTGTTCATACAAAAAAACCTAATCAAATAATCTCTTAGAAATATGGCCAACCAAAATATCTACTCCTTTAAAAATAGGTATATTTAAGCACTCATTATTCTGCGCAATAGCTTTATCCATAACATTACACCCTACATTTCAATCTTCTTTCTATCTTGCTTACTCACAGCTAAATTGAAGCAGACAAATTGATATCAAGGCCGGCATGAGCCCAAATCGTCCCTCCGACCATCTAATCTTAAATCGCGACCTGTGAATGTCTTATCAGGCAATTTAAGCACTCATTGTCCAGGAAGTTGCTGGATTAAAATCACTTAAACCTTGCCCGGAGATTTTGATCTTGAAATCTAGTTACTAATATCAAGTTTTTTATGCATATAACTGGAATCAAAAAGAGAAATCTCACTCGCTGGAAGACGTTTTATTAATACCTACGAGAATTCAATTTTGTGTTACATGTTACCATTATTACTAGAGATCAGATTAGCCTGATGATAAATCGGATATAGCGTCTCCTGATTGCAAAACGGCCTACTTTATCTAAATTTTATATTGACATAATATTTTGTTGAAATTAATTTCACAGATCCATATTATTTCCCTGCTTGATTATCGAGGCATTCATGTAATATGTATTTGGTAGGTTGGAAATAACACTGCTATTATTATTTCACTGCATAGTTCCGAGGATTTATATCCATCAATTTGGGTTGGTTGGTTTAGCCTGTATAATATACAGCCAACTTATTGAACATAATATGCACATTGGGCACATATCTGGTGAAAACTGGTACTTCACTACATAGTATAAAACAAAGTCGTTTCCCGCCGTCTGTCCCTATGTCTGCTTAAATCTTTAAAACTACGCAGCGCATTTTGATGCGGTTTTTTTTCAATAGATAGAGTGATTCAAGAGGAAGGTTTATATGTATAATACATGTATAATATAGAAGACAAACACTGATAATTTTAGAGGCTTCTAATGTGATGTCGTAAATAAACTTTTTTTTTTTTCATTTTTAAAATATTCGTATACGGGTCTAACACGAAATTTATTTATTTTCGTGTTATGTGTCGTGCCCTAGACAATTAGTTACATAATAATAATAATAAGTAGCTAATAAGCGGGTAGATACCTTTTTCAGATCTACCCTTCACAATTTTATAAACTACTAGCGACCCGCCCCGTGCTTCGCACGGATTACAATATAATGCATATGAGAAATATACATAAATTACACATCCCATCCGGAAGAATCAAGCTACACGTTAGTGAAAGCTGTATCTAAAACCATCAAGCCGTTTTCGAGTTTATCGCGAACATACAGACAGACAGACGCGGCGGGCGACTTTATTTTATATTATTATAAGTAAAAGTAATAATTGTCTATCTCATTTTTATGAAATCTCCTCTCAATCCCTCGAAGGTTAGCTGGAAGAGATCCCTCATAGAGATAGGTTCGCCTTTGTACTCTGATCTTGTGTGACATGTATAATTATGTTTTAAACTGTTATTGTGTACAATAAAGTGCACACACACATACATTATGTATGTGTGTATTTATACACACATACATAATTGTTATTTTCCTCGCTCGAGATCGAGCTTCGATAAACACCTGCGATCGCTGCTAATCATAAAGTGCTATTAGGGCGAAGTGCGGCCTACGACGCCGGCCCCCCGGCCGGTACCGCCGCAAACACTATGTCCCTGCATTTTAAATCTGTGATATCTTATCTAGATGCTGGCCAAGAGCAATCCCATTTGTGATAAAAAAAACGTTTTCGAAAATATTCATTTAAATTGCATGCTGTAAAGGGACATATTGATCTATATTAAATGCACAACTTATTTAAGTTACTTAATCGTATAAGGTATAAGGTCGTTTAATGCTGTATTGCTTAAAAACGCGTCGTAAATATATCATTATTTCTCCTAAAAAGTAAATAATAAAACATGGTTATCGTGAGTTATCCCTAAGAGATAGACATATACCATCGTGGACTTTTTTGTAGACCTTTTTATGGTGTACAATACTGTACTACATTATTTGATCTTCTAATATTTGAATCTAAATAATATGAAAATCATTAATAGTGTGGTTTTGGTTTATTTGGGAACGGTATAATTTAGTTAATAGGCTAACGAGATGTCATTCATTTACGTAGCACTATTAATTAAAATGGACATGTATATGTGGTACAGTTTTAATATTTTTGGTAAGGAGATGTAATTTTTAGGACACTTTTTGGAATTAATTTGGTATAGTATAAATACTATCCTTTTTAAATCAGTATGGATAGTATGGATTTACTTATACGTTGTCACGGAGGGGAAAACACGTTACGCATACCACTCGGATGCAGGAGCTAACCCGAGTGGTTAAGTGGGACTCCCGTCTACCTATAGGCTAATGACACCCACGGTGTACCCCTAACCCCCCATCTGCCACCTCACCGCCTTTTAGCGAGGTGACGTGAATGCTAGCGCACACATCCGGAGCCATCCGGCTCAGAGACCCTCGACGTCAGGCACGCCAGATATTTCGACTCGCCTTTCTCATCGACCTCCATCTTATACAGTAGCGGTGGACTCTCCTGAGTCCGCTACAAGGAGGTCATGTGTGCCGAAAAAAGTTCCGGCACCGGGTGGTGGATAGCTCAGTCGTAGAGGATATGGAAAGCGGCGCACCGTAATACCGGCATTCCACCACTTCTGCGGTCCGACCAAGGCCGTTACAACGGAGCGGCCGCGGCAGGTCCGCTCGAGGTAGGAAGAAAGGCGTACCGTAATACCATCATGCCTCTCCCCCAGCAATGCCGCCTCGGCCACAGAAGATAGGGAGAACGGCGCACCGAAATACCGGCACTCCTCTTCTTCTACGGCCCCACCTCAACTCGCTGGGTGCGCCTTCCTCGGGCCAGCCGACAGCCCAAACAGGCCGGCCATGGGTACCTCTCTGAGCTTCACCGTCGATGAATAGACCATGGTTATTAAGCCCCCTGCACCGGCACTGAAGGATGGTAGTATAAATTGCGTTGGTATTCACAACGCTTACCGATTACACGCCTCAGTCGGACCAGTACAACAAATCTTACTTCAAATTTCGCAAATTTCTTATTAATCTCGGGGTCAAGATATTCTATCAGACATCGGTCTTGTGGGAGACGAGTCTGATTGTGAATGGCAACTCGATCCACATTTAAACGGATAGCCTGAAATTATTAATCGCCGTTTATAAATTAAACTTATCCCACGTCGTTCCTCACGAGCACATCTGCCGCTCGACGCAGATGAGACTGGCTATAAAAAATAACCGTACTTGTATAAGGCAATTCAATATGTTATATAATTGCTGCTGTTTACCGTGATGTTTTCATGTCATTCTAAATTAGTAAGGATTATTTAAATAAAGCTATTAGTTTCCCCTTTCTTATAAATATTATTATAGCGAAGTAGTACTTAACGTTATTAGCTACGTTTTCTGCAGCAACGGACCCATACCTCGATGACGGGTGTTGTTGTGGTATGTTTTTTATTTCATCCTATATTTATCCCAGTACAGTTGCATCCTGAAGGATGCCCGGAATCCACTACCTAATCCCAAGAATTGGCGTAGCCACTAGTTTTTACGGAAGCGATTGCCATCTGACCTTCCAACCTATGGAGGAAACTAGATCTTATTGTGATTGGGTTTGTGAAGTGAGTGTGCAACTTAATTGTTAGAAGTGCCCAAGCTGCCCGAAGTCCTCTAACTTGGTTTAAGGACTGCTGTCATAAAGCAACCGGGATGTTGATCCCGACTATAACTTAACATACACCTTTCAACCCACAGGAGCGTTCAGTTAGCATCCATTCAAAGCGGTCATCCAAGGGTTGATAACGGCCGACGTTGCCTAACCTCGCTTACTGTGTGCGGTATGTCATTGACAGGAAATAATTTTTAAGAAAAAAAAACCGACTTCAATGGGGGAGTCCGGTGAAATATTATTAATCTTAGATGGTGCACTCTTAGATTCCATACAATAAAATACAAAAATGGCTATAAGTATGTTTATAATGGTAGAAGGCTAAGTACCCTCAATTCCTCATGAAATCATGGAAAAACCTTGCTTGCTTGACAAACAAAACGAAGAGAACAAATCGCCAAACGTGAACTACGCGTCGTTGAAGAGTTCCGTTCTGATCATCATCAGCAGTTCCACTTCATCAAATGTCACTTTTATGAATGAAAATGCTTGATTAGTTCATGAAAATACTAAAATCACTATTTGTGTGCCTTTCACATTTGAGGAGTTTCCTCGATTCCTAATGGATCCCATCATCAGAACTTTAGCATGACAAAAATCAATCGTGAAAATAGAACTTGCTTAACAAACACCGCTAGAAGGACAAATCGCCAATCGTGAACTTTTCGTCGTTGAAGAGTTCCGTTCTGATCATCATCAGCAGTTCCACTTCATCAAATGTCACATTTTTGTATGATAATGCTCGATTTGTTGATAAAAACACAAAAATCACTATATGTTTGCCTTTAAGATTTGAGGAGTTCCCTCAACTCCTCATGAATCCCATCATCAGAACTTGAGCATGACAAAAATTAATCGTGAAAATAGAACTTGCTTAACAAACACAGCTAGGAGGACAAATCGCCAAACGTGAACTTTTCGTAGTTGAAGAGTTCTGTTCTGATCATCATCAGCAGTTCCACTTCATCCAATGTCACATTTTTGGATGCAAATGCTTGACTTGTTGATAAAAACACAAAAATCACTATATGTTTGCCTTAAAGATTTGAAGAGTTCCTTCAATTCCTCATGGGTCCCATCCTCAGAACTGCTTTTTGACAAAAACGGGACCAACTTGGATATATATACATGCAATCAAAAAAAAATTTTTTCAAATCGGTTAAGAAATGACGGAGTTATGGAGTAACAAACATTAAAAAAAAAAAAAAAAAAAAAAACAAAAAAAAAACAACCGAATTGATAACCTCCTCTTTTGAAATTTTGAAGTCGGTTAAAAAATAATTTGTATTGATATCTCGTTCAATAATTGTGATTATAGTTAAACGGGGCACTACGATTTTAATTTAAACTCGGGATAAAAACTTCCGTTATTCGTATACAGTATCAGTATTGTCGCATCACCTTGCCTTGCCTCGATGATAAACAAGCAATTATATAGGTCAAAGCGCTTTAAAGAAAATGTAAACATTCTCCGTCCTGTCATAGATAAAAAATACGAATGAACATTTATCCTGGCAATAATTATGTACTTATATTGATTTAACTTTGGCAAATAATAACTAATGGTACTAAATCCAGTTTAATATTTCATTAACATAGGTATTCAAATGGCTATTCTTTTCGGTGAGGGTAAAATAAAAACAGAGGAAATGAGTCTTAACATTGGTAATATTATTGAGCTGAGCTCATTCTTAGGCGACAGATGTTTTTCGTTTGAGTTTGTACTCCTCCGATCACATCATACACGCTTCAACCGATCATGTTCACATTTTGCATGTCGATAGGTAACATCATGACAATGGTTTAGATTTAAAAAAACTGACATACCACGGAGGAATACCCACCAAAAAACTGAATTTCCGTATAATTCAATGTAAAAGTCGTGCACGCGCAAAATTGATGTAAACAATGGAAAATAGAGGGAGTTTGAGACGGGGTAGACGCGCTCAGCTCAACATTTGCAACCAGCAAACTGCATTGCATACCTAGTGCGAAGCCTATTATTGCTAGAACTGGTCATATGACGGAGATGAAATCAAAAGTGATCTAATGATCGTATATGGCGGCACACAATATCCTTAACATACTCAGTATCATATACACACGATCGTTTTTACGTATGATATACCTCATTCGTCAGCTACTTACTTGCTTGTGAAGTTTCGGCATGAACACGATCATGCCAGCTAGACTGCACGGCTAGCACAAGACGGCGCGTGAGCTATCTCACGCGCGAGATATACTATCCGTCTCGTTCTAATTGGTACACACAGAAAGAGACGGATAGTCTATATCGCGCGTGAGATAGCCCGCGCGCCGTCTTGTGCTAGCCATGCTGGTCGCGTCTTTCCCCTGTTTTCGGAGCGCTGGAGGTTCCACCTTGTAAGTATACTTTAGGAGAAGGTAAGGTCCATCAGGGATGTCATTTATATCCTTATTGTTTATTAAAAAAAAGTATTATTATTAACATCCGATTTCAAACATACTCATACTCACACTTATTTATTGATAATACATACCTATTACAAATAATACATGTCAAAGTTATTACTTACATAATATATTAGTTCATATTACTAAATATAAATTTAAAAATCGGTACACGATTATATAACAAAAGTAGGCGTTTTTTAAAGGTCTAGTAGACTGCATAAGTCAAATAACTGACAAACAAAAAAGTAAAAGTAATTTATTCTTCAAATTAGGAATATTACATGCACCTATGAACGTCAATAAACTACCACCGGTTCGGAAAAATTTATTGTTCTGAGGGAAAAATAAACTTCTGCCACGAGAAGAACAAAAAGCATGATTCAAGTGCATTCTAACCAGTCACAATACAAGAAAAAATTTTTATTGGTGAAACGGTATTAAAACCTTTGTGAAAATGAGGTCTACTTAAACTGCTCTGAATATTTTGATTGGTCAACGAAAATGTCGTTTTAGTTTTAAAAACGTAGAAAATAGGTCATATTTTACGCCAATTTTGTATGACGTTACTCTTCTATACTTTGTTATATTTCCATGTCTATACTAATATAAAAATAAACTTACTTAAATTACATTCGACGTGCCACTCACATACATACAAAAACTCACGCCTTTATTCAGAAAAGGGGTAGACAGAGCGAAAATTATTATCAATGTCTCTTTTAGCCTTTTAGCTATTGTAGTTTATAGATGGCATTCCCAACCGCGTAAAAATTACCACATGGTTCATAATAGTAAAATCCATCAAAATATATTTAGCCAGCGGGAGCGAACAAGAAATTGCTAATAGGTAGCTACATAATTCCTCAGGTTGTATATATATTATACAATCTTATAAATATCATCTTCTCTACCAGAGCCACAGATTATATTCAGAAATAAATATTTGGAAGAAGTTTGAAAGTTTGTGGTTGTTTAATAAAGTTAATTCTGACTTTCTTTAGATTATAAACAAAATTTTAACTTTTATGAAAAGGAAATTTTGAAGACACACAGAGCACTGGAAATACTTTATGGTAGAACAAATTTTACATTGGCGACTCTTCACAACGTTTATCTTTTTTAATAATAAATACAATAGCACATTACAAAAGAGTTTTGGTTTAATAGTGCCAATGAACTAATCGTTAAAATTTTAGCCTTTGAATATTTTTTTTTTTACGAATAGTCCAAATTGTTTCCACGGGGTTGTTTAGTAATTAAGATACAAAAAAATGCATACTGGATTCGAGCGCAGGTTCTTCGACTCAGAAGGCTAAAGGTGAAACCACTTAACCACAGATGAGTAGTAAGCAAACGGAGAATTTACAAATACCTTGCTGACTGACGAATTCTTTATGGTAACGCAATTGTTATAACCCCGTGGAGTCAATATGGATTTTTCCTAAAGAATTAAATCTTGGCCTCAGCCTAGTATGAATTTCTAAACGCAACCCAATTTTGATCAAAATACGATTAAAAAAATGCAAATTGGTGGCCTCCTTTTTCAATTTTGATATCTAATGATCTAAAGAGACCTCTCGGTTCTTGTGATATTGATTATAAACAAAATAAAATTCAACCAAATTGGGCTATTAATTAAAAAAAATATGTGTGCGTCCAAAGTAAAAAATAAAACGGATTTTAGAACTCATGGATCGACAAGTCCAGCACAGTTAAAACTAATTTTATGTATTTAAAAGGTACTTATATACAAAATAACCGTACCAAAATACATAGTGGCCTCTTTTTTCAATATCTATCGTTAAATTTAAATAACCACAATGATTTACGAGTGGCGCTAGTAGACACGTTAAAGCCTTCTTAACGACACGCAAGAAAATCTAGGCGATACCAGTAAGCTCTAAGTAAAAAAGTCCACCAAGATAAGTCGCCTAAAAGTCGAGATTAAAAGAATAACATTAAATCTACTAAAAAATAAGTCACTGTCAAAATGTTAATTTTTGATGTAAGCTTTTATTGCTGATTGTATCTTTCTCTACATTTTTGCTACTCGTTGTATAGTTTATCTTTTATAGTTTTGGAATCGCTATGGCCTCCACCTTCTGTCTCCATCATCAGATCAGCTCGGTGGTACGGTCGGCCTCACAAGGGGCACCTTTGTACCGTGTCGCTCTAACGTCATGTTTGAACTGTCATAATAAATTGTCAACGGGTGAAAGCGACAAAGTCCCAAAGTTTCCAGCTACTTATGCGGCTGACTGTACCATAAAAAGTAACAATAAAAGTTCCTTGTTCTTTAATTTAGGCATATTATATGCACCATAATTATTAATAACTATTGCATTGTAATCGAACTTAGACAACAACGCCTAGCTCAAGCTCAAGCTGTTTGAGGATAACTGGTCTAAAATTCAGTTACAAGACTTGACCCATACAGGCATAGTAACAGGGCAAGTTAACTAAAAGCTTGTTTCAACTTTGACTTTGAACTTAACACTAAGTGTTCCGATAAAAAGGTAGGTACTTGACTTGAAAACCGTATTATTTGGGTAACCATTTCATAGGGTAATCCTATCGAAAGGGAAATCAAATGAAAGGGTTTTCCAATCCAAGAGTTAACACCAAAATTATTCCACAAGAAGTATATTCTTATTTCCGTTTAGTCAGCCTTAATCTTTTGATATAACGTATAAAAAACTAGAAAGCGAAATTTAAACAACGTTCACGGTTTCAAAACATCACGATTCCTGGCAATTTAGATCCATGGTAAAAGGGTTGTGATAATTAAAATTCAGACGAGGTCGGACTCTGTTCGCGGCATATAAATCAGAGACAAGACAACGTGGCAGTCTTACTCAATCGATACCAGGATTACGTGCGTAAGCAATTTCTGTCGCTTTAGTCGGATAACAGAATTTTCCAAATTGATTCTGGGACGTATGTACGTTGTTTGGAGACGGAAACAATCGTTTAATGACACAGGTTCCTTTTTTCGAGTATTTTACCTCTTTTTTGGAATTTATTATGATATCATTTTCTATTCTATTAAGGATCCCCCACACGCTTGACTGAACTAGATTCTCCATACAAACGTAGTTTCGTTATCATTTTTAAAAGCCGTGCTGAAATAACATGGAGCTTTATATACACAATGGGAAATTAATTCCTGTTGCTTGAAACTATACTGCAGAAAAAATACAGCCATTACATACAAGCCCCAAAAGACTCAAAAACTGTATGGTGGCCGGCCTAGATATGGCGAATTTCAAAGTTTTATATTATTCCAGCATGCCGTTTTAAATAAGGGGAGCGTAACTACCTTTGTATGGAGAACCGAGCTTCCTGCGGACTCTTTAACTATTACGCCCTAATTGCGTGATGAAGATGTTTTTTTTTAATCGGAAACGTTTATGGTAGTAACGTCATGTCTTTGATGCTTAACATAATAATATAATAACATTGACAATCCTGCTATCGATAAGTACCTTACGGTAAATTACATATTATTATGTAAGTAATAAGAAAAAAGATTGGGGTTGGGTGAAATTACATTCGTGGTCAAACTGCGTCACTTTGGAAGACAATGCCAGTTACATAATTATTTTGAAGGGTCAATTTACGGAAGGAGTAATTAATAGGTTTTAATTGATGCCGCTTCTTTAAATTGACATTTTCGCCTTCAATTTCAATTAGTTGTCGAATGTATTAGTTAGTCAGCAACTAACTAATGTGTCATCCAAGCTACGTTTATATAAATCAGCATGACGATTATTATATTACAATTTAATTTGTAATATGTCTACATATTTTTATCTAGCTACTTAATGCATCTATGAAATAATTTTGACATTAATTACATATTGTCACCTCTATTTTTATACGTTATAATATGGAAATATTGACTGAAGTTAATATAAATGAACCTCTACTTAAAAGTAAAAAAAAGTAAAAGTAGTTTATTCTTCAAATTAGGCATATTACATGCACCTATGAACGTCAATAAACTACCACCGGTTCGGAAAAATAAACCTTTGCCACGAGAAGAACCGGCGTAAGAAACACGGCTTAAAAATGTCATCAAAAAATTGTCAATGACAGGTATAATTAGGGTTTCGTAGTCAACTAGGAATAGGAACCCTTATAGTTTCGCCATGTCAGTCTGCCTGGCCGAGGCTTTGTTTTGTGATCGTTAGTGCTAGAAAGCTGCAATTTGGTATAGATACCTATATAAATCAATAAATGCGACAAAGACGTAAAATAATATCTAAAAATTAAGGGTACCTCCCCTACACGTAAAGTGGGGATGCTTTTTTTTTTTTGCTTCTACCCTATGATTTGTGGTGTTGTTGAATAGGTCTTTCAAAATGAATACAGGTCTTCATCAGACATTTTTTGATCAAGTGAATATTTTTGGAAATAATCACTCCAAATAAAATAGTACCCTTAAATAAAAAAAATAGATTTTATTGTACGACTTTGTCAGTTTTATTGAATTATATATCTTTCTAGCACTAACAATCACAGAGGAAAGCCTCGGACAGACAGACGGACTGACAGACAGGCAGACAAACAGACGGACATGGCGAAACTATAAAGGTTCCTAGTTGACTACGGAACCCTGAAAAGACGTTAAGAAGACTTATTAATTTAGTTGCTACGTAATTATTTGCGATGCTCTTTATTGAGCCTTGATTTCGATTATATTACAGATATTGAAAAATAAGTAAAGTAGCTGACTTACAACGTTATTCGCTAAGTAATCAATTTATAAGGTAATGTAATTATCGGTAACTAGCTAAGTTATGCGAATAATTATTTAGATATTGGCGCCCGATATTTCATAATTTGTTGGTATTGTAAAGATGGCGTATTTGGCGTTGCGTAGTGCGTACATACACAAAAAGACTTATACCGATTAAGGATTGCAATGTCACAAAACGGGATCACAGCCCGCAGCTTTTATTTTCCTGCTGGATCCCGCACCTTTAAAACTCGGACCATCCGCGGATCGCGCAAATTAAAAAAATTGCGCTTAATTTTCGCGTAAATCGTGAGTAGCACGAACGCGACGTTGCTGTTCCGCACAGCGTTCCGCGCCGGCGACTGTCGGACGGTTGGCGGGCTGTCCGTGTCCTGTCAGTTGTTCACAAATGGCACTTCGCTGCGCACGTGTTTCTGTAGGTGACGACTCGACGTTTTCGACAAACAGATTACTAATCATTTATTCTTAATTAATACAAAAGAACTAATTTCTGCTGCTTAATGTAAGAAATAAAAGTTGTTTTTACACATAAATCTGTAGTTTCAATTTAATTTTATAGCGTAATTTCAAAGATGCGGGATCCCTAGTATCGTTACAGACAGATGCTTAACAGAATTTTAGTAGCCGCACTTAACCCATAATTAATTCGCAAAATTTTATTGGTAATGTGTTGCAAAAATGCATTTATGAATTAGTATAGTAAAGTAAACTAAATATATACCATTGATTATAACCATAACTATATCTTTGCTCGTTATAAATATTTATCTCCTAAACATTAGAAATTACTACATTATTCAGACGAAAACAAAACAGGCAACATATAACCTCCATTTATTACATGAACTTGCTTAATTTACTTCATCATTATTATTATTATTATCATCTTCATTTTAATTTTCATCATTATCTTCATCATTCCTATTTCCGTCGTTACCAAGATATTTGGCGTACATGTCAGCAAACTCCTTATAGACGTCCAATGCATTTTGTTTGTTGTTTCTATCGTTTGGTCCGTATTTATGACCACAATAACAAATATGATCCTTTCCACAAAACGCAGGCTTGCCTTCTTTAATACACGTTCTAATGCATTTTCTAGCTACTTCAAGATCTGGGCAGAAGTGGGCTATTTGGTGTCTCAAGGCAGGACGTAGAGCTTCCTCTGTCAACATGACCTCTGCACAGAAACATGTTTCATTACAACTACACACAAAACAGTTTATTCTTGTTTAGTACAGAGATATGGATTTCTGTCCCCTCATCAGTCCGGATTCTGACACTAACACAGTAGAACAGAGTTAGTGCTATAATAAGGTTAAAATAATTGTAATAAGTTAGTGTAACTAAAATACAAAGACTGAATTAACATTAACAATTAAAAAACGAATACCTGAGACAGTTTCATCCCTTCTTGTGGTAATTTGTGAAGACGTTTTAATTTGAACGTTATTTTTCTGAGCTAAAATAAAGAAAGCTGTTCACAATCAAAAATAAGTTTAAAGTGGTCAAGTGGGATTGAACAGGGTTGCCAATAATTAGTTTTGATAAAGAGTGAACTTATTAGGTGACTTAAAAATTGGCCTTACCTACACTAGGTTTTGGAGGGCCTATGCCTTCTACAACACTCTGATGACAGTAACACTCTCCATCATGACATATCACCGGTACACCTTGGCAAGTTTTCTCGCATTTTTGCAGACCTTCGTTACTGTCGCAGTTAGTGTTACGAAGATAACTCAGATAGTAGTCCATGTCAACTAGAAATAAATACATGGTAAAGGTTCATTAGAAAGCCATGCTTTTATCATTCCTCCGAGAAACCACTATCTAATAATGCTTACGAATTAAAAACTTATTACTAACACATGCAGATAAATGAACCACAACCACCACCACCATATCAGCCGAAGGACGTCCACTGCTGGACATAGGCCTCTCCCAATTTCATAAGGGTAAATGCCATAATTGCCACGCTTGGTTGGATGCTGCTGCCCATCCCCCGATCCGGTGGTCTTGGTCGGAGTTTTAGGTTTAGGATACACGGGTCCCGAGATAAATGAACAGATTGCATGAGTTTTGAGAGAATCAGAAGGAATTTCACGCGACGCGACAACACTGCGTGCCTGAGGAGCTGATGAGTTATGACAAGAAAAACGTGAATCTTTTCTGTGGAAATTGTTATAGTTAAGGGCCTTAGTTTTAATCAGACTTTATATCCGCATTCTGAACAACGTCTCTTTTTGTACAATTTTACGCGATTAAACCTCATGTATGCCCGTAAGCCCTTAACTAATATTTACTACACGACACGAGTCTTGTTTTTTGGTCTGTGTATGATAGACTAGGACCATTTTTGAAAAAGTAGAATGCAAGAAGCAAATCATGTAACAGTTGGGGTGAAAACGTTTTCAGAGTATATTGAACCTGCTAATTACGGATCTGCCTGTCGCCATTGCTAAATTTGAACCGGAAGTACGGTATACCGGAAAAAGTGCCGCCAGTTGAAGAGAAATCGCCATACATTTAGTAAATCGTTGTTCCGGTACCCTAAAAGAGGTCCGATTGTTATGGTTTTTTGATATCTTGTAAAGGACAATATAATATAAGTAATGACTACCCACAGTTTTCTTCCTTCCAGCTCTATATACTTCTCCGCGATCTTGGAAAAGCTGTCATTTTTTTCAGTTTTTTGCTTGTACTGTCTTTAATGTTCATTCTAGTTCATGATTCAATAATATTGTAGATCACAAAATTTGCTGTAACTTTTGGGTTTAAATCTTTTTTCCATGACCTCTAGGAAAGAAGATATGGAATCATCTTTGGAGAGTTACCGGCGAAAATTGCTCCCTTTGTCCAGTTTTCCACTCATGTGTAGATTTAAGTGCACTTTAGCGCAAACTGTAGTTCGGCAATATTATATATCATAAAATTTTCTATAACTTTTGTATTGATATAATTTCTCCACTACCTCTAGGAAAGAAGATATGGAATCATCTATGGAGTGCTATCGTCGAAAATTGCTACCTGTTCCAGTTTTCATCCCATATTTACGTTCAAGTGCATTTTAGCGCAAACTATCGGTGTGCAATTTTTCAGAAGACAAAATTATTTGCAAATTGAAAGTTTGTATGATCACTAACTAGTAACCGTTAAACGGAACGCTCACGAAAAACGATGGCAAACTGTGAGTAAAATCAATTACTTTTGCGGTACTGATCACTTATTCAAAAACCTTTCAGGTGGACGTATGGGAAAATGCTCATCATGCCCGACCGGTGGTGATAAAACCCAAGTTATATGGGTGGAGACTTCACCAAAACTAATATATTCCCATTCTTATGACCCTCGTGCACATCCCCAAAGTCTGCACGGATATTGTATCTATACATATAATAAAGCTGAGGAGGGTCGAAAGTCTGTACATGGAAGATATTCGAAAAAAAGTTGGCTGGGGATACTTAGAATCGATAACAGAACACGTTTCAACAGTTTTTAGAATTTTTGTCTGTTTATCTGTTTGTCTGTTTATATGAACGCGCATCACGTGAAAACGGCTGAACGGATTTTGATGAAAACTTTACTAATCTGTCGAGTAAATACCCGGTCAGGTTTTAGGCTATAAAAGTTGTGCAGATTTGGGTTAAAAGAGGGTAAAAGAGATTTGGGTTAAAAGAACTGCTATAATCCATGAGTTACAGGTATGAAAATTGGTAAGCATATACTTGACGACAAAGGAAAAACATCCTCATTAAAAATTTGTGAAATCTTAAGATAGAAACTGAAAAAAAAGTAAACGCAAGCGCTGCGCCACGGCGCTCCCCAGTCTGCGCGCCAGCCACCACGGTCTCTTCAAATTGTGAACACTATTATGATTTCTTCCATTAAGTAACTGTGACTCTAAACATAAATATCAGTCCCGTTTTCTAGATTAAAAAAACTACATATATAACTCTGTAACCCTATATAAAAACATGCAATTACAATGTTACTTTTTCCGTTTACTTCATGTCCACTCACTTTATACCATAACCCCACTACTTAATATTATAAATGCGAAGGTTTACGAGTAGATGTTTGGATGTTTGTTACTGAATCACGCAAAAACGGCTGAACAGATTAGGATGATTTGTATGCTAATAGTATATAATCTGAATTCACTTATAATTATATATATTTTAAGTGTACTTTTCGTCCCGATGATCTTGCATCTAAGGATATTAAATCGGGGATGCAAGTAAGGTCTATGAAACGGGGTGGTTTAATCCTCATACGCCATTCTACGATTTAAGTTTCAGCCAATTGGGAGTATAACAGCGTGTCAAGAAGTTAAATACTTAAAGCATAGCAGAATTGTAAACAAGTTGACGATTCATTATGTCAAAACCGAAGTATCATTCCTTCTGATTGTTGACGCTATTTTAGAGCACAACCTTTTCGCAATTAGTTCTACTTTGCGTGTACATCAAAATTCATTTGCGATACTTTGGCATTGTTTTTATTCATATGCTTAAATACAAAAACAGCTGTTTCAATGCACACTTTGTATCGTCCGTGTACCATTTAATTTTGTCGTGCGTTATTTTTACGTAATTGTTGACCCTTCACACCATAAAAACTGTTTGATATAAGAGATCACTTGAGCTGGGCAGCCCAATCGTCAGCATAGACAGTTGGAGCATCTTAGATGTACACTTAGAAGAGGGTCGAAAGTCTGTACATGGAAGATATTAGAAAAAAAGTTGGCTGGGGATACTTAGAATTGATAACAGAAATCGTTTCAACAGTTTTAAGAATTTGTGTCTGTTTGTCTGTCTGTTTATATGTCTAGGCATCACGTGAAAATGAACGAATGGAGTATAATTTACCCTCATTAATATGGCAACTCGATCTTCGGCAACGACATAGCTCGGCCTTCGGCCTTGCATGCCTTGCCACTCTCCTTCAGCTTTTCAGTCATCAACCTTACATGAAGAATCTACTCTGTTGGGAGGCTCGGCCTTCAGCCTCGCGTGTCTCGCCTCTCTGCTTCAGGCCTTCGGCCCTCAGCCTTACATGAAGAACTCGCTCTGTTGAGATAACGTTTTACGGCAGAACTGCGTAGCGAGACTTTTACCATTGTGCAATGTATATGTAACGTTTTTGACGAGATTTATTCGTCTAGAATCGGTACATTCGATATTCCGAAATAAGCACTTAATCATTCGTTTTGACAATAGAATTTCTAGGGAATGTCATATTGACTGTAATCATTTCTTAAAGCGTTGTAAAGAAGGGTGAAAGATTGTATCATCGTCATCATCTGAGGCGTTATAGCCGCGGGTGGGCCCTAGGCTAGCCTGGTCAAGCAAATATCTCCAGTCCGATCTATTCGTGGCTTTCCTTCTCCAACATGTCACCCCTAAGTTCCTGGTGTCCACCTGAGCTTGAGAAAGATTGTATGGGAAAACAAATCATTCTAAGGCGAGAACAAATTATACGCGGACGAAGTCGCGGGCAAAAGCTATCCGAAATAAGCACTTAATCATTCGTTTTGACAATAGGATTACTAGAGAATACCTAAATCCTTAAGGTCCTGGTGTCCTTTTCGACGCCTTTCAACCATCTCAGCTTGAGAAAAATTGTATGGGAAAACAAATAATTCTAAGGCGAGAACGAGTTCTACGCGGACGAAGTCGCGGGCAAAAGCTAGTCCTATAATAAAATTGTCTATGCCAGTGTGTCTGACGTTAGTCATGTGCTGATGCATGAAGAACGGATGGACATGCACTAAGTTGTGCCACCGTTCTCGTCAATATTTGAACTCCATTTTCTGCAATGCGAGGGTTTGAAAGTCACAAATTTTACAAGGTATACGAGCTAAGCCCCTCTTGAGCATTCCATATTACTATTACTAGGTATGGTAGAAACTTTCAATTTGTAGATAATTTTGTCTCCTGCAGAGAGGCCAGGTCAAGAGTACCCCAAATCGGCGCGCATGCATGAATAATGTTTTAAGAGTTTATTCATGATTCGCTTCAGCGAAAGATGTATGTAAGGATCGTAGATGGTAATCCGTGATCTCTGCCTACCCCTCTGGACAACAGGCGTGATTATATGTATGTATGTTTGTTTTCTGACAGATTGCAGAACTACAGTTTGTGCTTAAATATCCTACAACGTAAACATGGGAGGAAAACTGGACATAGGTAACAGTTTTCGACCGTAACTCTTCGTAGATGCCCAATAAACATTTATGACTGTATAAAGGTTGTATAATGAATTATAATTCATTATTGATCAGCTATTATTAAGCCTATTATGATGAAGTTACAACAGAGAAGGTTTACACCAATATGCAGTTGGTAGCAATATTATATGCCTTTGTATAGCGTTAAGCAGTACAAAGGAATAAATCAAGAGCCGTAAACAGTCGTTATGAAGCTCCAGTCTTCTTAAACTGCTTTAACTATTATTATTTTTTCACTAAATACTGTAATTTTGTGTTTTGCAATGCTTTTAAAAAGCTAAAAGTAACAACTTCGACAATATACCGCTGTAAACCAGCTGCTCTGTATAAAACGATACAGTTTATGCCCCAGTACGGCTTTAAATATGTATTTACTCTCTTAATCATCATTTATAAAGTCTTTAGCTGTTAATGAACTGGTTAAAATTTTAATTTCAGCCTAAATGTTTATTGGGTGATTCCATATCTTCGTTTACAGAGGTCATGGAAAAATATATTTCAACCCAAAAGTAATAGCAAATTTTGTGATTTACAATATTGCCGAACTACAGTTTGCGCTAAAATGCACTAAAACGTAAACATGAGAGGAGTGCTAGAAAAAGGAGCAATTTTTAACGCTAGCTCCCCATAGACGATTAAATATCTTCGTCCGCAGGGTACGTGGGAAAAATCTTTGAATCCAAAAGTTTTAGAAAATTTTGTATTCTACAATATTTCAGAACCATGATTAACTCTAGAATGGATTTTAACGACATTAATGGCAAAAATCAGAAAAAAGTGAGAGTTTTTCCAAGATGACGGAGAATGATATAGATCTGGAGAGACGGAATTTTGACGAAAACCATGACTATATAGTCGTTTGCAACATATCAAAAAACCATAACGATCGGACCTTTTTTTAAGGTACTGGAACAACGATTTACTAAATTTACGACGAAAATTCTTGTATGGGCTGCACCTTTTCCGGTTTACCGTACTTCCGGTTCAAATTTCGCAATGGCGATAGGCAGATCCGTAATCAGTCAAAACCCTCGGATAACGTTGCCACCTCAACTGTTACATGATTTGCTGCTTGCATTGTTTAGAGACGCGTTTTCCAGTTTTGGGCCTAGACTATGACCCCAATGCAGTCATCTCAGACGATCGTAACAAATACCTTTAACATATATTCAGAATACATAACCGTTGACAATTACGAGTATTTGAAAAATATATTACCATACAAACCCTGGTCTCAAATAAACCACCCGTTTGCGTTCCCGGTGCAAAGGTGCCCATAATGGCGGCATTTCCATGTTGGATACTTGGATAGCCATGGACAAGCTTTGCATTAGAAATTAGTAAATAATATATAGGTTATATACTTGCACTGATACACATCCAAAGTGTTCAAATCCAAGCTGTGAATAACTTTACGGATTATGCCAACACGATTTCATAAAGCTTAGATTATAAATTTATTATGAACATTTCTTATAATATTTTTAGACTTAGGTATGTTCACGCAGTGAAGTATGTTAACGTACTTTGTTTAGTTGCATCTATCAAATAAGAGCAGCAAAATAACAAAATAAAACCTTTTTTCAAAAACATATTTCTGCTCTGTCGTAACTAATACGAAGAAAACACGCGAAACACCAAGCAAGAGTAGTGTATAATTAAGTTTTTAATTGATTTGTCAAACGAATTTTCCATTAATAGAAACACAGTCAGATTAAAACACGCGTGAATTTACTAAGATAAACTTGGTGATGGCTTTTCATACTCTCTCTCCTTCACTTGTAAAAACGAGTAAGCGGGAACCAAGTAATGCAACCAAGTGAAGTGATATTTTGAACACGTATCGAAGAAATTAATACCTTTGCCGTGGATTGCATTTCTAATGAGCAATTCATTTTATCCAGATATTTTGAAATGGTGTTACGTCACAGTGCCATAAATTTGCGAACCTTTTTTTAAAGTAGGATTATTGATGCTAATCTGCTGACCTAACGAATAAATAATATTAAAATTATTGATTTATGATTTTGTTCTATTTTTTTTATTCCGGGTATCTTTCCAGACTGATTGATTTGGTTAATATGTACTTATAGCTATGACAATATCAAGCTTTTATGTCATGCTATATTACTAGAAAATATTGGCAAAATAATAGTTTTAGGGTCGTTTCTAAAAGGAATAATAAAACCTTAATTGACGAACGCATTACCGACTTCCTGAATGGCAAATATATTATTTTGCCATTGGAGACATCTTTCTACCCGTAAACGTTCTTCAGCGAAAAAGTCAATAAACTAACTAAGAGTCCCTAACATCAGTAATATGTTCATAATGTTCAAACATTCAATTGGTTAACGTTGGGCAGGCAAATGATAAATTTGCGTTGTGATTGTTTGTCAAATAGTCATTCGGCGAAATAAAATTCTGGGTTAAGTTGGTTGCTAAGCTGATAAACAGTTCAAACATTCATTTGTTAAACGTTGGGTTGGGAAATGAAGGATACATTTGCATTGCGTTTGTTTATCAAGTGCTCATTCGGCGAAATGAATTTCTGGGATAAGTTGGTTGCTAAGTGATAATCGACAATACAATATCCAGCTATGATTCAGAGAACCTACCCAAATATATAAGAAATATACTATTGTAAAATTAACGCTTTTATTCGTCTACTTAAAACAAGTTAATCATGCAAATCAATTGTATCACAAATAGTAGCGAATGTTATTATTAGAAAATGGCAGTAACGTTCAGAAAGACTCCGGAAACGTATTAAAACATGACCAAGTAAAAATCGAGCCAGGCACATGCATCACAAAAACATTGCAATATTTTCAAGAAATGAGTAACATAGATGGCGATTTATTTTTTGAAGCAATGCGAGAATAAATAAAAATAAATTAATATTAGGAGACAATTGTTACACAAATCGAACTAGTCCCATAGTAAGCTCAATAAGGATTTGTTATGGGTACTAGACGAATATATTATTTAATAGATATATAAGAGGTACTTAAATACATAGAAAACATCTAAGTCAAATGTTTCTGCTCACCACAGAAACAAATATCTTTACCGAGATGCGAACCCGGGACCTCAGCTTCGGAGGTAGTGGCTCTACGAACTAGGCTAAACAGGCTGACAAATATAATAAATATTATTTGTTATAATAAATATTATATATTCATTGATTTAATAAATGTAATCCGACTTTATTTTTATTGGGCAGTACCGTGCCGGAAGAGTGAGCGGCAAACTGGCCGGCGTGGCGTCACGATAACCGGATTTTCATTTTCTCCTTATAGGGCGCCGTGGGAGTCACTGGTGACAGGCGTAACAATTATTAAAAACAAGTTGAAAAATCTCAAGTCTAACACACCCTAAAGGCGTGACGTAGCCACCTACTAATTTTTTGACTTGACACTTCTTGTCTTGAAGCACGGATCTATACCTAAACCGGATTGAGTACTGTGACGAAAAAGTGTGACCGACAGAGAAGCCAAACTCGAGGATTGCATCTCGTTTTAATTAGGGTGACCAAGTACATCTGTGGATATGAGGATTATTTCTAATATAGGTTCTATGTACAATGAAATTTAAACTAAATTAGGTAGTAAATAAAATAAGAATATTTTTCAAAGAAATATTTATTTTCGCTAATCACAAGTTTGTGTATCCAATTATCCATACATTGTTAAACAATATAGTCTTGTGTAATTTTTGCCTAAGCCCTACTTTATTTTCCAAATCTCTTAACAAATGCGTAAATTAAAAAAAGACGAGGACGAGTTTTAATTCACCATCAACAGATCAGCACGGTGGTGCCATGATACACGAGTTCGGTAGGTAACAATACAATATAACTGTTACCGAACTTGCCGGTATCCAATTGAGCTGAAATGTAGCATACTTATGTACAGTATGCGTGAAAATTAGCATACTGTACATAAGTATGCTAAATTTCAGCTCAATTGGATACCGGAAAGTAGCTGTAAAATGGTTAAAAAATTGGAACGACAACTTAAGTACAGTCCAAGTTAAACAAAAGCTCAAATTTGTTAAAATATTGAATTTCAACTGACCTTTAGAAAAGGTTTTCTCACTAAACACTTAATAACGAATATTTCTGCAAAACCAGCCCAAGTCATAGTCACCCTAATCAGTATGACATTTGTCTTGTCGTTTTATCGTAAAATATAACAAATTGTTCCTTACCTGTGAAATGATACTCCACAATTAATAAAACTTTCACTTTTACAACCCTTTACACAACATGTTTTCACTATTTTCAACTAATTTCATCAGCCGCTTATTTTCATAATTTCAAATTTGACACCATTAACGTTGGGGATACCAATTAATATTTGAAAAATACTACTATATTTATTGCAATACTAAGTTTTAGTCAGTTAATAATGTTGATATTTTATACAATTACGAATGAGGTCAAATGTAAATTATGCCTGATAAATATGCAGTACTAGTTAGTACAAGCAAGTAATTGTTTTCAGTATTCTAAAATACCACAACATATATTTTTTTTACACTGGCAAGTTGTGCGAGTGGGACACCGCCCTCCGGTTGGTTGCTCTCGCTCGGACCGCTTTCTCTAGTCTGTCTGTCATAACAGGATATTAACTGTATTACGCGAGAATAAGGTTCAAGTTTGACTGGCTCATAAAAGTTTGTACTTAATCCGGTTTAGGTATAGATCCGTGTCTTGAAGACATTTGCAAATCACCTAAAGATTTGTTCACAAAGAAGCGATCAATTAATTTGATTTATTTTGTACTGAAATAGTAGTTTAATTTAAACAAATAATTGGACCCATGTTGATATAACATTATTTACTCGTAATAGTGTCGTCAAAAATACGTGGTTAAAATCTTTCGGGTTATTGGGGCCCGCGGTGTATTAAGTATAATGAATGAAATGAAATGAAAATCATTTATTCATGACAAACAAACCAAGGTATTTGTTACACAAAAGAAAGAAACAGAATGAACCAGTAACATATACATAAAACTTATAAAATATATTATATAATAAGTACATATTACGTAGTTTGCCATGAAATGGTCCCGCCTCAGCATGATGTTGGCTCAGGAGCCAGCGCTGGTCTTCCGGCGAGACAATTTTGTAGGCCACGTTCACCGTTGTCCGACACGGCCTAAATGGCGACATTACACCGTCCTGAATTTAAAACCTTTAGGGCGCGACGTACATATATGTGTTAGAGCGAGAAGCTTCAACTTCCTTCCCCTATTCTGGATGCTAAATTCAGGACAATTTAATGTCGGCTTCAAATAAATTGAACGCAGCCATTGCGGTTGCATCGAGCAGCGCCATCTGGCTGTGGACGACTGAACGAACGCACGGCCGCACGTACAACATGGCTGCAACTTTTTCACTCAAACCAAAAGTCAAAATCAAGGAGAATATATACAGTCACTGCGTTATGTCAAAAAGTCAAAAATTACCAAATACATACAGACAAAGTGAAATGAGTATTATGAAACAGTGATAATTTTAAAAGTTTATGGTTAAATCTAAAGACAACACAATACAACTAACCATCCTCACTACACAAAACAAGCAATGGAAAAATAAAAAATAAAAGAAAAGAAGCCACTAACCTCATGTGCGACAATGTCGAGATACGGAAATCATTAGTATCATTGCAATCTTACAATCCACCATAATAGGGACAAAAAATAAAGGTAAGATAAGAAAACACACTACTCGTTATTAGTACATTAAATATTTTTACAATAAAAGTTCGTATCGGCTTATTCTACATAAGCTATTTCACGCTTTCAGAGGGGTGATTACTTTTTTGAGCGTGCAAAAGGTTGACCTAGTTTTTATTTACTATACTGAAAAATGAGAATTAGATCCGCTTAACCTCCTGGATCTCCCGGTCCTCACTTGAGGAGATAAGATAAAAAAAATCTCCTGTCAAATGATAAAGCGACTTAACAAGTTTGCATGCATATAACGTTTCCGAACAGAACTGTCAACCTAATAAAATATACACCGAGTCTCAGATGGCCAATCAGCGATCAGTGCGGCTTAGACATCTGACACTACCGGCCACATCATGCCCCGCGGGGTTTTTTTTTGGCGGGAACGTTGAAAAGATTAGGCGCGCTCGACAAATTATAGTTTGCTAAAATTAATTTAAACTGCAAATCTGTATATATTCTTGTATATTTCTTTAATTAACTAATTCTAAATACTAGATAGTTGTAAATATTCGTTCAGTGCGCTTTCCCATGGCGGGGGGGCGCAAGGGTAAACGGCCCAAAAACGGGAAAGCAGAAAATGAAGTCTCCGAGTCCTCGCAATCCGACACGGAGGCGACTGAATTAGCAGAAAGGCCGATAGCAAGAAAAAAATATAAAGAAAAGTACACACCTTACAGAGCTGTAAATTATAATAGGTTATACGACGAAAATTCTACAAAAAAGGAATTTGTAGTATTTCTCAATCGGAAAGAGGATGAGACAAAGGTATCTGACAAGGACAGGTTGGTGTTATCAAACGGCATTAGATAGATAGATAGATAGAAGACATTTATTCACTACACAAAACAAAAGACACACAGATACAAGAAAAAGGAAAAAAAACGCACATTCAACACAATAACGTGTGTCTTCGCGGCAGTGAATCGGTTGCTGTCTCAGCATTATGCTGAGGTGTCAGACACCTGCAGCGCTGGTTTTCAGACAGCACCGTACGTGACCCACGGAACGCAACACAACATAATATATAAAAGGTACACATAATAAATAAATCATATTAATATAATCATAATAATATACTTAAAAACATAATTATAACATTCTTAAAATAATTTGAATTGGCAGAGTTCATTACCGACCGAGCAGGAAGATTCAAAGTGTGATAATGATGAAGACTGTATAACAATAATAATAAATAATGTCACACGCTAAAAACAAATAACAGCTTCAGAGCGAAACAATTATAGGAAGCTACAAGAGAAGAAGAACGTAAGGGAAAAAGAAATAAAGTGGGGATATTTTATGTGCTGGATGGGTTAGGAATTGGATTTTTGGAGCGTCAACAAATAGCCCTTAAGCTTGCGCTTAAAGGTATACTTGCTAGACGCTGCTTGGATAGGTGGAGGGAGATCATTCCAACACTTGGACGCCGCAAATCTGAAACTTCCTCGAAACGCCGCGGTTCGATGCTTAGCCACCAGAACCATTGCCTTACACCTGCGCGCACTTTTGGGCCATAAAAGTTTATTCAGCAAATATGCTGGGACCCCAGACCGCACTATGCCAAAAAGAAGAGTGGCGAGGTGCAGGCGCCTGCGTGCAGGCATGTTCAGCAGACCAGCGGCGTTCAAGTATGGAGTGATATGGGAGCGGGGAGGGACTCGAAAACAGAAACGAATGCATGCGTTTTGCACTCGTTGTATGAGCTTTTTTGTACGACCAGTAATGCAGCCAGCATAGACAATATCACAATAGTTTAATCTTGACAATATCAGCGATTCACAAAGGTTGATACGCAAATCAACACTTAAGTAATCGCGAATATTGTAAAGAACTTTAAGGCGGTAGAAGCAGTTACTCACAACTTTAAGTATGTGGTTCTCGAAGCGCAACTTGCCGTCCATGAGGAGGCCAAGGTTATTTGCTTCTACCACCCTCTCTATTGGGTCGCCCATGATGGCAACATTACTGGTAGTTAAAACCTCGAGGTTATTGATAGTACTACGGATTTGATGTTCCGACCCAAATACCACATATTTCGACTTGTTCGGATTAAGAACAAGGCAGTTCTTTTCCGACCAAGTAGAAACACGATCAAGATCCGCGTTAATAGTATTGACAGCAGCAGATATGTCCGTGGGTGCGCCAGAGAGGTAAAGCTGGAGGTCGTCCGCGTACAGATGGTATTTGCTGCCCTTTATATTACGTATGATGTCAGCACTATACAATATGAAAAGCAGGGGGCCTAGTATTGAACCTTGTGGCACACCTCTCAACACAGGACAAAGAGCGGAACGCATAATGACGCCATCCATCCTACGCAACGCCACCGTCTGCGTACGGCCAGAGAGATAACTGTCAAACCAATTCACGGCAGAAACATCAAACCCGTAATACGACATCTTCGATAAAAGTAAGGGCACGCTAATGCAGTCGAAAGCCCTGGAGAAATCTAAAAGAACGAGTATGGTACTCTCCCCTATATCCCGAGCCTGTAAAATATTGTCGACTACATCAAGTAACGCAGTAACTGTCGAACGACCCTTGCGAAAACCCGACTGTAGTTCAGGTAGGATGCTATTTTCCTCCAGGTATTCCGAGAGCTGGTCGCAGATCACCCTCTCCATTACCTTCGATGAGCAGGGAAGGATGCTTATAGGACGGAGTTCGGAGAGGTTAGCTGGATTTGGCTTTTTTGGTAATGGTGTCACTTGAGCAATTTTCCAGTCTGCAGGGAACGTCATAGTCTGTATACTCTTGTTAATAATGTGAGTCAGTATGTCAGCAGAGTTCGGTAGCGTCATCAGTAGCATGTCAATACCAATCATGTCAAGTCCCTTTGCAGTAGTCTTAATTGATGTCAGGATTTTAATGACAGCTGTAACAGTCGTAGGTCTAAGAGTGAAAGCATTGTTACAGTGCCTGTCAAACTCATAAAAAGTCATGTCTGATATTGTTACGTCCTGTTTGCCTGGTATATTCAAAAAATGTCTGTTTATTAGGTCAGGGTCGTCAAAGTGATGCGGCAGATCCGTTTGCGTCCGAGAATCTGTAGTAATTGTCCGCTTTAAGTTGGTCCAAAGGGTCTTTGAGTCTGTCACATTGTTAATCTCGTGTTGGAAGAAGGCACGCTTCTCGTTGCAGATGGCCTCGATGACAAGATGTCTCAGGTCCAAGTAATATTGTTTATGTGCAGCGTTCCTTGTCTGCTTAAATTTAGCATGGGCTGCGTTTCTGAGCTGCATCATAAACTTAACGTTACTCGTCAGCCACGGCTTGGGTGCCTCCTTCACAACAATTGTCCTCTCTGGTGCGTGTATGTCAAACAGTCCTAGTAAAAGCTCATTAAATCGCCTAACCATGTCATTCACGTCTTGCAATAAAAATATTTGGTCCCAATCTATGGCGTCAAGGTCATTGTTGAAGTCGTTTAAGTTGATATCCTTAAGAGGTCGGTAAGTAATACGTTTTGGCGTCGGTTTCTTTTTTTTTATGTCAATCTCGACTGTAATAAAAGCATGTCTGCCTAGGTCTGGAATATGCCTCACGTCCACGGACAAAACGCGAGCGTCAGTACAAACCAGGTCTATTGTGGTCTCACTGTGGTCTGTGAAGTGCGTCGGGTCGCTTACGTGCTGGGTCAAGTCAAGTGTTGTCAAGAATTGTGTCAAGTGTTTAAATTTTGTATCAGTTTTGTCAGAGTAATTTATATTAAAGTCACCAAGTAAGATCAAGCGGTCGTAATTAGCGAAAGAAGTAATTGGTCAGTAATTGCATCAAAAAAAGTTTCAACGTTAAGCCACGGGGGACGATATGCAGTTCCGATAACTAAACGTTTCGAATTTATGTTAATCGTCAGCCACAATTGTTCCACAAGCGGCGCGGGCGGGTGCGGCACGGTGCGCGCGGTAAGGCCCCGGCGCAGAAAAAACGCGACTCCACCTCCCCTCCCCGCGCGGACGTCGGCCGGTCTAGGCACGTGGCGTAACCTGTAGCCAGGAACAGTCGGGGCGCGGCCTTCCTCGCCCGCGCGAAGCCACGTCTCGTTTATTGCAATAATGTCAGCATCAGTCTCTAATATTGTAATAGTCAACTCGTCGTGGCCAGTACCAAGGGATCCAGCATTAAATAAACCAACTTTAAAGTGTTTAAAACGAGGCATTACAATAATAAATAGAAACAAGAAGACAATAACAACTGCAATCGAATAGCTGTTTACCCGTAAGTATTACGCAATCATTCCAACTGGTTAAAGATAAAATAACGAGTCGTGTTTCATGTGTATATAATAAATAGTGTATGCATATATAAATATCTGTATAATAAATAAAGACGTTAATTATTGATTTGTTCGGTTCGTTCCAGGCTGAGTCACTATACGGGCCGGAAATAATGGTGCAATATCGATTCACTCCCGCGACGACACACAAACACGTAAACAAAGAGGCCATAACAATACGGTAAGGAAGACTGTATACATTTTGACACAAATACAACATAACAATTACAAAAGAATACATTAACAACAGTTTATTATTTTTAGGTCTATACGGCAACATCAGGTTTGCGAAAAATTTCTAACTCGGACAGTTGGCGTATTCGCTGACTAGGCCGGCCGTCCACTCGCCGGGCGAAGATCTTGCCGTCCCGGGTCCAGACATAGCGCCAGCCGGCGTCACGGGCAGCTTCACGCGCGCGCTGAAACAGCTGCCGGTTGGCACTCGTCAGCCGCTCGTTCACGTAGAACTTCTGCGGCGGCGAGGCCAGCCCTAGGCCCTCGGTTGTGGCGCCGCGGCGCGAGCGCGCGGCCCGCAGCAAGTCGTCCCGCACGGCGCGGCGCGCCAGGCGCAGCACCAGCGGGCGCGGGCGGCCCGGCTCCCGCGCGCGACCGACGCGATGCACGAACACTACGTCGCGCACATCCAGCTCGACGCCCAGCTTAGCACAGACTAGCGTCGCCAGGCCGGCGGTACTCTCGCCCGGCTCCTCTGGCAGATTGGATACCTGCACGTCGTTGGACAAGAGCTCCTGGTCCCGCTCGTGTAGCTCCAGTTGAAGGACAGCGATGGTTTCCTCCAGCACCCTCGTAGCCGCCGTGACGGTGCTCTCGGCGACAGACTTTTCGACAGCCGCGACGCGGCTCTCTAGTGAGTCGACTCTGTCGCTGAATTCGACCAGGCGTGCCCTGTCGTCGTGGAACTCCTGCCGAAAATCCTTGATCTCCTGTCTCACCGCTTGGAGCTCAGCCCTAAAAAGACGTATCTCGCAGCCCAACGCTGATTCGATAGTGTCATCGGCGGGGATCTGCGGCTGGGGCGATGCAATCGGTCGCGATGAGAGCTCCGCGGAGGGCCCCGCCACGGACACAGTGAGCTGAGCGCCAGCAGGCTGGGGCGCGAGAGGCTGAGTAGTAGAGGGTGAAAACGAAGAGAACTCGGCGGTGGACGACTGACTGCCCAGACCCTTCACCGGCGTGTCAGCCCGGTTATCGCGCGGCTGGAACCTTTGGCACGACGGACAGATCCAGTCTCGCGGGGCCGCTGTTCCCACCGGGAGTCCCACACACGCACAATGATAACTCGAGCTACATTTAGGGCATACTACAGGCCCAATACGTCCCATGAACTTTGCACAAGCCGCACATTTATTGGACATAGTTTTAGTTTTATATTTTCTTACGCGTGGGTAGTGTTTTTTTTAGTGTACAAGTTTATTGCTGATTTCCACCTATACACAGCACCAATTCACTCACAAACAATGGATGTTATTAGTTTTAAAGTTACAATCGAATATAAATCCCTGCACGGTAAGTAAAAGCTTTTGTTTTATTTTTACTAACTTTTTACTAACTAGGCGTCATTGCGTGTCGGGCGTGATGCGCCTGAGATCTGTGAATGTTTTTAAGGTCGCTATCACCTTTGACCTACCGAATAACGCCAATGTGTTTCTGAAAAATGAAAAGTTGCTGAACGAATTAGGGCTGGTGGCATCAATTCCGGCTTCTGAGGTGGAGGTCACTGGTGTCCTTAACTCGGTTCCCATTGACTACTCAAATAAAAAAATATATCAGCTTATTGCTTCAAGCAAAAAAGTTATCGCTGTACGAAGATTTATGAGGAGAGTGAAAGACGCCCAGGGTGATGTTTCTTTTGTACCAACACAAACTGTAGCAGTCTCATTTGCTTCAACCACTTTGCCGTAATATGTAACTTTAGACCACTGGAGACATGAAGTGAATATATATGTGCCCCCCGTGAAGCAATGCTTGCGATGTATGAGGTTTGGCCATATAGCAAAATATTGTCGAAACAGCGAGTTATGTTCTATTTGCGCAGAAACTCATAATTTTAAAAATTGTCCGAAAACAGTTACAAAGTGCGCTAACTGCAGTGGAGATCACGTTGCAATCTCCTCTTCCTGCCCTATGAAAAAACAAAAAATTGAAGAAAACAAAATTAAATCACCTTCTGTCAAATATTCTGATATGTTCAATGAGTCAGCTTTTCCAAACATTAACACTAAGTACATTGAAACTCAATTCAACAACCTTACAAAATCTGATAAATCTATGAATCTCTTGGTCGAAGCAGTTTTAAAAATTTGTACAAACAAAGAAAACACGCCTATAAATTCTAATAGCATAAAATAAATTCTTAATAATGCTTTTAACAAAAAGACCTCTACATAATTGTTTAATGCATACATTAAATATAATGCAGTGGAACGCTCAAAGCATAACCAGTAATAGGCTTATTTTAACTAGATTCCTATATGAAAACCACATTGACGACCTGTTTAGCCTAGTTGGTAGTGACTCTGCCTCCGATGCTAGAGGTCCCGGGTTCGAATCCCGGCCAGGGTATTTATTTGTGCATTTATCACGGATATTTGTTCTTGGGTCTTGGATGTTTTCTATGTATTTAAGTATGTATTTATCTATATAAGTATGTATATCGTCGTCTAGTACCCATAGTACAAGCTTTGCTTAGTTTGGGACTAGGTCGATTTGTGTAAGATTGTCCCCCAATATTATTATTATATTATTATTATTCATATTGCTATTATTTCTGAGACTTGGTTAAAATTATATCAAAAATTCTCATTAAATGGCTATAACATAATTAGAAATGATTGTGGTAATAAACACAATGGTGTAGCAATTCTTATTCATAATAAAATCACTTTTTATAACATAAATACATATTTTGACAATGCACTTCAAAACGTTTGTGTTAAAATTAAAATCAATAATAAGGAACTGAGTATTGTGTGTTTTTACAGTCCATCTAATTCAAATCCTCCCTTCAATAAAAACAATTTAGACACTTTGATTAAGTGCATTCCTGAACCAATAATACTTGCGGGTGACTTTAACGCTCATCACATGTTGTGGGGTTGTGTTGATACATTGCCTCGAGGTAAAGATGTCTTAGAGATTATAGATGAGAATGGTCTTGTTCTTCTGAATAATGGTCAAGCTACCACAACAGGCTCTTCATCTTGGCGTCCTAATGCCCTGGACTTGACTTTAGTTTCTCCTTCATTAGCACTTTTATGTGACTGGTCAGTCAGTGACAGTCCCCAGGGTAGTAGTTATCATTTGCCTGTAATAATAAAAATGGCAGTAGGTAATGATAATAGTAATTTGCAAAACACAATATGTAACAATGTACATTTGCCCATTCACCCAAATTACAAACAGGTGAATTGGAAAATGTATACACAATTAGTTGATTCTTATTTGAATGATATTGATTTTGATACTCCGTCTTCAGTAGATGCTATCAATTCATTATGTAATATTTTACTTACAGCTGCTAAGCAGTCGATTCCTAGATGTGGGTCTTTAAATAGCTCTAATATTAGTAATATTAATAGTCCTTGCTTGCAAATATCTTTCAAGTATCCCCGGATACCTTGGTGGAATCAAAGGTGTTCAGAAGCAGTTTTAAATTCAAAGAATGCTTATGTTAATTTCAAAAACAACCCTAGTGACGAAAACTATGTGGAGTTTAAAAGATTGCGTGCTTTGAAAAAACTTATCTTAAAAACTGAAAGACGAAATAGCTGGGTAGAGTTGTGCAATTCATTTAATCGTTGTACTCCTTTGTCTACTATTTGGAAATACATGCGTAAATTTAACAAAACATTCATTCCTACCAATGAAATTAATGATAGTTGGATTCCAGATTTTCTGCAAAAGTATACTCCTGACTTTGTTTCAAATGAGATCTCTGATTATGTAAATATTCCAAATCATAATAGTAATTATTTAACCTTTCTCTCTACAAGAACTTAAATCTGCGTTGTTTTCGAGAAGAGATACATCTTTTGGTCTTGATGGGATTCCATATATTTCGCTTAAAAAACTTAATAGTCACGGTCTCAACATCTTTTTAAATATCCTCAATCGCCTATGGAAGGAGAACACTATTCCTGAGGAATGGAAAACAGATTGTTTGGTACCAGTTCTAAAACCAGACAAAAATCAACTGCTTCCTGACTCTTACAGACCTATTGCTCTCACATCTTGTGTTGGGAAGGTATTTGAACAGCTTTTAAAACAACGTCTGGAATTCTTTATAGAACAAAACAGTATTTTGTCATATAATCAATTCGGTTTTCGCAAAGGTCGATCTTCACGTGAGAGCATCTCTCAGTTACACCTGGATGCACAACAATGTTTAGCAAATAATCAATACCTTTTATCTGTGTAGTTAATATTCCAAAAGTGTAGTTAATATTCCAATAGATAACATTTCTTTAAAAATTAAACGACAAAGCACCATCCCATACCTATCTGGAAAAATTAAATCGAATCAGGCTAAATCGATGAAAAATATTGCATGTGCTGGTGTAGTAACGGATGACCAGGAAATAAAGTCCGATTTTTTTCGTTAGTAATGGTCTAAATCTCTGTGAAGCAAATCATAACAATCTTGTTATATTGCATCTTAACACACAAAGCATCAAAACTAAATCCGACCAATTAGAGTTATTAATACACGATAAAAAATAGATGTATGCTGTTTTAGTGAGACTTTTTTGAAGGACAGCGAAGTAGAAGTATTCCAGTTAGAAGGCTACAAAAATGCTGCTTATTTTTGTCGTAAACGGAAAAAACGAGGTGGTGTTGCGATATATGTTAAGCAAACAATTGATAACTATCGTGATCTGAAATGGATAGCTGAAATGTCTGTGGATAGTCATTTCGAATGCTGTGGGATAGCCTTGGGTGGATTGAGTTGTTTAATCGTCTGTGTGTACAGAACACCTAATAGTAAGCTAGATGTCTTTCTTGTGAACATGGAATATCTTCTCAGAAAATTAGTAACAAGAACCAGAAACAGCTATAAAAACATTTTTATTTTAGGAGATTTTAATGTAAATATCCTTGAGAAGACGAAACACAGTGAACTATTCCTGAACACATTCCGATCATATAGGTTACACCACACAATAACAGAACCAACTAGAATAACAACACATTCCCAAACATGCATAGATAATATCTTTACAAATGCAAAGCGCTACAATGTAAAAGTACCTGGATCTTGGTATTTCTGATCACACTTGCCAAATTATCTCGACTCCTACTAACCTAAGCTTTAAAGAACAATATTGGTATGTATACACTAGGAATCCTGATGCATATATAGAAATTTTTATGAAATATATATCACAAATAAACTTTTCAAATATTTACTTATTGACGGATTCTAACTATGCCTACGAAGTTTTCATTGATATATTAAGTCTCATTTACGACCTTTGCATACCGAGCAGGAAAATCAAGGTAACACATAAAAAACAACCCAATTGGAAAACCAAGGGAATTGTAACAGCTAGTAAGCACAAAAGGCAATTACATTTACAGTCTTTGAAATCAAACAATACAACCATAAAAAATAAGTACAAAAAATATTGTCAGGTCATGAAAGTAGTCACAAAGCAATTAAAACGTAATGCAAATATAAAATTTATTGAACAGAGTGTCAATAAAATCAAAGCCACGTGGCAAATAATTAAACACAATACATCACAAAGTAGCACCTTAAAAGAAACTGTAGAATCTATAAAAATAGAAAACGTAATAATAAATGAACCGATTGACATTGCTAATACATTTAATAATTGCTTCAAAAATTTAAATATTGATAATAGTATAAATTCTGATTGTAAATATAAGCCAATCACTCCACCTAACTTGACTAGTATATTTATGACCCCGGTGACCACTCAAGAGGTAGCAGGCATCATGAAAAAAATAAAGAGTAAAAAAAGTACTAGATTTGATCAAATCCCCATGAAGTTAATAAAATCAAGCGTTGAGTACATTGCGCAACCGTTGGCTCATATTATTAACCTAACATTGGAAAGTGGGATTTTTCCTGAAGGCGTTAAAAAAGCATTAATAAAGCCCTTGCATAAAAAAGGCTCTAAACAAGATATCAACAATTATAGACCTATTGCGCTGTTGCCCAATTTTTCTAAAATATTTGAAAAAGTTATATTGTGTCGAATAATGTCATTCTTTAAGAAAAATAGCATAATAAATGAAAACCAGCTAGGATTTCAAAAGGGGAAAAGTACAACATTAGCTATCTTCAATTTTTTGCAGCAGTTATGGGCAGATATACATAAAAAACAGTGTCTATTGGACTTTTTATAGATCTTTCCAAGGCATTCGACTGTGTTTGTCACAAAATATTGTTAAGCCAGCTCGAACATGTCGTATGTAGTATTAGAGGACCTGTATTAAAACTAATCCAGACTTATCTCACAGACAGAACTCAATCTGTAGTATTAGACACTTATGACAAAACGACAAAAACAATTACTAGACTACAGTCAAATTATGAACAATATTTGCAAGGTGTACCACAAGGCAGTGTCCTGGGCCCATTATTATTTTTGGTATATGTAAACGAGTTTCCCTTGATAATTAACCACTCATGTGTTATGTTCGCTGACGATGCTACCGTATTTATATCTGAGGACAAGGTAAACTGCTCGAACATTAGTAATGAGTATATAGTACACTTATATAATAATAATTATAAGCTGGTTATCATCTTTAAATTTAAAGGTAAATCTAGATAAAACAAAATTTGTACAATTTGTCAACTATAAACAGGTACCACAGCATGTCAACGTAACTATTGACAACAAAATAATCGAACAAGTTCATAGTACTAACCTTTTGGGGGTTACCCTAGACAACAACCTTAACTGGAAGTTACATGTCGAGAAAATAAATAAAAAGTTGCTAAAAGTTGTTATGCAATATCAATACTAACCAATATAACATCTATAAGTATTGAGGTTGCTAAACAAGCATATTATGGTTATGTTTATCCTGTACTGACCTACGGTATAATATTCTGGGGTAACTCAGCCAATGCTCAGTCCACATTTATTCATCAAAAAAAATGTTTGCGAATTATTTTTAAGGTTAGGAATAGAGACACTCTTAGACCCGTTTTTAAACACCACAAAATATTAACCTTGATTTGTATATTTATTCTAGAAATTTGTCTATTTGTCAAAGAACGCAAAGATATTTTTATTAAGAAATGTAACTCTAAGGGAAGTTTACGATCCCAATATAGGTATGACTTGTGTACAGTAACTGGGATTAAAATTTACAATAATTTACCTGAAAGTCTCAAGTCGTTGGAAGGAGCACAATTTAAAAGGAAACTTAAGGACTGGCTGCTATGCAATTGTTTTTATCTTGCCACAGCTTGCCGAAGAACAATCTTCTTGACAATTTAAGTGCCTTTCAATCAGCCTCGTTTCAGAGACACTTGTTTATCTTGCAAGAGTTTTCTTCTTTCTATAATTCTCTCCAAGATTTAAATATACACTTAAATAAAAATGTTCTTCCTTGCTATGCGGGCTCCATTATAAGTAAATATTCAGCAATTAATGTAGTAATAGATCCCAATTTAACTTCCAAAGAGGAGGTTTATTTATTGTTGTCAGAATGGTCTAACTGTAAATTTGTTTATACAGATGGAGCAAAAAATAATAATGGTGTTTCTTTTGCAATATATCAGTCTGAAATTAATAAAGGTATTGGCTTTAAGATTAATAAATATGCTAGTATCTTTACTGCTGAAGCAACCGCTATCCTATTTGCTTTAAAACATATTAAAGAACAGCATCAATTTAATAAACAGTGGGTAATAGTTAGTGATAGCATGAGCGTATAAAAAAGTTTGGTAAACAGCAAAATGAATGCTAACACTAATTATCTTATTTTTGCCATAAAAGAATTATGGTTGGATTTGTGTTAAATTGATATTAAAGTAGATTTTGTTTGGGTTCCGTCCCATATAGGAGTGGCAGGTAATGAAAACGCCGATTTCTTAGCTAGAACTATTGTTAATATATCCGATTTGTCCCTGTATCCCGACTGCAGGGATCTAGATATTACCTTACCATATACGGATATAATAACCAATTTAAAACAGCGTATGACTGTTCTTTGGGGAAGACTTTGGTATCATTGTACTGAAGTTGAAAATAAGGCTCATTTGTATGCTTTGTTAGACAATTCAGTCAACAGCACGCCCTGGTTTTGTAGGTTTAAAACCTATGCACACAGAAAGTTTTTTACTACAATTACTCGAATGCGCATAGGACATTTCCGTTTGAATTTTCACCTTCACCGCAAGAATATTGTCTCCTCTCCTTACTGTAATCATTGTAATACTCAACAAGTTCAGTCATTGGATCATATCTTTTTTGATTGTTCGTCTTTTGGCATACAGCGCCTAGTGCTGATGGATGAGCTTCTAGAAATTTATGGCGCAGCCCATTTAATCCCCTGTCAGTAGCAGATTTATTAAAGGACACATCGACATATATTTGTTTGTACAAATTTGTATATAATACTGTAAATTCGTTATAGATAAATGTTATAATTATAATTTAGAGTTAATTCGTGTATAGGTTGTAAATATTAATGGTACTAGTTATTTGATTATTTCAAAAGATAATGGTTTTGTACGTAATACTGGATCTGACAATTTGAAAAACATTACTGGCCTTGACGTTATTAAAAGGACTATCGACATAATATATGGAATATAAATTATTGGAAAAGGATATTAGCAAGAAAGTAACTGATGACATTAAAACCCTGGATTGGACTGAATAGAAACAAAACCACTAAAGACATTCATCATGATATATGGACATAACACATGGAATATACATTATTGGAAAAGGAAATTAACAAGAAAGAAAACTGATGACAAACCTGAACAGAATTATATGGATTTATTTACTTAACTACTGAAGACAAGGCAGTAAGGCCTCTGGCTATAGCCTGTCCATAAGGACGAAGTATAAAAAAAAATCATGCCCCGCGGTAAGTTAATCCAAATTTATCACACTGAAGTTTAATTATATATTTTTGTTTGGTTTTGATTAGTAATTATATGATGTATTTTGTACGTTAGTCCTGCATAAAAATTAAAAATTTGTAGTTTTAAATAGCTCTGAAGTTTATGTACTCGTACGAGTACAAGCGGACTCAAACAAGTAGTTTATGTTCTCAGACGAGTACAACCGGTCTCAATGCTGTATTTTTATTTTATTTTATATTTAAGTAATTATGTTTTATTTCCGATTTTCAGGCTCAAAGTACTGTGAAATAGAGGGATACCTACCTTAACTTCGACGAATCCGACAGCCTTTCCGAAGGCCAAGATGTTCATATATCAGAAGTAATCTCGAATGTAATGGTTCTGGTACATCTGTATCGAAAAGTGACGACGAGATAGCGCTATTTTTGAAAATATTATGCGAACTATGCGTGTATCGGAACGTTACAAACTAACTTTTAGGCTGATCACTATTCTAAATTCTAAAATTTGAATAACATTTTCCATATTCTTCGTGACACTGCGCAGCCATTTTCCAGCAGCTCAGTTTGGTCTTGGATTTCGATTCATCTTGCAGCATACTTACAGCTGTTCATTTATAAAAAAAAACATAAATTTTAACCCAAATTTTTTTACAGTTCTAAGGCATTTATTTCTAAAGTTCGAGCTTTATTAATATTTTGTGCAGTACAGTTGTTTAGTGGAGTTATTGTTTTCAGTTCACTTTTTATACATTCTGCCAAGACACATTTTATTGTGCCTTATCTTTTACCTAAATAATATACCCTCTGCCCTGGTGTCCTGCTTTTTTCTTCAAGCACCCATACACCCCACCCTGTTGAGGGTACCCCGTAAATCCTCACACCAGTCACACATCAGTGTGAGGGTTCACGGGGTACCTTCAACAGGATGGGGTGTATGGATGGTTGAATGTAAAATGCAAGAAGGTTGATTCATGAGGATTTCGGTTTATTTGAGACTGAATTTATATGTTTGTCCTATAATACGTACAAATAAGTATGTAAGTAAATGTAATTATTGTAGTATTTTGGGTTATTTGATACTGGTACCTCGAGTTAGGACAAGGTCCCCATGTACTCGCCTGAGAACATAAGGAAAAATCGAAGGGAAAACGATATGTTTTTTTTACTAATTTTCGGCTACTAATTTTTTTCATGTTTTTTTTGTTTTTTTTTTTTACTTATTCGATATTTTGCAAAATTTATCAGTTTTGCTAGAATCGATACCTCCAGGATCCAGGAGGTTAACATAAATTTGACACATTACGAGATCAACTATCAGATTATAAAATTTAGTTTTCTACTCCAACATTGTAATCTGTCAATTAAATGACTGACAGCAGTATTAAAACAATATATATATGAGAATGAATGTAGTGTGAAAAGGACAAGCGAATGATGATTATAAACATTATATACATCTATTCACCACACCTTTACCATCCAGTTTTATTTATTATTATTTTTCTTGCTTTCTCCCGTTTACAGTTCCATACGGTAGCCACAAAACTACACACGACAAGCCACGACGATAACAAAGAAACGTGTTATACGTACAAAAATGTGAAGAATAAACTACAAACTATATACTACATTTATCGGGCATTTTCGGAAAACAGATATTATTATAATTGGGACAGAAAACACAGGTATTTAATTAACTCACTTTTAAAAACAGCTTTTTCGATTGTTAATGTTTCCTGTCGCCGCTGGTGTTCACATATATATTTTTTTTACTCCTGCTCTAACACTTGATTTACTTTGCAGGTCCCGGAAAGGTGGTGGAATATTATTCCAACACTTAGTTGCCACATACCTGCAACTGCCTCGGAAAGCCGCTGATGCATGTTGTGGTGTCATCAGTTTTATGCTGCATTGGCGCGGGATAATAAGTTTCTGTCTAAATTTTTATTTTAGTGTTATTACCTAATTTTATTGCCGACTGTGTTGATTCTACAGTAATCAACTACTCGTTGAGACGGTTCGAATGAGGCCAAACACGAGGCGTTTATTTTGTGTAGTTTAGGAGTTGCTACGACCATCTTCCGTCTCCATCAGACTCAGATCAGCTCCGTGTGTACCATAATATTGCATTGTCACCGAAATTACAAAGTAAGCCAAATTTCAGTTGAATCAGATACCGGCAAGTGGTAAAAAAAACCGGCCAAGTGCGTGTCGGACCACGCACAATAAGGGTTCCGTACCGACACCTAATCTACGTTTAAAACCACTATGCAATACATTTAATCACAAAAGGGCGTATCTACATAGGAAACTTACGACACTTACGCCCTATTGTTTTGGCAAGACAGTTTTTCAGCAATAACTCAAAAACCGTTAAACCTATCTAATCTTGTTCAAACCAAAGATCCTTGAAAGGATTTATCAATGTCAATCTTCATGATTTTTTTCAGAATTTTAAACTTCATAGATTGGAAATTAGAGGGGTGGGGGGGCACACTTTTACGACTTTGACAGCTAATATCTCACCAACGGTTAAATTGACTTAAATAAAAAAAAAATAGAAACCTCTATTTCATTTTTAAAGCCTACCCCACACGCCCTATGTACATTGAAAAAAAAAAATGACTTCCCTGTTACATGTAAGGGGTGCCCCACCCCCAGTTTAATATTTTTTCGTAATTTCACATCATATTTCTATAGCGGTTCATAACATACACTTTCACACCAAATTTCATAATTGTAGTGGTCATACTCTCCGAGTAAATCGGCTGTGACATACGGACGGACAGACAGACATGACGAATCTATAAGGGTTCCGTTTTTTGCCATTTGGCTTCGGAACCCTAAAAATCATTTTGAACCAAAATTTCTCAAACCCGAAATAATTGACACTCACAACGTAAACTGACACTTGTAACGTAACTAAATATTTTTCACCTTATTCCATTGAAATAAGGTCCAAAAATGTATACATATTTATGTCCTCGACGGTACTTTTGTGTACAACCAATCCGTCTGACGTTAGTACTGAGTGTGCTAACTCATACAAACTACGAAACTACTAACAACAGATATCACTTCAAAAATAAAATTTTATACAGCTGGATTCGGCACAAGTTTTTGTACCTCTCGACTCAGGAGTAAGGTTTGACATATGTGTTAGTGTACGTGTGCGTCTGTCTGTAGCATCGTGGTTTCCAAACGAATGACTCATTTGTGTGCGGATATTTTAAATAGAAAGTCTTGTTGACAGAGATGGTTCTTAGCCATAAAAATATGGTTTTTTAATTGTATGTATTCTTGATCTTTAAATAAAAAATAGTACATTACTGCAGAGGCCGTGAAGTAAGGGATAGCTGGACGAGCTTGGGATAAACGGCCGAGTCGTAGACGAGGCCGGATAAAACGAGTCCTGCAATCCCTGTTCCGGCCGAGGATTGTATAGTACTTTTCTCAAACATGTTAGAAAAAAAAAAGAAACTACAATGTTAAAAAAACTAAAAAATAGCAAATCATCACGACAAATAATGGAAATTAAACAAAAACACAAAAAATGCTACACTATACAAGCACCATTTAAAAAAAACACGAAAGAACTAAAAAATACCTAAAAACACGTAAAACCAAAAAAAAATGACGAAAAGTTCAAAAAAAAATACGAATAAACTTTTAAAAAAGTCCAAAAATATCAAAAAAAAAACGCTACAAAATAACACGAAAAAACTAAAAAAAAATACATAAATACTCGAAAAATTCGAAAAAAAGCAAAAAAATACAAGAACGATAAAAAACCGGAAAAACCTAAAAGAATACCAATTTTCATAACAAATTAAAAATACATATACAAAATCGTGTAATATTTCCTTCATCAGTTGATTTTAGTAAGAAAAATAAAAAAGTTAGAGCAGCGGAGAATAATGTTAGTTTCATACATTCTCCATACATTACTTCTTGGCCGCCGGCCAAGAAGTATTGTAGGGATACATTTAGGGGCATGTTTGAGAAAAATACAATAACAAACTTTGCCAGCTCATCCTAATAAGGCAATTGAGAAACAAAGAATAGTTATTTTCGAATGATATTTTTTTTTACATTTTTGTACTCATTACGACCCTGTGTACGATACGCTGATTAAATCAACGAAACCGATCATTGGATATCGTGCTGGGTTTATTCCGAGCAATATATACACAAAATAGTTTTAAGTAACCTGCATGCCAAGCGTGGCGATTATAGCATATACCCCCCGTGAACTTGGAGGAGGCCTATGTCCAGCAGTGGACGTCCTTTGGCTGATATGGTGGTGGTTGTGGTTTTAGGTAAACACATATGAAATGGGGTGAAAATTCTACTTTTTTCAAAATTTCACCTGACCTGCTGCATGTCTGGCCACGCGCAATATATTAGGTTTCGTAGTTGTCCACCCGTTACATTATGCCATCGTTACGTATCGGCTGATATTAACACAAGTAAATACAAAGATTAATCAAATAAATATATGAAAACAAGGCAATATTCAAATTAAATAAATTCATAATCAGTTTAATATTTTCATCCAATCAAGAGTTAAAATGAAGTCACAAACAAAACTGTCCCCAATCGGAGGACGCTTCAAAACTGACGTCAAACAATGCCAAGTCAAGTCCAATTACAGCGGAGTCTAAACGAGTCCCGAGTGGGTAAAACTTCATTTCCTTACTTTATAGAAAGTGGAGTATTTCTTCTGTACATTGGTGTGGCGGTAAGCGGTAAGCGGAGTTAAAGGGTTAATGCTGAAAAGAGTTCAAAATAAGTAATTACGACAGTTAGTAGCTTTTTCTCCATTAGCCTCTTGAGCGTGTGTTGATTTTGATTTACTGTTCTAACAATACATTACTAAGTTTTAATACTATACTTACAATAACAATACAATGAATATAAAACAAAGGCGTTTTTGTTACACCTTTCAAGAACCACTAATAACTTTGATCCAGATTTATCAAAAAGTATCAATACAAGAAAACGTAGAAAAATAAAAGTAACATCCGGAAAGCGTGTGATTGAAAACTTAAACTGTATTCTCAATGACAAACAAAACGAAAAGCCAAGCAAACTACTTCTTCAAAATGTAGTCGCCCGAAAACTAATTAGTGAGAGCTCCTATCACCTATGCTGAAAGCGTCAAGAATGAACATGTCTGTTCACGACACGTCTTCTGATCTTGTCGCTCGGTGATTTACTTAACATACGTAGATAATGAAACAAAAACTAATACCAGAATTGAAAAATCTGCTAAAAAAATAGCAATTTAACACATTCCCCCCACCACATCAGCCCTAGGACGTCCACTGCTGGACATAGGCCTCCCCCAATTTCATGGAGGGTAAATGCCATAATCACCACGTTTGGCATGCGGGTTGGCGATCGCAGTATCTCCACCGCACTCTAGGAATGCTGCTGCCCATTCCCCGGTGGTCTTGGTCGTAGTTTAAGGACATACCCGGGTCCCATTCAACACATTCAGGTGCACATTATTGCTATTATGCGCCCAGAACCTGATTGCACCGTACTAGTTCTGTTGTTTGTAGCTGGTACGGGGTTTGTAGCACTAACCAGTAATGAAGTGATAAGCCTCTTGTGAAGGCAGTGGGTCAAAATGTGATGCTTACATACGAAGGCGAATTGTTTCTGGAATTCTAAGTAGGAAATAATGGCCTCTATCCTTTACAATGATCTAGTTGAAACATCATTTAAAACATAACGCTCACCTCCTCAAATTACGCCAATAGCAAAACCAACGACGTTCTTAATGAACTCTCCTTGTAAACTGTTCCAGAAGTTCCCAACTAGTTCAGTGAAGTTCGGCATTAACATTCTTCGAATATTTTTTTCCTAATGGCCAGGGTTTTCGAGTTCGGAGAAGTTTGCGTCTTTAAAACTTTTTTACAGTTATCACAAACGCTTAAGCGTTACTGCCCGAACCAGTTAAAATTCGCTCTTTTTCCAATAGATACAATTTATTCGACGAAAATACTTCTGTATAATCCATGTTATGCCCTTCTTCCCAGTAGTATAACCAAACTGTAACACCGGTGGTTCTAGTCAGAAATATACCACTATCTACATAATATGCTTATTTATTAATCTTAGTAGAGCAGAGCGCTCGTGGCTCAGCGGCGCCGACGTAACGCGTGCGGTATGCGAGGTTAAGCAATGTGGGGAGGACGAGTTCTTGGATGGGTGACCGCTTTGAGTGGTTACTAACTGAGCGCTCCCGTGCTTTGGGAGCCACGTTAAGCCGTTGATCCCGGCTGCTGTCTACGACAGCAGTCGTTAAGCCAAGTTAGAGGCCTTCGGGCGGCTTGTGAACTTCTAACAGTCAAGTTGCCCACTCACTTGACAAGAGGGTCCCCACCGTTACCCTACACGTGACCCCTGGGTGGTGCTAAAAGTGCAACAAACTGGCAACCGTACTGTCTTCTCGAAGATCTCACGTTTCGAAAATAAATGCAATACGATTAATATTATAATAGTAGAACTAGTGGGAGTGCTTGTTCCCAATCTTAATACCACCTATGCAATTAAATATAACATACTCGTAATAAATATCACAATAGTTTATTTAGCTAAATAAAACAAAAGAAACATGACTTTTGATGGATGTCAAAATAAAAACTCACTAAAAACCACCGGTAGTACAGATTCAGGATACTACTGGAAAGAAAGGTATAAAAGGGGTTATACAATAGTAAAGAATAAATTTAGAATCAGGCAATCCAGATATACACACAAGTTCTTGCCAAAAATGGTGATCCACGCACGGGACGTAGGTACAAAATAGTCATTTTGTTTCAGGCGTAGATTCTGCTGTATTAGTTGGCCGTAGTAGGTGTAGTAGATATGTAGGAGTATTAGCTATCTGATTATTTGATTATATAAAGACTTCGTTAATATGCAACGATGCCAAATTAACCTTTATTTAAAATGTTGCATGCCAAGAAGTTTCAATAGAGAAAATTATTAAAATATCCTTTTATCCTTACAAATAGATGTCCAGAGACTAAATGCAACTAAAGCATCAAATTTATATTACCGCATTGCAGCTGCAACATTGCTGCTAATTGGATCTTATGCGCATACTGCACGAAACTGTAGGCAAACTCTGTTTTTTGTTTTAGTAGTCTGCGTTAAATTTTATGCTCTATTACGACATTAAAAATGTTCCTTAAGCCCTACGCCCTACATTTAAAATGTGTAACACAAACAAAACACATTTCTATTCAAACACGTCACAACTACATAATTTGGCGTAAGCACTAGTTTCGTGCTTGTTGCAATTAGACCGGTTTTCTCAGGATGTTTGCCTTCGCCGAAAAGCTACTCTTAAATAAAAACATGTATATCGCACTTGTAGTTATCTTAAAACCACGTAGTTCTTTATGCGATTGCTGGGCTATCCGTACAAATATATAATGTAATTAACCTATAGTAGTCGCATTCAGCACACACATCACGCAACAGCTGTTGGGCAAAATACGTATAGTAAGTACATTGTGCATTGTAGGAGTGGTTTAATGCAATTAAAACTGCGATGGTTATAAATTTACTATTTATTAAGTACTATATTCACGGAGCGCTTGTGCACGGTGATGCGAGTCGTTTGACAGAAGATAGAGTGTTGCCAGCTTGGGATGACTACTACATTACAAGCTAATGTTGCCAAAACAGCATTAAGGGTAGCGAGAAGGGGATTTCTAACGAAAGTCATTTTTAATGACTTGAGTTTATAATCCCCTTATTGCCCGTCAAGTATGCGAGAAAATAAAATTTATTTTCTCAAAAACTATTTTCTAAACAACTTAAGCTAATGATAAAAAATTCGCTTAGAAACTGAGGCCAGTTTATATCAATAAAAAAAAAGAAATAATTTCAAATTACAATGCGTACACTAAAATACAGTGTAAACAATTTAATCAAAGTTTAGAAGATAAACATGTTTCATGTAAAACCGCCTCCATGTGCACGACAGTGCATGACGAGACGAGTGAACGACATATTTTAAAACTTTATTTTCCCTTGAGAATACCACAAAGTTATTACTACCGTGGGATTAATTTAGGTCATTGTTCTTCACTACGCCTGCCTACAAGCTGCCTATAAGATCTTTTATGAGCAAGTGTGATGAAAAAGTTGTGTTGAACACTGCAACTCGCTCCCAAAGCTTCCGTAATACTTGACCGAGCCCGCACCTGTTGACAATCTCGGCAGGGGGTTGAAATATTGAATTCCTTACGCAGACATTCACTTTTATTAATAAGAGACTTTGTTAAGTTCCAGCTACTCGAACCTAAATCTTGAGGCTACATTTTATAGAGTTTCAGTGTTTTATTTATATAACTGCCATGTTGTTTGAATTTATTTTAGCAGCGTAGAGTATTTATTTTCCTTTGTAACTTATAAATAAACTTATAAATAAATTTTATTAATTACAAAAGTACACATTGACGTTAATATTTCCTAAAACTACGACCAAGACCACCGGGAGATGGGCAGCAGCATCTTTGAAGTGCGGTGGAGATACTGCGATCCGCATGCCAAGCGTGGCATTTACCCCCCCTGAAAATGGGAGGCCTATGTCCAGCTATTCGGCTGATATGGTGGTGGTGGTTTTGGTAAAATATTTAGAAAACTTTGGTAGATATAATTTCGAAGTAGCTATTTATCCTAGAAAACTGAAGGCTTAAAAAATAATAATCAGGTTTGCAATTAAAGGATTAATTGCATTTTTTTACGTGCAATTATCTTTAATGTCAATGAATAGTTAGTGTTTTCGAAAAATAAAAATAAAACTATAATAAAAGAGTTAAATGCTTAATTCAAAGTTTGACTTTATATGAAATACGCCGGAGCGGTTTATACTTTTGGCCACGGTTGTACATACATTCAAAAACAATATAAGTGTGGGTCAAGAAGAAATACTCGTAATTGGCACAGCCATACAAAATACGAGGGCTGTTCCGAAAGTTTTTAGCTGCTCTCACTCTATTCATGCGATATATTTTTTATTTACACTATTATGTGCTTAATTTCAATAGTTATGAGCTGAGATAAAATCGTTAGTAAGCAGCAAGTATTTTTTTCACAACATTTCTTTTACCAAAAGGCCTTTAGTATGGGCTTTTAAAAATTTGCGAAAATAGTACCATTTTTGATACCTAAAAATAGTTTTGGCAACGAAATCCCTAACAGCTGTAGTGGAAACTGCCCGGGATGACTTCCTAACTTAGTTTTGCTGATTTTAATGTAAAATCACTAAATGATTTTATTTAATTTAAGTTTCTTTTGTGATGATGACCAGTCTCTAGTCTCGCGACCTAGACTAATATTCCACACACCTGCTCATTGTCGCTAATTTTCATGCAATCGAAACAGATTACGTGGGTAGAGACAGGGAAGATTCATAGTTTGCGGTGTATAAAATTTCGTTTAGTTGTGGTGACGTATTAATCAAAATTGGCCCGCAAAACAAAATTGGTATTGTGACCCGTTCATCGCATATTAGATAGGGCTGTTGACACGTCGTACTTAAAACACAATTTAAAAAAACCCAAGCGACTTTCATCAGCAGTTTCACCCCAACTCATATGTATCGAAATTACCCGCATAATGGTATAATTAAAACATATATGGCATGAATAGAGTGAGAGCAGCTAAAAACTTTCGGAACAGCCCTCGTATATAACTTTAAATCCGAACAATCTCACTGTTAATGTAACTTCTAGCAAAAAGTTTTTTTGTCGGCCTGTTTCGCCTAGTTGGTAGTGACACTGCCTACGAAGCTGGGGGTGGTTCGGATTCCGGTAAGGGCATTTGTTTATGTGGCAGGCAGTTGTTTACGTTAAAGTTTTGTTACTGAGACTTGGATATTTAAGTATACATATATGTCTATTACATATATCGCCGTCTAGTACCCCCAACACATGCCTTTTTGAGCTTAAATACTATGGGACTAATTCGTGTAAATTTGTCCTGGATTTAAAGCTGGATTTATTTCGGCTATATGTATATTCGAAAGTAGTCGTTTTCTGTCTAGATGTAAATTTTCGCCTTAACAACGTAGCTTATTAAGCCAGTCTCATCTCCCCGGTAACACAGTTTCATAAGCGAGAGACGTTTAAGCAGGCACTTAATAAATAGTCAATTATTGCTCCAGCTACTTTAAAAATACATAAAAAATAAGTCACTGTTTGTACTAAGCGGACCATTTTATGCCGATTCAGGCAATATAAGCTGTAGTATATTTAATTCGAGCAAACGGTATAGGGTATGGTAGTGTAATCATTAATTAAGAGGATTTTTTACGGTGTGACGTTATTCAGGTGCCGTAATTATTTTTGAAGATTTACCAAGGAGCGACATAACGCTAACATGCATTCGAAGTACTATGCAATAGCTGTCCTAAAGGATACCTGTATAAGATCGTTAAAGGTAATGTTTTGCGATACATTGTGGGCCGAATTACTTTGTATGGTTCATTTTTTAATGTAATTATCAACTTATCAACTAAATTAGGTTTACTCACTGAATAAAACATATTTTTACAAAACCTTTCCACTTATAATTTGGGACTGCAAATACATTAATATTTTACTACAAACCGAACACTTATAAGCCCTGAATTAAAAGAAACGTAACTTATTATATTTATATTAAAAAAAACCGCCAAGTGCGTGTCGGATCTATCACAAAGAAGGGTTACATACCGCCACCTCCTATTCTACATTTAAAACCGCTACACAATACATCGAATCAAAAAAGATCGTATCTTCAAAGGGAACTTAATGGGAAAAGCTTTTTAGAAACCTCTATGTCATTTTTAAGGCCTATCTATACCCAACACGCCCATGTGCATTAAAAAAATTACCCCCTCTTACATGTATTGGGTGCCCCCCCCCCCCCAGTTTAGTATTTTTTTCGTAATTTCACATCATATTTCTATAGTGGTTCATAGAATTGTAGTGATCAATAGTTTCCGCGTAAATCGGCTGTGAAATACGGACAGACGGACGGACATGACGAATCTATAAGGGTTCCGTTTTTTGCCATTTGGCTTCGGAACCCTAAAAATCATTTTGAACCAAAATTTCTCAAACCCGAAATAATTGACACTCACAACGTAAACTGACACTTGTAACGTAACTAAATATTTTTCACCTTATTCCATTGAAATAAGGTCCAAAAATGTATACATATTTATGTCCTCGACGGTACTTTTGTGTACAACCAATCCGTCTGACGTTAGTACTGAGTGTGCTAACTCATACAAACTACGAAACTACTACTAGATTCGTCATGTCTGTCCGTCCGACAGACATGACGAATCTATAAGGGTTCCGTTTTCGCCATTTTGGCTACGGGACCCTAAAAATCATCCGGATCGGAATCAAAAAGAGGATAACCGATTTCAAATAAAACTACATAAAACGAAGGAAAACAATAATTTATTTCGTTTATCATTAAGTTATTTTTTATGCAACGTATGGTTTCCTAGTCGCGATGTACTCCTTGACGCCCGGGAGTGCGCGGATGGTCTTTCCAAGGGCTGCAACGGTCGGGTATTTCTTCTCGATCTCGGTGCCAAGGAATAGGTTCGTGGTCTCCACGATGCCGACCAGGACGAAGTCAGCCCAGCTCAGCTGGAATATAATTCATATTTTTAAACACTCTACAACACATATACCCCCTTATTCATAAAACTTAACAAATCTCTGTTAACTAAAAGTTGTTTTGTCGCTTTCTCACAAACATAAATGTCAAAGTGACAGATAAGGACGAACTAACTTTAGCGGCTTGTTAACTAATAGAGGCTTGATGTACGTTTATGACTAAGGGGGTTAGCTTTTAACTACAGATATAAATTAAAACAAGCTGCAATAGAAGTCGTCAAAATATCCCTTCACTTTAAAAATATGGAACGTCAAGAGTGAATTTTATCATTAAATATTTTCTAAGAAAGTGCTCAAATTAAATTAAAAATAAATAAATTAAAAACACAAACTGAAAAAAACAGGTGGATTTTAATTTGATTTCACCAATAGACGGAGAGTTTTATAACAAAATCCTTAAAACCCTTCCTTAATATCGGTATAACGTTATATGCAAAGTCGTAGTAAGCGGATTATACTGTAACTCATTGAAGTTTTGTGTAAATTGGCTAAAATATGACGATAAGTTCTACTGTTTATAATATCAACAACATAACGTATGAGGCGTTCCAGTAATGGTATAATGATAAAATGTTATCTACATATTTGGCCTAGAGTAATTTAAGTGCGAAATCATGCATTAATCAGAAAACCAATAAAGTACAGCTTCAGTCAACATTATTTAAATTACAAACTGCGAGATATTCTTTTCCATTTCTATTCCAAGTTTGCACAAGAGTTAAATGAGAAAAGAAGCGTTACCTTTCCACTGAAGAAGCCATTATTGGCCTGCAGTTCCTTCTCAAAACGGGAGAAGAAGTAATCGACGGTTTCATTGAGGATCTCTTTCTTAATGATTTCCTTCTTGGCCGCATCGGTCTCCTTGATATAAGTCAATACCTCTGTAACAGACATATATAGTCTTAAATTTCAAGAATGGAATGGAATCTCAAAAATTTAGATTACATTTAGTTGCCACTGTGGGTTGTACATGTACAATGCTGAAAGTGGGCAAATGTTGGTCTATGAATTTTATTGAAGCCTACTCGTATATGCATTTTCCATGAAATATATCTGTAGATACTCCCTAAGCCCTTGACTCTAGATATTTATTCGCACCTTGTTGGCTCGGATATACCATGATGGTAACTGTACAGCTGAGATTTTGTTGTGTTGGCCGAAATTTTATAAAAACGGTTACTATTGGATTTTGAATCTTGTAATATGCATAATTAAGTCGCTTTTTAGGGTTCCATACCCAAAGGGTAAAACGGGACCGTTATAACAACAAATACTAAAAAACAGAATTAAATAAATATTTAAGGGGGCTCCTATACAACAATCGTGGTTTTTTTGCTCGTTTTTGCTCGATATTGATAACGGCAACAAGTAGACGCTTAAAATATTCACAGGATATTGAGTTATATTATTCACTTAAAAAATAAATAATGAAACTAAAATAAAATTAATATTTAAGGCGGGCTCTTATACAACAAACGTGTTTTTTTTGCCATTTTTATAGATTGTACGGCATGTACGGAACCCTTCATGCGCGAGGCCGTCTCGCACTTGGCCGGTTTTTGTACAGATTACTTTGAACACAACTTGGCCAACTGGTCTCAAAATGGCCAATGTTAAATATACATCGTTTAGTATTTTTTATTGAAAGCCTTCCCTGTAACTTCCGACGTAATATGAATGTTTGTCACTTTTGGACTCTATCCCAATGGAATAGAGTCCAAAAATGACAAACATTTCTCCATTTCTAAGTGACAAACATTTCTCCTCGACTGTACCTACAAGATGAATTAGCTCTATTATAAATTATATAAATTCAACAGATTTAGAAATTGGTCCGCTCAAGTAAGTATCATCAATTCATCACACTTACTGCTCCAGAAGTCATAGATGTTGAAGACGATTGCGTCCAGCACGGCCTGTTCCCAGGGGTCGGTGGGGAGCAGCTTGACCTGGCTAGCCACGTAGCGGGCGATCGCCAGCGACTGGTTCAGAGTCTTGTTGCCTTCCTGGTACAGAGGCAACTGGCCATAAGGGAGCGCTGAAATGAAGAACATAATGATGATACGACCCTCTCTAAACTAATGTAAATGTACGTAAGATTTATGACAAAATGAATTTGCGAACAACGACCAAGACCACCTGGGCATCAGCATCCTTGCAGTGTGGTGGAGATACTGCGATCGCCAATTCGCATGCCACGCGTGGTGATTATGGCATTTATCCCCCATGAAATTGGGGGAGGGCTACTCGTATGTCAAGCAGTGGACGTCCTTTGGTGGTGAGTTTTGCAATGATTATGTCTTAACCATTAATTTACACAAAATAAAGAAAAGCTGCCAAGTACGTGTCGTGCCACGCAAAATGTGGGGATCCGTAGCTGTCCACCCGTGACGTACTATATAATTAACACAACTAACAACACATCTAAGTAATCAATAGAAATATTAAGAAAATTAGCTATTTCGAGTAGTTTCATAAGTTCGGCTATTACTAATTATTTAATAATGTTTACTTAGCTGTGATAGCTTTGTTTTAAAACTTTTTATTTATATACCTACTGCTACCATGTCTTTTTACATACCCAGCCTTTAGCTGGCAAGGGGTCCCCCACTCTTGACTCCAATAAAAATGACCAATTTAAAGTTTAATATCACGCAAACGGATTTTGTAATCAAAAAATGGTTTAAAAATCCACATCACTTTTAAACAAGCTATGCAACGATACGATGTGTTGTGGAAGAAAAAAATGCTTGCCCACTTTACGTGTAGGGGAAGTCTCTAAAAAATGATTTTTAAAGAATATATTATAGCGTTTTGTCGGCGTGATTCATAATAAAATGGAGGTATATATATGTACCAATGCCTATGCCAAATTACAGTTTTCTAATAGTATAGTGTACGAGTAAACTTTTTAAAATCACGATTTCTACTTGAAGCTTTCATGTGGAAATATACCGGTTACTGAGCTAAGCCGCGAGCAGAAAGACGGACGGACATGGCAAAACTCTAGGGGTTCCTTAATTACTTACTAAGAAGCTCTACTAAAAAAATAAAACTAAAAATTTGTGTTTAGGATCTTTCTGGAATTTATATTGAAATAAGTAAATATTTAACATTTTTTATAACAATTATAAAACGAGACTAAGATCCACATCATTAAAAATTGTATTAAAACATAAAACAACACAGCGGATCTAATATAACTAAAAACAGTTAATGACACAAGTTTGTGTAAACTTACAATCTTTCACACTCTTAATAGGCCATTCTGCACGCTCGTATCTGACATCCTCGAACTTCTGGCCTGCATAGTGCAGGATGTACCTGATGGACTCGGCAATGCCGTTCAAGTTGAAGTAGTGAAGTTTCCTGGACATCTTGATGCACTGAACCCCTGAGAATGACAAGCGTAACCGACTCGCGCTACTTTATAACCCGTTGGCTATGATACGAGTAAGATTACGTGAGAATGTTGACGAAAAGATAAATAAGAATATACAATCAAACATAGATAAAGTTCATTATAGCTATATCGATATTTTTAATATGAAACTTGTTTTGTCATGCAGAGAAGAGGTCAACGCAATGTACTCGGTAATAAAATCATATACTGTATATTATTATATATTATTCACATACGGACCTAGACATACTTACACTTTAGATTGCGCTGATACAAGAAATATGCGTTGATATAGTAAACTACACATATTGACTACTAAACACTAAATTAGTCAATTACCATATTACAATGGCCCACACACCTATATACTCCTACAGTACACATAAACACTAGGATGATTTGTCAGTCATGATATTAAATGATGGCCACGGGTGGTCACGGTCATGGTCGCGACCGCAAAACCAAAGATAACTTAATGTGAGATAATTTACGTAGCAAACAAACGAAATCTTTACATGCACAGATTATGCATATTAATTTAAAAGTGCAATAATCATTGCATTCCTTGGATTAGACTATAAGTCAAACAAGGTATTTTAACTACGCCGTTATTGTAATTTAATATTGATTCTTTCTTTAGCTGCCCAACTAGGGAAGTACCTCCACTTTACAGGGGACCCGCAGCCATAATCATCATCAAAAACAAATTATAAATATTTTCATTACTTAATTACAAGTGATAGGGGTCTTGTGGAAGAGATTGTAGTGAACTCCGACCCTTATTGTAAAATGAAGTTACTAATAAAAGCAATAAAGCATTACTTTAATGCAGCGTTTCCGGAACGAAGTTATCAAAGCCTGTTGGAAAAGGCTTAGTGAGGTGGCAAACAAAGGGCATTAAAACATCTAGACCAAACGTAGATAAACTAGAAATGCTGCAACAGTTTGCTCTTTACAGTCAAAGAGAGGCACAAATAAACACTTATAAAAAAATATTGCGAAAAGTAATGATTAGAGCAAAAAACTTTAGCTTATCGGAAAGAATCGTAAATCTAAAAATAAAGTTAAGAATCATGGAAGGTCATTAACGAGCAGACAAACCAAAACAAAAATGTGAATAAAGGCTATATTAAAAAGTTAATTAATGCTGATGTTAGACACATAAAAAATGATGAAGAAATAGCAAACACTTTTAATACCTATTTTTCGTCAGTGGTATAAAAAAACTGCAGGACTTTGTTGTAATAAAATTAAATGTAACAAATAGTTGGATAAAGTGAAATGTCTAGATGCTAAAGTATTATTTGTTCCTATTAATAGAAATGAATTAATCAAGACCATTCAAACGATTAAAGATAAAAGTTACAAGGACATATACAATTTAGATTCACGGTTTATTAAAAAGATATTCACGGAAAATCATTATTTGTTAGAGATACTTGTTAATATAATTAATAGTTGTCTTAATCAGGGAATATTTCCTCAATGTCTTAAAATAGGAAACTAAAGGTCATTCCACTTCACAAAAAAGAGACTATGGAAGACCCTAACAATTATAGACCTGTCTGTATTTTACCGGCTGTATCGAAAATATTGGAATCCGTAATGAAAAACAAAATATGTGAGCACTTTGAAAGACACGGTTTACTCAATTTGAACCAGTTTGGATTCCAGAAAGGTAAATCAACAGGCATAGTATTGCGCAAAGTTATCGACTATGTGCTTACGGCGTTAGACGGGTCACAACAATGCTCGAGTATTTTTTGTGACCTGTCAAAAGCGTTCGATTGTCTTCGTCATGATGTACTGATTTCTAAATTAGAACATTATGGATTTAAAAACCAAGTAAAAAGTTATCTCAACAATAGAGTCTGAGTAGCATAAGTCTGCACCAGCAATTTTAATTTATTGTCTGTAAATCGGTATATGATAACACTGAAGATAGGGCACTAATTAGTCATGATATTTGTGTATGATCTTTAATATTTAAACAAGTGAAAATCATAGTAGTAGCAGTGAGTATTAGTATGTATGTGTGTACAAATAAATAAATAATGTATGTCAGCCTATATACCTACGCCCTACTGTTTCGTACAAGCCTCCTGTCATTCTCGAAAAATGCATGTTCGTGTGCTGGAATCGTACATTTTTTCTCATGCATCATGAAAGGATTTTTATGGCAGTTTTATTGATTAGCCCACGTAATTTTAATGTTAGTTAAGAATAATTTCATTTTATTGTGCGTTTTGTTTGCCCTATGTCAAAACTACCACAATTATACTCAACTTACACACCACTATTTTTATTACTTTTATACACACCAGGTTTTCCCCGAATAAAATTATCTTTCTGTGACCAAAGATATTGAGATTTTTTTCTGTAGGGGGTGAAGATAGTTTGAAGTAAGTACTTGCTTAATATCTTCAAGAAGACCTTATCTGTCAATTCACGTACAAGCAGTAAAACACTGGAAATTTCCACAAAAATAATACTTTGTATTTACTTTGAGTAAGTTAGTTCAACATATACATTTATAAAAATCTAAACATTTTCTAAATGTATGGTTGTATGGAAAACATACAATTTTCAAAATAAAATGGTGCATATCTGGGAAACTAAGAGACTTTGTAGTAACGCATGTTGTGTCTAAAATATTTCAAATTACCTCCTCTATCATCCCGGAAAGTCTTTGCAGCTAGTTACCAAACACCCCGTATATGTAGTTAAAAAACGTCAATTTTAGTAACGAAAAAGTAAGATTTTACAGAAAAGGATTTACACCCTGTATAACTGTTAGCTTAGCTGCAACATAATTCTCGTTGCGGGTTCTGGTAGACAAGAGGTTTTTAATGGAATTTCATACAAACATTGAAAAAGTACAAACATTTTTTGTTAAACTTACCAGTCAAAGACTTGATGAGATGTAAACACTGCCGCTTTTCTGCGATAATCACCTTTCGTTGTTCTCTCACGGTGTCCTAATTATTGAGCATTCGGAATAGTAATTCTCGCCACTTTTATACGGTTTGCCCATAATTAGTGCTAACAATCGTAAACAAATTAATTCAATTTAATTCGTATGACACATTCACATTTGACATCTGCGTCATATATAAAAAAATGTCATACGTAATTTATAAATGGTTGACATTTCATTTGCTTGGAAGAGATATACTGGTCTGACTCTAGAAGCCGGAAAGTAAATGTTAACGGCAAATTCGCGGATGAAATTAGTATAAATGTTGGCGTACCTCAAGGATCTATTTTAGGTCCGGTGTTGTTTTTAATATTTCTGAATGATCTTCCTGAATGCCTACCAGATTATCCCATGGTTACATTATTTGCGGACGACACACACGTGGGCTTAAAAGATAATAATCAATTAAATTTACATGAAAAAAATCGAACTGTGATGATCGCGCTTAAGGAATGGTTTGATTTGAATGGCATAGTATTGAATACTAATTTCAGATTTCAGATTTCATTTATTCACCATAAAGTAATGTGGTTATTACATGGTATGTCAGAATTACAGATTCATTCTAAAAAATATATATTTATCATACTAAAATTATATAATTTTTTTCTCCTTAATTATTGGAAATCGTTGATGCCAATGCTAACACTTAAAAATTCTGATACAGAGTAAAATGCATGTTTTCTGAAATACAGAGATATCTTTTTCTTAAAGCTAATATAGGGCAATTCAGTAATTTGAAGAGGCAGTTTGTTAAATATTTTAATTTTCAAGAAAATTCCCTGTTTCTGTGTTTTCCTAAGTCTACATTTTGGTAACAGCAATTTATTCTTAGAACGAGTGTTATAGTTATGAATATCCGACACTTTAAGCAACGAATCAGTTTGCTTATGTATGTCCAATAGGGAGTTATAAACGAACAATGAAATGACTGTCATTATGCCTAGTGCCTCAAAGTGAGGTCTCGCTGAGTCACGTCGGTTTACTCCACTCATGATCCGAATTGAACGCTTTTGAAGCACTAATATTTTATTTATATTTGATGCATTTCCCCAGATCGTAATGGCATAGTTTAGTAAGGAGTGAATATATGCGTAGTATACAGTTATTAATGTTTTTATATTTATCAAAGATTTTAGCTTTAGTAATGCAAAATTTGCCGAAGAGATTTTACTACTAAGTTTATCTAGGTGTTCTGTATGTGTCAATTTACTGTCAACTATATATCCTAAAAATTTAGTTGATTCCTGATAATTTATCTCTGACGTTTCTTCTACTTTTTTTGATTTTGATTTGTACTTTATTGTGATGGTTTTGTCGGTATTTAATACAATTCCGTTTGATTCGAACCATTGTTGAAGAGTATGTTTGATTTGCACCAATTCAGCTTCCATGACGTTCATGTTCTTATGTCTTATTCCAACATGCGTGTCATCAGCAAAAAGACTAATTTGCGCCCAATTTGGCACGTTGTATGGCAAATCATTTACATATATAAGAAATAGCACAGGGCCTAAAATAGAACCCTGTGGTACTCCAATACCGTTATGTTTAATGTTGGATTTACTTGATCCAATTTGCACAACTTGACTTCGGTTTTTCAAGTATGATGCCATCATTCTTAATGCATTCTGATCAAATCTGTAATACTCTAGTTTTTTTAGCAGTATATCATGCCTTAGACAATCAAATGCCTTAGACAGGTCACAGAATATACTTGCACATTGCTGTGACCTATCCAAGGATTCGAGTATGAAGTCGACTACCCTTCTAATGGCTAACCCTGTAGATTTTTCATTTCTGAATCCATACTGAGAGGATGTGAATAAATCGTTTTCTTCAAAGAATGACACTATTCTTAATTTGAGAGCCATCTCCAGTACTTTTGAGAATACAGGTAAAATGCAGACCGGTCTATAGTTGTTTGGATCTGAGGTATCTCCTTTTTTATGTACAGGCACCACTCTGCCCAGTTTAAATATATCTGGAAATACTCCTTCCTCAATGCAACTGTTTATACTGTCAAGAAGCAGTTCCATAATGTTGTCATTAAAACATAGTATTTTGAGGAACCTCGTATCCATTTGGGATAAATCTTTGGACTTTTTAGTTTTTAACTTTTCAATGATTGTCCTTAGCTCTTTGGATGTTACTGGATTAAATTCCATTTCTCTAGTCGGTACTTTAGATTTCCTTAGATATGTCATACATTTGTCCGGTGATGTTTTTAAATGTCCACTTATCCTGTAGGCAATAGATGTAAAGAAGTTATTGAAGATATTAGCCATTTCTTCGTTATTAGTTGTATACGAATTCTCAGCTCTCATTAATTTCTCTGGTATAACCGTAGCTTTGTTTGGTCCACACATCGCTTCTTCGTTAATTATTTTCCACGACTCTTTGATCTTATTTTCTGATTTCTGTATCCTTTCAGAATTGCCCAGTTTTTTTGCATATAACATGACTTTTTTGAGATGTTTTTTGTAAGTCTTTATTCTCATTTTTCTCTCTTCGGTAGGTAAACATTCTTGAAGCAGCTCCATTTTATTGAGGTTATCTTTTGAAGTTGTTATACCTTTTGTAACCCATGACGTAGATCGTTTCGTATTTTTTACTATTTTCTCTGGAAATGCAATATTATAATAATGAACGATTCCCATGATTAAAGTATCGACTTTATTCTTGGCACAATCAGTATTTTGTACTGCGTCCTTTAAATCAGTATCTTTATTAAACATATAGTGAAAATATTCACAGTTATTATCGTTAATAAAACGTTAATAAAACTATATTAATGACATACTGTAGTAAAAATCAAATTGACAATTCTAATAATTTTAACCTAGATCCAAATAATGTAACGGATACAATATTTTTAGGATACCTCATTGATAACAAAATAAGTCATACATTTCACATTGGCAAAATTTGCAAGAAAATTGCTTCTGGTAATTACGCTCTCTTGAAACTCAGACCTCTCATTGACAAAAAAACATTATTTATGGCGTACTATGCTCTCGTTCACGCTCATTTTAACTATGCTTTATCCATTTGGGGCAATGCGGTTGGAATCCAAAGAAACCTTATATCACAAAAACAAGCTATCAGAATTCTGTTCAGTCTACGCAAGGGCATATCTGTTAGAGAATATTTTTCAAGGGATCGAATTATTACTGTAATTTCTTTATTTATATTTAACAGTCTCTTAGATATACACCGTGAGAAGGAACATTTTAGAAAAAGGAAAGAAGGACATAAATATAATACCTACACGTAATAAAGATAAATTGTGCATACCTCCAACTAAACTAGTTAAAACATTTAAACAAGGTATTCCTCTTAAAATTACTCTATATAATTTGCTAACTTCTCATTTAACAATCATGACATTATCAATATTTAAGACTAAGCTTAAAAAGTTTTTCCAATGTAATCCATTCTATTCGATCAATGAATTTACTGCCAAATTAAAAGAAGAGGGATCTCTTTTATTCAAGTAAAAATAATATATTAAATGTCGAACATTGAAATTTTTTATTATATGTATATTATATATGTAATGTAACTGCATGAATAGGATAAGGTAGAACTATTATTTGAAATATGACTTGCTAGAAGTAACGACTCTTCTTACTTGGCCAAACAAATAAATAAATATTAGGGGACATTTTTTAAACAAATCGAACTAGTCCCACAGTAAGCTCAATAAGGCTTGTGTTATTGGTACTAGACGACGATATATTTAATAGATATATCATCATCATCATCATCATGTCAGCCGAATGACGTCCACTGCTGGACATAGGCCTTCCCTAAAGACTTCCACAATGACCGGTCCTGCGCCACCCGCATCCAGCGGACACCCGCGACCCTTACCAGGTCATCAGTCCACCGTGTGGGGGGCCTGCCCACACTACGCCTTCCGGTACGTGGTCGCCACTCGAGAACCTTTGCGCCCCAACGGCTATCGGTTCTGCGTGCTATATGCCCCGCCCACTGCCACTTAAGTTTAGTGATTCGAAAGGCTATATCGGTCACTTTGGTTCTGCTGCGGATGGCCTCATTCCTGATGCGATCTCGCAGAGAAACTCCCAACATAGCCCTCTCCATTGCTCTTTGGGTGACTTTGAGCCTTCTTATGAGGCCCATTGTAAGCGACCACGTTTCAGTACCGTATGTCATCACTGGCAGTACACACTGGTCAAAGACTTTCGTCTTGAGACACTGCGGGATATTGGTCGAAAAGATGTGCCGTAGCTTCCCGAACGCTACCCAGCCGAGTCGGATTCGACGATTAACCTCTTTCTCGAAGTTGGACTTACCTAACTGGACAGTCTGTCCTAGGTATACGTAATCGTCTACAACTTCGAGCGTAAAGTGTCCGATTGTTACGGGAGTTGGTGCTACATGGGCATTTGACATGATCTTCGTCTTGTCCATGTTCATTCTTAGACCAACTCACTCGGAGGCTTTACTGAGGTCATTGAGCATTGTACTTAAATCCTCCATGGTTTCAGCCAAGACTACTATATCGTCAGCAAACCGAAGGTGCGTGAGGTACTCGCCGTTTATGTTGATGCCTAGCCTTCTCCAGTAATAGAATATACTTAAATACATAGAAAACATCCAAGTCTCAGGAACAAATGTCTCTGCTCACCACAGAAACAAATGCCCTTACCGGGAATTGAACCCGGGACCTCTAGCTTCGGAGGCACTACCAACTAGGCTAAACAGGCCAAAAACCACAAACAAATAAATAAATAAATAATCGGGATCTTCTACCTACTTTCGGGAATAAATCTAAATCTGAGTATGGATGAATTGCGATATGGACGCATCACGATATCGACGAATTGCGATATGGATGAATTACGATATGGACGAATTGCGATATTAACGAATAGCGATATGGACGAATAGCGACATGGGCGAATAATTACGTGGACGAAAAGCGACATGGACAAAATAGCGACATGGACGAACTGCGTGAAGGATACTCGACGAACTACACAATAAACAAACTGCGACTTGGACGAATCGAAATCATGGTCAATCACTTTTAAACTTTGATACTAATATAACGAATGGTATTTGTGGTATTTAATAATAACAATGCTTATGTTAACTTCCGATTACGTACTTTCCATGACATTAAACTAATTTTTCAACCAATCATATCGAATTGGTATTTTTGTATTACTTATGTAAGTTCGAGGTCAATGCATTATTATGATATCACCGAGCTGATCTGCTGATGATGATAGAAAGTGGCCATACCAACTCCTAAACTACACAAGGTAAACCCTTCGTGTTTGAGCTCATTATATTACATTAGATAAATAAAAAGTACAGTCGATATTAAAGGTGAGAGACACTTATCATTTCGCCGTCATTTGCTTTCAATGCTTGCTAATGAAAGCTGTTAAAAATGCCAATTTAAACACATTCGTAAATACACACGTACCGTACCAGCTGTTGAGTAGATAAACAGGCCGGATATTAACCAAAGCCAGTATCTATTGCAAAAGTATCAGAAACGTTATTTACTTTGGTAATATCCTGGTAGATACCTAGGTACTAAAAAATCGGCCAAGAGCATGTCGGGCCTTGTTCAGTGTACTTTTAAAAAATCAATAACAAGCAAAAGGACCTTCGCTCCGTTTCATACGTCTTTTACTAAGAACAAAATACTTTTTATGATAATTAAAAAACTGCTTAACTGATCATGTCCGCTATAGTTTTCATAAAAATTTTTTCTTAAGCTTTATTCTTATGATTTTTTTCATATTCTTTGGACCCGTAGTTCAAAAGTAACAGGGGGGGGGGGGGGCACAACTTTTTTTTCTTATGGAGTGAATATTTCCAAAAATATTCACATTAAAATAATTTTTAAGAAAAAAAACCGACTTCAATGGGGGAGGCCAGTGAAAGATTATTATACTTAGATGGTGCACTCTTAGATTCCATACAATAAAATAAAAATGGCTATAAGTATGTTTATAATGGTCGAAGACTAAGTACCCTCAATTCCTCATGGAATCATGGAAAAACCTTGCTTGCTTGACAAACAAAACGAAGAGAACAAATCGCCAAACTTGAACTACGCGTCGTTGAAGAATTCCGTTCTGATCATCATCAGCAGTTCCACTTTATCAAATGTCACTTTTATGAATGAAAATGCTTGATTAGTTCATGAAAATACTAAAATTACTATTTGTGTGCCTTTCACATTTGAGGAGTTCCCTCGATTCCTAATGGATCTTATCATCAGAACTCGAGCATGACAAAAATCAATCGTGAAAATAGAACTTGCTTAACAAACACAGCTAGAAGGACAAATCGCCAGACGTGAACTTTTCGCCGTTGAAGAGTTCTGTTCTGATCATCGTCAGCAGTTCCACTTCATCAAATGTCACATTTTTGTATGATAATGCTCAATTTGTTGATAAAAACACAAAAATCACTATATGTTTGCCTTTAAGATTTGAGGAGTTCCCTCAATTTCTCATGGATCCCATCATCAGAAATCGAGCATGACAAAAATTAATCGTGAATATAGAACTTGCTTAACAAACACAGCTAGGAGGACAAATCGCCAAACGTGAACTTTTAGTCGTTGAAGAGTTCTGTTCTGATCATCATCAGCAGTTCCAATTCATCAAATGTCACATTTTTGGATGAAAATGCTTGATTTGTTGATAAAAACATAAAAATCACTATATGTTTGCCTTTAAGGTTTGAGGAATTCTCTCAATTTCTCATAGATCCAATCATCAGAACTGCGTTTTGACAAAAACGGGACCAACTTGGATATATATACTTACAATCAAAAAAAAATTTTTCTAAATCGGTTAAGAACTGACGGAGTTATGGAGTAACAAACATAAAAAAAAAACATACAACCGAATTGATAACCTCCTCTTTTGAAATCTTGAAGTCGGTTAAAAATATTTCATTACTTCTATTTATTTTGAAAGACCTTTCCAACAACACCCCACACCATAGGGTTAAAGCAAAAAAAATATCATCCTTACTTTAAATACGTGTAGAAGAGGTAACCTTAATTTTTATTTTTTTTTACGATTCGGCAGTTTTGTTGGTTTATATATCCATACCAAATTGCAGCTTTCTAACAACCACAGAGCAAACCCTTGGACAGGCAGACGGACATGGCGAAACTGTAAGGGTTCCTAGTTGACTACGAAACCCAAAAAAACAAGAAAATAATCTGAATAAAGGTATTGACACTTTTTTGTAAGTACAACTAATAGTAATATCTTTTCTCTTTATTTTAACCCTTTCGCCGCTATATTAAGTCAGGAAATTTAGTGCCCCACAACCCGCGACTTCATATCATGTAACGTCAAGTGATGTAAAGGCAACCTACGTGCTGTCAAGTAAGGGACATTTTCAGTCTTTTTAACCGACTTTAAAAAAAAGAGGAGGTTCTCAATTCGTCGGAATATATATATATTTTTATGTATGTTCACCGATTACTCGGAGACTAGTGGACCGATTTCAACAATTCTTTTTTTGTTTCAAGGGTGTGTTTTGTCCCATTATCACCAAGACTGGATCTGATGACGGGATCTTGGAAAAATCGAAGGAACTCCTCAAATTATTAACCAAGAGGATGGCGTAAGGCAAAAAATAAGGAACTCCTCAAATTATATACCAAGACGATGGAGTCTGGCAAAGTTTGGAGTCGGTGTTTTTTTGTTAAAAATTTACTTGTGCTACAAAGACTTTGGCGTGTGAGACGCAACTTACGGAATCTACTGAGGCGGTGAAGAGGTATAAAAGTAATCTAGATTTATCATGTTTTTATGTTCTAGTTCACAAAAGACGATGATGGGCAGATACTTAGCTATTAGCTATATAAGGTGCTTCCAAATAAGATGCTTTTCTAATCATATTAATCATTGAATACTGATTACCTCATAAACAGGGTGTTATTACGTGGCACAATGTTTTCCTAATTTTCTCCAAAAACTAACATAAACTTTAAATTAGTTTTATACTTAAGCTTACTTCAAAGGACAAGTACTATCAGCTCTGAAAGTATTAGCATCTAATTTGGAAACACCTTATATAAATAAAATACCGAATATATGTGCACACGAAAGTGTCACATCAAATTGACTGATGATGACGGCCTGTTTAGCCTAGATGGTAATAACACAGCCTCCGAAGCTAGAGGTCCTTTTTTTATACCGTAGTCCAAGGCGTTTTACCGCAGCAAAACGCCTTGGACTACGGTATAAAACCCCAACGAGTGCCGGCTCGGCCTTGTCGAGGACGCCGCGGGATCGCTATCAGCATTCTACCGCGTGCGTCCCAGCGGAAGCTAGAGGTCCTGGGTTGGAATCCCGGCCAGGGCATTATTTGCGCATTTAGTACGGATTCGTTCCTGGGTCTTGGTCTATGTTTTCTATGTATTTAAGTATGTATCTCTATCTATATAAGTATGCATATCGTCGTCTACTATACATAGTACAAGCTTTGCTTAGTTTGGGACTAGGTCGATTAAGATTGTCCCCGAATATTTATTAAAAATAAATATATTAAATTCCATTATTCATTTAAAAATACTTTTAATTGATCATATCACTTTACTAAAACTGTTTTTGGGAGTGACAAGTAATCATCAATTCAATATTGTATTGACCTTATAACGAAAGCTATCACCTTAGATAATGTAGACATAATAGTGACTCGATAACGAACACCAAGGTTAAATTTCAAAAATCGGCCAATAGCATGTCGGGCCATGCTCAATGTAGGGTTTCCTAGTTGCCCAATGAAGACATTTAGAAAAAATCAATAATAAGCCAAATGGAATACCTTCGCAGCGCTTCAAACGTTTTTTACTAAGAATAAAAGACTTTTACGATAATTAAAAAACAGCTTAACTGATCATATCCGCTATAGTTTTCGTTGAAAGTCTATTAAGCTTTACTTTCACGATTTTTTTCATATTATTTGGACCCATAGTTCAAAAGTTACAGGGGACACACAATTTTTTTTTCTTTTGAAGTGAATATTTCCGAATATATTGACGTTATCAAAAAAAAATTCATGAAGACCTCTATTTATTTTGAAATTTGAAAGGCCTATCCAACAACACCCCACACCATAGGGTTGAAGTAAAAAAGATCATCCCCACTTTACATGTAGTGTACCCTTAATTTTTTTTACGACTTTGTCAGATTTATTGATATATACCACATTGCAGCTTTTTAGCACTAACAATCACAGAACAAATCCTCGGGCAGACAGACGGACATGGCGAAACTATAAGGGTTCTTAGTTGACTACAGAACCCTAAAAAACACTGCTCCCGGAGAGGAACGGTTTTATCTACAATACAAATAAGTACTCTCTTGAAAGGCATTCGCAAGATACGAATATAACACTCAAAAGGTCATTTATCGTAACTACATTATACCTATAGAGTTGTTTTGGCAGCATTATTAGCACAGCGCTTTTAAGTTTGGGTTTTCGTATAACATTTTAAAGTTTTAAAGCCTCAAAACCCATAATAAGCTCCTAACAGAGGAGGAGTTATAACAGCAATTGCTGTCTAGAAAACTACATACAACTGTCGATAATTGGGCAAACGGTGACGGTACGAAATCCTAGTGAACAAGAAGGAGAAACTTATAAGCTAAAAACGTCACGCATGAGGCACGTCACTGCGTTTACGGTGCGTATGGGTGTTTTAAGCAGCGGTAGGGCCGGATCTGTTCTCATTCATGTATTGCGGTGGTATTTGTAGTTACCGTCGCAAGTGTCGCAACCACAATACCCGCCTATGCGGATCCTTTAGTCTCAAAGGTGCAGGTGTATTCAATACGATTAGGTATTTATGCGTTATTGCGCGCGCCCTTGTGCGTCTGCAACTTTGCGATAAATATTAAATCGATTCTAATTCAGTATGTTGACACACATAGACCCCCTGGTAAGCAATGGTAGAGTAAACTACCTAATTCAACTAAACCAAGTCCAACATTCACTTACGAGTACAACTCAGTGCCCAACTTAAGGCTATCGTTTACGTACCTACTTCACAAATTTACGACAAACTTTAGTGTGTATGTGCAGGTGCTCTGCGCCCCAACTGTAAGTAGGTATTTTTACACTGCCTTCATGTTCCTGAAAGAAGGTGTATAATAACGTTCAGTTTTCCGCAAACCTCTGCGTAATAAAGTGTTTCCTTAGGCGCAACAAACTACATCGTAAATTACCTACTAGTGTTTTCTCTCTTTGCCACCGCTATTGCGTTTATTGTAGCTAGCCAGTGTAAGCGGGCAGAATACTTTTGGAAGTCTTGGATATGCAGCACCTTACAATCTCTAAAAGAACAGCCTTCTATTCACAAACTGAGTCGTCCTCTCCTGTCGCCTCAGACCTCACCCGTTTCTTTGGAAACTGTCAAATGTCATTTATCATATTTTCACAGTTTTCATGTAAAAACGGGTGAGGTATGTGTTGAGGACGAGTCGGTTTTCTACTTACAAAATGCGGCACGTTTCCGTAATGTCTGTGTTATTTTCGTTTTGAAACAGAGTAATAGAGTTAGTTTCGTTTTGAGAGTGAGGTTAGTCATCCCTAGATATCATACTGAGAACGTTAAGAAATCGTAATCGAGGAGATACAATATATTTTTAAAGAAAGTTTCAATATAGCGCGACGCATACACGACGTAAGCGCAACACAACATTGCGTTTAGTATTGACAATTTATTAAAAAAAAAATTGCTTTGTCATTAACCAATTATTCGATTTCCAATCATGAAAAAACCAACCTTTAAATCACTAACATATTTTAAATTAAATAAAATATTGGCAGACAATCTTACACAAAAAGACCTAGAATATGTGAATATGTGGACAATGATGTCAATATTATTTTTTGAGTCCATTATAACGAGAAAAAAGGGGCCATGGTGATGGCATCGCGAGCACTGGGGCCATAGTACAAGAGCGGCTCTTTGCCACCGCCGCCCGACTGGAACGGCACTAAAAGGTCCTGTTTATCCGCCGAGCTCCTTCTAACTAACGCGCTGTGTAATTGATCCTGTACGTATTGACCCGCTTTATGACACTGAGTACTTGAGAAGAAGAGAGTTCAGTGGGATTCGCTTGGCCAAACTTTTCTTAATAGTTTTGAATAGTAGGGAATGGAAAGTGAGACTATCTTTTATAATCATATGCAACCGAGGCCAGAATTCGTGACATTTCGAACAATTCCCAAGTAATGCAACACGGAACTAACTCCTGGATACTAGTTACCTACCTTAACTTAATACACTTCAGGAGGCTTTTCAACGTCGTTGAATAACGCGTCTACTGTAAGGTGTCTAGATTTATCATATGAATATTTATAGTCCCACCGATATTAACGCTTCGCTACATCGTAAATTAACTTAATGACTGCGTATCTCATTTCCATGTGAATATTTTAAGGATGAAAATAAGACATTGTTGCTCAGTTCGCAAAACGTATTATCTATTTGCAGTGCGTAGAGTGAGTCTGTTGATATACTGATGCAAGAGTGCAAGGAGTCTGTTGATATACTGATGTGAGCACTGACCACGTCTTTGGATGTGAGTTAGTTAAGTCTCTTTGTGGAGAACCAGCCCTATCAAGTTAGTCTAACTGGCAAACATTCTTATATACCTACTCACAGATAACCTGGATATACTCTTTGAGTAATGGGTAACCTTTACTCAACATATTGTATTACGAAACGTAGGGTCATTCAATCTGACATTTATATTTTATATTGCTATTTGAATGTTTAAAATATTCTTGGCCAACGCAACGTGAAACATTTACACTTTATGTACTTACCTAGAAATGTATGTTATACCCACAAAGTGTCTGTCAAGTTTGTAAAAACCTAGGCCTGAAACCTTATAATTTACCCATAGTTTAGAAAAGACAGGTGTTGGTTAGAAACTTGGAAACATTAGGCGTTGGGGACTTTAGAGCAGCTCCCCAAGGGACTCGCTTGGCTGATTACAATACAGTTAGTTAGATAGTTATCCCATCACAAACATAAATGTGAAAATGGCAGCCAAGTTCAATATGCGAGGCGTGGTTGTCGTCTTCACCGACAAAAGAATTGAGATCTAAATGAGTGCCAAGTTCCGTAGATTATCTGAAAAGGTGCCAAGTCTGACACTAGATTATTTACAGTAATACTCATTTATTGCGACTTAGTGCATTTTGAGCTTTAGGTTGGCAGGTTCACCGTATTTGAAGAGTTCCCTCGATTTCTCCAGGACCTTATGATCAGATTCTGACCTGATGCCAATGGGACCACCCAGGAAGTATACTGTGTCAAACAAAAAAAAAAAGAATTTTCCAAATCAGAAATAATGAATGACGGAGTTTTGAGGTAACAAGCATAAATAATAATAATACTTAAAAATCTCAATTTTCTGACTTATTCCTATGTACAGTCAGCTGCAGAAAAACCTGACCCCCTTGGATACTAAACTTATATGCAGAGGGGGTCACGTTTCTCTGCAGCTGACTGTACCCACACAATTACCAAGCTGGATGCCAAATTTCACCTTTCTAGGTCACCTGGAAGAGGGTTAGGTTTTCGATTACTAGTCAGTCAGTCAGTCAGTCAATGATAAAAATGCCGTTTTTTGGACTGTAATATCTCAATAACTATTTCACTTATATTTATGAAATTTGGGGTTCTAGTTGTTCTAAAGCATCTTAATACATGTAATATATTTTTTTATGTTAAAGAGATTTAGAGTTATTGGGGGTCAAATGTGGCTCCAAAGGTTCGTGTAAAATAACACACGGCTGCTGTCCGCCAGTTTCTGGGGTAAACTTGGCTGGACACGCTGTACGTGTCTAGATAATACACTACCCACACTATAGGGTTGAAGCAAAAAAATCATCCCACTTTACGTGTAGGGGAGGCACCCTTAATTTTTTTTAGGTTTTATTTTACGACTTTGTCAGTTTTATTAATTTAGCACTTGGGCGACCGAGCTACGCTCGTGTTTTCTCGGGGAATAAGAGCTGTCCCGTTTTTTTAGTTCCCGAAAACCCCTATATTGAAAATTTCATTAAAATCGTTAGAGCGGTTTTCAAGATTTCAATTACAAACAAATAAATAAACATATAAATGTTGCTCGTTTAATAGTATAGGATATATCCATACCAATTTGTAGCTTTCTAGCACTAATAATCACAGAGCAAAGCCTCGAACAGAGAGATGGACATCGTGAAACTATAAGGGCTCCTACTCGTAGTTGACTACGGAACCCTTAAAATGGCTTTACTAGGTTGTTCGTGACGCTCCGTCTATCGTTTATGGTACCGTAACGTAAAAAAGGAACCCATATGGTGCCGCTCTATCTGTCTGTCTGTCTGTCACATTACTAAATGTCTCAAGAACTACTTATGCTATCAATTTGTAAATTTGGAATAGTTATATAGAAGGCTAACCCAGATGCATCGAACTTGTTTTTTAATTATATTTTTATTTTATGCATGAACAATTACCGATACAAGGGGGGTTAAAAGTTCAAAGTCTAGTAAACTTAGTGACTATATCAAGTGGGATGTCATATGAGAGAGCTTAAATTGAACATCCTAAAACAGGATTTCATAAAAAAATAGTTTATGATACTAGTAATTCCAAAAACTAACTCGACAAATAAATCTATATCATTATCAAACCTGTTCACAAAATTTTACGAGACTCAGTTGAGAAATGCGACCTGTAGAGATCAACCGGAAATCATACATCCTGACATAAGTACGAAAGCTGAAAGCTGAAACGGAGACCTTCGTTTCACTCGGTCAATAATTGTTAACTTTAAGGATATTGGCAAACGTGTCATTATTCTGTTATAATAATTATGCCTTAACACCAGTAACTCAATATAAATTGGATATGTATCGTCTGCTAATGTGATACCAATTTATCATTAACAGCTATCCGCAGGAAATCCATTTAGGAACCTGATCCCATCCGAATCTTGTTTGGATACCTCACGTCTGTTGTATGGATTTAGATGTTCGTTCCAACAAAATCACTTTCATCAGAAGCGATCAAATATGCACCCTAAGCTTCTATCTTACACCTTTTCCTTCTACCACGGTATCGCGCCCCAACCTTTCCTGAAATCACCACTATTGGATGCTTTACATTGAGTTGCGACAATGCAGTGCTTTATTTATGCCCGTACAAAGCTCGCAATGGTTGTTAAACTGCTATAATGCCCATAATTTTAAAACCCATCAGTGGGAAGGATATGTTTTGTGATGTTATCGATAATGCTTTGTTTACACGGCAAGTTATGCTACACACTTGCTATACAAGTACGTAGTAAAATTCGTCATAATAAGTAATTAACTAGGTAATTCGATTTCATTTTATTCCGTTATATGTTTAGAGTCTCTATGTATAATAATTTTGGGAACATTACTATCTAAAAATAAGTAATTTTGACAAGTTGCCATTAATATATAATTAGTAGATTAATCACGAAACTTTTTTAACGTATGCTAGGTAAATCTGTACTTTTAGGGTTCCGTACCTCAAAAGGAAAAAACGGAACCCGTCTGTAAGTCTGTCAAGACTCTTTTTTTCAGGAACGCGTAGAAATATCAAGCTGGAATTTATATCAAATACCCTGAGTATTTGATATAAATTCCAGCCAGTATTTCCACTGTCCCTTAGAGCTGTGAAAAAATCAAACTTCTGATCCAACGCAATCAAAACATACAGCCGTTTATGTCGCTACATTTCCGCAAGTTTTCAACACTCGCAAGGGAATCAAAACCTACAGGATACTTCCCGTGCACTCAGAATCTTTAAATTTGGTTAGAAGAAACGTCTTGTAGCACAGATAAAGGAAAAATGACGAAAACCGTAAATTTTTAGTTACATCATATAATAAAAATATTTTTACGGATCCCTCGGTGCGCGAATCCGATGCGCATTTGACCGGTTTTTTTACTGAAAAAAAAAAGACATTTAGGTCTACCTTACGCACGTTCGAAAACGTTGCGTAATTACTCCGCAGGAGTAAATAAACGAAAGTAATATAAACCGATCTTATTGTAATAATACGGTAGAATCTTCGTTTTGAAATAAATAATAGTAATCTCTCAAAAATTTAGTTAAATTTAAAAAAGTTTTCATTTTCGTAATGAATTGAAATGTTCCCTACCCACTCACGTGCTCTCCGCAACTAGGGTTGCGACTTGGGAAAACGTACAGTGCTCTTGCAACACTAGTTGCGAGTTGGAGTTCCAACGGTTTTTGAATTGTTGCTATGCGGAACATGCAAAGAACGCTTTTTAATTGAGTTATATAGGTAGAGTATGAATGTAATAACATTAAAAAAAAAACCGCAGTTCGGCGGAACAATTTTTATAAAATATAAAAGTTGTTTTGATGAACATCGAAGTTCGGTACGTCAGCGAGAGAGCTCGCGATTAAAAAATGCTGTAAGCAATCAATTTCGCGTTTTTAATTGGTATTATGTACCAAATTAATCCTGGTTTACTGCTTCATAAGACGAAGCATATATTTTGATACTAATTAAAATGGAATGTGATAAATTCTGCCAACAAAGTACGTTGAGTGATGAAAATTTTGCGAGGTTAATTTTAAATCGTACATTATTATATGATTATGCCATATTTCTGTACTAGGCTATTAAAATCAATAAATGCGTCTATTAAAATCAACATAAATCCACTTTTAATGAACAATTAGGTAGGTTCTATGCAGGATTAGGTGAATGAACTTGTGACGTCTATAAATACTATTGTACGCAACTGTGGTTGCACAAGGCACTTCCGCCGATTCGCGTCGGATCCACGTATTATGTCATAAGGCGTGGTGCACACTGGGCTATTGTCGCAGAATGGTTTAATTTAGTTTATTCATTTTTGGTAGGTTCTTTTACGCATACTTAGTGGCGGCCCATTACCAATGTAACTGCTTACCTTTTATTTATGAATCTATGAAGTAGAGGTAGGGTTCACTTTTCCTTGTTCAACTGATCATACAAATTTATAAAATTCACATATTCCATGTAATGGTTCAAATAAGAATGTATGGTTTTTTTTTATCAAAAAACCAGTTCTGATTATGACCCGTATTGACCGTTATCTCAGTTATTTGTAGCTCGCATATAAACTATTGTCATAGTCGTTTTAACTTAACACCCCAAAATTTCTTCATTGCGACAGTGAAAACCACGTACCAATAAAAAAATACTTACCACACAAAATAAATGTATGAATTTTGTTGTTATTTGTGATGTATTCTTTTCAAATATTAATTTAATTTAATTTCTTAAATTTTACTCGTTAGTAGTTATGTGATGTGTCAGGCAAGAATTCAATAATTATTTGTGCAATAAGAGAGCAGTCGTTTTTTTGCGACGAGTGATAATTTCGAATCCCGAGGTAGCGAAGGATGCCTTAATTGAATCACTAGCGAGCGTGGCAAGTGATCCTATGATAGATTTTATAGCGTATCAAGGGATCCAAATACACGATATGCATATAGGTAACTTTGCTCTCGTGTACCACACACATACCACATCACATTAAACTTATCACCTCAGCAATGAGAACCTGTTAGAGTAAAAAAAAAACTTGTGGGGTGCCAAATAAATATATGTCCTATGTCCAGCAGTGGACGTCCTTCGGCTGACATGATGAAATTACATACAATCAGTTCTGGTACCGTACCTACTACTACTATACTACGCAACGCAGAAGAGGGAGGTTATAGGTTTAATGTGTATATCTGGCTGTGGCATCGTAGCTTTTATTTAAACTGGTGAACCGATTTGGTTGTCTTTTTTTCAGAGCAGGATTTCCAAGAGAAATTTAGTAGTATCTTATAGCCGTGGATCGATATAACTGAAGCAACTATAAATGCCTAAACACGTAAACACGAGGTCATTGAGATCTGATATGTCGAGCCAAAAAGTTGTAACTATTATGGTGAAAAAACACTGCATTTTTAACTCCTCGAATTTATAAAAAGATAATAACATAACTTTTCTCTCTGGAAACGATAATATTAGTAAAACATGTTTTATCAAAATCGGTTCAGCCATTGTTGAGATATATAACTTTGAAATAAAAATATCGGCGGTTTTCCAACTTTTCTACTTTGTCAGTTATTCTATATCACGACAGCCACTGATATTTAAAATAAAATGCCAAACGTTTTTATTACTTCAAGAATATATAATTAAAGTCACCATGAGTGTACCGCTGTTAATTTTGTATTAGCATTGTATAAGTAATAAGTTAAGGATCTGTAAATATTCGTAATTGATTTAATAAGAAATGTAAATTTCGTAATTTCAATATTGACGATCACTGCATGAACTGTGGTTTCGTTGCGCACCAGTGTATCCCGTCCTTATATCGCCGCCATGATTAAATTTTGACAGCGCAGGCCCGCCGGAGTATGTCCGTTAGTTTGAGTCGGGACCTTTACGTGGGTTTTTGTATACCTTTGAAATGAGAACAAAAATATAAATCGAGTTGTAATCGGTCGAATATCTATTAAGTTGTGAAGTGTAACATGTGTAGTATATGTGTTAAGTGTTTTATGTGGTTTGAAGTGTATGGAATTATTTTTAATCGGGTGTCAAAAGCGGCACTCATTACGATAGGTATGTAAAGCTATTTTTTGTTATTGATAATTTGTGAAATTGCTGCAATTTTGACAAAACTGGCGCTTGTTATTTAGAAATTAATAGTGTATCTATCTACTTCTGACAACATTTTTGAACTCGTTTGCCTAAATTATTAATAAAAAAATCATAAACAAACTACACCGTTTTGCGGCGAATTGCACTAACTGACAATGTAAACATTGCAAATGAAAAAGGTTTTATGCAAAATATTTCCCCGGGATCATATACTTTATTTGGTATCAATCGAAGCGTAAACTATTACAGTTTTAAATAAACATAGAATTTACATATGTTATCGATTTAGATTATAAAATAAAAATATATTTATTGCAAAAGATCTCATTCGAAACGGTACGTTAAGTTTTTGACTTTTTTTTTAAATATTTTACTATAGTGACCCATGTAATTAATTATATAAACAAATTGCCTATTTATTTAGCTTTATAACATAAAAAGAATCGTAGCATTAAGTTTAGACGAAGCCAGGCAATCGATTTATTAACAACACAAGACAATGCGCAGCTAATGCCCGGTGAATCTTGAGCACTTTAGACCACCTTTTTTTTTGAACGCGAGCACTTGAGTGGCTACATTGTCTTGCAAAAATCCAGTACTATGGTCGAAACAACAATATTTAGGTAGGTAACTCGACCGATTTAAAGAGAGCACAGAATTTTTGTTACCGTACACAGGATACCAGGGAAATTGGTACAAAAGGCGATAATATCTATGGGAAACACGGATGTGTTTGCTGTCTGGACACTTTACCCAAGAAAGGGACGACCGAAGGCACTTATGTATTCCATTGTTTGGGGTTATTGGTCCATTCTAGATTCTCAAGCGTGTTTAAACTTAGTGGGTAGAATCACGGAGGTATAATATAAGTTTCGCACAGTAGTTAATACCTATATATAAGGAAGCACAATCTAGACTGAAATTGACATAGTACCTACCTATCAGCAAACTGCCTCCTTTTTTATGAATAAAATATAGCTTACTTTTCGTAATTATGTCTTAATTTGTTTCATATTAGAATATATTTTTAGAATCTCGTATTTCTATTTCTATCATCATCCTCCTAGCGTTATTCCCAGTACAGTTGCATCCTGAAGAATGCCTGGGGTCCGCTACCTAATCCCAAGAATTGGCGTAGGCACTAGTTTTTACGGAAGCGACTGCCATCTGACCTTCCAACCTGAGGGGGAAGCCAGACCTTATTGGGGTATTTCTATTTCTATATAAAATATAATTTAATGACAAGTGTAATTTAAGTCCGCGTAGTGTGACGGGTAAGCGGAGCTACGGAACCCGACACTACGCGTGGCCCGACACGTACTTGGCCGCTTTTTTACATTGTATATAGCCGGTTACTTGGGGAACTTTTTTTTATAAGATTCTAACATTATTCTGGGTAGGAAAAATTAGTAAAAGGTGCTCTGTTAAAACGTTCACTCCTAGTGCCAGCCTAAATGAGAACGTGTGTCGATTAAATGTCGAATAATTCAAGGATCCATTTAATTACCAGCTCCTACATAAGTAGTAACTGTCCCGATTAGACAAACAATGGCATTTTCTTGAGCCTTCCAAAGTAAACGAGTGAACTTTAGGAAAGCAATTAGAACTAAACTAATTTTACAGTCTCCGCGGCGCCGCGCCGTGCGTCGGGCCTACCGAGTTTTACCTTTGTTTAGGTAAGTTCCTGATGGGAAAATTTTATACGCGTGTAAGTATTTAAATTAATTGCACGTCCATTTAAGACTGTAATTTCTGACTTCTAAAAAAATACATTTTAGACGAAAACACAAATCGAAATTAATACGCTTAAGGCACAGATATCAATTCAATTCAATTATTTATTTCAGGCATAGAACCCATATCGTGTTAGTAATAAATACAATTGATTGCTTATGAAACTAAGTGTTAGGAGAATACATATACAATATCAATGTAAAGCAGATCCGCTGCATTAAGTTGAACGATTGTTCTGTTCGCCCTTGACCCAGCCATCTAGTGAGAGTCTCTTAAGATGTTGGTCGAGACTCTTCGCAATTAGACCGTTGGCAGAGACGACTATCGCGACAATGATCGTCGAATTAACATCCCGCATGGCGGTTACCTCGTGTGCCAGGCCTAGGTACTTACTAGCCTAGGACGGTGATGTCGACGAGCACTGCCTGGCGCTTCGATCGATCTGTCAGCACGATATCGGGCTTGTTGGCTATAATAGTCCTGTCCGTGATGACAGACCGATCTCAATAAAAACATTTTATTATTCAATCAATCAATTCACCGGCGGTTTGGATCTGGAACCCAAAACGGGACTTGAATGATAGTAATACTACAATACGCCGTACCAGGACCATTCAAACTAAAATACTTCGATACTGTTTCGATATAGCAAGTTCCTGCTGTAATAAAATAGCAACACATATTTAAAGGTTATTATTGCAGCTTGAGATAAGTTTCAGGCGCTCGACTAATACAAATGCAATTTGAAATATTATAATTCTTTCCTGGAATGGTCTTTGTCCTGTTGCTTCAGGAGAATCAGTAGTAAGTATAAGTGTGACTCCAGAATATGCAGAGTTCCTAAGATCAAATCTTACGGAGGAGATGTGAATCACTGAATAGTGTTTACTTAATTTCGGTCGGATACTTATGCACCATTAATCAACTTTACTGGAATCGGAAGTATAAGTATTGTCAACAACCGCTTATGTTGTTGTTAACTTGAACAAGAACGACCTCCGACGGCGATTAGTCATTGGAGAAGTCATAAACCACATTGAAACAAGGGATAATTATTAGTGAAGCCACGTCGGCCTTCAGTGATTAACTCATTCACTGCACAAGTTTCATACTAGCTAGAGATAAACGTTCAGCGTTCCAATTAGAATTCAATGTTTTTCGCGCGCTTGTTTCCACACACGTGACCTAACGGGATCTGTTCCAACAAGAACCAGAACCATCATCATACATCATACACCTCAATCATCAATGAGAGGAATGGAACTGGAATGTCATGTCGGTTGAGGATCTCTTCATTCACCGAAAAGCTGGCGGTAAGTATCAAATCATATCCCGTACAAAAGTTCCGAAAACTTATAGGTACAGTCGGCCTAATAAGTAGCTGGACACTTTGGTACACGCCTGTCCCACCTCCCCAGGTTAGACATTTAGTATAACAGTTTAAACATGACGTTAAAGCGACAATGGACAAAGGTGTTCAGCCTCTTGTGAGCAAGAACAACCCACGAACGTCATTTGATAGCCGCACGCTTTAACCGATCACCACGGTAGGGACGAAAACACTGTTGAAATCAAATTGAAATGCGAAACTTATTTTCCAGATTGAGCCTCTTTGGTCACCTGTCACCATCACGAGCCAAGTTGGATTTCCCGGAGTTAGATTAGCGAGAAATAGGCTATTGTGATATTCCGGGCTATTCTGGTAACCTAACCTCGCCTTTGTGACTTTCATTTTCGTAAAATACGTATTAACATGTTACTTCACAGTGGTAATGACCGGAAGATTAAAATTTTGATAGTATCTATATCTACGCAGCTTTAACAGCAACATCCCGGGTATGTCCTAAAACTGTACGACCAACATCCCGAGATTTATTTAGTACACTTCCCTTTCGTAAAATGGGACGTTGGCGACTCCTATTAAAATACTGAAATTCCGTTTCATTCTAGTTTCCGACACAACATGTACGAGTATACTTTTTATCATTTAGCTGCTGAAATTCAAGAGTCGTCAGGTTATATATTAATTTTCCAATTATAATATAAAGAATGAAGCGTTTTGTAAGTTTAAGGTAATCTTTTTAAACATGAAAGCAAGTATAAATCTTATCAATCAATCATAAACATCATGATTATCATCCTGTGCACGTAACTGACACAACACTGCCTGACAACTATTCAACAATTTAATATGGCACAGGAATTCATGTATTGTCGCACAATATTTTTTCAATAAGTCCAGTAAAACAATTATGACCCTGAAACTAATGAAATACAATTCACTTAAAAATACCCGAAGATATCACGAAAATAAAAACTCCCGATGGAAAAATACTGTAATTCTGTCATTTTTTTCTTTTTCCTGTGATGACAATCAAGAGGTCTCAAAACGTAATGAAAGAGGTGTTCATTTAAAGCCACTGAAGTCGCAAGAGGGGTGTTGTAAGTTTAATATGGTGTATCGTGTATATGTGTGTCTCTGTCTGTGGCATCGTAGCTCCTAAACGGGTGAACCGATTTGAATGCGGTTTTATTTTCTATTTCAAAGCAGATTTTCGAGCGATAGTTCTTGAACATGTTTAATCTAAATCGGTTAAGCCGTTTTTGAGATATTGAACTTTGAAATGAAACATTTTGGAGGTATTTCAACTTTTTTAATTTGTCAGTTATTTTTTTAACCCCCGACGCGGAACGCAAAAGGGAGGTGTTATAAGTGTAACATGTGTATCTGTGTGTCTGTCTGTGGTATCGTAGCTCTTAAACGGGTTTTAATGATATATTTTTTTTATCGAAAAGCAGATTATCTAGAGATGGTTCTTAATAGAGATATGCCGAATATTCGGCAATTATTCGTTATTCGGCATATTTTTGAATGTTCGGTATTGGGCCGAATTATTCCGTTCAACTGCCGAATATTTACCGAACAGTTTTAGAGGTATTTATGTACAACTTGCAAAAATGTAATACAATCACTGGCTTGTCAAATTACCATTCTTAACGGATTATTATTTCAGCTTTAACGTACTTTATTGTCTGTCGTACTTCATTACTTTAAAATAAACAAAATTGTTAGGTAACCATTGACTTAGTTTGTTTTAGAACAGCTGATAAAGGCATTTTCTTGAAACGAATAATTCGGCCGAATGTTCGTATTCGGTGAAACCCATATCCCATCAAAAACATAAATGTGAAAATGGCAGCCAAGTTCACCGACAAAAGAATTGAGATCTAAATGGGCGCCAAGTTCCGTAGATTACCTATCTGAAAAATTGCCAAGTTTGGCACTAGATAATCTACGGAACTTGGCGCCCATTTAGATCTCAATTCCTTTGTCGGTGAATTTGGCTACCATTTTCACATTTATCCAATGGTGCTTTCCCAGAGCGAATGCATGAGTTACTATACGAAATACCCAAACCGCTATAGGTGCACCTAAAATATTTGATGAGTTCCCTCGATTTCTCCAGGATTCTATGATCAGATACTGACCCGATGACAATGGGACCACCCCGGAAGTATACCGTTTCAAACAAAAAAAGAATTTTCCAAATCGGTTAATAAATGACGGAGTTCTGAGGTAACTAGCATACATAATAATAATAATAAAACTAATAATAAAATCACAGCTTTCTGTTTTTTTCTGGTGTATACACATAATTACGAAGCTGCATGCAAAATTTCAGCTTTCTAGATTATCTGGAAGTGGGTAAGGTTTTTGATTACTAGTCAGTCAGTCAGTCAGTGGTAAAAATGCTGTTTTTTGGAATTTAATATCTCAATAACTATTAAAGCTATATTTATGAAATTTGGAGTTCTAGTTTTTCTAAAGGATCTTAATATATGTACCAAATTTCATGTTTTTATGCTGAATAGATTTGGAGTTATTGGGGGGTCAAAAGTGGCTCCTAACGGTTCGTGTAATATAACACACGGCTGCTGTCCGTCAGTTCCTGGGGTGAACTTGGCTGGACACGCTGCCGCGTGTCTAGATTCGGCGCATCTCTAGTTCTTAAACATTTTTCATCAAAATCGGTTCAGCCGTTTTTGGGATATTGAACTGTCAAATGAAAATGTCGGGGGTATTTCAACTTTTCCAAGTTATCAGTTATTCTCCAAAAATTCAAATTGACTTTCCGAATGTAAAATATAATTATGTGTATAAGTATTTGTTAGAACCGTATAAAAGTAATAATAACATGGTAATGGTCAGAGTTACAACATATAATATTTTAATAAATATTATCAAATATGTAATTAATATTAATAAGGAAAAAAAATACATCATTGGCTTGGTATGCAGTAAAGGGTTAAATAGATTAGAAACTTCCAAATCGCAGGAATAAAATGTTTCTGCTTACTACAGAAAACAAATTCCCTTACCGGGATTCGAACCCGGGATCTCTAGGTTCGGAGGCAGTGTCACTACCAACTAGGCTAAACAGACTGACAAACATATATCCTAGCCGTATTATTTACGGCACCAATCCTTAAAAATACAGCTTAAGTTATTTGCATACATTTCCTACATTGTGAGCGGCACAACAAAAGCATTATACAATTAAGATAAACCATGCACAATAAAACGGGGCAAATTATGTCCTGTCCGGGAAATATTGCCGGCCAGTGCGGTTGACCCACGCAGCTGCTTCGTCGCGTAAGGGTTAATGACTGTGCCAAGTCTGCCACGTCCGTTCCTGGGCTCATGTGAAGTTGAATGCTGCTCTTGATAAACTAGGCTCTTATTGCAGTAGACATAAATATAGTAGTTGGCAACATGTACGAGGGGTGTTCAATAAATTCTCGGTATTAGAATGAAAACAAAAGAATACGATAAGTGTTTTGTTTTTATTTTTAAATATACTCCTCCCCTATATTTATGCAGTTATAAGACGGGTCAATTAGTTTTTTTAACCCCTCATAAAAATATTTTTTGTCTTATGTCAAAATGCTCATAGAGTAGTGTCTTCAATGCTTCATCGTTAGAAAATCAATTTCCACGTAGCTCCTTTTTGAGATTGGGGAACAAAAAGAAGTCACTCGGGGTCAAGTCAAGACTATACGGTGGGTATGTAATAGTTTCGAACCCAGATTCAAGAACAGCAGCCTTGGCAATATAAGCAGTATGCACAGAGGCGTTGTCGTAAAGAAGCAGAACACCTTTGGCAAATTTTCCCCTCCTGTCATGTTTGATTGCTCCCCTTGTTTGGCGTAGAATATTAGCGTAGTACTCTCGTTTAATACTTACACCCTTTTCTTTATGATCGATCCGCAATATTCCATCACAATCCCAGAATATTGTGACCATGACCTTGCCAGCTGAAGGCACTGACTTTTGACATATTAAGATGGTCATGAATTATATCATGTCTAGTACCAATAGAAAGGCTGTTTCTTTGAGCTATTGCTTTCACCTTCACTCAACCATCTTCAAGTATAATTTGCTCCACTTTTTTAAAAATTTCTGATGAAGAAGCTTCGATGGGCCGACAAGCTCTATGGTCGTCTTCGATACTCTCTCCCCATGCTTAAATTAACTTAACCACTTCTGAATTATTGATAAAGAAGGAGCAGAGTCACTGTAAACACGGTAATGACTGACTTTTACCGGCCTGTATTAAAAAGTTTACTAAAGAGGTTTATAAAGTTGTTAATACCGAGAATATATTGAACGCCCCTCGTAAAAGTATGAACCCACTTACTGGCTATCCTTTTGACTTACACCAACATGGCCTATTCAGAGCCTTAATAGCCCACAGATGTCATAGCCTATTTCACAAGTCTAAATTGAATAACGAAAAACCAGTCGGACCACTCATCGAGAGTTCAGTACAAGTACAGTTTTTAAAGATTTTTTGATGATTAAAAACCTAGAATTTAAATACTCTAAAACAAAAGACGGCTTTTTAATGTGAAACTCCCCTTTCATATGATTGTATTTTTTTCGGTAGGTAACTAATTATTCATACCTCTAAAACTTATACACTTTTTCTTCAATATTTTAATCCGGCTGTGTAGTAGTGACACTGCCTCCGAAGCTCTACCTACGGAGGCAGTCAGTCAAGGGTTCGAATCCTTGTAAGGGTATTAGTTCCCGAGACTTGGATGATTTCTATAAAGTATAGATCAATAAATATATCGTCGTCTAGTACCCATAACACAAGCCTCATTGAGCATACTATGGGACTATTTCGATTTGTATTACAAAATGTCAAATAAAAATATGTATATATATATTTATTTATTTATTGTACCAATCAAACGTAATTAATAAAGAAGATATTTTAATCGCCTTGTACGAATAATCCACTCAACGTAAAATTTATTGTACATAAAAGTGTTTTAACAGGGATACTAGGACAGTTCGTTTTTGATTAGGCACTCATCATAAATAATATTTATAAGCAATACTTAGAAGTATGTTTGCTGCCTTGGATTAAAGTACAAAGTAAGGAAAATGACTAGCTGAAAATATTTTTTGCGGTCCGTAACTGGCTACGGTTACTAACTCAGCCCGTTTTATTATGCACGATCGGCAGCACCAACAATGATAAAAGTGAAAAAAGTTTGAGTTGTTCAAAGAAATTCCCTCGGACTTGGGGCAATAAAGCCTAAGGCGTATTACATAAATCATCGTCCTTTCGTAATAAATGAAAAAAAGGGAATTTGGCATATTTGTGGGACAAGTTACAGTCGTTAAGCGATGCTACTAAAATGGATATTACTGTTAAAACACTATTTATATTTTAGAATCCACACCTTCTGGGCTCTTTGCTTTACGTAAATGTTCTTGCTACCAAATTATTCCCTTCGGGTCTCCATTAACGTAAGCAACCTGTTATGTGCTTAGGTTTAGTCGTTTTAAGGTAAGTACTTAAAAAGTTCATTTCTCAAAACTAAGAATAATATTCGTTTAGATTTGCCAGAAAATCATTCAAAGTATTCAGTCTATAGGGAAATAAATAAATACCGTGTAGGGACAATAGGGATAGGTATCTCGTACAATAAATAAGGTGTCGCCGTAGGAAAGTAGGCGATGAACCGGTACGAGTAATATATGGCACGATTAATATAGAACAAATCTTTCCAACAACAGATGAACGGCTTAAAAAAGGGGGTCCCGCCCGTTATTTAAATATCTTATGGAATAAAACATGACTTTCCTGTTCCCATAGCTTGCGCTGCGCCTGCAATCGAGGTCAATGGGCTATGGGCAGGCCAATGCTAGGTAATTTGACATAAATCCCCATGAACCATCGACACGCCCTTACTCAAATGTTTTGGTAACTTATGAAGCCATTTGTCTGATCATTTTCGCCATTGCGGACCAGGCTTCGAATAAAATACATTATTTGAATGAAAAAGTTAAAATGAAGCTCATTTCAAGCGATTATTACACAAAAATATATCTTAAACTACCGGAATTTCAGACGTATTAAAAGATAATGAAACGGATCCCTCATCTCTTAAAGGCCAAATATTGGTCTACAAGTCTACATGTTTCAGACCGGTTTGCGGTCTTCAATGGGGAATAAAAAAGGCACGTTTCAGTTTTTCCTCTGAATACGGACTATTTTGGCTCATTTGACTAGAAATATTATAACGCTATCGATTCAAGAAGAAGAAACGTGCCCCAAAACATTTTTGTTACTTTATATGCCTTTCATGCCAAGCGTTAACAAAACTTACACCGAAATTTGTTGTAAAAAATTTGGGGTCACTTTTTTTCTTCTCCTAAAATCGGTTGCCTTCGGGGTTCCGAGTTGTATAAGCACAAAAAATACATATTCTAAAAAAGCATTGAAATGCCCCAATTTTCTCGAATTTCTTCTAATAATGAGTAGCTATTGTAGCTACTGGTCGCAGCGGCGGCACGTTTAAGGTCTCTGTACACACATACGAAACTCGCATACGAGTTTCATTACATCGCGGATTACCGTGATATAATGAGTCAATTGATCTGTCAAACCACGCAATGTATTGACTCGAGAGACTCGTATGGCAGGGATATAAATAAGGCTTTGGCCGGTCTGAAACATGTAGAGCGATGTTCGAACTTAAAGACCTGTGTAAGCCATTTCATTATATACTGCAAACTATAATATCTATATTTGACACAAAAATTTATGCATATAATGTACTAGTGATGTTCACTCAATGCATGTGCAATGTCCGATTGAGCCTGTCTGGAAACTAGTTACTCGTACTTCGATCTGACACCGCCCACACAAATTGAATATCAATTAATCGGATTGAAGAGACGAGACGTTAACTTCAAGTTAACGTCTCGTCTCTTCAATCGTCAAAGACAAGTTATGTTATTTCATTTCAATATTTTCTCAATACGGATGTGTCTCGCTCACACACGCTTAGCTACTCGTATACGGAAATTTTAAGTAGTTTTAAGTTGTACTCATATTCAATAAAGAGTTGTTTAAATCTCATCCAAATCAAAGTATCTCATGAATTCTTAAAATTAAAATACATGCAATAGTCTCTATACCTACGTTTTGATATTATTCCAGGTTTAGAACAAAACTTAATTTTTTAAACGGTGCGTTCTGAAATTGTAGCGGCGCGTAAAATTTTTAAACAGCCAAATACATAACAAAATTACTTATTCCTATAGGGGTGGATTGCAAAAAAATTGTACATTGTTAAGGCCTTAATTTAATCTACGCTCTAATTTTCTCGTAATGACAATTAGTTATACATTTTATATGAGTAACTTGCGTTACGAAAGTGAGAAAACTAAAGCGTAGATTAAATTCAGGCCTTAGTACAATTTTTTCAATCCACACATCGTCTCTTTTTAATCGAATCAAAATAAAGCTAGATCATACATTCCTACACGCCTAGTATAATATAACTGCTCATTCTATCTTAAAAAATCTTCATAGGAAACTCACGTTACTTAAGCCCTTTTGTTTGGGCAAGACAGTTTTTGAGCAATAACTCAAAAATCGTTAGACATATCTTGATGAAACCAAAAATCTTTGAAAGTATTTATTAATGCACATCATCTCGATTTTTTTCAGAATTTAGTCGTCATAGTTTGGAAATTAGAGAGGGGGACACACTTTTTATGCCCTTACAGATCTCACCAAACGGTTGACTAAAATGGAAGTTTTTTTTAAACCTCTATGTCATTTATGAAGGCGTATCCCTATATACCCCACACGCCTATGTGCATTTAAAAAAATGTCCCCCCGTTCAATATTTTTTTCGTAATTTCACATCATATTTCTATAGCGGTTCATAGTATACACCTTCGTACCAAATTTTATAATTGTAGTGCTCATAGTCTCCTAGTAAATTGGCAGTGATATACGGACATACATGACGAATCTATATGGTTCCGTTTTCGCCATTTTGGCTACGGAACCTAAAAAATGGTAGAAGAAAGCTCTTATTCCTCTTTGACAAGCTATCTAACGATACCATCAAACACGTTGGCTTTGAAAAGAAAGAAAATAAACCCAGATTACATTACATGTATGCGGGGTCAAGGTTCCTCTGTAGCTGACTGTACTGTACTAAGGTAACGAAACTGAAGTGGTAACAATTCAGACAAACAAATCAGACAATTCAACCGTATTGGCGTAATTGCTTCTTTTCATTATAATTGCGTACGTAATAACAGTTATTCACTTTTTATTTTTACGTCGAAAACACGATATCCAATAATTACAAGTGCATGTTACCGATTTTTTACGCATTTGCTAACCTCGCATTCTATAAATGTTAATCATGTTGGTAAATTAGATGCCGCACTATTTTAAGTATTAATTAACCTTAGTGTTTAACACATTTGACGCCACTGACATGTTGTATAAGTTTTAACCTTATATAAAGTCAAATAGTCCGCTTGGGATTCTTTATCGCCCTAGAGGAATAATAGGTAGTGAACTTATTGTAGGCGCAGGCTTAATTATCGCTCTCACATACAAACGTACACCCATCTTTTCACCCCTTAAGGAACGATCTCCGGGATAAAAAAAACTATCCTATGTCCTTTCTCAGGACTTAAACTATCTCTATGCTAAATTTCATCTAAATCGGTTCAGCGTGAAGATGTAACAGACAGACACATATTGGTAAGGTTTTAATTTTACCTACCAATATTATTAAAGTTGTGTATGTTTGGATGTTTCCTCAATCACACTAAAATCAACAGGTGCCTAGCCTACACATTTTCCTAATTATAATAGTGAACATAAAATTATCAAATTTTGACGCAAATAACCTCTCGTTACGGCATGTTAATTACTATTAAAACCATTATTGCCTAATATGGAGCAATGTTCGATTGTCACGTTTTCGTAAAGTAAGTTAAATCAGTTAAACATACGAGTAAAACGTACTTAATTAAAATCATACGCTTCGCACAAAAAGCTGTTGGACGAAATAACGGTGCAGCAGCAATCTGTGCCGACCGCTGCCGCGCGGCAGTTGTTCACGTTTGCCGACCACTCGCCTAAGGCCAAATAAATTTATTATTGTTTATTTAAGTATCCTTTCACGAATCACTGGATTTTCATAAAAAATTGGATTTTTCCCGTGCGCATTGGGAAATATCAACCCTTTTAATATGTTTGCTGAATTGTGTTGCGAAAAATATAAACTTTATGGTAATTTGCGATGGTATGACGTCATAGCATCATATTAATAACACAAAAGATTAGGAGAAAAATCTTATGTTCTAAGTAAGGTTTTATAAGTACAACGATTGACAAAAATATGTATTATACAAAAATATTTTTTCGTTTTTTAGAATACAACGTCAATAGTACCCAAAATGGATACATAATAATTTACCTCAATCTATAAAAGAAGATAAAAAGACGATTAAAAGTAGTTAAATAAAATAAATACCTACTGCTACAACTACTACTAACTAAATCCTATTACGTGCTAAATGAATACTAAAAGATAAATTATAAACGCTCAGTAAATCCTCCTCTCCCTAACATTGCAGTGCCCAACAGGGTTCACAAAGTGGTCTGTGGTTCACAATGATCTGTAGATTTAAGTTAACATCTGTACTTACTTTTGTGATATTGCAATAAATTATTGAGTATTGAAAATGAGTAAGCGTTTCTGATGCTTTTCCGTACTAAAACGTCTAGGTCAAATCTTGCAAAGTCAAATAGTCGTATGACAGGACCAACTTTCTGGAGTCCAATCGATTGTACGTACACTTTGTTAGGCCTCTCTAGAATCGTCTAGTTGATGATGCTGCTAAAAAGGTTCATTCAGTAATAAAAGAGCATTCAAGTGGCATTTATTTAAACCTAACCTCTAAATACGCATAAGATGTTACAAATCTTCGGACCAACTGGACCAAGTAATACTAGGCTAGTCATGAGGTAAGTCAAGACTGATCGTGAATCACATAGCAGTACGCGTCATGCTAGCGTGGAAGTTCCTTGTGTGCTTATATTTTTTGATCTGATCTGCGATGATGTCACATTAAACAAAGTAAACATGTTTGTGATGTGGACTATTTGAAACAACATAAAACTGCATCACTTTGACAGTACATAATAAATAAATCGTGGAAGTAAATCCTACTTATTTCATCAGGAAAACTGCACTTAATAAAAACGTACGAAACATATTTTCATTTAAGGCAAAAAAGACCAACTATACAGGATGATTCAGGAGACGTGAGCAGGACCAACACTACATACATTAGTAAATGGCAATGAATCGTTCACCATTGTATTTAAGTGAATCACCTTTTTCCGGCATTTTAATTTTTGTTAAGTTAAAGTTTAATTCTCTACAATCATGGTCACCCTACAACAACTGGTTTATAAAGATTAAACCTCTAACTGTTATGTTAATTAAAAAGCGATAAGCAATTTGTTCATCAACTTAAAACGCTCCTAACCAACTTGGCATGCTATACTGTCGACGAGTTTGTTGATAGATGTTGACCCAAGGTGAAAATAACTAGGTATTTATAATTAAAGATATTGTAAAAAATATTATTATTACCGAATGCTTAATATTTATAAGTTAAAAACATTGACATGTAAAATACCAAATTTTATGAATAAATATCTAAATCTAAACAGCACTTTAATTACGAAGAAAGTAATAAATATTAAATATAATGAAACGGGTCACTCACGTCTTTAAGGTCGAATATCGCTCGACATGTTTCAGACCGGTACGCGGTCCTTAATCGTTGTGAGTGTTGTGTGTAGTTCGGTATTGAACAATTGTGAAGAAAATGAGGGTAAATTCTCGCCGCCGCCGCCTCCACCTGCGCCGAGCAACCGAGCGGACAGGGCACGGGCACGCAGTGCTAAGAAAACCGCCGCCGCGATAGGTGCTCATGATTAAGGACCGCATACCGGTCTGAAACATGTCGAGCGATATTCGACCTTAAAGACGTGAGTGACCCGTTTTATTATATGTAATGTCTCAAACTCACGGGAGTTTTCTATATAAAAAGTAATAAATCGTCATATTGAGTGAGATACGATATTTCAAAAGTAATCGGACTCAGATAACATTCAATTTGACACGGATCACTTGACTGAAATATTCTGATTGTAGAGTGACCATAAATTTCGTAAATATATTTAAAACATTTTGTTTTCAACACCAAAGATAAATGAACGTTAGCAGTAGCTTATGATCTACTGAATCCGCAGTGTTGAGCTTGCTCACGTCTCCCGAACCATCCTGTATAACCCGCTTATCTTTAGCCTAGTTGGTAGTGACTCTGCCTCCGAAGCTAGAGGTCCCGGGTTCGAATCCCGGCCAGGGCATTTATTTGTGCATTTTTCGCGGATATTTGTTCTTGGGTCTTGGATGTTTTCTATGTATTTAAGTATGTATTTATCTATATAAGTATGTATATCGTCGTCTAGTACCCATAGTACAAGCTTTGCTTAGTTTGGGACTAGGTCGATTTGTGTAAGATTATCCCCCAATATTATTATTATTATTTGAATAATTATTGCATCAAATATTAACAGAACAAAATTCAATTTCAGAAAGTCTAGACTAGGTGCCTGTGCAAACAGATCCTCACTTCATTCGATCACTATTGATTTAAAATAATACCGATGAGTTTATAGTATGTTTGTAAACTGCGCAACATATACGCCTAGGGGCTTTCTGAGCTGTAGATCTCGCGATTTTTTTATAAAATTCAGGATTTCCAAAACCTACTCACAAATTTCACCAGAATCGGTTGAGAAATGCGAGCTGTCCTGAGAGAGCAGCCGGAAAAACGGACATACAAAAGCATTTTTACCGAAGCTGAAACTCGGTCAGTTAGCGAACTATGCGGCTCATCAAATATTATAATATAAATATATTCATACTCATTATTATTGCTTTTTATCAGGCAGGCAGTTGAAACAATTATACGTAATGAACCCCACGTCGAGTTATCTTTATGTGCACTATTATTATTGAACTTAACGTGGTGCTCGTCTACTCCAAGCCACTTGCTTAGGAAAGGTTGCTTAGGAAGTATCATGGGGAACGGGGGTTGCTTTGTGACCTGCAAGCGACTAGATTTAAGTGATGGTCTCTGAGTCGTTGTTCAAATATCACGTATAATTCTATACGTATCAAAAATAAGCGATCGCATAGTTGGCGTCGGTCATAGAACAAAGAACAAAACTAACAAAAACCATAATTCTTAGGACCAGAAGGAGACAACTACAAAGTTGAACATGGTTTGTCAAATACTACTTGAAAAAGCAGTTTTAATCATTTGTGTGCATTGCGATACTTAGTTGCGATAAATATGTATGTTGTGTGTTCTATACCGTCGCCAAAATGAAAATCACGCAGGACATTAGAATGAGCTTTGGAAGAAAACCGAAGTGTTGATTCGACTACAAAATTACTTCCTCAGGATCTTAAATAAAAATTAGAAAATAGGGTAGTGAAAGCTGGTAATGTCCATGTTTCCGAAACTTTAAACACCTCTGAAAATCCGATCCCTTCATATCACAGTCCTAATATGTACCGGCAAATGATTCACTGTTTTTAAAATGCTAAACTAGACAGTCCCATAAAATAATTGCCATCGATAGTCGTTTTTTTTTAAGTTTACTTCCTTATTTAATCTTCCTTACTTAATTAATCGATAAAGTTTAAATAGGTGCGGAGTAATCAATTTTATCTCGTAAACCGCCGTCTCTGTGCTATACAAGACGAATTTAATATGTAACTTTGATAACGTTTTATTCAGACAATATGCTTTAGAACATTGTGCTATAGAAATAGAGTTTAGGTCGGTTTGCATTTTAATCGCAAAAATGTGTTTTTTCGTATTGAAAATGATGCGTAACGTAGAAATGGCAAGTTTCTAATGAGTATTTCATACGTACCGCATTTGTAGATAGTTTCAGATATCTTGACCCGCATTGAACGTGATATTTAAAAAAAAAATCTTTGAGATCATAATGCCCAGTATGTCTCAATCAGCCACGTTCCTGCTTGAGAATAATTCTACATAATAGGTATACTTATCTAAATAAATTTCGCTGTCTGACTAAAGTCTCGCTGGTGTGGCCGAAGGTCGCACCTTTATTACTTTCCTCGAGCTTCCACGCACGTACCGTAGAGAATGTTCATCACTCGGAGCCAATCGAAATGGCTCGCTACAATTTCAAAACGAGAAAGCATTGAAAATGGTAAAACTATTTCTCAAAATCGTATAACAGAGGTGTCAAACCCAGAGCAGGTGCTTGCGGTCAGTGGTTTGAGATCCGTCGGGACAATTGAATTGACCTTTCATACATCTATAATGAACCTAATGACTTGAAAATAAGATTGAATTTGCAACATCACAAGCGACGTAATATAAATTTCACAAGCTTTTAATTATAATGTTACCTTTATACACACATTCACTTTAGTTCAAGCTTATTAGAGTCGATATTACTGAATTGTATTATTGCTATAAGTATTTTTACGAGCGTTGAGTTTTATCCATGGATAACCGTAAACTTACGAGCGAAATCTTATTATACACGTACCTATATTATGTATAAGTATAGGTAAGTTTAGTGTGTAGTCTATTTAACAGCTAAAAATAGGAAATCCCCGTCATATGCAGGACGGTGAACTGATGACCCTTACCAGGTCATCAGTTCACCGTCCTGCCCACGCTGCGCTTTCCGGTACGTGGTCGCCACTCGAGAACCTTTCCGCCCCAACGGCCAACGGTCCTACGTTCTATGTGCCCCGCCCACTGCCACTTCAGTTGCTTATAACACACTGGAGATATTATGTCATGTTCGAAAAATTTGTAGAGCCCTGTTTACTTGCATATTTGTATTATAAAAGAAGCCCTGGTTGTTGCGCATAAATTGATTTGCTTATATTTATTTATCCTCAGTGCTATGTTGGTCTATTTATTCCTATCAAGATAATTATGTTACTATACAAAATCATGTTGTTAATGTAACTAGAAGTCCTTAGAAGCGAGTACAGAGCTTTTGTTTCCCGATAATTAATGTACGTTATCTCTGAACACTCAATTTCATGTGCCTAAATATGATAATAACTGAGAACGCAAAATTTGGTGCGGTTATTGAATAAATTTCATAGTAACGTAATATGTACAATGCACACCTATATTTACTTGCCCACGAAGCTGGAGGTCCCGGGTTCGAATTCCGGTAAGGGCATTTGTTAATGTGGTTGGCATAAGCATTTTGTTCCTGAGACTTAAATGTTTTCTTTGTATTTAAATATAAATATATACGTCTAGTACACATAACACAAGCCTTATTGAGCGTATACTATAATTAAGACTAGTTCATTTTGTGTTAAGAACGTCCCTATATATTTATTTATTTAGTTTATTAATAGGTACAGGAAAATGATACATGATCACGGAAATTCTTAATAAAAGCTTTTGCTACTGATACTACGTAATAGGAGTATTATTAATACTATAACTACTGAATTACTGTTAGGTATGTACCTAACAGTAATTCAGTAGTTACATTGATGACCACTGGGTTACCCACCACCACTGGGTTAATTACTCTTAGGTATGTACCTAACAGTAATTCAGTAGTTACATTGATGACCACTGGGTTACCCACCACCACTGGGTTAATTACTGTTAGGTATGTACCTAACAGTAATTCAGTAGTTATATTGATGACCGCTGGGTTACCCACCACCACTGGGTTAATTACTGTTAGGTATGTACCTAACAGTAATTCAGTAGTTATATTGATGACCGCTGGGTTACCCACCACCACTGGGTTAATTACTGTTAGGTATGTACCTAACAGTAATTCAGTAGTTATATTGATGACCGCTGGGTTACCCACCACCACTGGGTTAATTACTGTTAGGTATGTACCTAACAGTAATTCAGTAGTTATAGTATTAATAACATATTTATAAGCACTTGCACTGCTTGACACTAGGCCAATACCTACTTAACACTGCCAACCATAATTCAGATCAGATAAATAGGGGTGAACAGTACGAGTCAACTATTGACTATTCGTTTGCAGCAACTATTGAGCGCTTGTTGACCAGCGGCGCCCGCGTACCGCGTGCGTTATGCAAAGATAAGCAACGTCGACCGAGGTAAATTCTTAGATGGATTACCGCTTTGAGTGGTTACTACCAGATGATCCCAGCTGATGTCAATGACATCAGTCGTTAAGCCAAAAACTTCTAACAGTCAAATTCTCCACTCACTTGACAAGCCTAATCCCAATAAGGTCTAGTTTCCCCTTGGGTTGAAAGGTTAGATGTCAGTCACTTTTGCCGTAAAAACTAACCCCAATTCGTAGGATAGTAGGTACTAACGCCAATTCTTAGGATTAGGTAGCGGACCCCGGGCATCCTTCAGGATGCAACTGTACTGGGTTAACGCTAGGATAATGATGATTCAGCATTAAGTTGTCAAACGCTGGCATGTTTACCTAAAATAGGTGTTAGGTACATTTATAGCAACTTTTTTTGTGACAGCCGCACAGTGGTTACCTTCTTTCGACGAACAAATCAAGAGAACCATCACTGTCCGTATGAAGTCGCGTTTTTTCTATTTCTACTTAGGTATTTCTTCTTAGAGTTCACAGATATTGAGTATTGTTTCAAGCACAAGTCTAAGTGACAAAATAATGTACGGAGGCCTCTCTGTAGTGATACCGCCTATATTTATTTTTAAATATTTATTCCGAAGTATGTACCAATATAATTAAGAAAAGCGTGAAGATGTAATCCCTCAAAATCTACACATATTTGAAACCCTCATGAAAACCAATCAATTCTGATCAAAATGACGAGCAACTGTCAATATTTCCTCATATCTTGCAAAATACAGATTACGAACATAATAACACAAAAAAATGCGAACCTAACTTTATAAAAAATGCTTAGAGATAATGAACGTTAGTTACTTCTAAAAAAGTTCCTCCTCTAAGCTACAGCTTCGATTTCCCGCAAATGTAAGAAGATAAAACAAATGTTTAAAATATCCCTTAGAATGTCTCACGTTAGAATTCTGGCTGTCCTTTACACATAAAGTTGTCCGCCGCGAAGCATTTAATTTCAACAAAATATATTTCCCCCGACAGTCAGCGTTTTAAAGCGCTCTATCCTCTAGGTAGTTTATTTTGCAGCCGAGAGGAATCCCAAATGAGGCGGCAATTTTTTTGTATTATATTCAGTCTTGCCACGTTTAATGAGGGCGGGGTGCACACGTCGGAATACCGGACGCTTCGCTCGGGACGCTGATAAGATACTCTCCACCCGATAAGTATCTGTACAACTTCCTGAAATGCGACAAAGCGCAATAGCTTGTTATGGAAGTGCTAAAGAAAAGGGCGATTGTACTTTGAGTTTTCGACACTTTTGCTTACTGTGCATATTTTGGAACACTTGGCCCTCGCTTCAATTTCCTCTTAGTGATTGTAAAAGTCCCCCATACGCTCGACCGAACTCTAATTTCCAAACGTAGTTTCGTTCTTAGTTTAAAACGCCATGCTGAAATAATATGAAATTTTGTATACACAATGGGATCCGCCATATCTAGGTCAGAAAGTAGTTTCCGTAGGTAAAAACTGGAATGGAAAAAAAAACAGCGAGTGTTTGATTTTTTTTGTCTTGTATGCAAACCTTAATAATTGCTTTATTTTTTCTCTATTATAATTTCAAGCAACAGAAACTAATTTCCGATCTAGATATACCGGATCTCCTTGTGTATGCAAAGTTTCAAATTATTCCAACATGCTATATTAAAATTAAGAGCGAAACTGCGTTTGTATGGAGAATCGAGCTTACTACGGACTCTTAATAAGGCTATTACTTTCGACAGTTTTGCTAAATTTCTAAGTACTGTAAATATCCATAAATCGGGTAACCCAGTGGTCATCAATCTGAATGAATACTATACCTTCCCACTGCGTTACCAGTTTTTTACGGCAATCAATTCATTTATGCGTTTTTACTCCTGAATTCCTATTAAATGGTTCAGGAACTATGTATTACGAAATACATAAAAAATTTGTATTCTAGCTCAATGCGCATAATGTTTTTCTGCGCAAAATAAAAAAAGGGTATTCAAAAGGGACTGGTCCAAAAACACTACAATATAATGTGTAGGGAGAGAGAATATAATGTAAAACATGAAGTTATGTATAGTCAGCTCCTAAAAAATCTCATCATATCTACAATATTTTGTATCACTATAGTTATGATATCGATCGGAATGTTCCCGATAACGGCCTAACAGTTTGTAGAACTATAACTTGTTGAACTATTTCAGGCCCTCACTGTAGGTATGTAAATTTATCAATATTTCCAAATTAACTCAATAAACAAGATCAAAGTAAGATTATCTAAATTAAACATCAAAATTTCAATTAAGTTAATGAACGCCATGAAATTTACTACTTTCAAAAGTGCTGGGTGGCGCCAAGTTCATAATATCAGTCGTGCCCATATTCGGAATGGCAGTGTCCCAAAACTTGAATCCAATAGGAATAGTTTATTATGTGTCATATTCGTACAATTAATCTCAAAAAAAGTAAACAAACATAACATATTTAAATTGTGATCAAGGATATTAGTACATTAACCACAAATTAATCGGCAGTCTTAAAATTAGTAAAAAAAAAACACATTGATTGGCTCTCGGTTTTTGATACAAACTTTGTCATTGCTAGTTGGTTCTAAACACATTTCAGTCAAAGGATATTTCTCCTGAATATACTTACTCGTATGTCAACTCAAGGATTTAATAAAAAAAATACAGAGTCGGGGGCAAATTCTAATTCATTGGATACCAAAAAAGCTAGACAGAAGACAAAATGACAGAATAGGGACATCAGCTTAAAACCCGGTGGGTGGCACTCTCGAAAAACTTCAGTAGTAAATCGTGTAGCAACTTTGTAATAAAAAAAGACTGAAAGCACAGAAGTTGCAATGTTTAAATCTTGAAACTTTCAATTACGAAACTTTTGATGGTTATAATACTTATCTTGTTGTAGAGAAAATGAAAATTTTAATACTTTATAGTCTGACTTGTCTGGTGAGGATCGAATATACTATCTCTACAATTCAAGTACATCGTAAGCATGCGATCGAGAGACTTCATGCTCAGCACACGAATCACTATCGTCCACTGATAGCATAAAAATTACCTGTATTACCTTCTGCTGGGCACTTGCCTCCTCTATTTTCACTATTTTCGCATAAGAAATAAGTGTGTAAGCATTAAATTATTTTTATTTATTTTTGCATGAAATTATTACGTAAGAATGATAGTAACCTGTTTCAGTTTTAAGGAATAATAATGGCTTTTTATTTTTTATTATTTTATATAATAAGTGTATGTTTTTTTTAAATAAAATAACTTGCTTCATATCAATTTGTAGCGCTTGTGTGCGCGTCGACCTTTCTCAGTTTGAAGTTCCTCCACCGAAATCACCTCAACCCCAACTATCAACGAGCGTTCGTTGACCTCAATCCCACCCTGTAAATGTATTTCACATTTTGCACTTTATGATCCATTAAATACTAAACGAATAAAGATGCTCTCAGTCGGGCTCGGTATAATAAACGTTAATTATGACCTCTTTTATGTACCTGGATGAAATACTATAAAATGAAATGTCAATTAAATGGTCACCAGAGGGATAAACAACCCGTGATCTATATTTCACAGCCGCTTGATACATTATATGTAATTAAATTCTCTAAGTAATATTCAACAAATAGAATACAATCAGCAGACAAGTGTGGTAGCTAACTGTGTATCACTGTTAGTACTTCCTTATTTACCAAGTAAACGCAAAATGTTACGTTTACTTGGTATTAAAAACAAAAATAAAGGTAATCGTGTAAAGTTTGACGCCTGTTTGTTACCTTCACTATATCTGTTTGTTTTATTAACAATGCAGATGCTAACAATAGGGCCAGTTTCAAACACTGGGACGTATTAACATCAAGTTTACACATTAACATCAATTAAATTATAGAATACGCAAGTAGCTTGAAGTGCTAAAAATTGTAGTTTCATAACAGATTCTTAACATATTCGTATACGGGTCTAACGCGAAATTTATTTATTTACATTAATTTCATTTCATTTATTTATTCATTAACAATCAATATTGTGTTTGAACTTATTGTAAATACTATACACATACACAGAAAAAGTAGAAGCCGCACTATCCACAAATAAAATTAACATCAGATTATATATGTCAAAATATAAATTAGCTAATTAAAATTACCGACGTTTTGACACGGGTTGCACCGGTTCGACACAGTTTCACGTAAAACTAATAGAGTCTGGCTACTGAAATATTACCCATATTTTTGGCGGTCATCATCATCCTCCTAGCGTTATTCCCAGTACAGTTGCATCCTGAAGAATGCCTGGGGTCCGCTACCTAATCCCAAGAATTGGCGTAGGCACTAGTTTTTACGGAAGCAACTGCCATCTGACCATTTTTGGCGATAAATTTATAAAATTTTGGGCTGATCACACTTTGTGTAGTAGGAACTATAGTTTATATACTAGAAAATATTTTTGATTTTACCTACCTAAGGAAATAAGTTAAATATACGTCGACGTGCACTCAAAGTCAACACACAGTATAGCCAACGAAAAAAACATACGTATGTTTACACTTTCTCACCATATGCCATTGTAAGAAGGCGAAAAAGGATATGTAGTGTAAATAAGACCTAGATCGATAATACCATAATATTAATACATCACAAAAAAATACATAAGTACAGTCAACAGTAAATATATATGATCATTCTAGTACTTTGTCGCAATAGTGTAACAATACTGCGACAGTTGGGATGCGTCAAAGTAGTGAAAATGACAAGATACTAAAGTGATTATCTACTTTTGCCGTTGGCTGTACTATGCCAAATTTATGCATACATACTCTCAGTGTAACAATAAATGATAAACCTAATCCCACTAATATTATAAATGCGAAAGTTTAGATGTTTGGATGTTTGGAAGTTTGGATGTTTGTTGCTCAATCACGCAAAAACGGCTGAACAGATCAAGATGATTTTTTGTATAATAACAGTATATAATCTGGATTCACTTATAGTATACTTTTTGTCCCCGATAATCACCCTCAAAGGGATGAAATCGGGGGTGCAAATATGGTCATTGAAACGGGGTGATTTAAATCCTCATACGCCATTCTAAGCTTTAAGTTTCAGCCAATTGGGAATATAACGGCGTGTCAATAAATTTAACTTAACCATAGCAGAATTTAACGTATTGTAAACAAGCTGACGTTTCGATATGTCAAAGCCGAAGTATCATAATTCCTTCTGATTGATGACGCTATTTTTGAGCATAACGTCTTAGCAAAGGTATATTATTGCGTGTAAATAAAAATAAATTTGCGATACTTTGGAATTGGTGGCCTTCATATGCTTAAATACAAAAACAGCTGCTCCAATACAGTCTTTGTATCGTCGGTGTACAATTTAATTTTGTCGTGTATTATTTTTTACGTAATGGTGACCCTTCACACCATAATAACCGTTTGATATAAAAGATCACTTGGGCTGGGCAGCCCAATCGTCAACATTGAGAGTTGAAGCACCTTAGATCTATGCACAAAGTACAATATATATACACTGAGATAGAGTGAAAGACCAGTGAAGTATTCCACATACATCGTAGCGCCGTTGTATATTTAGTAAGAACTAACCGCACGACCGCTGCATCTCTGTTATTTCAATATGCAAGTGCGATAGAGATAGCACCCAGTGACATCCGGTACAAACAAGTTAAATTAACATTGCCATAGAAAAATTCCTACTTCGAGCTGAAAGGCCCCTGGATCTATGCTTATCCTGTACATTGAAGATATTCGATAAATCAATGGAGGGATTGGAGGGCTCTTGGCATCAAAACAGAACACATTTCAACAGTTTTGAGAATTCGTGTCTATTTGTCTATCTGTTTATATGTCTAAGCATTGTGACTCTCGGCCTTCAGCCTCCCGTGCATTGCCGCTCTGCTTCGGGCCTTCGGCCCTCAGCCTTACATAAGCGGACCGCTCTCTGTTGGCTACCTTGCCACTCTGTGTGAATAATCGGCATGAGGAGCCCACTCTGTGTCTGCCTTTGGACTCGCATGCTTTGCCCCTCTGTATCAGGCCTTCGGCCCCACATAAGGAGCCCGCTCTGTTGGGACTCTCGACCTTCGGCCTCGCGTGCATTGCCACTCTGCTTCAGGCCTTCGGCCCTACATAAGGAGCCCGCTCTGTTGGGTCGCTCGGCCTTCGGCCTCGCGTGCGTGCCACACGGCTCCAGGCCTTAAGCCCTCAGCCTTATAATTATAAGGATCCCGCTTTATGTGAATGCTCGGCCTTCGGCCTCGCATGCCTTGCCACTCCGTTTCGGCCCGTTAGTCATCAACTTTACATAATAAATCCACTCTGTTGTGAAGGTCGGCCTTCGGCTTCGCGTGTCTCGCCTCCCTGCTTCAGGCCTTCGGCCCTCAACCTTACAAAAGAAGCCCGCTCTGTGTGAATACTCGGCCTTCGGCCATCATACTTACATGAAGAACCCGCTCTGTTGGGACGTTTTACGTAAGAACTGCGTAGCGAGACTTTTATCATTGTACATGTAATATTTTTACGGGCTTCATTCGTCTAGAATCGGTAAATTTGATATTCTGAAATAAGCTTAATCATTCGTTTTGAAAGCACGAGCACGTAGCACCAACTCTCGTTACAATCGGACACTTTTACTCGAAGTTGTAGACGATTATATATACCTAGGACAGACTGTCCACTTAGTTAGGTCCAACTTCGAGAAGGGTTCATCGTCTAATCCAACTCGGCTGGGCAGCGTTCGGGAAGCTACGGCACCTCTTTTCGTCCAATATTCCGCAGTGTCTCAAGACGAGGCTCTTTGACCAGTGTGTGTTGCCAGTGATGACATATGGCACGGAAACGTGGTTGGTTACTATGGGCCTCATAAGAAGGCTCAAAGTCACCCAAAGAGCAATGGAGAGGGCTATGCTAGGAGTATCTCTGCGTGATCGCATCAGAAATGAGGCCATCCGCAGTAGAACCAAAGTAACCGACATAGCCCTCCGAACCACTAAACTTAAGTGGCAGTGGGTGGGGCATATTGCACGTACGACTACGTACCGCAAGGCATGCGCGGTAAAGAGCATTTCATATTGAATGTAATCATTTCTTAAGGGGGTGTAAAGAAGGGTGAAAGAAACAAATAATTCTAAAGCGAGAATTAGTGCTACGCAGACGAAGTCGCGGGCAAAAGCTAGTAACTAAATAATGGTAGAATTACTAAATTGGCCAATCAATGGTGTTATTTGACATTCAGTGAGTTTCAAACGTCTGTTTATGTGACCATTGGGTTACGTTACTTTAGGTTAGGGCTTTGGTTAGGTTAAGTAGGTATAAAAATGGGTTAGACAATATTTTATATTTTTATATCAAATTACTACAGACCAGTCTCTCCACAGATTTCCTCTAATAATTAGTTTTCAGTAAGTAGCTCCTTACGCTCTAATGTTTTGATTTTACTGATATTTTCCAGAACTTCTAGTTTATCCGTTTCTTTACACAATTGTTCGGTTTATGAGATTCAGCTATTAATAAATTCACGTAACAAATCAAAGTTATAGGTAAATGTTAGAACTAGTACATAAAGTACCAAAATATTTATATAGCACCAACCTAATATTTTTTTTACAATCATAGACAACAAGAAAATATCTCTCTACAAATTTTGGCTAGCCAGACTCTACGAATATTGTAAAAATGTGTACGAAGTGCGATAGTCTAAAGTGTTCATAACAGATACTATAAATCTATGCTTGCATGGTCATTATATAAATAACGATAAAATGTATATCTATCAGCCGATCAAAAACTCCATAAAGAATCCTCAGAAAGAACATAAAGGGTAGAGGATAACGTATGTACATTTATTTACCTACTGTTGCTGCATAGGGTACATTGTCAATGACTAGTCAATCAGTAAAGCTCACTTACTGACAGCCAATTATGCATGTTAATGTTGTTAGTAAAATTGACAAGTCTGCTAGTTATTTATTTCAATTTTATTGCTAAAATATTAATGCTAATATATATTATAAATAAATATAAATATTAGCAGACCAATTTTTACACAAATCAAACTAGTCCCATAATAAGCTCATGCAATAAGGCTTGTGTTGTGTTATGGGTACTAGACGATGATATATTTAATAGATATATACTTATAAACAAAGAAAACATCCGAGTCTCAGGAACAAATGTTTCTGCTCACCACAGAGAAACAAATGCCCTTACCGGGATTCGAACCATGGCACTACCGACTAGGCTAAAAAGGCCGAGGCTAAAAGGATTTTGAAGGTGGTCATTTCTTGAGGGGTGGTAGCAATTTACGCTGCCATACTACGTATTTATTTACTTATGTATTCTCTGAGTGAAGGCGTACAATTGCTTTAAGTATAGCATCCCCATTCGTACGGTATCAGTTGCTGCAGTGATTTCTTAATTGCATTAAGGACTTTAGTGACGCTGCTATAGATCTTATTATATAGCTTACTCAGTGCAATCAAGTCACCATCGTCAGCAAATTTTTTTTTTCCTTTCCAGTACCCACTCTGAATTACGGAAAGTCCTACTTACAGACTCCATAATTTACCTTAGTTCTTTCTTCCGAAGATACCTTACAGCTAATCAATATTCAATATTTGTTTAATATAAAAGAAAGCGTACAATGTGCGTGTCGCTAAAACTAAGAAATGAGTCCCGGTACGATCATGGGAGTTGTATGGTGTGGTAGCCCTTTATCTCCCGTTCATGAAGAAGGTTCCCGTTTTTACCAGAAGGACGTGCTTTTGAAGATATAAGGGTCCATCCCTTATATATTCTTAGTTTCGCCCTCTACAAATTATAACAGAACATTCCAGAACACTCTCCAAGATGCGGAATATTCTGGATCTGGAACATTGTGGACCATTAGCAGGCCATTAGCCTTTTTTGTACGAGTGAAGCTACCTTTTGAGGGAGGGGGGGATCTTTTAGGTATCCACCTAAAGCAAGATCCACCTTGGGTTCAAATGTTCCCGAACATCCCGGAACAATCTGGAATGTTGTGGAATGTATTTTTGAACATTCTACAACATGTAAATTCGAAACATCCACAGTGAAAATTCGAAAAGTGTACTATGCATAATTATATACCCCGGATAAAAATGAATGAAAAATGTTGTTTATTACATACTTCAAAAAAAGTATACTTTACTGTAATTAGAATATATTTTCAATGAAACATTGTAACTCTTATATTTTAAAGTTCATCATTTTATTCCAACTACCACACAGTCTCATATCAACTCCCTGAGCGAAGCCGGGAACTCAGCTAGATTTATACAAATCCTGCATCACGAACCAAAAAACATTGGTACTTACATTAAAATATTTGGTGAAGCCCCGTTGCCCATTATTGACGTTACAGAATAGTTACTAATGAATTAAAATAAATATTTCCGTCTAGTCGGTAAAGAACACCGACAAACGAGTGAAAAATATTAATTAAAAATCATATAATAATAAATACATATTAGGGACTTTCTTTTTTTTACACAAATCGAACTAGTACCATAATAAGCTCAATGAGGCTTGTGTTATGGGTACTAGACGACGATATATGTAATAGATATATATGTGTATAAACTTAAATATACATACAAAACATCCAATTCTCAGGAACAAATCTGTGGCTCTAGTGAAAAGGGATACAAGTCCTATAAATGGCACTTGTACCCTTTTTCACTAGGGTCACAGAAATGCTTCTGCCCACCACAGAAACAAATGCCCTTACCCGGATTCGAACCCGGGACCTCTAACTTCGGAGGCAGTGTCACTACCAACTAGGCTAAACGGGACGAAATTGTAAGATTTAAATTAAAACATCATCGTCATCCTAGCGTTATCCCAGTACAGTTGCATCCTGAAGCATGCCTGGGGTCCGCTAACTATGAACATAATTGTAACGCTACTTCAAAATCAAAAATATACCGGATTGCTATTTCTACCTAATTTGCCAAATCACTAAATTATTCATGCTCCGAGTATTCCCACGTATAACAATGAAACACATAACGTAATATCTGAATGAATCATAATTAGTTCTTACATTAATTCAATAATTCTCTGCCACTAATTCCTTTTTTTAGGTCGTTCGTGTAATCTACAGTGTTAATTAATATTAAATTAGCTCACTGCAGTGCTGCATCTACATAAGCCAATAAATCATTCTTCTACGAATCAATACACGCTTGAACACCTTCTTATTTATGTGTAATCTTCAATCGGTATGACATTTAGGTAGATTGCAATGTGAATAACACATTTATTATGAAAACAGTGTTAACACACAAATAATCAAGCGACTTTTGGAAATGCTTCCTCTGTAAAAAAAGCTTCGGAAATCGTATTCGAATAAAGATTAAAGTCATGTTAAGACCGACTCCTGTCGCTCAAGCTTCTAATAACAAACGATCTAAATTATCGCTCTTGAACAATTGTTAGGTTGTTTTTGAGTATTTAGGATACCTACCGTAAATTGAGTTTGAAATAATAACGATAATTCAAGTGTTAAATCAAAACAAGGAAAAAATTAACATTATATCTTAAGCCACTAAGCTTAAATTAAAGTTTAATGTGATAATCTGTCTGGCCTCAGTCTTGTTTTTTGAGCTTGTATATTTACATACAATTTGATGAACAATAGTAGATTGTGTCTCTAGGGAGCAAAATGATATATTTATGGCGAGGGCGGTGTATTTAATCCTGAGCGTAGCGAGCGATTCAAGTGTTTACGCCCACGATGTAAATTATTTTGCTACCTTGTGACACACACGGCTTTTCACACCGCCTAGAAACCCGCTGCTAAAGATATGAACTATTTTACAAATAATGTTGGTACTAAGTGGTACAGTCACCAGCATTAATATCTGACTAATCAAAGGCGGCAAAAATATATGACACGTCCTAACGGCCCTACAAATAGAGTTGTGTCAGATATTTATGTGCGCTTTGTTGTGGCAGATATTGGTGCTGGTGATTGTGCATACTACTTTTCACACCTTGTATGAGCAAAGAAGTCATTGTTACCCTCAAAAGGTGGAAAGAAAATTACGATTTTGATCCCTCGTTCGAGGGCCACAATGACTATTTTCTGAATTGCAGGAGAATGAAACTAATTTCCGTATTATTTTACCGTTTCATACAGCATATTTTAAGTTTGTTATATTTTTAGGAGACAAACCGGCACATTTCATCCTAAGGTAAGCTAGTGTACTACATGGAATATATACGTGCCTGTATAAAAAATGTGATTGTAATACAATATGACCCCAAAGTAGTAAGTAATTCAATAATTCCGTAATTCAAAACTCTGGAACAAACGTGGATCTTATCGTTATACTGGTCACAGTATCCGTCAACCCTATTTCGATTCCCGGTCGTATGCTTGAATCAAAATGTTATCAGTAGGTAATAGTCAAAAAGTCACACACTATGGCGTCGCCAGGGAGGCGCTTTTGCGTAAACCACTTCTACTCCGTGAACACTCAAATTATTCTTACACAAAAATTAACTATGGATATTACAAAAAAGAAATAATAATCGGTAGATAAAAATCGATTTTTTTATTAAACTTACTTAATCTATGTCATACTGTACCGGTTCGGTCTACTGAAGCGGCCAAAACTACTTTATAATTGTAGCAAAAAGGTTACAATTATACGGAACGCAACCATCGTTGAATTGCAAATAACAATTTCACTCTCATATGAATAAAACAATGTATGTTATGTTGGATGGAGATGAAAATTGCATTGTAATTTTGTTGTTTACGATTTTACATCTAAGCTGATGGCAATTAACATTGAATTATATTCATTACGCTCTTGCTTTCTTAGCATGACAGTCCGTATTCATTGAAAACCGAGAAACTAGCAGACAATAAAGAACCAGCATTTAACTACAGTGTACATTATTCTCGATAATAATCTCGCAGACTTTTGATGTCTAGTCTACTTGTCCAGGATAACATTCGTCACCGTAGAAAATTTATAGGTACGGTCAACAGCAAAAATACGGGTTGCTACAACCACAGATGAAATACAAGTCACTTCGTAACAGATACTGCACTTACTTAGAAAGGGAGCGTGTCGGCGCGGTGATTATGCCCGTCTCGAAAAAATAACAAAACACAAATAACCTAATCCTAAGAACTGGCACTAGCAAGCAAATGCTATCTGATCTTCGAACCCGAGGGAGAAACTAATAGACCTTATTGGGATTAATATCACTTGTCATGTGAGTGTACAGCTTGACTTTTAGAAGTTCTCAAGTCGCTCGAAGGCCTCTAACTTGGCTTAACGACGGCTTTCATAGACAGCAGCCGGGATCAAGGGCGTAACGTTAACATAAAATTTCTTTGACTTTACGAGTAAGTATGTAGAAATATGAAAAGTACTTACGTAACACAGTTTCAATATTTTATTATATAAAGATAAAAACTAACATTAAATATTACTTCTAATTTAATATACAAAACTTTGCTTAGTTTTGGGACTAGGTCGATTTGTGTAAGATTGTTCCCCAATATTTATTTAAATGCAGACACACGCGGGCTGCCCTGCGGCACTGTGCGTACCCCCTTTTAACAAAGAAGTTCCATATGTTGAATAATTATATTTTCAATGAAATATCACTACTACTACTAGTTAACTTTTTTGTAATTATATCACAAGATTACATTAAAATTAGATATTTTCAATAACATAAACCGTGTTAGAATTATCTTGTACGTGTTCGTTGTTTGAGCAAATCTTCCTCAAAAAAATCCGCCATGTTTGATTTCATCCAAATTAGTTTTTTAACTAGCCCTACAATTTTTTTTGTTTCCTTGTATTATAAAACGTAGTACGATACATGTATGGAAATGAAATTTCCAACTCGTGTCGTTCCAAAACACTAGCTTGTGTTCTTTTTTTGCTTACGGCCACTCGTTGGAAATTGCTTATTTTAGTTCCGAGCTTGTATCGTAAATAACTATTACAAATGTGCTCGAAAAGTGCGTTTTGTAAGCAGCCAAACTGAGCACAAAGTACCACTTTCCGCACTAGTAGTGCTGTATACTTTTAAACTTTTTATTTTATTTTTAAGACCGTCGTGAGCCCGATCTCAAGGAGTTTTTATTATTTGAGAAAAGTTAAGTTACAAATTAATCAATGATGGGTTTACTTTCATATAAAAGATTCATAAATCAGGGTCACGGTAGTGTCCCCGCCAAGACGACATGAAGAGAGAAGAAGAAGAAAATGAAGGTGGGGCACTAGTACCTCTTCTAGATTCGCTTAGATAGTCTCATTTTCAAAAAATGTACATATTTAAAATAGTAAAACTACTTTCCGAGGAGAAATTAAAAAAAAATTAAACCCCACCAAAAGTTTCACGTAAAATTGGCGGCCAAAAATCGCAAGCTCATAACGCTTTTGCTTTAAAAAAAAGTTATATTACATCCCAGGAAAAGCCACTAACCCTACACATTGGTTTTTATGGCTTTTTAGGTTTCAATCCAAAAGGGTAAAACGGGAATCCTATTACTAAGACTCCGCTGTCCGACCGTCCGTCTCACACTGGGACAAAACGTTCTTAACCATCTCAAAAATGGTTTTAGCGAAAGCCGTAGTTTTGATATAATTTTGATAGTTCTACGTTCTATGATAAAAGGCCTACCTGATATTAGTGTGTAAAATAATAATTGTTAAGTTTTACCTACCTAAAATTGCACTGAAACATTGAACTTCGATAATTTCGTATTTAACAGACTAGACCTTCGTGAAGTTTGACTTAAGATATTTTTTTTAAGTTTCTCAAAGAAATATATAAGTATTACACATATTTAGATTTACTAGGATCTCTAGTTTTCAAATGCGGTACTATTTTATAGCAGAATAAAATATGTATTTTATAAATAAATTTTGAAACGCTCCATGAAAATTTCCGAATGTTTCAACTTCAATTGGAGGTTTCCTTGTTATCGAAAGCTGCCGGTGTCGAGTTATTATCATTTATAGAATCCTTAATTAGTAAATAATCCAAAGAAACAAAAAAAACCTGCGTTATTATAGCGCCTTTTTGAGCTAGAACCTAAAATGTCAGCAGAGGACCAAACTCATTATTTTTACTTATACCTATTTATGGAACTTTTTTACATAATATACGTTATTGTAGTTATATTAGTGAGATCTACCGTTGTTTTTATTCATATTTGATAATACGTTGGTTATATATATATTTATATTTAAGTTATTATAAATAAAATTTGAAAAAAAAGAAAATTAATAATATACCTATATCTACCTACTTAAATCAAGTTTATTATAATTATTAGTTAATACTTAGTAATATGAACAAAAAAAATTAATAAAAATATTATTTTAAATTTTTGTATGAAAAATTGTAAAATTTTATTTTCAAGTCTATATTACTCAATAAATGTAAGTTTTATAATAAAGGCGTTTTGATTATATAAAGGCATAACTATTCAAGATTACTTAAGCCAAAATTTCAGCAATAAATCTCAATAAACAAAAAAGTTACCGATTTTTGAGATGGAAATGACCGTTTTGTCTCACTGTGCGTCCGTCCGTCTGTGTGTCTGTCTGTCACCAGGTTGTATCTCATGAACCGTGATAGGTAGACAGTTCAAATTTCCACAGATGATGTTTTTCTGTTGCCGCTGCAACAACAAATACTAAAAACAAAATAAAATAAATATCTAAGGGAGCTCCCATACAAAAAAACTTTTAAAAAGTAGCTTGTTGCCTTCACCAGGCGCTGCCGCTGGATCTCAAAATGTATGGGAAAACTAAAATCCGACTCGCACTAGACCAAAATTCTACTTGATATTATATACTAACGTTTTTTTTACAGTTCAAAAATTTAAAAGATATTATTATTTAAATTAAATTAAAAAGGTTAATATAATAGTGTCTAATGTTGTATAGAACCCTTCACCCCCAGCGGGGGTTGTACGGAACCCTTCGTGCGCGAGTCCGACTTGCACTTGGCCAGTTTTTTAATACAGCGAAGGTGGCAAACAAGCTTACGACCTGCCTGATGATACTCCTAAGCAAGCACCGTAGCCTATGGACACTTCTGCTACTCCAGAAAAATCGCAAGTGCATTGCTGACCCTTTATTGATTCATTGTGTAGATAGCTGTCTAGCTGATGTACATTGTACAGCTCCCTAGCTTACTGTCAACACAGCGCATCCTCGGGAGCTCTGGCGACCTTACTCACCACCAGGAATACTACAACACCACATTCCTAAGGAGCAAGTAGTGATGGGCTGCGGTCTTCTGCAAGGTGGAGGAACTTTCCCAGTTGAGCTGCTCTTAAAATCGTAATATTAAAGACCTATACCGTCTCGTCAATATGCTAAGAAATTATCGTCTGGCCAATATAGTAAATAATAGTACATTACTACACAGGCCTGGCCGAAGACTGATTGGTCTGAGCATGCAATGAAATAAACAACAAAAAATCTAAGTTTTATTTTTAATACGCAGAGTGGCAGAATGTCATGATGCCTGTGCCACAAATTTATGTGGAATGGAAATTAAAAAAGATGGCTTTGCCGGCCTAGGCCTGCAAGATTTGTATCAAATTCCATTAACGACCTCTTGTCCTATTAGTCGTACCTGAAACGTCATACTTCGCAGCCTATTATAAGGGCGTCTGTATTTCCGAGTTCATATAACCTGGACCTTTTTAAGGCACGAGTGAATAGGCATCTTCTGGGTGAGCTCGCTTCATCGTCGGCCTCATCTTTGCCTCCTGGCTAGATGCTGGCCAAGAGCAATCCCATTTTTAATAAAAAAAAAAGGAACATAACATCAATATTTCATTGCATGTTTTAAAATAAGCATTTATCAGAACCAATACATTTTGTTCAGTAGATGAGAACAGAACAAATGCGAATCAGTCTATTCGTCTGACAAGTATGAAAAAAATTCCTGATGTTAAAAAATATGCAACTCTACAGCAACTCTCCAGTAGGAAATAATTTTAGAGAACTAATAATCAAAGTCATCGAATTTCTGCAGGTTATATAATCGCAACTTATTACCCGTACATTTATTTATTCAAGCATAAGAATAATTTTCAATTTGAACTGTATTGTTTGGGCTATAAAGTTGATAAATATTAGATAACATGTTTCGAACACTAGAGTGGAGGAAGTTTGTCCATTGTTGAGCCATCAATCAGTTGAGCGGAAAGATACGTAGCGGCGGGACTTGATTGCTTGAGATTGCTAACATGATATGATGTTTGGTGCATCTTGTTACTAGCAGGTACTCAGCGTTAACGACTTAGCAAACTATACAGAACAGTAAGCATTAAATACTTTTATACAACTTGGTGAAATGAGTAAATTACTTAATGTCCCACATAGTTTAATATTTTGTGCCCTTGATTTAGGTTCATCGTTAACAATAGCACACTAGCTTCGTTAGCCCGACGTATGTCGACACAACAGATGCACCTCGCTATTAAAAAACAATTGTAAGTAGCTCCAAGAACGAGGTGATCTAGGAAATTAATTCCTATTCAATACAACTATTTCATAGATTTAATTATTTTGACGAAGTATATAATATGTATGGATAGAAAAATATGATATTTCATAAATAATACCACAAATAAAAGTATAAGTACATACATAAGATGAATAACATTGCAATAAAATAGATTTTCTTGCTCTCGTCATCACGTGTCAGCCTGCGTCTCTCAGTAAGAATCAATTTTGTAAATAACCTTGAAGTAATAAAATAACGCCCAATAAAAAGTTAACGAATGGTCGTTGTAATATTTTCACTTTTACCTTTAAAATTGAATTATTAGGCGCCAGGGGAAAGAGAAGGGAAGACAATTTATTGTAAAACTTTCCGCCACTTGTAAGATGTCATCCTCGATTTACTTACTTACCTTTTGATATAATGAGACTCAACGTTTTACCCCGTAAAGTTTAAAGTCATTTTGAAAAATGTTTACTACAAAATAGGCACTTTGTTTGTTTAAAGAAAAGTGATAATGTCAACGTACTCAATAAAGTACTCATATTGTGTTGTTTTAATTAATAGTACATTACTACAGAGGCCGGGACGAAAGGGGTTGCCGGCCGAAGACATATAGACTAGGATAGGTCTAAGGCGGGCAACCCCTTTTTTTCCGCCGAGGTATGTATAGTGCTTTTCTCAAACATGCAATGTAATAAACAACAAAAAAAACATTTTTATTTTTAAAACGCATAGTGGCAGAATGTCATGATGCCTGGGCCACAAATTTATGTGGAATAGAAATTAAAAAAGAGGACTTTGCCGGCCAAGTCCTGTAAGATTTGTATGAAATCCCATTAACGACCTCTTGTCCTAGCCGCACCTGAAACGTCATACTTCGCAGCCTGTTATAAGGAACATAACATCAATATTTCATTGCATGTTTGAGAAAATATTCTAACCATGTTTAACTGCATCAAAATAAGCTTTATTCACATATATGTACCAAATTATAATAACAGGTACAACTCACGGCACATAATTTCCCAGTGCGCCTAACGTAACCGTTATTTGCATTAAATGTGGGTGCTTGTGATAAACCCGAAGTAAATAACTATTTATTTTAACTGCTCCGTTCCAAATTTGATGCAACGGTACACTAGGTAACCTAATTTTATTCAATTGGCTACAAGGTGTACTGACACCACCAACCATCACCAATACCAATAGCCAATAACAATGCGACAACATTTTCTCTCATCATCTAGTGTGATCGGACGGAAGGCGTATAATGATAACAAACCAAAACGGACCAAAGACGGCGAGAAATAACTGCAATCTTCCTCGTTTTGTATTACACGTCATACCAACTGTTTATTTTCGTCTGAACATAACATAAAAACTAAATTAAGAATGCAGTTGTATAATTCATCGTACGGTAGCCATGCGATTCACCAGCAGCTATGGCTCGCCTCTCACCTCTCATCCCTCGTATATCTTGACACCGAAATTTCTTAACAATGACGCGTACTTAGAGGCCACGTCGACAGGTAAGTACATGTCAGGCGAGGACAGTAAGCATCGCCAACCAGCCCAGGGGGTCTATTTTTGTCCACCGCCTCAGATCCCAATTAAATTACTTATAAAATTTACAATGATATCGCGCGCTCGCTTTCACGTACGCCTAAGTTTACATGTGGCCGTTCTAACATTGCACAAAATACTTTTTGAAATGTGATCGGAATATGAAGGATATGAGACGAAGTAAGGCCCAGAATTTTGTTTGGTTAGCTTCCGCGGCCGCTGCCCGCGCCGCTGGCTAGACACATAGGTAATTAAAACCTCTTACTTTGCGATCGAATGAAAACATTCATAACGTAATTGTGGCCGCTATGTTTAGTTTGGGAGTCTTCTTAGTCTTTTTCTTTAAAACCTTTCGTATTCTTAAACGAAAGGTTTTTCTAAAGAAAAATAAGTCCAGTTCAGAGATTATTAGGCGTATGTACCGCACTGGCTCCATTCAACAAAACTCTCCATTAGTTTTTAAGGAATAGTATTCATGCCATTTTTTGATATTTTGAAGCTTATGGAGAAAAATGGGAGTACGCACAGGACATCCACTCAGTTTTCGTACACTTCACCAAGGCTTAATTACTATAGCGTGGACAAAGAATTAATGTTCAGGATACTTTCATCCTTCAAAATAACTCAGATATGGGTGAAAATTATTCGCCACGCAAGAAAGCACACTTACGGTCAGAGTAAGAGGATTATTATCAGAAGAGTTTTTAGTTTTTTTTTAAGTATTTATTTTATCATAAAAATCGCAATATTTGCTATCTTTGCTTATTATTTCGCCTTTAGTTTGTCACTTATTTAGCACCACCAAGGGGACACGTGCAGGGTTGTGGTGGGTTGTTCCTGCGGACGCGAGTAACATTCGTCCCCCAAGTTGCCTATTTCAAATGTATGCCATACGATTAAATAAATAAATCATAAAAATAAAGATAATAAGCTTATTTTTGCTTATCTATCAAACTGTATGATAGTTTGTTGGCAGAAAACATATATACCATCAATGTATTACGTATTTGAAAGTTATCATCATCACCATCATCACGTCAGCCGAAGGACGTCCACTGCTGGACATAGGCCTCCCCCAAAGACTTCCACAATGACCGGTCCTGTGCCACCCGCAGAAGTTAAATGCTACTATGGACCTAAATATTGCTATACAATATATATATGGGCTTACTCGATTGGGACGGACAGCTGGCTAACACAGGACAAAACAAGGCGATGATCTCGGCGGCTCTCCACAGAATACTAGTGTCTAAACTCTAAACTTATCAGCAGAAAACCCAAAATCAGAGTCTACAAGACTGATAAGATCGACTTTTATTTGACGTATGGATGTGGAAGCACTGGTTGCCGAGCCCAACATTGTCGGAAATCTGCTCGGCCACGTTAAGAGCACGGGATTGGATCGTGCTGCAAAAAGTGCGTATTTTGGGACGTCCGATTGGCCGACGAAGGTATCGCTGGATAGACCAAGTCCGAAAGGCCTGTGCGAGATTCTAACGACCGCAACTTCTTATTTACTAAGCTGCCAAAGACAGAGCACAGTGGCGTGTCTTAGTGTTGGAGGCCAAGATCCACTTTGGGTCGTTAAGCCAGCGTAGTAAATAAGGTACTTTCGAAAATTCATCAAAACTTACAAGCTAGCTAACTATTTGTAATTTGTTCAGATCAAAGTTAAATAGCTGGCTGTTGGATAAATGTTTTTATAGTGTTAGATGTTTTCTGGAGCAATATAAAATTGTTTAGTTATATACCTAGAACCAAGTATAGAATTAATTATGATTGTATTATTATTATTTTCAATTGACATTAAGCAATGTGTGTAATGTAAATAATTATTTGAATTGAATGTTAGATTTTAATGAATATTTGCACGCCTAGACCGGCTGAATACATGACACTATATTATGTAATACTGTGACATCCCTTTGTACTGTATTCTATGCAAATAAATATTTGATTGATTGATTGATTGATTTCAATAATATTCAGAACGCGTGCTACTTATACCAATCCACATTAAGAAAAAAAAATGCCTAAAACTGATACTAAACTTATCTATGAAGAAATTCATGAAATGTTAAGCATGAGGTTCTCTGTAATGAAAACATTATCAACGTCACGTCATAATTACCCACATTAGTATGGACATTGGATATAGCTGATCTTACTTTCGCGACTATTTCCAAAGGATGCGAGATATGATCGGTATTCGAGACATATAATTTCTTATGTTAATACCCGAGTTACGCGGTTGACTTCACGTGTTGATCACCTTTACGCAGTAATATGTCAGTGAGAACATATCATACTGTATGTTCTCGTTTCTAACTCGAGTTAATGACACTGAGTGAAAATCAGGTGAGATTCACAAATTAAGTACTCGTTGATTACAATCTCATGATACGAGTGAGGTATTCTATAATTTTAAAATATTTAGGACAGTATTCAATTAACAGTATTGTAGTCCTCACTTAAAAAGGGACGACGCTCGACATAGGGATCATGAACAATTTCATTTACTATTAAGTAACGGTATTTTTAGTCTCACAAAAAGTAATAAAGTGAATAACGATGATTTAACTTTAACAAAATCTGATTAACAAATACATGATAGTGGTAACAGAGGTCATAATTTGGAATAGTAAAAGCTAAAATTGTGTCATTTTCATTTTACAGAGACATGCTCAAAACATATTCACGTAGTACCATGACGACCATGCAACGGCAGTTTTAAGATGAAAAAACACGCATTGTTCTCAACTTTTCCCGTCGAGTCGCAATTAGGTACACTCGATAATTGCAACTAATCGATCGTGACGGAACAGCGAGCACCACGCGATCCGGTATGCAAAACATGCGGTTTGATGGATACGAATTATTAACACTTCATTTGTTTGACGACAAATGGTAACCCCGTGGCGGCAAATGTGTAAAGGTTTTTGGTGTGAAACATATGATTTAAGGCGTAATTATGAGTGATTATACACCATTTTTGCAAAATAAAGTCAAGATATGCCATTATGAATATTTGAATTACAAGGAAACCTAAGTATTTTGTCAAAATAATTATACGCAATTAAGAATGATAATGATGTAGTTAAAAAAAGAATACCTATTTTAAGAATGATAATTTTTTGGGTATTTCTCACAAGTAAAGTACGAACACGTTAAGTGTCCAAGTTCTCGACACTGACCCAAAACATGGCACTTTCAATCTTAATATCATAATGACAGAGATGATTAATAGCTTTCATCTATGGGACATTAAGGTGTCAAGCATCGGGACGTTTACCTTACGTCCATTTCAATATTTGGATTATACGTTATCCTAGAACAGTTGCATCCTGAAGGAGGTCTGGGGTCCGCTACCTAATCCCAAGAATTTGAGTAGGCGCTAGTTTTTACGAAAGCAACTGCCATCTGATCTTCCCAACCAAGGGGGAAACTAGACCTTATTAGGATTAGGCTTGTCGGCTTGTCAAGTGAGTGGACAACTTGAATGTTAGAAGTTCTCATGCCGCCCGAAGGTCTCTAAGTTGACTTAAGGACTGCTATCATAGCCTTGTAAGTCCCCGCGTACTTATTCAAGTACAAGTTATACGATAGTACTTCAGACCTGACATTTTAACTGCATAGCATAAACAACTGTCTAATGTACTTCACCAAATACAACTTAAGGATACGCCAAAATCTATAGAAATACTAAATAGAACAAATGGGAAGAACTTATACTAAATCGAAAAAGTCACATCTGGGTCTGAAGCACTACTCTTAGTTTGTACTTGGTGTAGTACAAACTAAGGATAGACAGCCCGAGTAAGGATAAATAGTATAACATTAAATTTTACAGAGACGCCCTCATACGCCCCCTTTATTAACATATTTCCTTATTGATCTACAAAATGTACAAACGATTTCTAATAAACTGCACTGCTGCTGTCTGCGCAATTCCTGCAACTTTCAAAATTCCGTCATGACTCCGATATCACAATCACACACTTACTAGACCCATATTGATTGCTGGTGGGTGGGTTGGTTGGCCTGTTTAGCCTAGTTGGTAGTGACAGTGCCTGCGAAGCTAGAGATCCCGGGTTTCAATCCCGGCCAGGGCATTATTTGTACATTTAGCACAGATATTTGTTCTTGGGTCTTGGATGTTTTCTACGTATTTAAGTATGTATTTATCGTCGTCTAGTACCCATAGTACAAGCTTGGCTTAGTTTGGGTCGATTTGTGTCAGATTGTCCCCAATATGTATTTATTTATGTATGACTTATCTCTACAACCTAACATAGAAACCATTGTTAATAAAACCGCTATGGTTTTGTATAAAATAGAAACTTGTAACAGCTTCAGCTCCGAGCATGAGACTAGGGCGTGGGGAAGGTGATGAACCTTGAACCCGCGGTCAGAGCAGGCGCCTTAAAATCGGTAAATGATACTACCAGATAATAATGTAAGTGACCCGCTTACTACTTAACGAAACAAAATGAAGCTTAACTTTTAACAAGTTTTAATGGTACCTATAAAATTAAATACAGCAACTATTCACTGCGCTTAGGCGTCCCCAGGCCACAGTGAATAATAACAAATTAACAAATAATATTGCCTTGTAATTGCCCTAATATTTAACTTGCCAATAATCACAATGTTAACTGTTGTTATAGTAAGAAACTAATACATACGAGTATCTTTACGGAAGACGAAGTTCATACGATGTCTAAAGGTGTTACAGTTGCACTGCTCGACTAATAACCACAGTAACTTTTAGTTGTCGATATAAAGATCTAACCAAAACAAATACTGAATTGTTAACTTAAAAGATACTAGATATTAAAACTTGAAAATAATGGGATTTATAATTCTAAAGAACACAGCTTATTTCCATGTAACACAACGCATCCGAAATCGGCAATTACAAAACGCAACGACAAGTGTTGCCACCCAGGAAAAATATTCATGAGACAAATGTTATTAAGTGTCGAAATAAAGCTAGATCTATGTACCTATTTCGGATAAGTGTGAAAACTTCGTTGTTACAAACTTATGCTACAATTTTACAAACAAGTAACTTATGAGTACGAATAGTAGTTCCAGATATATATAGTTATAGTTTAATAGGGCGTAACATATATATATGTGTACTTTCATGTAAAATGTTATTAGTTTAACGAGTATTCAAAATTTGTCACTGCTTTTTGAAGTGTCCGTGTTTGTGCATGATTACTTTATCTGTCACCTTTGAGCGTTATATAGACTTTTTTCATTATTCACGATGGTTGAATGAAAGAGATCCCTTATAGTTCTTTAGGTTAAGTTCGCCTTTGTATATCTTAGGTGAAATAAAGTTTCATTCATACCTTGATTCATACTAACATTATAATGTAAATAGTCCCAGTTTCACTCAGTAGAAGCTTGGCTGCTGATGCTGTTTATAGAGCAGGCAGTAGTACATAATTTACAACACACATATAGTTTATAATAACACTTAATTGCAACAATCAAGTACAAAGCAGAAAAAAACCGGCCAAGTGCGTAACTCAAAAACCGTTATACCTATCTGGTTCAAACCAAAAATCGTTGAAAGTATTTATTATTGTACACCATCTTGATTTTTTCAGAATTTTAAACTACTAAGTTTGAAAATTAGAGGGGGGGACACACACTTTTTACGACTTTGACAGCTAATAAATATCTCACCAACAGTTGACTTAAAAAATAAAATTTTTTTGAAACCTCTGTGTCATTTTCTGTGTGAAGGCCTATCTATCCCACACGCCTATGTACATTGAAAAAAAATATTTGACCCCTTAAACTTCTTAATTTGGAAATTAGAGGGGGGGACACACTTTTTACGACTTTGACAGCTAATATCTCACCAACGGTTGACTTAAATGTAAATAAAGAACCTTTATTATTATTATTATCTCTGTATTTGTTTTCGTACTTAAGCTAGGTTTTTAACAATAACTATATAAAAGTAAAATATATAAACATATATACAAAATATAAAACCATTATAAAAAAACCTAACCTAGGGTGCCGCCGGCAGCGAGGCAGGGCCTAAGCTACCGGTGGTTAGGGTGACAGAGAGAGAAACCTCCGGACTATCCGCGCCGTGTCCAGGAGTACCGCCTTCTGTATCTGACCCTTGATCCAGCCATCTAACGAGAGTCTCTTGAGATGTTGGTCGAGAGCGAGACTCTTCGCTATTAGACCGTTCGCGGAGACGACTATCGGGACAATGATCGTTGAATCAACATCCCACATGGCGGTTACCTCGTGTGCCAGGTCTAGGTACTTGCTAGATTTGTCCTTCTCAGCCTTCACAAGGTTCTCGTCATGGAGGATGGTGATGTCAACGAGTATTGCCTGGCGCTTCAATCGATCTGTCAGCACGATATCAGGCTTGTTGGCTACAATAGTCCTGTCCGTGATGATAGATCGATCCCAATAGAGCATTGCACGACCATTCTCGAGAACTGGCGCAGGTGTGTACTTATAGTACGGAACTTCGAAATCCACAAGACCGTATAGAAGAGCAAGCTGCTGGTGAATAATCCTGGCCACCAAGTTATGTCTGTGCAAGTACTCGCCGTTAGCAAGATGACTACAACCGAAAATAATATGCCTGAGTGACTCTCCGGGACGGAGGCATGCCCGACAAATGTCGACCGTGCCATCCTTCAGGATATATTTCCGATAGTTGTTCGTCATGATAACCTCGTCCGCAATTGCACAGACCAAACCTTCAGTTTCCCCAAAAAGATCCCCAGAATTATTATTAATATTAGCGGTTCATAACATACATCTTCACACCAAATTTCATAATTGTAGTGGTCATATTCTCCGAGTAAATCGGCTGTGACATACGGACGGACAGACATGACGAATCCATAAGGGTTCCGTTTTTTGCCATTTGGCTACAGAACCCTAAAAAAGAGGAAACGGTTTTATTCATAGGACAGCAGTATTTCACGTACGAATGTTTCGCACCAACACTGACTTATTGTGTGTGAATGTTATAGTTTGTTCATATTATTTGCACCTGCAATTGACCTACTTAAAGTAAATCTTTTTGTGCGTTTTATTTTCCAATTTTGAGTAAATACATTACGTGCTCCAGCAGTCGTCGTGTTTTACTTATCAGTAAATGTAAACTGCTAGTTGTTTACGTAACGTGTCAAACTTTTGACACGTTACGTAACGTTAAACGTTAGGTTAGATTTAGCTGTCAATTTTAAAATTGAAAATTACATTTACGACTAGTACAACTTTACATACGTTCGAAAACGTTCAATAATCCCCCATTTTACACTACGTTGGTGGTTTTACTCTAACTCGCAGCTTCCCTCGCGCTGGGAAAATCGGATTCCTCTCCATTCCCTAAAAAGATCTCCGTGGAGGTCACCCAACAAAGGAGTCAAGATATATCGTTTGAAACCTATTATTGGCAAAATTTCCGAACTATAGTCCCAAAGTAGTAATATAACATATCAAACTGTGTTTGTGACAATAATTGTGACGATAACAGTTCCATGTAGGCACAAGGCAGCCCCTCTTTTGCACGATATCTTTACGGCGCCAGTTCTTGCATATATACCGACGCTATGAAATACGAGTACCGCTTACTTTGCATATCCGACACAATTTTATTTTATGAGGTCAATGTAAGTTAACTGGGGGTAATATTTTTGTAAGCTATCTAGAAACGGGATAATTGAGACAGAAATAACGCTTCTTATTATCTGGCTTCATTCGGGCAATTAGCTACATGACGTAACTGACAAAAGGCGTTCTCTTGATGTTATAATTGCGTAAATGATTACAATACACGTAGTAAGTACTATGACAGGCTACGCAAAATTTAGGAAGTTGTTACCCGAAACTGAACGCATTCAAGATGAACTGGACCATACTGGACCGTTATTGTCTGCGCCGGGTCCTATTCATTATCGTGTTTCGTAAATACGGAACAACTTACACTTTCAAATCAGCGTGGATGACTAGGCACGTCTCGGACTTTCTCCGGGTTCACGAATGACATGTTAGCCGCCTATAACGCATCTATGGGTTCTCTCAGACCTACTAGAGCTTCTTCGGATTTCTTTCCATTTTTAATTTCATTTCGTGTGACGTCACAGCGATTGTATTGCTTCTTGCAGCACCGGTCATTTGCGCTCTAACATGAGTACGCAGCGGCCGCGTACACCGTTAGTAAATACGAGTTACGGCTGTTTCAAAACGTATTCGTTTGCGTTTTGATCTCAGCTTTTTGTAAATTGCCGCAAACCGGTAACGCGACAGTTTGGGACTCTAGGACTGCCGGACGTTTGTTATTGTGTGTACTAGAGGTAAAGTGTGACGTATTGAGAAAAATGTGCGGTCATTAAATAACAAGGTGAGCTCAGTTCTTACTTCGTTTGTTTTGTTTTTGCGTTGAACCTTTCCATTAAGGTGAGAAAATCTCCACTTTGTTTGAACGAGCATTTGCAGATCCTTTTACAAATACTATTCCTTTCGTAGGTAGGTATTTTATTTTCATAACACATTTCCTAGGTATTATAATGGCATTATCGTATTATTGGTACTTCCAATGGTATTGAGTATTTAATATTGAGCATTTTCAAAGTGTTTCCTTCTATCAACATGCGCTTGAATTTTCATGAGCACTCAATGGTCGTTATTCAATTGTGATTTGCATTATCCTTATCATTGACCACATTATATTGAGAAGGTTAATGATAAAGGTTTGCCTCGTCATTAATAAGTTATACTAACTCGATTCCTTGGTGAAATTCGAGCATACATGAAAGTGGCAAGAAGCTCCCTTGCTGCGCTGATATTCTCGATTCACAATAAAGCCAGTACAGTCACTACAAAGTGCGAAACTGTGCAACGTCTGTAGGTATACAACACCATTGCGTTGGTCGCAAAATACCTACTTGTTAAATGTAAATCATATAAATGAAAAATTCCTTGAAATTTTCAAATTGAACACCAGACCAAATATGATAAAACCAAACTAATGGTGTTCTGCTTGGTCAAATAATAGAAAAAAACATGTTCGGTAAATTAAAAATAACCTCAAAAAGTGTGCGTGTTAGATTTTGAAACAAAATGACCATTTCCGGGCATGTTTGGGAAATTGTCTTATTACACTGAGGAACATTTTTCTCAATGGGTTCCAATATTGCTTTTTAGGATTCCGTACCCAAAGGGTAATACGAGACCCAATTACTTAGACACCGCTGTCCGTCCGTCTATCTGTAAGTCTGTCACCAGGCTGTATCTCATGAACTGTGATAGTTAGACAGTTGAATTTTCACAGATTCATGTCAGAGATGTATTTCTGTTGCCGCTATAACAACAAATACTAAAAAATTGTAGAACAGTATAAATATTTAAGGGGGCTCTCATACAACAAACGTGATTTTTACGCCGTTTTTAAAGACCGAGTCCGACTCGCACTTGGCCAATTTTTATGATATGTAAATTGCAATGCATTGATTATTTATTATTTTTGTTGTACATTGATGGCAGTATTATCTTGGTTTGAAAAACTTTTTTCTATTAAATATTTCTGTGAAATTAAGTTGAGTGAAATATGAATACCAAATTAAATAAAAATAGTTATCTCAAACACCTTATTTCACAGCCTGTTAACTCCGGGCTGGCAGTTATATTATTTTATCATACATCTTTGCGATGCCATAAGATTAGTAAGTATTTGTATAAATTTCTAATTGCCGTTTTTCTGGAGAAAGTATAATGCCTTAAACAATCTATAATAATTCTAAGTTGTACTGAACATATTATAAATCATTGTAATATTGTGAAATGACATCTCACCCATAAGAGAAGCCTAACTGACGCACTTCAATCTAACTCGTACCTTTGTACGCACACTATTAAGATTATTATTATTTGTGTACGTATGTACTGTGTGTGTATGTGTGTATGTGTGTGTGTGTGTGTGTATGAGTGTAAAAGCCAAGTTGACAATTGGTGCGAATGAAAAGACTTCGTTTGTGTAATTCTCTTGTTCGCCTTCTATTTAAAATTTCTTGTTTTGTGTGGGATACTGCGAGTAAATACTATAAGTGGCCGAGATAGGCAACTTCCTGACTTCGCGGAGCGCGGGATCGATATGTGGTATTTTGTTCTTTGACCAAAAAATACTGTTGTGGCAGAGATTTCCTAGCTTGACGAGATATTGTCAGTAGGTTTGCGCAGTAGCAAGTAATATCATGCGAATAAGCGGGATAGTACTGCATTCGTATCGCCTCGCTCCCTGTGACATCCTGTGACATTCAGGAAGCACTCGTTTAAATGTAGGGGCGCAATAGTAAAGCGTTACTGCCTCAACTGATAGTTGACACTGACAGTTGACAGTTGTCTCATACTTCCAAACTAATTGTACTTGTACTTAGTGTATTACACTCAATTAAGTACTATCCCAAATTAAACCCAATATTAGCTCGTGTTAGGTAGCGTATATGCTCATGTTTGCTGTTGCATTCCGGGACCTCTAGGATTAAACAGTCGGCGGCAGAGATGCTTACAATTTTGCACCTTGTTCCTTTGTAATAAGGCAGACGACGTAAACATGTATTTGACGCAGACTGAACAAACAGCTCGACATTTGTAAAGTCACGAATCGGCTCAAAGCGAATAATCATGAATATAATAAGCACAGTAAGAAAAAGATAATTTAGCTCATAGGCGTGTCGTCACGTCTTCGAGGCAAAAACGCATCTAATACGTATGCGTATTATTAGCACAGTATAAGAAACAACCAGCATGCTTTATTTGTCTGTCGAAATTACGCACCTGCGTAGCGTAACGTTCGGGTTATGTACACGTAAGTTATGTTTATATTGCATAGCTTTATAGAAACAGTGTTGTCGCCGTGTATGCTGAGTATAATTGTAGCCAAAAAAACTTTACTGCCCCTAAATTTAGTTATCACCAGGAACGACGCGAACCTAAATCTGTGTTAGACTCAAAAAGTATAATTATAAATCAAGTATTTCCATACTGATAGAGGATGTAACAAATTGATGAAGCCATTACGGTTCCTAATAAACAGTTAGGAGGCAGAGCTAATAGGGCCATGCTAATATTGTTAACAAGAAGTCTAGTCTCCGAACCATTTAAAACGATGAACGCTTATTAGATGTTATCGATAGAAACAACGATATCAATTAGTGATGGTGATGACTTCACCGATTTCTGACTGGGACAGGAATATGTATTCAAGTTTATATATATTTTTATATGAAATAGTAATATGTTGCATTTGGTTAAGTATAGAATGTTATCGGAATGTTTGTTGGGCCGCAAAGGTGACGGATGAAAGGAGATTGCATTGTACGGAGATGACACGCGAATGATGATGATGCATTTAAATACATAAAGATTAAATAAATCATATAGGTATTCCATAAAATAAATAAATTCAATATTGTAATATATGTTTGTTATACCTTTAAAATATGGACTGAATTACCTGACTCTTTACTTACAGGATTTTTTATACCTAATATACTTGTTTTTCTAATACAATATAAAATTAATCGGAGATGCATCCTACTAACATTATAAACATCTAAGAAACATCTATAAAATCCGGGTCGAAGGACCTCAAGCAACCTTATTGATTGTTTAAGAATAAGACGCGCTACCATCACCTTATTTATGTTGTGTTCCCCACTGTATACCAATCATCTAAAAAACATGTACAAACGATTCGAAGGACCTCAGGCTAGTGTTAAGTAATTGTTTAAGTATAAGACGCGCTACCATCACCTTATTTACGTTGTGTTCCCCACTACTACACATACTACTACTAGCACATATATATTCGTCTTTTCAACCATATTTATCGACAGCATGTTTGCTATAGTAATTTGTAAGTATCTGTTTTGATGTAACGCATGTTTAGGCACACGTTTGTAATAGCCATATCGAATGAAATACTCTCTTAATTATATTTTTCTATCGCTCTATAGTCACTAATCTCAGCAATTTGTGAAGACGCAAATTGATTTCACTAATGTTTTTTTTTACTTTATCATATTTATGTAGGTACCTATAAATGTATCTATATTAAAAGTGCAATAATACGCAAAAAATAAGCACTGTCTACTTATTGCAGGTTATGAGAGTATTGTTTTCCGATTTCAAGGCCACTTTTATATCCTACTTTTCTTAATAAGGAAGACGTCATCTTTTTTATTATTAAGATCAGAAACCAAGAACAGAATACAATCAGTTTTGCAATAGTAAAATGAATACAGAAAGCAATATGATTGTCATGGCGTAGCATGATCAACCTTCGTTTGAGTCGAGTCTTTTATTACGGTACCTAATTAAAAACGCCGTTGCCGAGTGACCCGATAAGCAGTGCGGCTTCAATCGGAACCTGTAGATTTTATGACCGTAATAAACGCATTGATGCATTTTAAAACATCTACCTACCTACCTACTTACCTATTTACAAAAAATACTGAAGATTATTGTGGAGCCTAGTGCGTCTGGTTCTATACCCGATGTATTATGAACTTGACTACTAAAACAATACCCTACTGATAGAGGTTTAAATGATTCACCAGAGAGGGTATAGTTTTTTTTTTTAATATAGTAATTTTTTCAGAATTCAAGTCGTCTTTTTTGGGAGTGTATCTAAACCTCTTCTTCTTATCAGCTTTATCTTAGGACTAATGAATATGAGTTCATTTTTTAACAAATACACGACCTAATAGTGTGGCTATCTCGTTTAGTCACTATTTCAACGGATACCTATAACGGCAAAAACAGTACACGTCTCACGTTCTATTCTATATTTTGTAGATACCATCTTTTGTCCTCAGCAGTTATCAGCTCGCATGTAAGGTGACTGTATGAATTGACGTCCTTGGGTCACAAAGTGTCAGAATTTTAACCAGGTCTTTTGTAATTGACAATTCTTTTGATAATTAATCGCAAACTCACGAAGTCGTTAAGCAAACTTTATTGTGCTGAAATTTGGTTACCTTCGAGTTTATCACGACAATAGACGCTTACGTTTCGCTCCGGTTTTAATAGCTACGTACTACAATGTTAACATTGCAACAGTCCACCAGAAAACACTGGTTTAAGAGTAACATTATTTTTAATTGCATGTTATTATATTATACTTTCTTAGAGAATATTGAATCATTGGATTCAATAATTGGATTGGATTGGATTGGATTGGAATATTTGGATTGACAATTATTCACCGCTAAAAAAAGGACATAGGTAACGAAAATATTTAAAGATCTTACTTTCATTTATTTACAGCAACGTCATAGCATGAAATGCCGGTTACTTACAGAAGTATAAACTCATCATTATTTAATTAAATCGAAAGTAAGTAACGAAAACAGAGAATGATTCGAATTTTTACTGCTCGATGCCCCGTAATCGAAGCGCAATGAATTTAGCATTGAAAACACCCACATAAACGGTTAACTACCTACTGGAACTATCCACTTTCTACTCGGCGATGTTACTTTTATTTACTCCTAATTCCAACACTAAGTCGACAGGTCACGAGAGATCGAAATCGAATACCGTTCTAAATTCAAAACTGAAAAAAGCCGATTGTTTTTGATGGTTTTTCTAATAATTAAGCGCACGAGCGCTCATTAAGGCCGTGCTTTTACTCGACCTCTACCAGCGTTTTTACTCATATTGCTTTGAAATTTTGGACCAAAGAGAAATTGGTTACGCAAATTATTGTCATCCTTAATTACCGTACCTATAACGTAAGTACTTATACGTATGAGAATTTTGCCAGCCGTGAGATATGTTTTACTTACTACCAAGTTACAGAAATATGGCAAATTACTTTGTTTTTAGTACATGAAGCACTTCTGTAAAGATTAAAGATATATATTTTTTCAAATTCGGTAGGTATTGAGGAAAAAGAATACAAAATACTTTATTTTTAACTTACAAATACATAACTTACATCTGTATTCCCAAATGGTTACCCCGTTTGGGGATACAGAGCACATTCGATTTAATTTCACTGCCACAGTTTTAAATTTAGGTCTAAAGATAAATAAAAAAATGTGATATTGTTGTGATAGGCTGCTAGTCTATCACCTACAAACCATAACAAACTTCAACCTGGTTACCATAGTCTAGTGTTATGAAACCAATGGGAAGAAAAACACGTGGATAATGATCCAACTCCAAAATCAAACTTAACAAAAATGTATCTACGCTTCAAGTGTCTAATGCTTACGCTATTTTATTCTTACGATTACGATATTTTTTATAGTTTTATGTTCTGCCTTATATTTTCGTAGCACTCAATACTTAAAATGTTTGGAGCGTAAAACATACCAACATGTTGTGAATATATTATCAGTTCAGTTATTTTACCCTCATTTTGGTCAATATTCGTCAATTATCAGTCATGGTTGATTCATCCAACGATAACATTTTTTAAAAAGCACATTATAATATTTGCTTGATTATGTTCATTGTACTAAAACGATTTTAACTGCAAATAGGAGCTGATGTTTTTTTGCTACACATAATGATTCTCGAAGGATCGGTCGGCGAATAAAACTAATTGGCTCTCATTCCTGGTATTACTTCCCGAGTAATTAGTTCCAGCGCAACCGCCATTAGAATGGTGTCATAAATGCAGATATCAATATCACTTATTAAAGACCCCACCTTTTTAGTTAACACGACTAATTGCACTTTGAAATTTTAGTTAACTGAGTCAAAAGGAACAATAAAATAAGGTTCTATTCTGGAGACTACACAATAGTAAACAATTTAAGGTTTTTTTTCTATGGCAGGGTGGTTTCTAAACAGACTTGTAGGTATCTATATTATATAATCGGGACATAAGTACATTATACAAGTCGCATAAAGCTACACCATACTACAATACTTGCATAGGTCCAGCAAGGAAGGACTGAATTCTTATACATAAAAATGATTTAATCCCACTATCTAGTACAATCAGCTTCAAAAACCACCATATCAGCCCAAGGACGTCCACTGCTGGACATAGGGTTGGCATGCGGTTTGGCGATCGCAATATCTCCACCGCACTCCAGGGATGCTGCTGCCCATCCCACTGCGGTCTTGGTCGTAGTTTTAGGACATACCTGGGTCCATACACTTTAATGATGAGTTGATGACGACATTACGCATACGCAATGTATACGCATTAATATGACTTATAAGCATACAATCATAATATTTTTTGAGCGTGGAACCCCAATACATCAATTTATATGTAACAAGTATAAATCAAAACTAATCTAAGAATACACTAAGGTAGAGTTTTAATATTTAAAAGCCAAACTTCTTGGGAACGTAATAGCGAGCCGTGTTTCTCTTGTTAGAACTTTCTACTAGATCTTGCATGCAGTTTATAAATTCCAATATCCGGCAAATAACTTCTAACCCGACAATCTTGTTAACAGTTCTGGATTATGTTTAAAAGTTTTTCTCTGTTTTACTCTTTTTAGACATATATATGAATGTATTTTTTTTAACTACGATTATGGCAAATGAAGTTTCCTCGCGCACCCTCGGCTACTCTTGCCTCCTAGATATCAGGAAAACTATAACACAGAGCAGGTAGAGGTGTAACGACTCTCGGATTTTAACACTTAATTTTGTAACGTTGCATACATTTTTTTCTACGACAGCAAAAAAATTGATTTAAACAAAACATCGATATCGTAGCAGAATATGTTGATACGCGCCTCTTTTAAAAATTGAAATAAAAAAAAACATTTGTATAATACATCCATTTTATTATTTTTTTTGATATCCATTTGATTCTCCCCCAATCATATAATGACTTACCTATGGTATAAACTCCCATTTGTATAAAAAGTATAAATATTTACTGTGAGTACAAAATAATAAGCGCGGTAGGAAGTGTATGAACTCTTAAACTAATAATCAAAGTGCAAATAGGCCATAATTGGGTATAAGTAATCGCACGATGTGATCATAAATGAACTAACGTAATCGAACATTTTCTAAACAAATTGGATTATTTCAATGACTTTTCTATGTCTAAATTCAGAGATAGAGTAATTTGATCATTAATCAACACGTTTATAATCTAGGTACTTGTATTAAACAATGCCGCTATATAAATAACAATTACGATTACGATTTACACATGATTTGATGATTCCTTAATAGGCGATACACGCGATCGTTGAAACTGAAAGTTTAAGCTGCGGGTACACTAAAGTATACGCATTACGCACAATACAATCGGAATGTTGGGTAAGGGATAATTTATTATCTAACTTGCAAAGTATCTTTTATCAAAGTGTGTTCAATAAGTTTAATTCCGAATTATTCTATGTTTAGGATTAATCATATGAAACGTTGGAGTACGTTAATTCGTTATTTCAATTAAGTTTTGAGAGTTTAATTTTATCAAACAATTTTAGTATGTTTCTTTGCGGTGCAGTTCGTGTAGCAGCCGATGTTCAAAGGCATCGCTTATTTTATGGAAAAGAATAGGATTCGATAGTGTAGATTTGACACTATCTGTAGCATAAATGGATTGTTAAGTTTGGGAGAGTTATGTTATAACCTGTACTACCCGTGGCACGCGTTCTTCATGCACCTCTCGTTCATAAACGAGGCCTTAGCGTCGCGGTCGAGCGGACACCGTTAACCCATTGAACTTTAAGTACTTTTAGCAGCAAGTCCTGTTATTTAGGTCGATAGTTTAAGTTAATGCCCAATTGCACACAAAATAAACAAAAGTTGGTACTAAGCATTAGTTGACACATTCCCTGACCAGTGCAACTACCAAATAAAGGGTATTCCAACCGAAATGTACCTACAATCTGCAGTTGTATGATCCATAGCTATGGCTAGGCTACGGTATCTGCGCAGGATCTGCGCAGGATTATTCAAGCCGTTTGCTTATTTGCCACCTATAAACACATTTATATTGAAAATTTCAGTGTCTGCGTCCGTTGTAAATTATTATAATTATATTACACTATATTTGTGTGTCAATTTACATATATACCCTATTAGGTATGTCTTATGTGATACTTATACTATAGTTACTCGTAGGTATACGTAAAAAATGTGGCATTGGTTGATAAAAATCGTTAATTAGACAAAAAAGATATCCGGCGGTCTCTTTGAAGCGTGATAACTGTGATAACATGAGTAAATAGAAAGTTTTGTTATCTTACAGTTGACTTCGCCATATATGTTGCAAGGAGTATGTTTTATGACCGTTTCAGAGATATACAAGTAAATATAAGATTATCGAAATTTGATTGTTTGAAATGGTTTTTATCAGCTGCCATAGGATTCATACATCGGTTTCTGGTTTCATGTTTTGGCATAATTTGCAACAGTGCAAAATCATATTGGTTCAGCCTACAGCCTTGAAGGTGTTTTCCAAGTTTAGGTGCTATTTTCTACTGTGGATGCGCTGTTTTGTACTTTTTGTTTGTTTTTTTTATGATACCATTCTTTACATAAAGCAAATTCCGTGAGAACTAAAATCTGCCTTTATTAATATTATACAAGTTCATTCTTTTAATCATGAAGTTTGTTCTTTTAATAATCAACACAATAGCGTGTCAGCCTGATTCGCAAAGAAAAAAATAATTTAACTTACAGACTCGCAATTTAGCAAGTTTTTCTCGTTATTATCGAATCCCGAATTTCAGTAAGAAATCTCTTACTGTTCACGTGATTTGAGTTCTTCCAGGTGTCTGTTGAAATTTGACATCCGGCTAGTGGGTAATTTGCGTGCGAATAGGTAATTCAATATTTAGAGTGTTTGAAAAAAAAACTTTGACAAAAAATTATATTCTATCAAAAATATCATTTAAAAAATGTCATGTTCAAAACTGCTTTCACTAATAAAAGAACTGTATAAAAAGGTCAAAAACCAGTAATCGATAACAAAAATAGGTTAAAAACTAGAAATTGATAAAAGTGTTCAATATCTCCGACAAATGGTTTTGTGCTGGACTAGCTAAATTTTTTCTCAATATTTGTTCTACTTATAAAGCTTTATCATGAAGTGATGCAAGTGTATAACTAGCCTAAAACCATATTAACTCTGAAATTAAGGCTTGATAGCTTCTTAGAAATGATGTGGTAACAAAGTAATGATAGCATGATAGTGTATGAAATTAACGAATAATTGATGGTCGCGCCTATGAGCATAACCACAGCATGCCTCAATTGAAGTTGATTCTGACAAATTAAGTGATAATCTATAATGACCGAGACGGATTAAAATTCGATCAATTTTCGTGTTCTGTTTTATAAGTTATAAAATACTAGCTTTTGCCCGCGACTTCGTCCGCGTGGAACTCGTTATCACCTTAGAGAAATTAAAACATTGCAGGCGCAGGCTTAATTATCGCTCTCCCATACAAACTTCCACCGCCTTTTCACCCCCTAAGGAATGATTTTCGGGATAAATAGCTTTGTCCTCTTCCGAAGAATAGGTATTTCAGCTCACTAATGCCGATCACTGTGCATAAGCGTTCCATGCGCTCTCTTGGACATACCTACATAATCGTATATATATGAGCGCAACAGTCGTCAGTCGTAATAAACATGTGAGATGGGTATCAAAGCCCAATTGACCAATAAAAATAAAACATAAGTACTTATTAGTACGGGTATGAAGAGTTTAGAATACCAAATCAACAATTGCGTTAAAATATTAATGTGGCTACCATTAAAAACCATTTCAAAAATCAGCTGCGACGTTGAAGGTATAGTACAGTCGGCCTCATAAGTAGCTGGACACATTGGGACTTTGTCGCTTTTACCCGTTAGACATTTAGTATAACAATTTAAACAAGACGTTAAAGCGACAAGGTACAAAGGTGTTCAGTCCCTTGTGAGGCCGACCGTACCTGCATGCGATTTGGCATCGGCATTGCATCGGTATGTATTGCGAACTATGCAATACCGGTGTGAGTTACAATCGCAGTTCAACCGAGAAATTGTATTTCTAGCAATGCCAAGCTTACATAAAGCAGTGTAGAAAAGAACTGGCCTGATAGCCCTGATACATTAGCAAGTAGTTATGAATAGTGAATTGTCAAAACCGCCATATTATCATTGGTAAACTCGTGGGTAAACTGTAAACTGCTCTCAAAGTACGATATAGGAGAATAGAGACTGGTTAAAGTGGTAGATGAAAAGAGACTGCTTAAAGTAGTAGGAAAGTAGAGACTGATTTTGTAGACGATATAAAACAGAAGTATTCTGGGGTTACGTATACGACATGACAAATACGTACCTAGGTATACGACATGACAAATACATACCTAGGTATGTATTTGTCATGTCGTATACGTAACCCCAGAATACTTCTGTTTTATATCGTCTACAAAATCAGTCTCTACTTTCCTACTACTTTAAGCAGTCTCTTTTCATCTACCACTTTAACCAGTCTCTATTCTCCTATATCGTACTTTGAGAGCAGTTTACAGTTTACCCACGAGTTTACCAATGATAATATGGCGGTTTTGACAATTCACAAAACATTATCGAAAGAAAACTATAGAGGAGAGGCAGGGAAACCAGGCAGGGGACCGAGAGGTGCGTTTAAAACAAGCTTAAGAGAAAAACAATGTACAACCATGCCCAAAAGTATTAACTTTTGGGTTTTTCATATAAAAGTCTAACTTTGAATCATTCTTACATTTTGTATCTTTTTATAGAAAATTCCTAATATTTTTCAAAAAGACTAACCAAACTTGCTTAACCAGCATTGCTTTTTATATTAATGCGATTGCATACAAATAGTATTATGGTTAGGCCTGTTTCGGTAACGTAGAGTAAATACAAAAGATTTAGGTAACAACTGTAGTCGGTTTTTTGCCTTAATTTTATAGAGATTATTGTGCAAGCTTAAATAAATATATATAATTTAAATAAAAAAAATGTGAATTAAGTTGTGCGACTTGTGCGTTTTTGCCTGTAAAATGAGAAGATTTTGGTTCAACCACGTAAGCAAAACGTAACAAGTACCTAAATAGAGAGGTAGGGCACAGCGGAACGTCATCTCGCTCAAATTAACAGGCCAACTGGGGAAGTACCACCACCTCACAGAATACCTACCGCATCACTACTTGCTCCTTCAGGTATTTGGTCTTGTGTTGCAGCTGATGAGTAAGGTCACCAGAGCAGAGCTCCCGAGGATGTGCAGTGAGGGACCTGCATAGTGCATATCTCTAGCTGTCAAAAAAACGAATCCTCAAGTCAATAAAGGATCGGCAACACACTTTTGGAGTCGCAACTATCCATAGGCGACAGTATCTGCTTACAATCAGGCAGGCCGTAAGCTTGTTTGCCACCGTTGTTATAAAAAAACAAGGTCATTAAAAAAAACAAAAAAAATGATTTTAATCGTGGCGTATACTCGTAGTCGCCATCGTAGACATACCGGAAAGCACAAGGTGCTCACCAAAACCTGAAAACTACTCCATTTCCAAGGTCGATTGCATGTTCAGATGTTTTTGACCACCCTGGTGAGTATAGATATATTTGATGGCGACTGTTATACAGGTTCATCCACAAATACTATTTGTGACATCCGACGTTTGTTAAGACTTAATGTTTGTTAGACTTTTACGAGTCATAAGGTACGCAACATCTTTTTTATCTGAAAATCTAACTGTTTCAGGGAAAACTTGATAAACTCTAATCTTATCAAGGTGATGGTGATGAAATATTGGGGTAAACGTTGAAGATCGAGTTAGCATTGTGGACCTTATTGTATAGGTATAACTCTTGAGGAAAACCTAATCCGTTTAAAGAATGATTAACATTAGGCCGTTCCGTGTCTGGGCTGATCCGTTCTCTATGGCAGCAAGGCGCCGGCCGTTGCGCGGCCAGGCTGCGTCCGGGCCCGGTGACGCTCGGAAGCGGCCCAGCGCATTGAAACCTTCAAGAAAAGAGCGTACCTCCATCCTAACGGCCGGCAACGCACTTACAACCCCTCTGGAGTTGCGAGTGTCCGTGGGCGGCGCTAATCGCTTACCATCAGGCGATTCGTCTGCTCGTTTGCCTCCTATGTCATAAAAAAGCGCGGCCGATTGTTAGTGAACACAAATGTTTGTCGGCCAATCTAACTACGGCCGAGGCCCGGAAGTCTAGTAGGAATCATTCTTTACATAGCTTCGCATATACGGATAAATTTTAATCCTAGGTACGTCACTACTACCTTTTAAAATTATCTCTCATCAAGTTTAAAATGACACTAAAATAATTTTGCATCAAGCACCAACGCTGCTAACGAAAATTCCAAATTTCAAATTAAAGGGAAAATGGAAAAAAACCTTTACCTAAGACGAACGCCTCCGTAAGGCGTTGTAAGTGGGAACTAGTGAACGATTTCGTGCCCGAGCTTGATTGTTCCGATAGCTCAGAGGCTAGAGCGATTGGCCGCGTATGCCAGATTTCACAGGTTCGAATCCTGCTTGGAGCACTATTTTTTCCAATTTTGCCCTTTTTTAACCGACTTCAAGATTTCAAAAGAGGAGGTCATCAATTCGGTTGTATGTTTTTTTTTTTTTTTTTAATGTTTGTTACTCCATAACTCTGTCATTTCTTAACCGATTTGAAAAATTCTTTTTTTGATTGTATGTATATATATCCAAGTTGGTCCCGTTTTTGTCAAAAGGCAGTTCTGATGATGGGATCCATGAGGAATTGAAGGAACTCCTCAAATCTTTAAGGCAAACATATAGTGATTTTTGTGTTTTTATCAACAAGTCAAGCATTTGCATCCAAAAATGTGACATTGGATGAAGTGGAACTGCTGATGATGATCAGAACAGAACTCTTCAACGACGAAAAGTTCACGTTTGGCGATTTGTCCTCCTAGCTGTGTTTGTTAAGCAAGTTCTATTTTCACGATTAATTTTTGTCATGCTCGAGTTCTGATGATGGGATCCATGAGGAATTGAGGGAACTCCTCAAATCTTAAAGGCAAACATATAGTGATTTTTGTGTTTTTATCAACAAATCGAGCATTATCATACAAAAATGTGACATTTGATGAAGTGGAACTGCTGATGATGATCAGAACAGAACTCTTCAACGACGAAAAGTTCACGTTTGGCGATTTGTCCTTCTAGCTGTGTTTGTTAAGCAAGTTCTATTTTCACGATTGATTTTTGTCATGCTCGAGTTCTGATGATGGGATCCATTAGGATTCGAGGAAACTCCTCAAATGTGAAAGGCACATAAATAGTGATTTTAGTATTTTCATGAACTAATCAAGCATTTTCATTCATAAAAGTGACATTTGATGAAGTGGAACTGCTGATGATGATCAGAACGGAACTCTTCAACGACGCGTAGTTCACGTTTGGCGATTTGTTCTCTTCGTTTTGTTTGTCAAGCAAGCAAGGTTTTTCCATGATTTCATGAGGAATTGAGGGTACTTAGTCTTCTACCATTATAAACATACTTATAGCCATTTTTGTATTTTATTGTATGGAATCTAAGAGTGCACCATCTAAGATTAATAATCTTTCACCGGACTCCCCCATTGAAGTCGGTTTTTTTTTCTTAAAAATTATTTTTATTTAACATGACACTGTTCACCCTGATCGTGATAAGTAATTAATTATTGATGAACATGACACCACTTTTTTGAAGCACGGTGCACGGAGTATACCGGTAGCAAAATATGCTGCGGAAGACAGATCAATTATTCGCAGTTCTGGGCGTAGTCACGTTGTTACCCGTAACACACGTGTGTTGTCTACGTACTTTTAATTGCATATACTTTAAAATGAAAAATTATGGCGAGTGTGAGTAGAATGTAGATATACATATCTACTTAATCATGACAGGTACGTCGTAAAGAAACTATAAATTAGGAAGATTTACATAAATTTATTGAAATAAGCTGAGGGCTTTAATAGGTCTTAGTAATAGTAGCCTAAAGTTTTGTGATCTAGTGTATACTTACATAATCTATACTGGTATCTACGTAATAACGAACGTACTTATTGAAAACTCCTTCCTAAGCGCCCGTCCATTTATTTACGAGTGCATATCCAATTCGACGAGGAACTCAACGATTGTTAAATCTCTTGTTTTGAATATCAAACAAAAAGCAACATCTTTTGTTCGAATCTCTACTTTGCATAACGTACTTCGGTTTTGAGTGTATGCAAATGTAGATGTAACTTTTACTTGTATTCTAAAGTATTTTTCTTATAACCAACCTAAGGAAACGAGTACCTTGGTATTATGTAACCATAACTTAACAAAACAGCATTATTTGATGTTTAAAACAAGTGAAATTAACCAATATAGGCCGGATTTTACTACACTGGAATTCTTATAAAATTAAACTCAGAATAAACTGTAGAGATATGTACGAGTGTGCTGGTTTGGTCAAATTGACACTGAGTCAAAATTATCTGTATGAGGTTCTCCGCCCGATACTAATTGAAAGTTATATTAACACATTCACTGCCAGCCACGCCCCTCAGGAACAAGCCTTTGCCCCTCAGGTTTTTTTTAAACTAAGGGCCTGTTTAACTAGTTGTAAGCTCACACTGGACAAAATGAATTGTGAATAGGCTGAATTACCATTTTCAATGCTTACCGATAATTCGGTTGACTGGAGACGAACCAGTGTGAGTAGAACTTTCGATGACACGTGGTTGTTACTTTCTACATCAAGGGTGAGGGTTCTAGCGGTGGTGGGATAAATCAGGATGTTTTGTGAATAGCATAGTTGGTCCCAACGCAAACCGCTACCGCAACCATAGCTGCGTGGCAGCCTAATGAAACGCGTTGTTATCGATATAGAGGCTACGTGAAACGGTCGCGACATATTAGGGGTCTATTTGTGATTAGCTACGACAACATTAAGGGCGGGTTTAATTGACCACTTTAAAGGGAATGCCTCGATTCTGAGAACCATGCAGGGGCATAGGGCACAGGAGTGTAACGTAGGAAACACGCTTATATCTTCCGCACACGAGAAAACGAAATGCAACTCTCTTCAGGAATAGCTTATTTGGGCAAATTTCTATAAATTTATCTGGGTTTGTGAAGTTTATTTATACTCCCTTTTATGAGAGTGTTTAAACTTGATTGTGTCGTTTAAATATATTAGTAGGTAAGTAAAAAAAGGAGAATAGACTCAAAATTTGCGTTATTTTCCTATCGATAAAGTAAGCCAAGCAGTTGTGTTGTATTTCGGCTCTAATCAGAGAAACAATCATGTAGCCAAGAATCACACCGGATTTTAATTAACGTAACTTACAATTACCAACGATTTCAAGCAACCGGTCCGCACAAATTACGATTAAGTACCACGGTTTATTCAAACCAACCCTTAGGTGATAGTAATTCTGTACTGTCTAACTGGGTTACCTCAAGTAGTTTTGACTTTCTGACTTGTGTAGGATTTTCTAGAAAAGTCGAGCTAATTAAATATTCAGCTAAGCTTATAATTCAATAACCTGAAATACTGCTCAATAATGCCATTCCGCTCCACTGACCTATTAACCAAGTTAAATTCGCTATTGCTTATACAACGTGCAACGGGAAGCCGTATGCTGCTCATGTTCATGTCAAAAGACTAAGCCGAGGCGCATTAATCCAGGACTTATGTCGCATTAGCAATACGTAACTACGTTACATGCCACGTTTGAGAACGCTCTTATTACATTGTTAATAGTAAATTGCTCTAAACAGAAGTATTCTTTTGATTCTGTAATCAGACTACAAATTAGTATACTTAAAATAAACTGTCACATGTACATGTGTTTATGTGTGTATGTAATACTGAAAGGATATCTATTTTTGCACCCACACTTCCACGCACGCCGATTTTAGGTATTTACCTATGTGACAGATTGACGGCAAATTGTTCGTGGGGTAAATAGGATTTTAGACAAGAGGGATGTCAGACGAATAGCATATCGTCTGTATTGGTCTTTAGTGTTGCGCTTGGCAACACTACGTCGGATATCCTCTCCCTACTGAAGACTAAAAAAAAAAGAATAATGGTGGTTCTGCTGCAATCCTGCTACTATCCAATATATCGTGTGATTAAATAACTCAGTGCTTTTATTAACTATAATAAACCATCATTGACAAGGGATACACTTTACTTTCCCTTTGATTGAGAGAAAAATAATAAACGTAGATTATCCACCCATACTGATAATAAATTCCACGACAAACATACATAAGTCTAATTTGGAAGCATGTACCTCTACTACTAGTATAGCCAGTATCTAAACTATCACTGAGCATATAATCACTACGTAAGTGCCGGGCCACATGACACTGCTCCGTTGCGTTGCGTTTGCATAAATGATTCAATGCTTTTGAAGTGAATGTGAATTCGGGTTTAATATACACCTAATGTTTAAAGAGTTAAATTAGTTAAACAGTTTTACGTTCCAGTTGTTTATTATTCGATGAGTATTATGATTGTTGGATATAATATGATAAAGTGTTTTCATTTGTTAAATTATACATATGTTTTATGATGCATAAATATCCTATCCGTATTTATATATTCCTTATAGGGGCTAAAAAAAGTAGTACACTGAAGTGTACTGCTAAAGCCCCGCTTGATAAGTATAAGACATTGAAAACTAGTAACCATCTAACAAACCACAGTAGCTACACAGCGTTACCTTTATGATCAGGAACCGTTTCATCATATGAAAGATAATGAAGACCATTTAACGGTAGTACTCGTACGTAAAGATGTGCGCTAGTTAACTAATCGAGCTCGGAATTTAGTTAGATTAGTTGCATATAATATAATCATGGTAGCGGTGCGATTCAGGTGATGTTATATAAATCTAGATTAACGCTGTGAAACCGGAGAACGATTTGTCAGCCCGATACGGGGCCTAACATCGCACAGTCAGCAGCGGCTTGGCTTAGGCTCAGTTTTAATTTGTTGACCCTATGTCAATCTAATATTAATAATCCGTTATACCTTTTATTTCACCACGGATCTGTACCTAAGATGAATTGAGTAATGCGACGTAAAATTATGAACGACAGAGAAGCCTAACTAGTGGATAACATCTCGTTTTAATTAGGGTGACCAAGTACATCTCTGGATATTAAAATTATTTTTAATATACATATGTAGATTCTTGGTAATCATTTACGTAATCTTAATTTAATTATTTTTTTTTAATTTTGATATTTGCATATAACGGGATTATTAATCATATATAAGTATTATTATTAAATTCATTTTACAAATCTCTCTCGAAACAAAATCTCGTGATGAGAAAAATGTTACTGTACGAGTAAAAATGCCCGTGGATGAGCCTATAGGTTGTGTCTGGTTTTGAAAGACATACATAAAAGTGGGGACATTGCTATGGTGTTGCTATGTCATGCAGTGGGCATTGCATTTCGTTTGAGTCAAATTTTATGGTAACGATAAAATGAAATGGATGTATGCTATCCTTACCTCGCCCCACATGCGAGTCGGTTAATTCAGCAGGTCAGTTACCTGCATACTCAATTAATCTCCCCTCTGAACAACGAGGGCTAATTTATATATTTCCGTCATACAATTTTTAAATTGCCTTCCTATGGATTAATTAACATTACTTTTTGTAGGCAATTTTTATTATATTTACAATACCAATAGTGATATTTATAAAAATATGTCCAGAAACGATAAAAATCACGTAATATCAGTCGACTTGATGTCGTTCTTATTTTACTTGGTATAAAATAATTCCATGTTAATGTGATTGCACGCATTACAACAAAGAATTTACGCGACCTGAAACTCCTGACAGCTACTGATTAGTTTGATTCGAGGACTTATCTTATAAAAAGAAAGCAAAGTCGACTCTACCAACACCGTTAGGTACCTTGTATTCATGAGATGGTTTTAACACTAAATACTAGGGGGTCGTAGGTAGGTACTTACAGAATAAGATTCCGTAGATATAAACGTCATCAAAATATATATGTATAGTAAGAACTTCTTTGGTAACTTTAGGATATATTTAGTAACAACGTGAGAATGTAACATGTAATTTTAGCAAAATACATAATAAGTTAAACAATTCACAGCTAGTTTAAAGTCAAAACCATTAAGCAAATTTTTCTAATCTCCAACAAAACTTACGTGGCTGTGGTGATTTACAACGTTGCAAATTGCCAACATTTAAAAAGCAAGACCCTACTATTATCTACCTACTTAAATGTAATTGTAAGCAGTTATGTAAACGAAATTAATAGTTTCTTGTTTCAACAGGCCAGTGCCTCAATCTAGCGTTAGTAGAGGTATCAGTCAGTTTTCCTTTCCCATGTCATAAATGGGAGGAGTTCAAATATTTTTAAAGAAATAAGGAATAAAAACAAATATAACAACTAGATAATAAAACTAAATTAAAACTAAAAACTAATACTAAATTAAATTAAAATAAATCTATGAAATTTGGACCCTTTGGCATGGTGCCAAGGATGCTGGCAGCATTTCCCCTCTGTATTACGATGCTAATACGTTGTGCGAGAAAGCTGCCAGCTCTTCTGTCACCAGTGAAGTCGACCAGTCTTTTGGAAAGTTCTTTAAAAAGTTTTAGAGCATTAGGACCCCACGGGCCAAGAGTCTCGACCCCGAAAATAATTAGTTTGACTTTAAAACCGCATAATAGCATAAGACATCACGAGGAAAGAAACATACTAAATTAAGCTGATAAAAAATGGATAGAAACAGCTATACGATGTAGGTTTAGCAAAGCATTGCTAGGAATGTCAATGCAGGATTAATAAACGCTTTTAATTACAAACATTGCACACCAACTGCAAACAAAGGTTTATTGACAACGGATATAGGTGTTCTAGCATAATGTAAACGACAAAACTGAAATGTCTATTACTTATTACATTCGTAACACTGAGAGTTTAAACTTCGAAAATAACCATGTATAAATAACGACAAGCCGAAAAGTTTCGAACTATGTCCCTCTGCGTGCTTACGGAATGTGCCCTCTTCTAGTCATTCGACGCCAAAAGTCGGAATAGATGTTTAAGAAAGTTTAAATGCAGGATGGGTGTTCATTCCTCTGTGCCAAACATGCAATGCAAGTGAGATCTGAATAAGTTGAACTGAATTCAAGCTCCGGCACTACACAAGTACGCAAATAAAGAAAAATTTTACACAATGTGAAAGTGAATTAAATACAATATCAATGAAATAAATATTGTTATTTATAGTATGTTTTCTATTTCCATAATAATATAGTTTTTACGACTGCGTATGTTGAAATGTTTCAGACGGTAAATCGCGTAGCCCGTTGGGCTTTAATCAATATAGTTTTAATGAGCATAATTTATGATAATGAGAACGTTATTAAGGCTCTGATTAAATACTGGCCGTGTAAATAGCGGTTAATGGTGAAAACTCTTTGTAATAGCATTATTTTAAATTGTGTTTAAATATTTCCGATTATAATATAGCGAATATTTGTTGCCACTCGGCAGGCAGGCAATGTACAGAGTGTGGCCACTACTACTGTGTATTGAACTTTCCAACAAATATTTCAAAGTGGTTTCAATTGAAAAAAATGTTTCCATTTAATTTTTTTACGCATAATTAGCTTACGTTTACTTTCTTACTCTACCGGAGTGATATTAATTACTCCTTATTTTAAAAACATTAAAAATCGATAAATACAATTTAAAAAATCCCAAAAGTATTCTTTAAATCCAAAAATGCAACAACTATTATGAGTCCTAACTTGATGCTACCTCAAAGTCAAAATCAGAATTGACTACCGGCCGCGCGGTACCAAGATCCATTACTTGAAGGCCTAACTTTCAACCAAAATTTCTTCGAATTGCAAATATTATATATTTTTTGAACACAAAAGGCTGCAGATGCTCTCAGGAAGAGTCCTTTTAATTTTTGCTCTTATTGCAGACCACACCCTGCATATGTATTTTTTTTTTTCAATTTATGTATTTAATTTAAATCAGAATTAAATCTGTATTGAATAATCATAGGATTATCTAATTTAGAAATTCGTTAAATAAACACTAGATAACGTTTTACTTATCATGCTTACTCATTACCCACACCAATAATAATAGATACAGATAAAAATTACAATGCTCGTGTCAGCAAATTTAATCAGTCGGGCGTAACACACATATCTTGCGCGAGCCGCTATATTATGTTACCTCTGATATTGATCATACCAAAGATACTTTGTTCGGTATTTTCACAGCGGATACACTTTGGAAAGGCTTCAATTTTAGTAGATAAATCTATTCAAGCTATATTCCAATCCAAAATTATGCATGTGCCTAATTTTGCCACACGAACTTTATGTATAGGTACTAGGTTCTCCTTAAGGTACCGTATGTTGTAGTGTCGACAAAATGCGTAAGACTCGTGTATCTAGCGCATTCACGTCGGCTTAGAGTAGCGTTATTTCGTTTTGAGGTTAACATTCACGCAAATGATATTTTGTACGGTGATGTGAGGCGGCATATCCCTATAAGTGCCGGCGCATACCGTTTTCACGGTTTATGCATTCTCTCTGGGCCTCCATTTTGTAACTACCAATTTCGTTTTCATTTTACTATCACATTGATCATTAGTCCGTCGAGCTATTTCAGCGCAATTGATTATGCACATTGGTGAAGCTCTTAAACCAAAATAATTTAAATTGGTAGAATTGTAAACTGTTTACCTCTAGGTATGTTCTGGAATTAGGACCCTGGTATGCCAAACGAAAACAGCTAATTGTGGCCAAAACATACCATGGAATGGAAACATGTTTACCAATAATTTACGTACCAAATCTTTGTCATCTCACATATCATAATACGAAAAAAATACTCACATTTTCTACAATAATATGACACATCTTTGATGAACCAGTACCTATAGCGGCGTTCTACAAATTCCTGCTTGTGTTTATTTTATCTTTGTAATATTGATACCGTGTGTACTCAACCTGATATAAAACAATTGATAATCTCACCTTAGAACAACCAGTGTTCCTTGCGCCGTCGTCGAGAATAGTGCAAAAAGAGCAGTGAAAAAGTAAAAAGAAAAAGGACAACTTAGTTTTTCTGTGTTCTACAAGTATTTTTGTAGTGTATTGTCTCTATAGTGTCATTTTATAGCAAACATTGTTTGAAAGCACACATTGTTGGAAGTTTTTAGGGAGTGTCTAAATATCATTGGTTAGGTACTGTTACAGTGATTAATGCATTAAGTACGGTTGCAGCCAGATTTGCGAGTCGCGCAAATTTACACAAAATAAATACATATAAGTACACTACATATCCACAATAAGTACGAATGATTTTGATAAACATTCGGGTGATATCAATGGAATATTTGTAGTTATTACGGAATAGATTGACCACTTACTATTCGAGGTTATTTTATACTAAATTCACGATACATACCGGTGAAAATACGAAAGACATACTTAAATTGGTATAGCGCATGCAAATTGTAATAGGTGTATTTTCATATTAGACATAGGTACCTGGTTTATGGAAATTTACTTTTTTACGAACACAGCGTTCCGACCTAGATATTTTAATCTGCAAAGATAACCAAAGTGCCTGCGTATTCATACTTTAATGCATTTGGTACCCACGTAATAATAAAAAATATTGGCACGCTTTGCATATGACGTTAAAAAATTCAAATTATTCGAATAAATGTTCGAATGATGCGAACTCTACATCATCATGGTAATATTATTAATAAGAAAATTGCCCGTATTCTTCATTCATAAGCATTTATTGTTCTAGTTAATATTTCGTCATAATTCGTTTGTCCTTATCTATCATTTCGACATTTACCTATTTTTGTGTGAGAAAGGGATAAACCACGTTTAGGCAGGTATCTAAGGAACGGTAGAGTCCATCTCTTTTCATTGTAAATTAGTGTTTGTCGACCAGAAGAATGCCTTAAATGCGTATGCGTGATATTTTGTATTAAATGCGTGATAGACAGTATTATAAGAATCATATTGACGTTTATAAATTTAATGTAATAAAAACTAAGATTAGGTATACGAATCGTTTGTTAACAAGGCTAACAAAACATGTGATTCAGAACATTTCAAGATAATCCATCATTTTCTGTCAGTGTGTTTATCACTCGTCAAATATAAGAATCTTCAAACTCAGTTACTGAATGTTACGAAATGGCCACAATCTTGTAGTGATAGAGTTTAAAATGCAATACATATTTGATGTAGCAATTCTATTGACGTAATACTAGTTGTGATGACTACATTACGTTTACTTCAACAGCTAAGTTCCAGATACATGCAAATGTGTAGATAGAGGAAGTTAAGTAATACCTACCGTTGAAACTAACTTCCCCAATGTCGCCTATCTTCATTTTTATCCAACGGTGCTGCTTGGTCTCTTCTAATACCGTTATTCTTTCGCTTGTACTGCCTATACCTTCGTTCGATGTCGAAGTGTTGAATCGGAAGTTGGCGTGGACTACCAAGTCGTCGTGGTGAAGATAGCCATCATAATTCATAGGACTTCTAACAGTCAAGTTGCCCACTCACTTGACAAGGGAGGTCGAAGTTGCACTACGTCCGTAGGGAGTACCCACCGTTACCCTACACGTGACCCCTGGGTGGTGCTATAAGTGCAACAAAAACTGGCAACCGTACTTGTCGAAAATAAATGCCATACGATTATTATTATAATTCGTAGGCGAAGTTACTAGTTTTAACGTCACATTACGTAGTTTATATATTTTATTTTGTTATTTAAGCGAAGGCATGTAATAGTCATATTCTCGTGAACAATCGTACCCTAGGTCGCGTTCACGTACAGGCTACATGCTGCACTACACACTGCGCGACCGTTCAGCCGATATTGGCCGGCGGCCTGTGGAGACGGCAAACGTCATAGTCGCCTGAACGGTCGCGCGGTGTGTAAAGCAGCATGTAGCTCGTACGTCAACGCGGCCTTCGATTGTACGCCCTTGCTCGCATTATGTAACTAAATCGGGTGTGTAATGTTATATACCTACTCGTATAAACACAAACTGTATATTTTCATGTTGCATACTAATGAAATGCATAATTTCGACATTATAAGCGAGTCGTTTTGTACAAACATATTTGCATAAAATCTTCGATAAAAAATCAGTGTTCATGAACTTAACTTTTGTATAATGAACATACGCGATAATGCTTATTCTGTGTAATATTTCATAGTCGAAATACAGGTACATTTTTATACAAATTTTACCTTTAGCGGGTGGACGTACGGCTCTTATACCCGCTCTGCTAACGAACGAACCTAAGTACCTGGGATGTAATACTATTATACTATTCTGTGACCTGGGCCACATAATGCCACTCCACGGTTAGGGCAGGCAAGATCACGTGGAAATAGGGTGCTTTGATTCGGTTTTTGGCAATATTTCCTATTATTGTCCCGGCTATTGGTTTCTGGGGTGTGATAGCAATAATTTAGTAATGAGATGGTAGATTCACAACCTGATCATTATTTCAAATGTTGTTATCAGATTTCATCATTATAGGTAATGTATGTTAACTATTAAAAACGAAGTATGTAGGTTCAATTTAACATGGGAGGTCAAAGTTAGACCACGTCCGTTAGGGAGTACCCACCGATACCCTACACGTGACCCCCCAGGGGGTGGTGCTAAAAGCGCAACAAAACTGGCAACCGTACTATCTTTTGGAAGACCTCACAGTTTGAAAAATAAATGGCATACGATTATTATTACTATTGTATGTCTTTTCCGCTCACGGGACAATGGTGTCCCGGACCTTTGGAAGGCGTGCGTGGAGCCGAAGTACCGAGGTACCGAAGTACCAACCGAGCACTACATAGCCAACACGTAGAGGCCCTTTTAACAATTTAATGAAATGCACGGGATACACTGAGCGGATGCTGTCCTTGCCCGTGTCATGGGACGCACACAGAGACAGCACCCGCACCTCCTTATTATTATTATTATTTGTTTCTCCTTCGACATTCACGGGCCATTACATCCCGGTCTTTTGATAGGCTTGCGTGGGGACACAGATCCAACACGTAGAGGCCCTTTGGAGAGTTTTACTATGTAATACACCTGCTACAACCCATTCACGGGTACATCAATAGATACCCGTGAACCGGTCCCAGCAGGCGTTGGGACTATTGTAAATAAAATGAAAAGATTACTGGGCTATGGTGTTGAAGTTTGGCTGGTCAAGAGATTGGGCTATTACTTAGGTTCCGGACACCTGCCATAACAATGCTTACACCGTTATCGAGGCAGGTGGTGACTCGCCGCTGCCTAGATGGGCCCCTGAAACTGCCGTCGTAAAGACGGCCAGGAGCAACATCGGTGTGAGCGGCTCAGGGTGTGGAGAGGTGTGCACCACTTTCTACCCAGTGGCTGTTAACAGCCACCGTGCCCACTCGCGACTTATGCAAGTTTCACTTCCACCCTGCGAGCATATAGCTCTGACGACTCCTCTCTGGACGGCCAATGAAGGCAAGCCAGAGCCGAGAGTCCTGCGGGTCCCCTTGGGGTTCCACTCCGACTGACGAAGACACGCCGGAGACGGAGACCCTGACCGACTCTCTGGAGCACTCGGGTCCGTGGGGTCGTCACTCCCCAACAGCTCGCCACAAGCTGCCCTGCGGGCTATTATTATTATATGTCTTTTCCGCTCACGGGACAATGGTGTCCCGGACCTTTGGAAGGCGTGCGCGGAGCCGAAGTACCGAGGTACCGAAGTACCAACCGAGTACCACATAGCCAACACGTAGAGGCCCTTTTGACAATTTAATGAAATGCAAGGGGTACACCGAGCGGATGCCGTCCCTGCCCGTGTCATGGGACGCACACAGAGACAGCATCCGCCAGGGTGTACAGACTATTGCTGGTTGATGGAATCTAAATGAACCGGACTATTGGGTGAATATGATGGACTAATGGCTGGGCTATTGAATGAGACAACTGACGTCTACCTAATAAAACTGTCTCACATTTTTATCTCAGGCAGACGGTGACTCGCCCTCTGCTAGATGGGCCCCTATAAATAGCGACATTAAAAATGGCCTAAGGGCAACACCGGTGCAGAGGGCTGGGGGTAGAGAGGTGGCACTGGACTTTAAACATATAGCCAACTCGCCACTTAGGTGACCACATCCACCCCCGAGCAACAGCTCTAGCGACTCCACTCTGGACAGCCGGTTAAGGCGAGCCAGAGGGGGGGGGGGGCCCTGTTCATACAACCAACCTACAGGACACCCCCAGGAGCACTCAGGTACATAGGGTCGCTGCTCCCTAACAGCTCGCCACAAGCTGCCCTATGTTGACTGACTGCACTGGAAATCCAGTGGGCGATGGGGTCGTCACATCCCTACGCCATTATTATTATTATTATGTCTTTACCTCATCTCGGGACCTTGGGATCCCGGACGTTTGGAAGGCGTGCGTGGGGCGGAAGCCAACAGCGCAGAGGCCCTTTTAGACAATTTAATCTAAAAGCAAAGGGATACACATGGCGGATACCATCCCCGAACGCACAATATGGTACATCCAGAGATGGTCCCCGCCAGGTGCAAAGACTATTGCAGTTCATCACCGTGCTGCGATGGAAAATAAGGTCATGGACAATAGTCCACAACACAATAGTGTTGAATGTTGGATGGGCTGAATAATGGGCTATTGGAGGAGACTAGCTAGGAGACCTGCCGTGACAATCAGTCTCAATATTGTAAAAGGCAGGCGATGACTCGCCAGCTCGCTGAGTGGGCCCCACATAACAGTCTAGTACAGTGCGGCAGTGGGGGGGCAACATCCCGTTGAGCGGCTGTAAGGTTGTCGAGAGGTGAGTCTGCGGTAGCCAGATCCCGGTAATCTGATCAGCAGGCCGCCGGCGTTATGACATTTTACACTTCCAACCTGGAGCATAGGTCTCGCTCTTGCGACTCCACTTTGGCCGGCCAATTAAGGCAAGCACAGAGGCGAGGGCCAGATGGAAAGGGCCCTGTGGAGATTAGGGGTCCGCGGTGTCGCCACTGACCGTCAGCTCGCCAAAAGCTGCTTCCGCGGGCTTATTATTATTATTTAATAAATATAGGGAATGCGTGTTGTAATATTTAAATATTTGTATCGGACAAATATGCATTTTGTTATTATGATATTGTGTTATGATAATGTTGCTACTTGAAAATATGAATTTTGTTTTATGGCGATACCCAAATAAACCATGTGCGAGTGCAACGCTCAGATAGATGCTTTTTGAATCCATTTAGACTGATTATTACTGAAAGCACCGAATCCTTTGTGAAATATAAAATACAGCTATGATATGACCTACAAATTAAAACGTCTCGAACCGTTATTCGTCGCAATGTCATAACCATAACGTCTGCCCTTGATCCAAGCCTTGATTTATTTCACACAACTATTATAATAAAGCGAGAATTCTGAGAAAATCCCAAACTGCCCGTTATTGCTTGTGCTATTGTGATAGCTTTGTCTCCCACAATGTGATTCTGAAGATACCGACCTGACCCACATTTTCAGGGTAGTTGCAAGTAGCTAGATTACTTACAAGAAGACAACTATTAGGTACCTATTCTAGATATTTAGCTCTCTTCTACTTCACATGCACTGGCAGGAAAATGGGATTGAGCTTTCTTTGAACAGTTATTTAAACTTTATTGCACAATACAAAAAATATGTACATATAGCGGACTTAATGCCATGAGGCATTCTCTACCAGTCAACCATTCATTTGTGATAAAAGTAATAATAATTTTGTCTTCCACGCGCGCCTAGACTTAGGTACGTATCTTATTTAAAGCTGGAATATATGGCATGTCATGCAGTAAGACTAGCGCCACCAACTGTATATGTCTATTTCATTCTTAAGACGCATAACGGGCGCGCTCAAAAATGCCAATTTAATTCAATCTCAGTATGCTTATTAAAATAAACCCGAGTAGCTACATTCAATTAAGTATTCTCAAATTTTGTTGCATCAATTTAAATCACCTTGCCGAGCTAAATATGGCGAAAAGTTATTTTTTTTTACATTGTCATACTTCTGATTTTAGATGGAGTAGTGAAATGAGGGGCTCTCCCCACTATACTTTTTAGGGTTCCGTAGTCAACTAGGAACCCTTATAGTTTCGCCATGTCTGTCCATCCGTCTGTCCGTCCGTCCGCGGATAATCTCAGTGACCGTTAGCACTAGAAAGCTGAAATTTGGTACTAATATGTATATCAATTACGCCGACAAAGTGGTAAAATAAAAAGTGGAAAAAAATATTTTATTAGGGTACCTCCCCTATACGTAAAGTGGGGAGTGATTTTTTTTTTCATTTTAACTCTAACGTGTGATATATTGTTAGATAGGTATTTAAAAATAAAAAGGGGTTTACTAAAATCATTTTTTGATAATGTTAATATTTTCGGAAATAATCGCTCCAGAAGTTAAAAAAAATGTGCCCCCCCCCTCTAACTTTTGAACCATAAGTTTTAAAAATATGAAAAAAATCTCAAAAGTAGAACTTTATAAAAACTTTGTAGGAAAATTATTTTGAACTTTAAAGGTTGAATAGTTTTTGAAAAACTTACAAAAGTAATTTCTGAACTAAGTTTGTAATTTAACCGTATAAACAGGTGTTTATTGTACCTGTCATTTCTACAAAATCACAATGAAATGACGTGCTTTCAAATAAAGTAAAACCGGTGAAAATCGGTTCACGCAATAAAGAATTATTCCATAAAAATCATCTTCCATACTTTAAGCTCGCGCGCAATAGTTTACTTAATTTGCCGATAGATGTCGCTGTACGTGGAACGCTCATTTCTACATGGCGGTGTTAAGATTTTTCCTGATTTAATGGGGTCTGAGCAGGTGCGCCCATACATTAGGTAAGGTTTTGTGTTTCTGTACTTAATATGTCAACTTAATGTGACGGACGGAAAACTACGGAACCCTACACTGAGCGTGGCCCGACACGCTCTTGGCCGGTTTGTTCATTACATAACCAACTCTAAATTCCAGACATGACGTGATATAAATTTACAATTACAACTCGCCCAAAACGCATGGTTTTATTTATAAACAGACTTTATAAACAATAACAAACCTTATAAACAATTAACAATGATTTGTGTGATAATGAAATAGATGTGATAACGCAGTCTTATTAATTTCCTGTGAATCATGATTTTATCTACACTAGCACACAAGTGCACCTTGTATCTATATACAGCCTGATAAGATAGACTATTTGTCGAGATGGCTAATAAAAATGTAACAGTTGGGTGATCTCATTGTAGTCAGTTAACTCATACCCTGAAAAATCTGTATACTTATACGTTTTATTCTGAAGTGAGTGTTCAAGTGAGCAGTGTTTACTTACAGCCACAGCTAACTACATACTGGTATGTAAGTGATTAAAGTCCGATTTGACCACACTCTAAGTGAAGAGGTAGGGCACAGCGGAACGTCATCTCACTCAAATTTGGAGCAGCCCAACTGGGGATGTACCTCCACCTTATAGAAGACCGCAGTCATAAAAGCATCACTACTTGGCCCATGTGGTAGGTATGTGGTGTTGTGTTCCTGGTGACGAGTAAGATCGCCAGAGCTCCCGAGGATGCGCTGTGTTGGGATTGAGGGATCTGCAGATGTGTCCAGCTGTCAAGCTAGAAACATAAATATGCAGATCCCTCACTCTCAACACAGCGCATCCCCAAGTCAATAAAGGGTCGGCAACGCACTTTTGATTCCTCTGGAGTCGCAAGTGTTTATAGTCTACGATGTCTGCTTACCATCAGGCAGGCCGTAAGCTTGTTTGCCACCGTCGTAGTATAAAAAAATCACTCGTAGAGACTTAAACGGAGAATAGTCTTCAAAATTGTTCTGACTGACTAATCTTGGTAAAAATCTACGTTTTCGAAAGTTCGACAATAGGGAATTTATCAAAACTAAAAGGAGCTACTACTGAGTTGCAACTCACTATGACGAGAAAGTAAGTTTTTTCACGGCGTTCCGTCACTTTTTACATGACACGGGTGCTTACAAAAGTAATGTAATATTTTTTATACCTAGTACGTGTACATAGGTACAGGTATAAAAGTTGCTTTTTACCAAATAAGATTTGTGAGGTGATATTTCAGTTTCAATATGTTTGCACATTAACCCTTTGTCAGGACTGATTTTCAAAATGACCATTGAAAATTAGATTTCAAGCTCACGTGGTCATTGACATTAGAATTAATGTTAGGAACGGGATATTTACCATGCACCATTTTCAAGGATAACAGCGCCGAAATATAGGAAACTCAATAATCATAATATACATGGTAAATATCCCATTTCTAACATTAATTCTAATGACCATTGAATGTCAGTCTTATTCAAATATATTTAAGTACTATTTAGATGCTTGCGGGAAAGTTGCATTATTTATGTATGAGGCGAAAGGTAAAAACGTTCTATTACCCGTACCATTTAAACTGTACTTCGGTGAGTGTGTTCAGTAGCTCCATGATCTCATACCGCCTTCCCCCTTCTTCCATCGGACATCCAGACGTATGGCTGGCTACCATCCTTACCTGGTCGAAATTCCTCTAATTCGAACCCAGCGCTTTGCATCATCCTTCATAATGCGCACTTCTAAGGTTTTGAATTCTCTGCCGGCGTCTGTATTTCCGAGTTCATATAACCTGGACTTTTTTAAGGCACGAGTGAATAGGCATCTTCTGCGTGAGCTCGCTTCATCGTCGGCCTCATCTTTGCCCCCTGGCTAGATGCTGGCCAAGAGCAATCTCATTTTTAATAAAAAAAAGATTGGTTGATGTGAAATTGAAATCATTTATTGCATATCACATAGCAGGTACAGGTGTTCTTAAATATAAGCTGTTCATGTGAAGCCCTGTTAGGGCACGCCAACATATAGTTCCACATAGGGCAACATACTTATCCATTACTTATCTAATCTAAAATTGTACATAATATCTATCTATATATATAAAAGAAGAAGTCCTGACTGAGTCATCAACGCACAGCCGAAACTACTAAAGCTAGAGAACTGATTATTGTACAGTCGGTTACATTTATAGCGTAGGCTAGGGATAAGAAAGGATTTTTCGAAATTTATCCCCTAAGGGGATAAAAATAGGGATGAAAGATTGTATGGGAAAAGTAAAATTTTTGGACTTAGAAACTTGAAATTGCATGTATAGGCTCTCTGATTAAATATATCAATAGCGTATATCAGAGTTTTTCGAAATTATTTCTCAAAAGGGGTGAAAAAGGGGTTTTTATATTTTGTATGAAGAGCAAATATTTTTTGAAGTGAGAGATTGGAAACTTCGTATATAGACTCTCTGTTTAAATATAACATATACGTATTTAAGCGTTTTCCTAATTCCTCACTATAAAGAGGTGAAATGGGGGTTTAAAGTTTGTACAGTTACAGATTTTATACTTCGTATATAGACTCTCCGTTTAAATACAACAAATACGGTACGTCTGATGTGATAAGACTGATAAGTGACCAAAATATAAAAAATTTATGGTATCACTAAGTCATTAATTAACATAAGAATAAAGTTTCTACGTTTTAAGCAACTAACTGCCGCAATATATTCTGATTTACAAAATATTTACAAGAAATCAATAAAATGGTTGTGCGAACGTGCAATCCTTACCCCAAAAAATCACAATGCTGCCGATATATGGCCGATATTAGCCATTTACTAAATAATTTTGAAGCTGAGAGCGCTCAATACAAATCTTTCAATTCCCTCATACAAAGTGATGACGCGCTACACTATCCCGTGGAGTTCTTAAATAGTTTAAACCCTTCTACCCTTCCACGTCACATACTGAATGTTAAAGTTGGAGTACCTGTTATGTTAGTAAGGAATCTTAGACCGCCTAAATTATGTAATGGAACTAGATTGCACATAAAAGCTATCCATAAAAACGTTATCGAAGGTAGAAAACAATCAAAGGTAGCGCTCGAGGCGAAATAGTGTATATTCATTCCTGGAATACCGATAATTCCATCAGACTACCCGTTCGAGTTCAAAAGAACACAATTCCCTCTTAAGTTATACTTCGCAATGACTATTAATAAATCCCAAGGACAGTCACTGAAAATGGCAGGGATTAATTTAAGAGAAGACTGTTTCTTTCACGGTCAATATTACGTGGCATGTTCTAGGGTGAGTTCTGCCAGCAGTCTGGTCATCTTAGCCCCCAAAGGAAATGCCGCTAATGTTGTTTATTAAGAGCTGTTACGCTAAGGTGACCAGATTATGTTTTTATTTATTTTCCTATTTTCTGCGCCGTGACTTTTTTCCCTTTTGTTAAACAGATTTGCATTCCCTGTTTCTCCCTATGGTTGACTGGCAACAATATTTTCTTAGTGTTTTTTTATGTCACAATAATAATTATGTGTGCCAAACTTTCCATAATAATTTAATCTTTCATCGCTCTCATATTAGCCTGTAGACTAAAATAAGAATCGCATGAACTCGCTTATGTGCCTTAAGTTTTGGCTGGTCCGCAATTCAGCACATTTTAGGTTGTTTTTTTTTGCTATGCCTTAAAACACTATCCTTTTGAAATGTTGAGGTACCATCTAGAAAATTTCATTTTGGCCGGTGTCGGGAACTACACCTGTCTCTTCTTCTAATAGTCTATCATCAGGCCTTAAAAATGTTGCCTTTTAACAGCATCGGGCAACTGACAGGAAAAAGTTGACCTAATTTATAAAATTTCTTATTACCCTAAAATCTACGCGGACGAAGTCGCGGGCGGCCGCTAGTTTACATATATGCCTAATAATTAATTTATTATTTTACATTTTGATAATGTTCTCCATGCACATTATTACTATTTTATGTCGGAAGAGGTATTCCCTCTACCTGGAAAGGGTTATATTACTTATATGGTTCTCAAAATCATGACCAA